>JAWHQI010000005.1:0-1200000 GCA_033032865.1 Dactylorhiza incarnata
CCCCCCCCCCCCCCCCCCCCCCCCCCCCCCCCCCCCCCCCCCCCCCCGCCCCCTCATCTTCAAGTTCTCTCCCGCCTCTGCTGCTGCTTTTATAGTTTCTCTCAATCAGTCCAGTGGGTCCCTCCACCGCTCTGTTCTCCTCAGTCCGCAGCGATCTCGCAGCAACCTCGCAGCGATCTCTCCCGCAGCAATCACTCCCGCAGCGACCTCGCGATCACTCCCGCAGCGACCTCGCAGCGACCACCTCAGTCCGCAGCAACTTCGCAGCGACCTCGCAGCGACCTCGCAGCGACCTCGCAGCGATCTCTCCCTCCACCTCAGTCAGCAGCGACCTCGCAGCGCTCTCTCCCGCAGCGATCACTCCCGCAGCAATCAAGCCCGCAACGCTCTCGCAGTCGACCTCCCTGTTCGCAGTCGACCTCCAAGATCGCCCGTCTCCTTCTCGCAGCTCGCCAGCCCGCACTCCTGCGGTCTATCCATCCAGCAAGCTCCCTCTGCCGGTCCGCGAGCTCTCCGGCGACCTTCCCTAAGTCGCAGCTCGCCCGACCCCTACCTTCCTGCCTCTTGATTCCTGCGGCTTCTCTTCCAGCTCGCTGCCGGCTTCTCTCCCTGCCGAGCTCGCCCGACCGCTTCCTGCCGGTCTCCTCAGCAGCCCGGCACCGACAGTCCCTAATCAGCAGCTCGCCCGGCCTCTATCTGCCGGCCTCACAGAGATCGCCGCTCCAGCCCCAAAACTCCAGACCGCCGCTCCAGACCGCTGCTCTTGCGATCTCCCCAGATCGCCACCCCTCTGCTCTGCTGGTTACTCCCTGGTGCTTGTTTTCTCCACGGCTCTGTCTCCTTCCCGGTCCCCAGGCTCGGTTGTGTCTATTTCTGGTGGTGGCCTCTCCTGCCTCCTTCATAGCTCTCCGTGGATTCTGGATTCCGGGGCCAGCCACCACATTACTTCGCAAGCACCTTCACAATACTTGGCCTCCGAACATCCTCCGTTCATTACTGTGGCAAATGGTGCTTCTACTCCTGTTGCTGGCTCTGCCGATCTCCCTCTGTCACCCTCACTTACTCTTCGTTCGGTTCTTCATGTTCCGGGCTCCTCCTTCAATCTCTTACCTATTAGCTGTCTCACCCAAGATTTGGATTGTTTGTGTCTCATTCACCTCTACTTCATGTATTGTGCAGGATCGACAGACGCGGCGCATCATCTGCAAAGGGCATCTCTCGCACGGACTCTATCTCCTCGATACCTCTCCCACCGTTCTTCTCTCCTCTATCAGCACTATTGAGTGGCACCGCCGTCTTGGTCACGCTCCTCTACAAATACTCCGCAAAGCTCTTCCTGACGTCTCTCTCCATGAGTTTACCTGTGAATCGTGTATCTATGCCAAACATCATCGTTCTACGTTCACCCCCCCATCCCACTCGAAGTGCTGCTCCTCTTGATTTGGTTCACTCTGATATTTGGGGTCCCTACAAAATCGCCAGTGTTTTTGGCTATCGTTACTTTGTTACCTTCGTTGATGACTACTCCCGGGTGACATGGTTGTACCTCCTTCGTGACCGCTCTGAGTTGCCTGGTGTTCTTCGGAACTTCATCATCGAAACTCGCACCCAATTTTCTACTACTCTTAAAACTCTCCGTACCGACAATGCCCGCGAATATACTGGTCATACAGTCACTCACCTCTGTGCTGAGTTTGGATAATTCATCAAACCTCTTGTCCATATACCCCCAACAGAATGGCGTTGCTGAACGCAAGAATCGTCACCTGCTTGAGGTCACCCGCTCTCTCATGCTCCAAATGAACGTCCCCAAACAATATTGGAATTTCGCGGTCTCTACCGCCTGCACCCTCATCAACCGCATGCCTTCTTCTCGTCTCAACTTTGCATCCCCCTCCAGTCTCCTTTTTCCTTCTACGACTCCGTTCTCCGTCGCTCCTCGCGTGTTTGGCTGCGTATGCTACGCTCATCGCCTTGGTCCGTTCTCTGACAAACTTGCTTCACGTGCCACCAAATATATGTTTGTTGGTTACTCCCGGACTCGGAAGGGCTATCTCTGCTTCTCTCCCCACGATCGCAAGCTTCTTACGACTGCTGATGTTACCTTCCTCGAAGATCAACCCTATTTTTCCCAACCAGCGGACTGTCCTCTTCCGCTGCCTCCTCTTCCGCGGCCTGTTTATTCCGGTTACTTCACCCCTTCCTCCGCTCTCTCCAACGCCCGTTTCCCTCCCCGCCCGTCTCCTCCATACCAGTCTCTCCCATCCCTCTTCTACCTCCCTCCCAGAAACCACCTATCACTCGTGTGTACACTCGTCGTCCTCTATCCTCCACTGCCCTACGGGAGGTGCCCTCCTCTGATGATGGCTCGCGGCCTGCTGATCCGACTTCCTCTACTGCACATCCAATGGCACACTCTGTCTCTCTTCACCGCCTCTCTCCGGATCTTCGCCAATTTGCTACTTCTCTTTCCTCCATTTCTATTCCTAACTCTGTGCAGGAGGCGCTTCAGCACCCAGGGTGGCGGGCGGCTATGGAAGAGGAGATGAATGCCCTCTGGGCTAATCAGACTTGGGAACTGGTCCCGCTTCCTCCTGGTCAACATTGTGTTAGTTGCAAATGGGTCTTCACAGTCAAGCAGAATGCCAACGGGACGGTCGATCGCCTCAAGGCTCGTCTCGTGGCCGGGGCTTCACTCAACAACAAGAGTTGGATTATGAGGAAACCTTCTCTCCAGTAGCCAAACTAAACACTGTTCGTGTTGTTATCTCCGTCGCTGTGCACCGGCGCTGACCTCTTATTCACCTGGATATTAAGAATGCATTTCTCAACGGTGATCTGAAGGAACTTGTCTATATGATCCAACCTCCCGGGTTTGAGACCACGGGGGAGTCTCGTACAGTTCGTGTCTGCCGCCTTCTCAGGGCTCTTTATGGTCTCAAACAATCTCCGCGAGCTTCGTTTGATAAGTTCTGCAAGGTTCTCTTGGCTCTCCGGCTTTACTCGGAGCTCCGCCGACTTCTCTCTATTCACCAAGCATGGCCCAACTGGCACTGTGATCCTTCTTGTGTACGTTGATGATATCCTAATCACCGGCGATGATCTCTCTGGGATACAACAACTCAAGAAACATATGGGCTCGGCTTTCCAGACCAAGGACCTTGGCAATCTTAGATACTTCCTTGGGATTGAAGTTGCTCGACGACCCGATGGGTTGGTTATGTCCCAACGGAAATACTGCATCGACTTACTTCATGAAGCAGGATACTCCGGGTGCAAACCTGCGGATACTCCTATGGATGCTAATCAAAAGTTATGTGTTGCTGGTTCTGATTCTGATCAACTACTTGAGAATCCAGAATACTACCGACGATTGGTTGGGAAGCTGTTCTACCTAACGGTTACTAGACCTGATATCTCGTTTGCTGTTGGTGTTGTAAGTCGCTTCATGCATGCTCCGCGCACTTCTCACTTTCAAGCTGTTGAGCGTATTCTCCGATATCTAAAGACCGCTCCGGGACAAGGCCTTGTCTACAAACCATCCAACTCACCATCTCTTCTTGCCTACTCGGACGCTGACTATGCCGGGTCTCCTGATGATAGGCGTTCCACAACTGGCTTTTGCACTTACTTTTGTGGACACCTCATAACCTGGCGGAGCAAGAAACAGTCTGTGGTTGCTCTCTCCTCGGCCGAGTCAGAATACAGGGCTATGGCTGCTGTTGTGTCAGAATTAACCTGGCTTGAGAGTCTTCTAGGTGACTTGGGTGTCAGACTTTCTTCTCCGACAACTCTTCGCTGTGACAGTCAGGCTGCAATCCATATCGCCAATAATCCTGTTTTTCATGAGCGAACAAAGCATATTGAGGTTGACTGTCATTTCATCAGGGAAAAGGTGCAATCAAAGAAGATAGAGTTGGAGCATGTTCCTGCTGCTAGACAGACTGCTGACATCCTGACAAAAGCACTTCCTCGGCCACTGTATCTCCAGTTCTTATCTAAGCTGGGTGCCTACGATTTGTATGCTCTAGCTTGCGGGGGAGTGTTAGAGAAGAGATTGTAGAAAGCCCATTTAGGGACCCATTTATGGGCCCATGTATTCTTTCCTCTTTAGTCCCACATTGTGTATAGGAATATTTCTCTCTTCCTCTCTCCTATATATATGTACTCATCCTTTGTATTTATAGTGTGGAAAATATATTCAAGATTTGACTTTTTACTACAATGCTAACAATGATTTATGGATTTGAATGTTGGATATTATAAATGTCATCGATATCTAAGTCTCAATGCGGTAGAAATGAGAATGGTAAAATGGGCGTGACAAAATTAAAAAAACATATTAAATAATGATTATATTAGAGAAATAATGAAATTGACTTCTATCAAAGATAGGATAATAAACAATACACTAGTTAGACAAATAGATACAATTAGCATCGAAAGATTATGTAGGAGAAGGGATAGACCTAAGGTAATATATATGAAAGATTATTCATGATGATTTTCATAGTCTAGGTTTAAGATCTCTACTAGTACTCAACATGGACCAATGGAAAATTAGAATCTATAAAGCAGATTACAAATAGTTGTGAGAGAATTATTGAGGATGATGATAATGATCCATGAAATTTAGTTAGACCAGCTATATGATATATGAGTAGGGTTTTCAGTAACAAAAAGTCATTGATAGCAAGAAGTTGTGTTTAAGCATAAATGAGTATACTAATATGATTTCTTCAACTGGTAAAATCAGACCACGATGGTTTGACACTTAAAACAGAGGATAGAAACATAAACTAATAAGAGAAGCCAATAAAATTATTGCGAAAGGAGTAGGAAGTAAATAGGGTAGAGAAAAAATAAACATGACTAAAAAGTGAGCCCAAAATGCATAAAATAAGTTAACCTCTACCAGTCCTTGACAGTTAATGGAGAATAAGGATCCCTATAGCCATGATGATGATGAATAGTATTATTAAATGCTGAAGAATAAAATTATAGAAAAGTTAACTGAAAATATGGTTATTTAGCAATTGTTTCTTGACTAAAAGAAGCCATTTGCTTCACTTAAATGGAGTTCAAGCAGTAATCTAACACGCTGATAAGGAGAATATAGAAATATTGAAGCATAACGAAAAAAATGTTCTTGTAAGAACCTCGCCAACGTCTCCACAAAAGAAGTAAGATGGCCTTTTGGAGTCAAAGCTGCATCTCCACGGATTTCTTAGACCCAATGCCCAAATCTCAGGCTGTAAGTCACCATCATCGGTTGATGGATTGTCTTTTGGAATTGAGTAGTTTCCCCAGAGACCAAGATCATTTATCTCATTTGAACCTAGAAAGAAACTGCTTAAAATTAAATCCATACGATGAATCCATATGATGGCTAACATAAGAAAGTAATAGGAAAGGTCACTCGCAGTCTCTGATAAAGAATGTGCTCTTCATTTTTAGTGCAAAGGAAATGTAGTATAATCATTGACATCCAGAATTTGAAGTGTAGAGATATATGAAAGCATGTGTCTGGGAAAAAAGGAGCAAGTACAACATTTCTAAAAAATAGAAGTTACATATAAAAATGTGTATATCCAGTGTGTGGAGACGACAAAGGTCTAGGGAGCGGTTGATATGATTGCCTATTGATGCATTTCTGGATAAGTTGTTTCTCTGTGTTTAAATTATATTAAGGGTCCGTTCATTTGGAAGACATTGATTTTCAAGAATTAGCTTTCAATCAAATGTCATACATGCAAGAATTGACATTTAGTTTAATTCCAATTTGTTGTTCGTTGCATGATAATTTTTTATCAAAATATTTTGTATTGGTCACTTTTGTTTTTCAGATTGAAGACATTAACTTTCAAGAATTGAAATAAAAAAAAATCATAAGAGCACAAACTAAAATAAAACAATGCGCAAATGTGAATGGAAAGACAAGACTCAAGGGAAAACACGTGCCTGGACGGAAAACGTGCATCTAGGCTAAAAATGCGTGCTCGGCTGAAAAATGCATGCCCGGCCGAAAAATGCGCGCCCGGCCAAAAAATGTGCGCCCGGTCGTAAAATGCGCACCCAACCGAAAAATGCGTGACCGGGCGGAAAAATGCGCGCCTGAGCGGAAAATGCTCGTCCTGGCAGAAAAAGCGGCGCCCGGGAGAAAAATGCGCTCCCGGGCGGAAAATGCGCGCTCGGAAGAAAAATGCGCTCCCGGGCGGAAAATGCGCGCTCTGGCGGAAAAATGCGCGCCAGGGCAAAAAATGCGCGCCCTGGCTAAAAATGCACGCCCGGCGGAAAATGCGCGCCCTAGAGGAAAATGCGCGCCCGGGCGAAAACACACCCTGGAGAAAATGTGTCCGGGTGAAAACGAGTGCTTATGTGAAAACGCGCGCTCGTGTGAGTTCGCAGTTCGGCGAGACCTAAACATTCGACGGAGGGTTTTGTAGGTTTATTTCAATATTGATGACTTTAGACTAAAAAGTCAATTCCTCCCTAAAAGCTTTCATCCAAACAACAACATTGATTTTTGTAAGCTCTCATTTGGAGAGACTCTTAGGGCTTGTTTGGCGCGCCGTTGGAGCTCTGGCATGGAGGTGGGATGGAGGCGGGATTTGTCGTGTGTCACTAGTCCGATCCAACTAAATGCCGTGTTCATACCTCCAGACTAGACTCATGAAAACCCGCACTAAAAGCACCATGAATCCACTTTATAATTTGCTAAATGTTCACTAATCCTATTGAAAACTACAAGTCATAGAAAGACTTACAAATTCTCGAAGTAAAAGAAAAAAGACAATCTTATAAAGCATCCATGAACCTGAAATAGTTAGATGAACAAAAGCTTTAGGAATCCGTTTTAATAAAAACTCACTTGGCAATTGATCTACATCAAGACGCATAATTTTTCCCAGCAAAGATTTCTTATTCTGCGCAAAATTAAAGGGATCCCCTTTACTCCCCCCATCCCCCATCATGAAGTAAAGATACCCATCTTCAGGTCCAAAAAGAATCTGACCAGCATGGTGACCTGTATATGGAAGCCCCATGGTGAAGATCCTTCTCACTTCAGAGGGATTAGCAGATTTCACCTGATAAGAAAAAGAGGCTAATTTGCATCATTTTTATGTCGATCTGTCAGCAAAATAAGTAGCTGCAGCTTAACCGATTAGCCAAACCAATTAGAAGATCTCTTGAAATTTTATTGAATTTTTCCTTGAATTGGAGTTAAAGAACTGAAAAACAAGCCAAGCTCATATCAGATCAAACTATAATAAAACCATGCCTGGATCCAATTGCGCTAGCTCGAAAATGCATCGAATACAGCAATATACACATGCTTCAGATATATAGAGTTATTTACTGAGACCTTCCCTCTAATATTGTATGATTACAAAGACCTCCCCTCTATCTTTCTAAATTACCAAAAGTTCCCCTCTATGTTTATATTGTTAACATACATGTAAAAAAGAACCCTTGAAGGCCCCTCAGTTTTTTTTGTATATGTATGCTAACAATCTAAACTTTGATGGGGGATTTTGGTAATATTGAATGATCGATGGGAGGTCATTATAATTATACAAAGGTAGAAGGGAAGTTTTCATAATTATTCCTTTAAATTAATGCATAAAGTATGACTACGCTTTGTTGGACTAAGATTTCTGTAAGAAAATGAAAAATAGATCGAAATTGGATGGATATTTGGCTTGTTGCATCAAGCTTAAATCTAACTTAATGGGCCATTCTAAGCTTGAATCAGTATCAGATCGGGCCAACTTATGATCAAACTTGGATCCGCGTGTGATTAAATTGTTAGCAACCCTACCGATAGTACACAATAATTCAGTTAAACTTACAAATACACACCTCCGAAGGTGTTGATGAAGAGCTGTTAACAGTGAACTCAGAAATAACACTTTGATATCTACACGGTTCAGCACCATCATTTGAACCAAGCTTAGAAGGATCACAACCCACTTCAGAGTTACATGAACACCTTCCGGAGCAGCTTGATATTTGGACTTTATCACAATTAAATGAAACAAAGAACCGCCCATTGCTTGTGAAATTTGGATGAAATGCCAGACCCATTACTCCAAATTCAGTATCTGAGTGAACCATATCAGTCAAATCGAGGAAAGGATTTGACTCGCTCAACTCCAAAGTTCCTCCTGATCCTTGGGTGGGAACATCTGCTAGCCAAATCAGACCGTCTTGGTTCGATAAAAAAACACGATTTGAACCATCTGGGTGCGGAGCCATGCTCAGGTATGACCCATTTCCTATTTTCTCAACACAGATGCCTTGTGGAGACGTCAAATCAACTGAATTGTTGAATAAAACAGATTTTCCATTGAAACAGATTGATTCGGGGCCAGCGGCACCTCCAAATTTATCGCAGAAGTCAGTCGCTGATTGCCATTGATCTTCGAGCTTGGAAAAAACTGCTGTCGAAAATGGCGAGTTCTGTATGGAAACATTATTGCAGGTGTCCCAGACATTGGTGCAGAAGTCTACAGAAGCATCCCTGGACTTCGCATTGGCTAAATAATTTGTCGAGTTGCACAAAACAGGTAATTTGCCAGCTTTATTTTGAATAGTAAGGAGATTTACTGAATATGGATTGCATTTCTACAGGGCATGAAGTTTAACACTTTTTAGTCAGTCAAATGTAGCAATTAATACAGAAGATGCAACAGAGAAAAATTGTATTACCACGGACTGATTTGAGGAAAGCCATACACTTTTACACTTACCATTTGCTTGAGTTTCAAGTATCAGGGTTTAGGGTTTTAGGACCTATGCATCCATTGTAAAATCAATTAGTTATAAAGGGCCAAGATTTATATTATGTGTACAAGAGTACATTAGTTTTCTGATGTTAGATTATATTCTCAATACACCATTGACTTGTTAGGTCTTTGGCTTTTAATAAGTGATTTTTTAATTAGGTGCAAGAGAGTAGATCAGTAGACCTTGCATACTATGATATCATGTTAGAACTTGAGCATACAACCTAAAAAATTGAAGAATACAAGGCAACATGAATTTCACGATGTGAGACTATATCTCAAAATGCACCAATAACACACTCAACCACGTGTTACGTAAGAGTCATATGCTTTGTAATCTTGCTCAACTATGCTAGCACCAACCGAGACATACTAGAGTTACAAACTGCATGAATCACTCGATCCCAACCATATATTCGACTCTAATACCACTTTTTAGGAATTATGGGCCAAAGAAGAGCAGAAGTTGGGTCTGATACACCAATGATCAAAAATAATTTTAAATGGAAAAGTTAATCCTTTCTTAAATGGTCAACCAGCTGGCATGCCCTATGTAGGACTACAATGAATACTCTTATAAGCCTTTATATATCAACAACCAGATTAAAGCACCATTTAGGAGAGCAGCACCGGTGGCTCCAGTGAAAAATGGACCTCCGGTGAGAAATGGAACACCAACTCTTCAGTGAGAAATAGAGCTCAAAGTAGAGTTTGTTCTTTTTCACATCGCGGCTACCCAAACACTTCTATTTCTCCAGTGAGTTGAATCAAAAAATACTAAAAGGAGCCCAAGTCTAAGCGAGCAATAGCAAACAAAAATCAGTAAAAAAAGGTCTTCATGGTAAAATCTGGTCTTTACCGTGCAGAGAATCGACTTGACAACAGAAGCACAAGCTGAATCAGAAATGTTCATGGAAATGAACTTCTTTTGGAGCTTGGAATCATCAGTGGCATTGCAACAGCTACTCCCATTATAAGAGCAGAAGGCCAATGGTGACTTTAGAGTTATGGGCGGCCCTGCTCATGGAAAACAGACGATAAACCATTAATCAAATCAGAAACCTGAACACAACAAGAAAAGAAGAACATTAAACTCCATATTTAAGACACCTACAGGAATTTGTGCACAGAGGGAAGGAAAAGGAGCTTTGTAGAAGAAACACGAGGAGTAATAAGAATAAGAAGATAACATTGGAAGGAAGTGCAGAACCCATTAGCACTGTCATCACCATGAGAGGAAGTGTTCTTAATGATGCCAGTAAGATGAGGAGAAAGAAGAAGGCATTATGTTTATCTTCTTTGACTATTTTCATATTAAAAAAATCAAACTGAAGTCAAACACTTCTTTGTCGGCGCAGTACATGCGGAGAGATTAATAAAATGAGAACAAGAGAAGAGAAAGATGGAAACTTGCAAATAGTTTAAGGTGAGGTGGGCGAGATTGAAGAGGGGGGAGGGAGGGAGAGAGAGAGAGATGAGAGAGACGGGTAAGAAAAAACAACAGATCAATTATGGGATAGAAGCTGAAATAAGAATTAGGAGGACTTCTACAATTCAAACAAAAACTGTGGTAGTATTATGTCAGGGATTACAAGGAAAATGACTTCTTCTCCCTCTCCGCACACAAAAGCAATGGAAATATTATATCTTGAAGCGAGACCTGCAAATATTTAATTCAATTATCATGCAAAGCCCGAACAGTAAGAACCCACGACAGCTTTCTTTTTTTGAGGAAGGAGGAGCTTTCAAAGATTTGACTTTTGAACACACACACACACACGCATGTATATATATATATCAAGTCAAATCATTGGGCAGTTGAGTTTTGTGCACTTGCTTTTAAATATCAGAGTAAAAAAAGCAATTCAAACATTTCTTACGATTACAGAATCTTGGGTGTGGAATATTTTTAGATGAGGACAAAAAAGCTGTGATGTCAACCAATCAAATGAGTTCCAGGGTGCATTTGGGGTACTAAGTAAGACTTCATTCTTATGGCGAATGGAGCTCAGTGGCGAATGAAGGTGTTATGGACCCACGATGGGCGGTTGCATACCAACGTTGATCAAAATCGTGCAAAGATTGAGTGAGCTCACGAGCCTCCTCGTTGTGCACTTTTTAATTTATTTTCTTACCCTTGAACCCTTTTATTTTAAGTCACACATGTTAAGCTTTGTGAGGACCATTTTGAGGATATTAGCTTGATCAAGGGTTAGCCCTATATGTTGGATAAGATGAATCGAAATTGAGTATTAATCACTTTTAAAGAATATATGCTCTCACCTTCCCATTTTCTGTCTCCCGTACAAAAACCCGCCTATGGCAGATCGCCCGCAAGGCATGCCATCAAACAACATAAGCGTAACTTCAACCTCCTCCACAACTTCACACTCACGAGGCTGCACACGAAATCCCAAACAAGAGCTCATAACAACTTGTTATCAAAGCCAAACACTCCCTACGAGGCCCACACGCAGTTGCCCGACACCCTTGTCACAACCCGCATTTTCTCAATCTTTAATATATTATCAGAGCAAGAGAAAATACGCGTCGTGATGCTACGCCGTGCAAGGGACAACTGCAGACGCTCAGACAAGAACCTTCATCTATTACATGTCATAAAAATCATATATTGTTGTGATGAAAACATAGTTTAAGTTAAGGTTTTGATAACCGTCTACCTCAGTTCAGTGGATCAACTAGTCCAGGAGTAAAAATATACATGTATGCGGCGGAAAATATTTGGTTTTAATCATTTATCGACCTATGTGAGTATGAAGACTCAACAAGCAAGCTTAGTGAAATGCACATTCTAGATTTAGTATAAGTATAATGAGCTTTTATAATCCCTTAAAATATGGTGATATTTGATTAAAAAGATGTTATGAGTATGAGATGAAAACGTTGCTCTTTCTAGACCTGAAAATATCTAACATGCAACATAACATAAAACTTTCCCAGAGAGCAAGTAGGTAAAACAAATCAGCAAGAAAATGGCATAGCAGCCAACAATTAGTCTAACAACTATCACAAAATACTGTGGGCGTCAACATCCTGACACGAACCCACAGAAACAACATGTATGTCTGAACAAAGAAAAATAACGAAACTACTTCACCAACTCTGGCTACTAACTCCAAACCTGAAAACACCAACTCTAGTTGCTCAGACCGCTACTGCTCCGAGTCTGAGGCATTCAAAAGAAAAGAACGTCTCTGCAAGAATGCACAAGTGTTAGAAAAAGACCAAAATCAAATAATCAACGAGTTAAGAGGGTTACCAACCCAAAACAGGTTAGATGAAAGATAATCTCAGCATCCCAATCACAATACAAAAAGTAAGAAGGAAACCACATGAAGTTAGATGTCTAAAACTTGCACTAGGTGCGATAAAGTTCTATGCTTAATTAATATTATGCATATAAGTTTATAAGCAAATAAAATAGATTAATCAGCTCAAACACGTGAATCATTAACCCTGGTAAAAAAGGCGGTACTGAGGTGGTGGCCAATTTGTCCATCTCAACCATCAGACCAAACGTCTTAAAAAGGCACTGTGGTGGTGGCCACATTGTCCAACACAACCCAACAGTTCATAAAAAAAAAACACCAGGCGTAATAATTCACAAACAGGCACGGAGGTGGTGGTCCTTTATCCACTGCCAACCAACGGGACAAAAAGTATTAACACCAATATAATAACCTGAAAAAAATACTCAAGATTTAACGAGAGAAGAAAAAGTCTAGAAATTTCTAACTGAAAACAGTCCTACTCGACGAATTCGGCCTTAAGCTCACCCGACGAATTTCACTAAACTTCACGAGTGGTCTCGACGAATTAAACTTGACTTCACGAGAAGTCTCGACGAATTTACTTGAATTCACTGAAATGACACTAGATCACTCGACAAATTTACTTGAATTCACTGAAATAATGCGAGATCACTCGACAAATTTACTTCAATTCACTAAAATGACGCTAGATCACTTGACGAATTTACTTGAATTCACTGAAATGATGCGAGATCACTTGACGAATTTACTTCAATTCACTGAAATGACTCGAGATCACTCGACGAATTTACTTGAATTCACTAAAATGACGAGAGATCACTCGACGAATTTACTTGAATTCACTGAAATCACGCGAGATCACTCGACGAATTTACTTCAATTCACTGAAATGACGACAAATCACTCGACGAATTTACTTGAATTCACTGAAATGACGCGAGATCACTCGACGAATTTACTTCAATTCACTGAAATCACGCGAGATCACTCGACGAATTTACTTGAGTTCACTGAAATGACGTGAGATCACTCGACTAATTTACTTGAATTCACTGAAATGACGCGAGATCATTCGACGAATTTACTTGAATTCACTAAAATGACGCGAGATCACTCGATGAATTTACTTGAATTCACTGAAATGGCGCGAGATCACTCGACGAATTTACTTGAATTTACTGAAATGACGCGAGATCACTCGACGAATTTACTCGAACTTAAAATGAATTCTGCTAGAGAAAAAACCCAGAATTTCCTGACGAGTCTACCATTTATTTCTTTGCCTAAACAGATAAAAAGAAGAGGAAAAATGAGTAGAAAATGAACATGGCAAGGGAAAAAATCCACCACTTGCCTCAAACCTTTTGATCTCCGACCTCTCGAACCTCCTTCCAAGGATTAGCCGAAAGAACACAACCTCAATAAGCTTTTTCTGAAAGATTTGGACAAAATGAAGTTTAGGGTCAAATACTCCAACGCCAAAAATCCACGAAATAAAAAATACTCACAGTCAAAGTGTAGATCTCGGCGAGAGCTTTCCGGATCTATGCTCCGACGAAGATTTCGTGAAATGGAACTCCCGCGACGGCGATCGGAAGGCTCACGATCAAATACTCTCCGCTCTCCCTTCCGTGCTGGTTCGACTCTTCTTAGTGAGGAAGATAAGGTATATTTATACTTATAATAATAATAGTAGTAGTAATAGTAATCAAAATCCGACGGGCCGTTCCCGAGATATAAATTTCCAAAGTTTACGGCGAATGATAAATCTAAAAATCTTTGAAAATTAACAGAGGCTCTAATATCGCTCGGATCACAACGAAACTTGTACGGGCCTTTCTAAAATTAATTAATTTAATTTTCTAACGTAAAATTTTTCAATTCCAGGTAGTTTCAAAACTTGGTCGACTCGACCAAACGGACGCGAAAACGCGCAAACAACGACGCATCGTTAACTCCGCGTTAATGTAACGCTCTTCGTCATTATGACGTCATCAAGAGGTTTAAAATAATTGCCAAAAATTCAGTGACGTTACAATCACTCCCCCTAAAAAGAAGTTTCGTCCCGAAATTTGACAAATAACTCGAATACAAAAGATAGAAGCGAGCAACCAAAAGTTATCGGATGAAAACACTCACTCACCAAGGAGAACTAGGAGAAAAGATGAAGATGAAATTCCCTCATAGCAGATTCCAGTTTCCAAGTTGCGCTCTCGACGTCTTGGTTTCGCCAAAGGACTTTAACCATTGGAATCATCTTCTTCCGCAACACTCGATCCAGAGTCTCCAGAATACGAATAAGCTCTTCGACATAAGATAAATTAGGTTGCAACTGGGGATCTGAGTCAAGGACATGACGATCACTAAACACACACTTTCTCAACTGGCTCACATGAAACACATCATGAACACCTAAGAAAGTAGCAGACAAATCCAACCTATAAGCTGACACTCCGATGCACTCAACAACCTGGAAAGGTCCCACATACCAGGGATCCAACTTGTGGTTCTTTTCAAATCTCTTTACACCTAGCATCAAAGAAACCTTCAGAAAAACCATGTCCCCAATTGCGAACTCCAGGTCAACCCTTCGCTGATTCACATACTTTTCGTAACGCTCTTCTACCAAACGAAGCTTTTCACAGATATGCGTTACAGAAATACTCATTTCTTCCAATTCTTCTAGACCTAACAATGGTCTCTCACCAACTTCGGCCCAAAACAAGGGAGTTCGACAATGCCTCTCATACAAAGCCTCAAAGAGGGTCATCTTTAAACTCTCTTGATAACTATTATTATACGCAAACTCCCTAAGCCTAAGACGTTGGTCCCATGCTCCACCATGGTCTAGGATATAACATCTAATCATATCCTCCACAATCTGGTTAACTCTCTCTGTCTGACCATTGGTCTGAGGGTGATAAGCAGTTGAATATCTAAGGTCAGTTCCCAAAGCTCCCTGCAAGCTCCGCCAGAAATGAGACATATACCTAGAGTCCCAATCTGACACAATACTCACTGGCACACCATGCAATCTAATGACCACACAATACTCACTGGTCCACAGAAATTTCGTCTTTACTCACTATATGACCCAAGAAGGATACTTGAGAGAGCCAAAACTCACACTTACTCAGCTTCACATACAACTTATGCTTTCTCAGAGTAGATAGAACCAAACACAAGTGCTGAGCATGCTTCTCAGCGCTCCGGGAATATACTAGGACATCATCGATAAAAACAACCACAAAATGGTTTAGAAAATCCTTGAATACCCTATTCATCATGTCCATAAAAGCAGAGGGTGCATTCGTCAATCCAAAAGACATTACCAAGAACTAGAAATGTCCATGCCGAGAACGGAAAGTAGTTCGCGGAACATCTGACTCACGGATCCTTAATTGATGGTAGCCTGAACGAAGATCAATCTTCTAAAATACCAAACTACCACGTAACTGATCAAACAAATCATCGATTCGCGGCAATGGATATCTGTTCTTGATGGTTACCTTATTCAACTCTCTATAATCTATACACAATCTCATCGAACCATCTTTTTTCCTTATAAAAAGGACTGCAGAACCACATGACGAAAAACTTGGCCTAATAAATCCACTCTGCAGCAATTCATCTAGCTGGGTACGCAACTCTTCCAGCTCGGGCGGGGCCATACGGTACGGTGCCTTAGCAATATGACGAGTACCCGACTCAAGGTCAATAACAAACTCCACATCTCTCTAGCGGAAGACCAGGGAGACTAACAGGGAAAACATCAAGGAACTCTCGCACCACAGGAATATCCTTGACACACGGCAAACTACTAACAATTTCTAACATAGAAACAAGGTAAGCAAAACAACCGGAATCTAAAAGTTTCCGAGCACATACCACAGAAATAATCGAGGAATCTTGGCGCGGAAAGCCATACACACTCATGGGTTGACCGTTGTCCATCTTGAAGTCCAAACGCTTTACCTTGCATTGGATAACAACATCATATCTGGACAACCAGTCCATACCCAAAATCACATCTAAATCTTCCAGGTCTAGCACTTTTAGATCAGCAAAAGCTAAGTAATCACCTAAGAGGATATGACATCTTTGGATACCCTAGTTCAACACCACGGAGTCGCTAGAGGGAAACTTTGTAATATCCCCATTCCTT
Organism: Dactylorhiza incarnata; assembly: GCA_033032865.1. NCBI lineage: Eukaryota > Viridiplantae > Streptophyta > Magnoliopsida > Asparagales > Orchidaceae > Dactylorhiza > Dactylorhiza incarnata. The sequence goes on from JAWHQI010000005.1 coordinate 16,248, forward strand.
CTAGACCCCTTGGGTGGGTTTAGTGTTAAAATTGTGAGTAGAGACCATGGAATGATCCTAGGTCAACTTGGGCTCAGAAAAATTGATATGAGCACCCCAAAAGGGCAGTTGTCATCCTTGCCCAATTTACTTCAAATTAGACTCACCAAATTAAATTGAGCTTACCAATAGGTCCCTAACCCTAAGAGAGGCCAAAGTGACCCAAGAGCCCCATCATAGGGTCACCAATTTTTGCTAATTTGACCAGGTCAACTCTAGGTCAAAATAGGTCAACATAGGCCAAGTCATCTTCATTGGGTCAATTAGACTTCATATTGAAAGTAACCTCTGATACTAATTGAAAGCGAGGTTAGATCTTAGATTTATTCTAGAGGGGGGGGGGTGAATAGAGTATTAAAAGTTTTTAACTTATTTTATTGCGGAATTAAAATACTGATATATATATGTGTGTGTATAACAGAGTGAGTATAAAAACAAAATACAAATCACAGCACAACACAGTACAGAAAATAAACACAAACACAGAAGACACAAGGATCTATAGTAGTTCCCCAATCAACCTGAGTACATCTACTCTTCTACCACCCTTGGTAGGAATCCACTAGGTTTTTGATCAGGTGTCCTATCACCAATGAGTTTTTGATCAGGTGCACAAACACCAATGGAGTTTTGATCAGGTGCCCAAACACCACTGAGCTTTTGATCAGGTGCTCAAACCAACCACAGGTTTTTGATCAGGTGCCCTGTCATCGATGGGTTAACTTTTGAAGGGAGTTAGAACCCTGTACAAGATGGGATAAAGAGGGTTTATGAAGTTCTTCTCTGTCAACAAGCTGAGAGAAGACCAGTGGATTTGTTGTTGTGAAGCTCCCCCTGTCTGATAGAATTTCTTGACAGATAATGGATGAAGCTTCCTCTTGAATATAAATGATCTTCCTTGATAGCTGATGAATCTGAGAGACAAAAGTTTCTCAGATTGTTGTTGCTCTTTGAAGATTAAAACTAGCAGCTGAAAACTGAGAGAATAATGTTGATGTTCTCAGAGAATGAGAGTGCTGTTGTTGACGATGAAAATCTTTCTTTCTGTATTTCTCTCTCTCTCGACTGTTTCTTCTCTATTCTTTCTGTCTTCTTGTTGTAATGTTGTAACTCTTTTTCATCATCTTTCCTTAGAGAATATCTGACTGATTTGAAATTCAAATATTTTAATTAAGGAATAAAATATTCTGAAAAGATATTCTTGGAACTGCAATCTGATTCAGCAAATAAACTTTAATCCTTTTTCCTTTTCCATGAAACTGTCCTTTTCCAAAATGTGTCAACGACTACTTTCTCGAGAGAAGAGAATGGAAAGGAAATAATAAAAGGAAAGATCAAATATTGACTTATCTGATAGATGAATAAGTCCAAATAAATGAATAGATCCGTTACTGATTAGTCGATCTGAGTTCAGAGAATAATATAACTAATCCTTCTAAAATTTTGAGCTGAGGAGAAAATTCGTCGAGCTGAAAGCTGAGTTCGTCGAACTGAATGTTGTGTTCGTCGAACTGAATCTGGAGTTCGTCGAACTGAATTAATTCGTCGAACACAATCTGGAGTTCGTCGAACTGAATCTGGAGTTCGTCGAACTGAATCTGGACTTCGTCGAACTGAGAGATAATCTGCTGAACTGGCTGGAATATTGAATTCGTCGAGCTGAGAAGCACTTTCGTCGAACTGAACATCTTGTTACTTATTCGTCGACCACAGAGCTGAGTTCGTCGATCTCAAACTAGAGTTCGTTGAACTGAAAGATAAACTGCTGGACTGGCTGGAGAACTGAATGCGTCGAGCTGGAGAGCAAGTTCGTCGAACTGAAGTATGACGTTCGTCGAACGCAAAGAAGAGTTCGTCGAACGCAGAATGAAGTTCGTCGAACGCAAAGACGTGGCAAGTTCGTCGAATTGGAGCACAATGTTCGTCGAACCCAGGATGGAGTTCGTCGAACGCAGAATGGAGTTTTCCTAAGTTCTAGCTAACTCGGACAGCCTAAAACTTTGACCCTTAGACTATACATTGGGGTCAACTTAGTCCTAGTCACAGATAGTGATCCTAGCCCAAATCAGTGATAGGGTTGTTCCAACACATATGATCAAATTGACCCCCACCAATGCATTACAAACCCGAATTGGGGTGTAATGGACTCAAAAGCCCCATCATGGGGTCACCAATTGGCTCAAATTGACCAAAGTACCATTTAGGTCAACATAGGTCAATTCTCCACCAATAGGTCCAATTGACACCCAAAATATGAAATTGACCTCACTCCTAGTCTTATAACATCATAGGGACCCAATGGACCCAAAAGCTCCATCTAGAGGTCATCAACTGGTCCAATTTGACCAAAAGTCAACTTTCCACCAATTTTGGTTAAAATCACATTTATGGGCTAAATTGGCCCAATTAGGGCATCACCATGACCCAATCAATATTGGGTGGTGTCAAGGGACTCAAGACCAACACATTGGACCAATCAACTCATCACTTTGACCAAGTCAACCATAAAGTCAACAATGGTCAAGTTGAGCCCTAAAGAAGAAATTAAAAGCCTAAACCAATCCCAATGGACTAAGCCCTCATTAGGAGGCCCATCCTGCAACCCAATAGCACATGACCATGCATGCCCTCAGATTTGAGGAGGGGTTGACATGCAAGGGGTAAAATTGGGATTTCCCCCAATTTTGAATGAGACAAAGGAGGGATTAATGGAATGGATGCCACATGGCTTGCCTTTCCTCACCCCCAAAGCCTCCTCTCAGCTTCCCCATGAATTTCCCAGCATTTTTGAATGAGGCGGCAGCTGAGTAGAGGGAGAAATTGCATGGGAAAGGAGGAGGCCGACCAACTTTAATGGCAACCCATGAGGTGAGATGCCATTGGGCCCAATCTTCTTCCCCTCAGCATGAATTCGAGCTGAATGAAATTTGGGTGAGCTGGAGCACTGGTAGTGGCTAGAGAGGGAGGTGGCAACTTAGCCGAAATCGCCCATTAATAGCAACCCATCTAATACCTCCCCCTCTCTCAATTGAGCTCACCATCCCCTTCAGAAACTCGAGAGAAGGAGAAGCCTCATTTTTCTGAGAGCAATCGTTCACTGGTGGTGGAGATTGGCAAGGAGCCCGAGCAAGGTGGCCGGAAATGGCATTCCAGAGAAATAGCCACCAACAAGACCAATACAGGTACGGTTTCTCCTCCCCTCCCCTCGTGCTAGCCTTCCCCCTCTCTTCCTGTTCGATCCAGTGATGGTAATGATGGATCGCCATTGACGTTTTCTTTATGTTCCAACTGAAAAATTGAAGATGTCGGAGCCTTCCTCCGTCCACCTCAGGCCAATCGGAAACCACCAGTCGACGGTCAAATGTCGACTGGTGGTGGTGGATGGAGGGTTTGGCCGGAGGTGCTCTCAGGTGGCCTAAATAGCGAAGAGAAATCAGCCTAGGAAGAATAAATCGCGGTCGTCTGCTGGAGGAGGAAGATGACTCCTTAGCCGTTGGATCTGGGATGATCGGTTCATCGCAGACCACATTAGTAATTAACTTTTTTACTAATATAATTGTCTGATCTTTAAATATTTATAGAAAATACCTAAAGGTAAAATCATAAAAAGTGCTCAACATGAAAAAGGTAGCCCCCTGAGTCTACTATTTTTAGAAATTGATTTCACTCAATTTGGAGCATTGTAGCTCCCTGGGCATCCATTTTGGTGAGACGTGTACATATGGGTCCCTAGATCTTTAGAAATTAATTTATAGAGATAAACAACTCTAAATGACTTGAAATTTGGGGCATGCATGAGTCATGCCCTAAAGTACCCCCTGCCAAAAATTGGGGATTTTTGGAAACAATTTTTCTAAGGTTTTGTTCAACATTTCATTTTTCCTATATGTCCTAGATCTAGGGGTTATATTGGTTCAAATCCACTTAAATTTTCTCTGGATGGTAGACCAGGTCAAACATAGTCTATGGTAGAAGTTTAAGGCCATTTGGACCACTGCATGTTGGGCTAACCCACTTGCATGTCTTGACATTGTTAAGTTGTGGTGTGCATATAGCCCAAATAGTTATTATATGACCCTAGCTCTTTTGACTTGGTTTTAGTCTTTGAAATTTTAGCCACACCTTTATGATGATATATTACATCACCTAACCAAAAATTAAAATTTTTGGGACACATGTTTCTAATGTTTATGTAGAAATTATTAAATCATGCATGGTGTATACTATGAGTTACCTTGACTCAAATCACTCCAAATCTCCTATGAGTGGTTGGAAATGTGTATATTAGCCTCTGGTAAGATTTTTGACTCAATTAGATCCTTGCATTTGAGTAAGTCTATGTCTTAATGAACCACAGATAAACCTTTGTTTGGGTCACACTAAAGGTTGTTTTTGCCTTAGTGAAATAGATCTCTTGCTCTCAAATTTTGAAGCCCTTAGAGGCTTTAAAGTGAAAAGTAGGCAGAGACCACTTTTGTAGGCCTCTGTGTCCACTATCTGTAGTAAGTGAGATCACATCATTTGGAGCCCTACAACTCTCTGTAGGGCAGATTTAGTAAGGCTGGTCCTAGAGGAGGACATATCTTAAATTGTAAATAACTTTTATATAGTAGATGATATGAGGTTGAAAATTTAACCATGCGTGTATGTACCCTAGATCTACTATGTGTCCAAAAATCAGAATTTTGGGGGCACATTTTTCTAAAGTTTTAGTAGAAATTTAATAAATCATATATGGTGTATATTTTGGGTGATTTTGACTCAAATCACTCCAAACCTCTTTTGGGAGGTTGGTTATGTATATAATAGCCTCTGGTTAAAATCTTAGGTCATTTGGACTCTTGCAAGTAAGCAAATTTAGGTCAACATGAAACTTGGTAGGACCACCTTTAAGGTGTTCATTAAAGGGGTAAAGAACCCTTAATTTGAGAATTGAGGAAAATCCCCTTGGTCAACTCTCATGAAATTTAAAACATGCACTTAGGACCATATGACAATACTCCATGGAGAAAATCATCAACCTTTGGGTTAAATTCCCTAGGAAAGTTTATTTCATATGATTTGGTCACATAGACCCCAAGTGAGTAATTATAGGGTCAAAGCTTACTGAAATGTTATGAAATTTTGTATGCGGTCTTTTTATATCAGAATGAAACCATGGGAATTTTATTAGAATTTATCTCAGAGTAATCTACATACTTCCTTCACACAGTGGAAATTGAGCTTATACCTTGAGAACTTAATACCATGAGTTATAGTTGTTGAATTGTTATAAAATCTTGTATATAGATTATTTCATGTCAGTAGAAAACTCTGGGAATTTTGTTAGAATTAATCATTGAGTAAATGACATGCTTCCTTCACAAAGTACAATTTGAGTTTATAACTTGAGAAATTCCTACCATGAATTATAGTTGTTGAATTGTTATAGAATTTTGTATATAGACATGTTATATCAGTATGGAGCTATGAGAATTTTGTTAGAATTTATCTCAGAGTAATCTACATACTTCCTTCACAAAGTAGAATTTGAGCTTATACCTTGAGAAATTCCTACCATGAGTTATAATTGTTGGATTGTTATAGAATCTTGTATATAGACTATTTCATATCAGTATGAAACTCTGAGAATTTTGTTAGAATTAATCATTGAGTAAATGACATGCTTCCTTCACAAAGTAGAATTTGAGTTTATAACTTGAGAAATTCCTATCATGAATTATAGTTGCTGAAGTATTATAGAATTTTGTATATAGACTTTTCATATCAGTAGGAAGCTCTGAAAATTTTGTTAGAATTAATCATTGAGTAAATGACATACTTCCTTCACAAAGTAGAATTTGAGCTTATACCTTGAGAAATTCATACCATGAATTATAGTTGCTGAATTGTTATAGAATTTTGTATATAGACATGTTATATCAGTATGGAGCTATGAGAATTTTGTTAGAATTTATCTCAGAGTAATCTACATACTTTCTTCACAAAGTAGAATTTGAGCTTATACCTTGAGAAATTTCTACCATGAATTATAGTTGCTGAATTGTTATAGAATTTTGTATATAGACATGTTATATCAGTATGGAGCTATGAGAATTTTGTTAGAAGTAATCTTTGAGTAAACTTCATACTTCCTTCACAAAATAGTACTTGGACTCATGACTTGAGAAATTAATTACTGATTTATTATTGCTTGAATATCATAGAAATTTGTACATAGACCTTTGACATTAATACGGATCTCTGGAAGTAAAATGATCTCATGCTTAGTTAGTATTCATATAGTCAATCTTGTAGGGCACTTGGTTTCACTTAAAGGCAAACCGATCTGCGAATAGTAAAAACTGATTTATGTGATTTAGACCACTCTAGACCATCACCTATGGAATTATTAACTCATTGATCATTATGAAGTCATAGATTGATTAAATGATTAACCATTAGTGACATTTATTAGAAGAAAGTGGTTGGGGGTGCGTTTAGTAAAACCATCAATTCAGGATTACGATGATATGATAAGAGGATTGAATCGTTAGAAAGTATAAGTGTGATTGATGGATGAATTGGGACCTTAAGTATGTATTGAGTGACGATATACAGAATAATCGGTCACCGGGAGGGTAGGGTTCGATGTTCGATTTAACATCGACACTCGTCTGCCCGATCTATATGTAATCCGCCTTAGGAATTTAGAGTAACTAGAGAGGAAACCGGTATAAAAGAAAGGGTAGCCACCAATAAGAGTAAATATCCTGGAAAAGGGGATTTGAGCTTCAGCCACCATCGCATCTCCTAGCACCACTGTAAGCCCTTCGCCGGGTAACCCTCGGGAAGTCCGGGATTCACCCTAAACTTCCAAGTATAACTACACGATAGACAAGAGTAGTTTAAATAGGAAAACTTGATAGGGTTGTCCCCGTCACAAATTTGGGACGGATTAGTATTGTTCAAGTAAGGACAGGTTAAGTCCTGCGAGCGGTAGGCTCGATATGTTAGAAGGACGGGTTAAGTCCTGCGAGCGGTAGGCTCGGTATGTTAGAAGGACGGGTTAAGTCCTGCGAGTGGTAGACTCGGTATGTTAGAAGGACGGGTTACGTCCTGCGAGCGGTATGCTCGGTATGTTAAAAGGACGGGTTAAGTCATGTGAGCGGTAGGCTCGGTATGTTAGAAGGACGGGTTAAGTCATGCGAGCGGTAGGCTCGGTATGTTAGAAGGACGGGTTAAGTCCTGCGAGCGGTAGGCTTGGTGTGTTAGAAGGATGGGTTAAGTCCTGCGAGCGGTAGGCTCGGTATGTTAGAAGGACGGGTTAAGTCCTACGAGCAGTTGGCTCGGTATGTTAGAAGGGCGGGTTAAGTCCTGCGAGCGGTAGGCTCGGTATGTTAGAAGGACGGGTTAAGTCCTACGAGCGGTAGACTCGGTATGTTAGAAGGACGGGTTAAGTCCTGTGAGCGGTAGGCTCGGTATGTTAGAAGGACGGATTTTGTCTTGCGGCAGTTGGCTCGATGTTATATAAGAAGGACTAGTTAGTCCTGCGAGCGGTAGGCCGAGAGTATAAGAAAGGACTGGTCAAGTCCTCCGAGCTAAGAGCTTGGTGTTTCACTTTGAGGCATTGTTGTATCAAGTAGTACGCGGATACCCCGTGTGTTCTTAGGGGCGTACATAAGGTCTAGGTTGAGAGGTGTCATACTGGCCTTGGAGTGGAGGACCCGATCCACTGCCCCTGTTTGCCTCAACGGGGTGTACCTGAGCGGAGACTCGAAAAACGGGATAGAGGTGGTGTTTACCAGATAGTACGCGGATACCTTGTGTGTTCTTAGGGGCGTACGTAAGGTCTAGGATGGGAGATGTGGGACATAAGCCTAGAAGTGAACAACCTGATCCACTGCCCTGTTTGCCTCAACTGGGTACTTGAGTTGACACACTCGAACAGAGGGAACTAACAAAAGGTCTGTACGTACAGAGTCGGCTGGGTGAGTTGCATCATTGCATTGCACATCATAGCATAGCATCCTTGCTTATATGGGCTCTTTTATACAACGAGTTTACCTTAATGCCAGATCCCCTAACTTATAAGCTTGTATGAGCATTCTTATAAGCTAGGATTATTTTGTAGCTGCTTATATATATACATTGTTGTTTCTACTTATATTGTTGCAAATGCTATTGACTTCTCGTTGCTCTTTGTTACTACTATTATAGTTTTTTCTTGTCTATTGCACTCATTATACAGTCTGTATAGTAGAACTGCTAGAATAGATTCTTTTGGTCTATACTTATGCTAGCTAGCCCCACTGTCACCTGCTTGTTTGATTTACCCCTTGTTGTCCTCCGCTTCGTCCTCCCGCACGGTGCCTAGGAGTCGCGGGGGGAGGCGAGGACAAAACTGGCTTAGTCTTTATGACTAACGGTCAGTTGTGACCGTAGGATTCCGAGGAGCTGGAGTAGCAGTACGACCAGTAGAGCGTGATGGCCGACTTGAGGAGCAGTTTCCGCGCAGCACTACTACTTAGCAACAGATTAACAAAGTTCGATAGCTTCCGCATAGATGTAGAGTGAGAGAGTGGTTTTCTTTATTTTGGACATGTACCGGACATAAGCTCTTTCTCTCTTTCACTTATTGTACTCATTGGTGGGCTTGTCATATTATGATGTATATATGTGTGATTGTTGACTTGGTTACTTTTACTTAATTTTCTTCTTATCTCTTGTTGGCCTGTTGATCGTTCTTGCCGGCATGATCGGTGTCTTGCGGAGGCAGCTAACTCGTGCGTTAGTGTCACCGTAAGGCGGTGATTCTGGGCATAAGATCCGGGACCTCTCCAGGTGCGGGAGAGGGATCTTACAAACTTAACACGAAACCGATCGCCAATTTGAACGAGGGTCAACCGATGACACTCTACAAAAGTCCTAGCCACGAACGAGTGGGTAACACCAGAATCGAAAAGGACGCACGCCCAACGGTTCTTTACCTTAAATTCTCCTATAAAATCGAATATGTAACTAGTCGAACAGAAATCGAAAACTAAAGTTGAAGGCTAAGAGTTAGATTAGGGAATTTATATAAGCAGCCCTTGTTTGGCTGTTGGCAGCCCCCATTTCTATGAGTTATAACACGCCTTTTGAAAATATGCATTATACATGCATATTTAGGAAAAGTGTTCAACACGAAAATTGTAGATCTCATCGAGATCTACAACTTTCGTGTTGAACACTTTTCCTAAAAATGCATGTACACAACGTATTTTCAAAAGGCGCGTCAAAAATTTGCTACAATTACGATCATGGCGATTTTAGGGTATTGTGCGTGCATATTTAGGAAAAGTGTTCAACACGAAAGTTGTGGATCTCATCGAGATCCACAACTTTCGTGTTGAACACTTTTCCTAAATATGCATGTATAATGCATATTTTCAAAAGGCGCGTTATAACTAATAGAAATGGGGGCTGCCAACAGCCAAACAAGGGCTGCTTATATAAATCACCTTTTAGGGCCTAACCTGAAATCATCTGGGTGGAAATCTGCGCTTCTTCCTTGGTCAGTACATTTAACTTGCCCCTTCCTTTATCCAGTTGTTGCAGCTACGGCGGCGGCAAAGCCTGAAGTGGCACTGGCTACAAAGGAGGTTAGGATCGCGGATATTTAGGCTTAATATGCCCCTTCTGCCCACACTGAAAATAGACCTTGTCCTTTGACCAACAATGGGCAACATCATGCCCCTTCAGCTTACAAGAAGCACATGTTAGATCTCCTTTGGGAGCGCTCTGAATTGCCAGCACTTGCTGCTGCTTCTTAGCTCCCAATCTCTTGAAACATTTCTCATAGGGATGGCTAGGGCGACCACAGAAGCTACAAACTTCGCTACCTCTCTTCTTCGGAGCAGGCCCAGATACCTTGGGGATTCCACCGTCTTCGACCTTTCTCTTTTCCTTTCTCATCATTGCAACTCTGTTCTTGGCATTGTCGATATCCTCAACTTTCAACGCAGCTTATACCGCTTCATCATAGCTTTCTGACCTGTACGCGCTAACCAACTGTTGGACGTCACTACGAAGTACTCCCAGAAACCGCTTCACTCTTCCTGCCTCAGAGGCTACTAAGTCTGGCGCAAATCTGCTCAACTTACTAAATTCAATCTCATACTCATTAACTATGAGTTGTCTCTGCTTCAGGTGCAGAAAATTATTCATCAGACGGTCTTGCTCGACCGATGGCAAGAACTTCTTCAGTAACATCGCCTTAAATGACTCCCACGAACATCCGTCTGCGAGGCTCTCTCTCTCCCTGATCCACCAACTCTTAGCAAGACCCTCCAGCTGGTAAGCGGCGACCATCATCTTCTGTCATGCAGAGATTCCCGAATACGAAAGCATCTCTTCGATGGTAATTAGTCAATCATCCAAAGCCATGAAATCGGCTCTTCCGTCATACTTAGGGGGTCCTAATCGCTGAAAATGCGATATGAAATTCATCTCTGGTGGCAGCAGAACTGGAGGCACCAGAGGAGCAGGAGGAACAAGTACAGTCTGACCCACTGCAGGGTCCTGCACCCCAGGTTGCTGCCCTGAGGCGGCAGTCAACAACGTCTGAATTTGTGATTGCATCGCAACCAACTGCCTTGACAGAACCTCATTACTCTGTCGTAGACCCTTAATCATGGCCTCACTCTTCGTACCCGAAGAGTCACCCTCAGATTGGGGAGTCGCCTTGTCCAACACAACCCATGTGAGTATGAAGACTCAACAAGCAAGTTTAATGATATGCACATTCTAGATTTAGTATGAGTATAAGGAGCTTTTATAATCCCTTAAAATATGGTGATATTTGATTAAAAAGTTGTTATGAATATGAGATGAAAACGTTGCTCTTTTTATACTTGAAAATACCTAACATGCAACCTAACATAAAACTTTCTCAGAGAGCAAGTAGATAAAACAAATTAGCAAGAAAATAATATAGCAGCAAAAAATTAGTCTTACATCTACCACAAAACACTGTGGGCGTCAACATCCTGACACGAACCCACATAAACAACATGTCTGTTTGAACAAAGGAAAACAACGAAACTACTTCACCAACCCTGACTACTAACTCCAAACCTGAAAACACCAACTCTAGCTTCTCATACCGCTACTGCTTCGAGCCTGAGACATTCAAAAGAAAAGAACGCCTCAGCAAGAATGCACAAGTGATAGAAAAAGACCAAAATCAAATAATCAACGAGTTAAGAGGGTTATCAACCCAAAACCGGTTAGCTGAAAGAAAATCTCAGCATCCGAATCACAATACAAACAGTAAGAAGGAAACCACATGAGGTTAGATGTCTAAAACTTGCACTAGGTGCGATAAAGTTCTATGCTTTATTAAGATTATGCATATAAGTTTATAAGCAAACAAAAGAGACTGATCAGCTTAAACACGTGAATCATTAACCCTAGTAAAAAAGGCGGTACTGAGGTGGTGGCCACTTTGTCCATCTCAACCATCAGACCAAACGTCTTAAAAAGGCACTGTGGTGGTGACCACATTATCCAACACAACCCAACAGTCAATAAAAAAACACCTGGCGTAATGATTCGTAAACAGGCACCGAGGTGGTGGTCCTTTATCCACTGCCAATCAATGGGCCAAAAAGTATTAACACCAATATAATGATAACCTGAAAAAAATACTCAAGACTTAACGAGGGAAGAAAAAGTCTAGAAATTTCTAAGTGAAAATAGTCCTACTCGACGAATTCGGCCTTTAGCTCGCTCGATGAATTTCACTAAACTTCACGAGAGGTCTCGACGAATTAAACTAGACTTCACGAGAATTCTCGACGAATTTACTTGAATTCACTAAAATGACGCTAGATCACTCGACGAATTTACTTGAATTCATTGAAATGACGTTAGATCACTCGACGAATTTATTTGAATTCACTGAAATGACACGAGATCACTCGACGAATTTACTTCAATTCACCGAAATGACGCGAGATCACTCGACGAATTTACTTGAATTCACTAAAATGACGCGTGATCACTCGACGAATTTACTTCAATTCACTGAAATGACGCGAGTTCACTCGAAAAATTTACTTGAATTCACTGAAATGACGCGAGATCACTCGACAAATTTACTTGAATTCACTGAAATGACGCGAGATCACTCGACGAATTTACTTGAATTCACTGAAATGACGCGAGATCACTCGACGAATTTACTTGAATTCACTGAAATGGCGCGAGATCACTCGACAAATTTACTTGAATTCACTGAAATGACCTGAAATCACTCGACGAATTTACTTGAACTTAAAACGAATTCTGCTAGAGAAAAAACCCAGAATTTCCTGACGGGTTTACCATTTATTTCCTCAACAAGCTTCTGATATGGCATGGGAAAAATCCACCACTTGCCTCAAACCTTCTGATATTCGGCCTCTCGAACCTCCTTCCAAGGATTAGTCGAAAGAACACAACCTCAACAAGCTTTTTCTGAAAGATTTGGACAAAACAAAGCTTAGGGACAAATAGTCCAACGCCAAAAATCCACGAAATCAAAAATACTCGCCGCCAAAGTGTAGATCTTGGCGAGAGCTTTCCGGATCTATGCTCCCACGAAGATTTCGTGAACCGGAACTCTCGCGGCGGCGATCGGAAGGCTCACGATAAAAAACTCTCCGTTCTCCCTTCTGTGCTGGTTCAGCTCTTCTTGGTGAGGAAGATAAGGTATATTTATACTTTTTATTAATAATAATAATAATAATATAAATGTTATATTATTACGAAGGGCTAAACGCACATCGATTCTGACAAAAATCGCACCGAAGGCGAATGCCGGTGCTACGAATCCAACGGCGAAGTTGAAATCAAAATTTGACGGGATGTTCCCGAGATATAAATTTCCAAAGTTTATGGCGAACAATAAATCTATAAATCTTTGAAAATTCACCGAGGCTCTAATATCGCTCGGATCGCAACGAAACTATTACGGTTCTTTCTAAAATTAATTAATTTAATTTTCTAACGTAAAATTTTTTAATTCCAGGTAGTTTCAAAACTTGGTCGACTCGACCAAACTAACGCGAAAATGCGCAAACGACGGCGCACCGTTAAATCCGCGTTAACGTAACGCTCTTCATCATTATGACGTCATCAAGAGGTTTAAAATAATTGCCGAAAATTCAGGGGCGTTACAACCCCCTCCTATTAGCCCTCCAAACACGCCCATCAAACAACATCCAGTCACGCCCCTTCCACGCGATGAAGTCCGCCGATTCCGTTAGCCCATTGTCTACACGTCATACTGTCCCAGTCAGTCATTCATCTGATGGGCTCCCCTTCAGTTGTTAGCCTCTTCTCCGACAATTCAGGTCTCCTTCCCACTCCATCCCTTGACCCTCCGCCGTCACGATCTTCCCTGTGAGAATTTGAAAATAACAGAAATTTTATTTCCAAAAATACAAATCTTACATGAGAGCGCACCCCTCTTTATATAGAATAGAGGAAGTTAGAGAATATAAAATTAGCAATGTGGGACTAAATACAAAAGAATCATACAGGGCGGTTACACCAATGGTGTCCGCCCGGATTATAAAGATTGCTTAGACGTGAGCTAATATCAATACTCATGGCAGTTACACCAATGGTGTCTGCCAACATACAGTAGCATCGGGCGATTACACCAAGGGTTTCCTCCCGAACTCCATAGTTCAACAACACTGGGAGGTTACACCAAGGGTGTCCTCCCGGACTCTAGTGAGCAACAACACTTGGGGGAGGGGGGGGGGGGGGGGGGGGGGGGGGGGTACACCAAGGGTTTCCTCCTGGATTTCAACATCAGCACAACATCGAGAGGACACCAAGGGTGCCCGCACGTACTTCAACTTCAGAGACACCATTATCTTGTGCTTTAACACTCTCCCTCAAGTTGTAACATATATGTCAATCATTCTCAGTTTGACACAAATATCTGAAAAGAATAAAGAGATTTTTTTTATAAAGATATCAGCTAACTCTTCATCGGATGAGACAAATGAAGTGCAAAACTGCTTCTTTAAAACTTCTTATCTAATGAAGTGATAGTCGACTTCAATATGCTTTGTTATTTCATGGAAGACTGGATTCTTCGATATATTAATAATTGTTTTGTTGCCACAAAACATGGGTAGAGGATGATCGTAAATTTCTCCTAAGTCTATCAGAAATGCTCATAACCAATGTAACTTACGCGGTTTGAGTTATACTTCTATACTCAGCTTCGACACTTCACCTGGATACAACTGTTTGTTTCTTACTTTTCTAGGTGACAAGATCTTTGTTCTATGTACAACTCAAAGTTGAGTAAGATATTCACACAAGTAATTCTTGATAAGATCTTGATTAATCAAGGTGTTAACCTTTTTCTGATTAACTTATCTCTGATACTAATTGAAAGGTGAATAAACCATAGTCAATAATTACTCTAGAGGAGAGTGAATAGAGTTATTAAATTTTTACACAACTAATCACAATACATGCCACATATTTTAAAATAGTGTAAGTATAAAAATAAGAATGCTACGTAAAGGAAATTATGCAACCAGAAGATACAGAAATTTATAGTGGTTCCCCTAAATATTTGGGGCACTCCACTCTTCTACCCCTTGGCAGGATATCCAAATTGTTGAGTCTTTTGATAAAGAAACTCTTAGAACCAATACAACTGATTCTTTTGTTAAAGAGATTCTAAGAACCAATAAATTTTTTGATAAGGTGTTTTAAACCACTGACTCTTTTGATAAAGGAATTCTCAGGATCAAGAGCCTTTTGATAAGGAGGCCCAACAACCATTGAACTCTTGCGAGAGGAATTCTAAAGACTCTTTCTGAATCCTTTGTAGAGAGATTCCAAAAACTCTTTTTTGTAGGAGTGATTGGTTTTAGATTTCCACAATATTGTCCAAAACCCATAACTCAAATCTAAGAAATGAAAATCGTGCATCGAGGAGTGGTTTTGTAAATTTGCCCGCAAGTTGTGATTCAAATCCAATAAAATTTACTCTAACATGTTCCTTTTTATATGATCACGGATAAAATGGTGCCTAACATCAATGTGTTTGGATGTAGAGTGGTGAACCAGATTGTTGGTTAGATCAATAGCGCTTTTGTTATCACACTTCAGTTCTACATTATTAAGATGAATTCTAAAATCCTCTAGTGTTTGAGTTATACATAACGCTTGTGCGCAACAACTACCTAGAGCGATATACTCGGCCTAGGTGGTGGAGAGGGCAACAAAATTTCGTTTCCTACTCGACCAAGTAAAATGGTCACTAGCGCTTTTGCGATCTATTGAACATCCCTGTTGGGGAAATGATTTATCTTAACCCCTAGAATTGAGTAGAATATGAATTCTAAGAATGAAAAATTAGGCTAAGTAAAAATGCGTCGAATAGTATTCGACGCAACGTCGAAATGTAGTCGACGCTTCTCTTAGAATGAGTCGAAGTAACTCTAAGAAGAATTCGACGTAATCTTTGTCGACGTATCTCTGACTTCTAGTCGACGCAGTTAATAAAGTCGACGCACCTTCCTTATTCTCCTCTCGACGCTCAGTCAGGATGAAATCGACGTTCACGTCTAATAGTAATCGACGCACGTCGATTTCTATAAGAAATTCAAAAACACGCCAGATCTCTTTCCTTCTCTCTGTAGATCTGATTTTTATGGAATGATATTATTCTTTTATAGCCGTTCTGAATCAGTCTTTCCTTCTATTTGATTCTTGGCTAATTTGATTAAGTTTATTATGAATATTATTTGAAATCAAAAAGATCTCTTTCCTTCTACAGAAATATTGATTATAGAAACTTTTATCTCTTTCTAATTCTCTGTCCGCTAATTGATTATTCTCCTTTAGCAATATCTTTTTAAACAGAGCTATAAATAAAGAGGAGGTCGACAGAGAATAGGAACTAGTGATCCACCATATACATTTGAAAAAGAGGAAGAGCTCCCAAGTGAAGAGTGAGAAAGCTGAGAAAAGAGATAGTGTGCTGCAGCAAAGAAAAAGACTTCATCTTCTCCTCCTTCTGAAGCCATCCTGCTGCAAATTCTGAAAGCTCTCACAAAAGAGAGAAAAGATTACAATCTCCTTCTCACTATAGAAGAAAGATTACATTCACTATTTCTTGTGCTTCTAATCTTCTTGCTAAGAAGAAGATTCTTTCTTGTTTAAATTACTTCTTCTACTTCTTCTCCTTATCTTCATTTCATTTTTAAACTGTGTAAAAGAGTTTTTAGAATCTCTCTTCAAAAAATCCAGTTGTACTGGTTCTAAGAGTCTCCTTATCAAAAGACTCAGGCTGGTTCTAAGAGTCTCCTTATCAAAAGATTCAGTACAAGATAGTGAATTCCTACCAAGGGGGTAGAAGAGTGGACTACCCAAAGTTTGGGGAACCACTATATTTCTTTGTGTTGTGCTGTGATTTTCTTCTTGCTATTTTCCTTCTTTACTTGCTTAATTCTTGTTGGTGTGTGGGAAGCTTAATTCTGTGATTATTACATATATATATATATAATTGCACAAAGTATTTTTTAAATCTCTATTCACCCCCCCCCCCCCCCCCCCCCTCTAGAGAATTCTAGTGAGGTTAACTGTGCACTTTCAATTGGTATCAGAGCCAGGTTGATCTAAAAAGGTTAAACTCCTTGATCAAAAAGATCCTACCTCTTTTATATATATATATTTCTAAAAATTATTTTTCACATGGCACAAATCAAAGATTATGCTTCCACCAGACCACCAATGTGCAATCTTGAAAAGTTTGCAATTTGGAAAACAAGAATTTGGATCTATATGAATTATATTGATGAAGAATTATTTAATGTTATTTTGACAGGTCCTCCCAAGCCTTATAGAAGAGACTCAAGTGGTGAAGTGACTCAAACATTTGTCCCAAGGGCTGAGTGGACAGTTGAAGAGAAGAAGGCAGGAACATGTGATGCAAAAGCTGTGAACATTCTTGTCTCAACCCTCTCAGATGAAATCTTTCAAAAGGTTGTTGACTGTGAATCAGCCAAAGAAATCTGGGAGGCTCTTACCAAGATGGTAGAAGGAAGTGTTGATGAAAGGAAAGATAGAAAGGCTCTATTGATCTCCCAATATGAGAACTTTCAAAAGAAGCATGAAGAAAGCATATATGAGATGTATGACAGATTCAGTCTGATCATCAATCAATTAAGGAGCCTGGATAGAGAGATCTCTCTCACAGAGATCAATGACAAACTGTTAATGAGTCTCCCAAGTTCATGGGACTCAAGAATATGGGCAATAAGAGATACAAGAGGACAAAAGGAAATCTCAACAGATGCCCTCTTAGGAAAACTCAAATCCTATGAGCAACTGCTGAAAACCAAAGAAGAGAAAGAAAGAAGAGGAAGCACTCCAACCTCCTCAAAAGATAGAAACATTGCTTTGAAAGCAACAGAAGAAGAGACCCCTGTCACTGAAGAAGAATTATTCAGCCTCCTGGCCAGAAGATTCAAGAAATGGGTCAGGACAGATGAGTCTAGAAGGAGAGAATCAAAACCAAGGTATGATAAAACTCCTACTAAAGAAATCATTTGTTATTCCTGCAGGAAAACTGGACACATTGCACCAGAATGTCCAGAAAATACTGAGAAAAAGAAAGATCTGAAAAAGAAAGATCTCAAGAAAAAAGGGGAAGAAGAAAGAAAGAGGCTTCATTGCAGAAGCTTGGAGTGAAACAGATTCTGAGGACAGCACCTCATCCAAAAGTGACAATGAAGAGTCTAAGCAAGAAGACCTATGCTTAATGGCCCTTGAAAGCTCAAAGGAAGAACATGGTGCTAAATCATGGAGTGAGACAGAATCAGAAGGAAGCACCTCTTCTGAAGATGATAACGAAAATAGCTTTATTCTCATAGAGGAATCTGAGGATAAGGATGAGGTAAGCATTTTTGATGACATAGATTTTCTGTGTGATGATTTCAAAAATGATTTTAAAGGATTATGTTTAGATCAACTAAAAGCTAAACAAGAAATTAAGAATTTAAAAGAACAAATTAATGTCATTAAAAACCAGAGAAATATAAAGGATACTTGTTCTAAAAATTATGAGTTAAGGGCTAACATCAAAGAAAAAGAAAATAGAGAGGGCTAAAATAGAAAATCAGCTCCTTAAGAATAAGGTATCCCAAGCAAAAGCTTTTGAAGAATCAATAAAAATGAGAAGCCAAACACTTAAAGAAATCACAGAAAAACAAACAAGAAGACATAAAAATCTTGGGCTAGGAGCTGATCCCTCAGCTAGTCTAATTCCATCCAACAAACCTGCTTGGATGAGCCCTATTAAATTCACTAAACCAATAAACCAAGAAGAAGACTCACAAAATAAGGAAGAAGACTCCCTCAATGAGATAAATCACTTTGATGAAGCATCATACTATACAGATGAAGACTCTCAAACTACTTCTAAGAAGGCAACTAAGCCAAAAGAAACAACTCATAAAGAAATAAAATCAAAAAAAGGGAAAAATAAAATTTATGAAAACACAATTGCGTCGACTTCATATCGACGCATGAATGATAGTGCGTCGAATTCTACTCGATGCAATCTCTCAGATTCTTCGACCTCAACTCGACGCTTGATAAACGTACGTCGACTTCCAATCGACGCAACTTCTTACATGCGACGATTTTAGATCAACACAATCTGGAGAAAGCGCCGAATATAAATCGACGCAACTATCAACATACGTCGAATAGATATCGACGCATAAAAACTCAGAGCAACATAATTACAGGACATGTCTATTCTCCAAAAACTTTCCATCTTAACCCCCATTCAGGACCCATTCATCCTGATCATAATTTCTATCCTAATCAAAACTTTTATCCTAACCAAAATTTCTATCCTAATCAATATTTCTATCCTAATCAACACTACTATCCCTCTCTAAACTCAAATTCCCATAATTTAAAAATAGTCAGATGTTATATGTGCAATAAAATTGGCCACACTGCCAAACAGTGTTGGCATAATCAATCAAATTGTTCATAAAATCTGTCCTAGGGTAACTTAGAAAATTTTAGGATTAGGAAGAAAGAATCCCTCAAGAAAAACCTGGAATCTTCAGACAAAGTAAAAGTCACGTCGATTTCTTAAATTGACGCATACGTCGATAGGAGACCCTATCTTCTCAACTCAAACTATATCGATGCTTATGTCGAATTCCACTCGACGTAACGTCGACTTCATGAAAAAGAGCGGCAACACTAAAATTTTTTCGGTCGCATCTGCTAAAGTACCGAATAAGCCTCGAATTGTGTCTCATTTCGACGTTTCACCTGACTTAAATAAACTCTTCCGTTAGAAATCCTCTCGCACTCTGCATCTTTCATTCTTCTTACCTCTCAGTACAGCCATCTCTTCCTCTCTCTCACTGACCTAAAATGGCTCCCAAGATAAACTCTGGTTTCGACATTGACCTTGAATCCTTCCAGGCCGCCGCCGAAAATTATAAGAGCATCATAGCTCTCTTCACTGGAGCTGGCCTAGATAAGCTCATCTCCACAAGATGCAAGCTCCTGGAGACAGAACTCAAAGAGCTAATGGCTCATGTTCAGATATCTGAACAAGGAGAAATCACTGGAACAATATATGAGACACCTGTCTCAATCTCTGCTGAACACATTAGGAACACCTTTGATCTTTCATCAGGTACATTCCAATATTATCCTTGCTCAAATCAAATAGGGAAAGCAAGTTATTTTCTAAAAGAGTAACTAAATAAATCTCATGTACCATTCCCTTATCAGGTGATGAACCTGTGGAACTCACCCCTGATGAAATCAAGAATTTACTAATCACAATGAAGTTCTCAAAAGATAGACCAATCCATCTGAAGAAAATAGATTTTTCTGATGAGTATAAGCTACTGGCAGACATAGTAGGAAAAGTACTACTATGTAAGATCTCTGCCCATGATGCAGTACCCAGGCAGCAACTGAATCTCATGGGGGTCCTTGTGCTGAAGAAGAAAGTAGACTGGGGCAGCTGCTTACTCAAAATGATAGGCTACAAATATTCTCACAAAGAGAATGCCTACATGAGGATTATGAGTCAAGTCCTCTTCCACTCCTTCCCTGACCTATGCAGGTCAAAAGGAAATCTCATCCCTCCTGGCAAAAGGATGTTCATTGCTCTCTTCTCAAAATGGACCAGGCAAATCCCCAAACCTGGTGCCATTTCTGAAAGGACTCCATCTCCTCCTAACTCTCCTGCTCATCCATCTTCACCTCCTCCTCCTCCTCATACAGACATCTCTTCTGTACCACCATCATCCACACTTTCACAAATACCAACTCAATCACCTGCTCAACCCTCCTCCATTAAACTCACCTCATCACAATGATACAGTTCTCTCTCCACCTTCATCACCTCCTCCTCCTCCATTATCTCCTACACCAACACACCTTGAGCCATCTCCATCCACTAACACTCTCATCAACCAATGTATGCAATCAGCAGCCCAAAAATTCCAAGAAATGCTGGATGCACACTGCTCCCAACTTCACTCCTCCATCATACACATGCAAACCCAAATAGATGGGGTCAATGCCTCTGTGCAAAGCCTAAAATCCTCTATCTCTTCATCTAGGGTCACCAAGTCTTTCTTAACCTCCTTGGCTAAGAAGGTCAAGAAGGGGGAGAAGTTAAATGAAGAGCAGCTCTCCAGCCACAAAACTCCCTCTCACAAAACCCCTCATTCTTCAAAATCTGACAGTTTAGCTCTACTCAAGACCATTGGGAATGAACTAGTACCAGAGCTACATACTGAAGAGCAGATATCAGATGTACTGATTATAGCAAGAGAAGCTGCACAACAAATGGATCTATTGCAAGGGGAGGCAAGTAGAGCAGAGAATGAAGTTGAAGAGAAAGTTGAAGCTCAGGGGGAGCCAGATGCTGTTATACCTGAAACTGGAGATGAAAAAGAAACTGAAGAAGAAGTAAAAGTTTCAAAGGAAGTTCCATCCCAGGGGGAGCAACCTGCTGTGACTCAGAGAGAACTGAGTGAACTACCTGCTACTGAGAAGGAGCAACCCACCTCTCCAAAAATAGTAGTATTCACTAGGAAAAGAAAAACTCCTCCTACCCCTCCTAAATGATGTGTTGAACAATATTGATACAATCTATATTTTTTTCTATGCTTAAATACTTATTATGAAGTCTGTTTATATGATTTTTCCCTTCTTCTGATTACTTAGCATATTTCTTCTCTATATAAATGCTTTGCTGTGTTGATTAAAAGTTGACACAATTTCCCTCTAAATAGGGTTAAGACAAATAGGGGGAGATTGTTGGGGAAATGATTTATCTTAACCCCTAGAATTGAGTAGAATATGAATTCTAAGAATGAAAAATTAGGCTAAGTAAAAATGCGTCGAATAGTATTCGACGCAACGTCGAAATGTAGTCGACGTTTCTCTCAGAATGAGTCGAAGTAACTCTAAGAAGAATTCGACGTAATCTTTGTCGACGTATCTCTGACTTCTAGTCGACGCTGTTAATAAAGTCGACGCACCTTAGTCGACGCACCTTCCTTATTCTCCTCTCGACGCTCAGCCAGGATGAAATCGACGTTCACGTCGAATAGTAATCGACGCACGTCGATTTCTATAAGAAATTCAAAAACACGTCAGATCTCTTTCCTTCTTTCTGTAGATCTGATTTTTATGGAATGATATTATTCTTTTATAGCCGTTCTGAATCAGTCTTTCCTTCTATTTGATTCTTGGCTAATTTGATTAAGTTTATTATGGATATTATTTGAAATCAAAAAGATCTCTTTCCTTCTACAGAAATATTGATTATAGAAACTTTTATCTCTTTCTAATTCTCTGTCTGCTAATTGATTATTCTCCTTTAGCAATATCTTTTTAAACAGAGCTATAAATAAAGAGGAGGTCGACAGAGAATAGGAACTAGTGATCCACCATATACATTTGAAAAAGAGGAAGAGCTCCCAAGTGAAGAGTGAGAAAGCTGAGAAAAGAGATAGTGTGCTGCAGCAAAGAAAAAGACTTCATCTTCTCCTCCTTCTGAAGTCATTCTGCTGCAAATTCTGAAAGCTCTCACAAAAGAGAGAAAAGATTACAATCTCCTTCTCACTATAGAAGAGATATTACATTCACTATTTCTTGTGCTTCTAATCTTCTTGCTAGGAAGAAGATTCTTTCTTGTTTAAATTACTTCTTCTACTTCTTCTCCTTATCTTCATTTCATTTTTAAACTGTGTAAAAGAGTTTTTAGAATCTCTCTTCAAAAAATTCAGTTGTACTGGTTCTAAGAGTCTCCTTATCAAAAGATTCAGGCTGGTTCTAAGAGTCTCCTTATCAAAAGACTCAGTACAAGATAGTGAATTCCTACCAAGGGGGTAGAAGAGTGGACTACCCAAAGTTTGGGGAACCACTATATTTCTTTGTGTTGTGCTGTGATTTTCTTCTTGCTATTTTCCTTCTTTACTTGCTTAATTCTTGTTGGTGTGTGGGAAGTTTAATTCTGTGATTATTACACACACACATATATATATATATATATAATTGCACAAAGTATTTTTTAAATCTCTATTCACCTCCTCTAGAGAATTCTAGTGAGGTTAACTGTGCACTTTCAATCCCGCATAATCAAAATCAGAAAAATCATGAAAAGTAAATGAATTATTATGAGGATATCACAATCCTAATGTATGTGTGCCTACTAGATATCTAAAAATATGGTTAGCCGCTTTTAAATGAGATTCTTTTGTATTAGCTTGAAAATGAGCACATAAACATACGATAAACATGATATCCGATCTAGAGGCACTCAAATATAATAATGATCCAATCATTCCTCGATAGAGAGTTTGATCAATTGAAATTCCACCTTCAACTTTTCCTAGTTTTAGTGATGTACTCATTTGTGTATTAGCTCGCTTAAGATTTTCAAATTCAAATCTTGTAAGCATATCATGAACATATTTACTTTGACAAATAAAGATTCAATCATGAGGTCGAGTGATTTGAAATCCAAGAAAATAAGTGAGTTCTCCTACTAAGCTCATTTCAAATTCATTTTGCATCACTTTAACTACTTCATTACACAACTCTTCATTAGTGGCTCCAAAAATAATATCTACATAAATTTGTAATATAATCAAATCTTCATTTAAATGCTTAATGAAAAGTGTGATGTCGGCACTACCCATAATATAACTGTGCTTTAACAAAAGTGAAGTCAATCTATCATACAAGGTACATGGTGCTTGTTTTAATCCATAAAACGTCTTTTCTAGTTTATAAACATGGTTTGGAAATGTATCATTTATGAAACTGAGGTTTATTCAACATAAACTTCTTCTTTATTATCTCGTTTAAAATGCACTCTTTACATCCATTTGAAATAAAATAAATCATTTAAAACTCGCAAATGCAAGAAAGATTCGAATAGATTCTAAGCGAGTAATGATTGCAAATGTTTCTTCAAAATCTACCCTCTCAAATTGAGAATAACCTTGTGTCACTAGTCTAGCTTTATTCTTAATTATTCTAGATTCACCATCTAATTTATTTTTAAAATCCATTTCTCCTACTACTGGATGATTAGATGACCTCTCAACTAATTTTCAAACATTATTTCTTTCAAATTGATTGAGTTCATCATTTATAGCCCAAAACCAAGATTATCATTTAAAGCGGTGACAACATTCTTAGGTTCAATTTCAGAAGCAAAGGTTTGAAAAAGATTCATGCAAGGATGAGCGAGTTGTTAATCCTTTCGAAGGTTCTCTAATGATGGATGATCTTTTATTGTAAACTGTTGCACACTAGGCGGCATGTACTCCTCATGTTCTTCTTTCTCCGACTCAACATTAAGTGACTCATCGTCTGCATGCCCCACGATGAAAGTATGTTCATCCTCATTTCATGTATTGCCAATGGAATCTACACAAGAGACAAACTTATCAAATCTAACATAAAATAATTCAATTATTTTTGTTCTTTTATTATATACTTTAATAAGTCCTACTAGTTGAAAAATATCCAATGAAAATACCTTCATCACATTTTTTATCAAATTTGTCTAAGTTATCTTTAGTGTTTATAAAAAAACATTTACATCCAAAGACATGAAAATAAAATGCATTAGGCTTCTTTTGATAGTAAAATTCATAAGGATTTAGTTTTAAGATAAGCAAAGCATCAGTCGTTTGATAATATAGCATGTGGTGCTAACTACTTCGACCCAAAAATGTCTAGGCAAACCATATTAAGAAAGCATAGCGCGTGCTAGTTCTTGAAGAGTTCTATTTTTCCTCTCCACTGTATCATTTTGTTGTGGCATGTGTGGAGCATAAAATTCATGCTTAATACTTAGAGTATCACAAAAAAGAAGAAAAGAGTATCACAAAAAAGAAGAAAATTCTTCATTTTCAAATTCACCTTCATGATCTGAGCGTATGCAATTTATTTTTGAATCAAGTTCATTTTGAATACGTTTGCATAATTTAGAGAATTCAAAGAAAGCATCAGATTTAAAGGTGAGAAAAATAATCCAACAAAATCTAGAAAAATCATCAATTAGTACAAAAGTATATTTTCTTTCACCTAGACTAGAATTGTTAATTGGACCAAAAAGATTCATATGAATTAATTGAAGTGTTTTAGTTGTAGAAATTTTATTTTTATTTTTAAAAGAATATCTAAATTTTTTCCCTTTTAGCATGGAGTACAAAGTGAAGATAAATTATCATTAAGTATAGATAGACCTCTAATTAATTTATCTTTTGATAATTTTAAGATTAACTTGGTGTCAGAATGACCAAGTCGTCTATGCCAAAGTTCAAATTCTTCATTTTAGCAATTAAATATTTCATTGAAGATTGGGAAAGATCATTGAAGGCAATTGTATATACGTTATGAGATCTAGGTGCAGTGAGTAGTATTTCATTAGTTTTGGCATTTATAATTTTCAAAGATTTGTAGAAGATTCAAATAACACATTTAGTCCTTTATCACATAATTGACTAATAAAAATCAAGTTATGTTTTAAACTTTCTTTAAACAAAATTTTAGATATAGAAAATGATTCATTACTCATTATATCAATGCACATGTTTCTTCCTTTACTATTGTCGCCAAATGTCACCAGTCATTCATTCTTTTTCACAAGGCTAAAGAACTTTGTTTTGTTGCCCATCATGTGGTTGAAGCATGCAGAGTCCAAGACCACATGTCTCCTTTGGCTAACATGAGCCAAGCAATAGCTTTCCAAAAGGACCTCAAAATAAATGATATTTAGGTACGTGTTATAATGGACGGTGATCATCAAAGATCACTCTGTGAGGTAAAATACAGCGATATGATTTGTGATTCAATGGCACGGATGGTTTGCGCAAATATTGACGTGATACGATCATCTTGAAATATGGCCGTATTTTAGATCAGCCACGCCCAAAAAGTTATGCATTAAGCGTACATTTAAATCTCTAAAAATACTTATATATATATATATATATATTCTTCTAATAATTGTAGTTTTTTTTTGTTCAAATAGCCACAGTGGATGTAACCTGTAGGAACTATTATGTTGCATTAACTACATATAATTTAATGATTTTCAGTGATGTTCCCTTTGTGTTTTAAATGTAAGTATAATGGCATGTTAAATTTAAAAAAAAAATTATTTGATTTGTGGTTAATTGTTGTCTGTGGATAAAATTTTCAAAACTGTGATTTACATTTTACAGTTAACAGAAATATGCGGATAATTAAAAATAAATTGCAGTTAATAATATATAATATATATACTAATAATTCTTTTTGAAAATTTTGCATCATTTTCGGTGCTTCTTTATCGTGTGATTTTTAAAGGTTATTTATATTGGCTGTCCGCGAATGGCTATTGACAGCCCAATGATAATAGCAGCCCAACAAAGCGATATTGCCAACCCGATGGATATTGACAGCCCAAAATGAAAATAAAATTTAAGTCAAGAAATAATATTTAGTGAAAAAATCCATCTATTTTCTCACTAAATAGTAAAGTAAATTAAAAATATTATTTATGAGATACAAAAAAATCAAAAGTAGGAGAAAAATAAGAGAAAATATAAAAGATTTTGGAAGAATTCGTCAGTGTCGCCAAAAAATATCCATAAGAGTTCGACGGTATCGAAGGGTTTTTCTTCGGCGGTTGTGGGCGACAGGCGGAGAGAAATCAGAAGATTTCGGGGAATTTCGACGAGAATGGGGAAAAAACGAGCAGAAATAAAGAGTCTTTATGTGGGGCTGCTATTAAAAAAGAGTCAAATTAGATTTTGTGTTTTTTAGTTTATTGGGGTTGTCAATAGCCATTTGAGAGCTGTCAATATAAACACCATTTTTAAACGAGCAATTGTTAATAATAAAATTGTTTGAAATAAAATTTATATATAAAATAATTTTTGAATATATGTATATACATATATATATATATATATATATATTAGGGGTCGCTTAGTGCTCTCCGGGTCTGGAAAATCAAACTGTCTTAGCTTGAGAATGAGTCAAGCGTGCAAATAGTTAAAAGTGAAACAACTGCAAGAACGACAAGACTTTTTTACATGGAAAAAATCCAGAAATGAAAAAAATTGCTGGGTCGGTTCGGTGTCTACCAAATCCACTAATTAGTTTGTGGTTACAAATGTTAGAATCCTCAGGAGGGTGACAGGTCACCGCTCCGCTTACAAGTACTTGAAAGAGAAAAAACATAGTCTTCTTTGGTGTTCGCAGGAACAGCTTCTGGAGCTGTCACTGGATCATGCACCGTAGAGAACTGATTGAACACTTGAGCGAGAGGGAAGTGTGAACACTTGAGCAAAGTGAGCTCTTTAGCAGGAGAGCAAGCAGAGTGTCAAGCCTTTGCCGGAAAACTTCATAGTTATTTCTTTTATTCAGGGTTGTTTTCCTTCAAATGAAGGCCTAAGGGCATTTTTATAGTTTTTCTGAGAGGCACCTTGGTAATTGCGGCATGCTCGCAGAAGTTGGCGGCGGTGGACGACGACAGGAGGCAACAGAAGGTTTCTGCGCGCACGCATGTTGGGAAAGCACTCGCACTGGGAAAGCGCGTACGTGCTTGTCAGGAGCGCGTAAGTTAGGAGAGCGTGCATTGGCTGAGAGCGCGCTCGCGCAAACATGTTGCGCGCGCTTGCGCAAACATGTTGCGCGCGCGCTACGTTCGCAATCTGGGGCGCCCTCGCTTGGCCACGACTCGTGTGCATGTGTGATGTGTGTGCCCGTCTTGTAAGTGTATGACTGGCGTGCGTGAAGCCTTTGCGGGCGTGCTCATCGAGCTTTCTGGCGTTTGTTTGAGGAACCAAACGAACTCGAAATTATGCGAGTAAGATCTTGTTGGGCTCATCCTGGCGAGCCAATCAAGGGCGTGACAAAAACGTTCGGTTCGACTGAACTATTTTGTGAAATCCCATCAAATCGCCCCCCCCCCCCCCCCCCTATTTTCGGAGGTCGCTTTCGCAGAAAATGATCCCAATTTTTTTTCCTACCAATCTTATATTTTTCAAGTGTGTGAGTATGTTTGTTCGATATTTGTATTGAAATTTCTTTTTCGTGTATGGCGCTTTGTGATATTACTTAGACAAATTATTGCGCCTTACACGGCCATGAGTTCATCACCTTGCGTAGGTTTTCGAAGTCGGTGCTTGAGCCTTGAGCTCGCTGCATGTCGTTATTCTTGGAGGATGATGACCTTGATGTTGATATTGAGGGGTGATCCTTGCAATTGATTGTATACAGATCACTTTTCTTGGACGTGGCGTAGAGTGTTTTTTGTCTGCCATTATCGTGGATTGGTGAGCTTGTCACTCAGTATTGGCTCTGGTGGTCACTACTCGATGTTAGCCTCAGAGGTAGACGCTTGGATGACGTTGAGGGACCTTAGTTTGCCCTTGTCTGGGGTTAGCGAGCTTGACGTTTGAACTTAGTTCTGTAGTTCGTCGCTCGACGTTAGTGTCGGAGGTAGACACTCGGATATGGCGTAGAGGGATCTTTGTCCTCCTTTGCCGAGGGTCAGCGAGCTAGTTGCTTAAGCTTAGTTTTGGTGGTTGTTGCTCGGAGTTAGCGCTGAAGGTAGACGCTCGGATGTGGTGTAGAGGTGCATTTGTCCACCCTTACCGGGGGTTGGCAAGCTCATTCTTATGATTAGTTTTGCAGTGTTACAGGGTTGAGACTACCCAACACCACCCCTAGTCACCTATAATCGTGCAATACACAATTTAGTGATCGAAAACATAGCAAAAATATTAATCAAGGAACGCCCGGGTTTTACAAATAAGCATGTTTTTTATTCATAAGTGGACATTCTTATCTTTTTTGTCGTTTTAGGTGAACGCACATCACGTGCACTCCACCCCTTAAAAGGAATTCGACTTTGAATCCTAAAAACTACGGATCGACTCCTAAGTCTCTGATACCAACCATGCACGTACAAATAATATAACAATAGGTCCGCCCGGAACCCCACGCCATATTGACACACAAGCTAGGCATTATGAGATGATAATCAGAATGACCATAACTACACGAGAGTATATAAAGCACTAGCGGATGCTTTGATTAAATCAATATACAAGAATGCTCACATACTCAGGAATGTTAACCAAAAAAGAGTTTTGGTCTTAAAGCCTTACATTTATCAAATGTATCAAACTCTAAACATGCTAAGCATACATCGGCACGCAGGTCGACAATACATGAAAAGAAGTAAATAGTAGTTTGGCCTTTGAGGGCCAGCTCAGCATTGAGCTTCTACCCGCTATTTCCCACTCGGCTCACCAGCACCTGCACCATCGACAAATAAGAGGTAAACGAGGGTCAGCTATGAGTTGACCACAAATCTTGTAACAATCCTACCCCCGGCCATCCTAGCCGGCTCCTGTTGGAACATGATTTCCCGCACCTCTTTAGTTTGAGAATAACAAATCTCATATTGTATTTGATCAATCTTGTTTTGTGTTTATAGCCTACATGAACTCACATGTATGACACTAGATGTTACAACTTGAATGAGGCACTGATCTAGGACAAAGATGAAAAGTGATTACTATAGCGTGACGTTAGCTCTAACGCCGGCGTTAGCGTCTCGACAATATTGTCCCAGTGTCGGATGCTGGTCTAGTCGACATGGAATCTTCCTGACTTACGCGTGGCGTTAGCTCTAACGCTGGTGTTAGCTCTAACGACGTTGTTAGCTCTAACATTGGCGTTAGCGTCTCGACGACATGGAGCCTTCACGACAATATGGACGCTGGTCTCGATGACTTGGAGCTTCACGACAATATGGATGCTGGTCTCGAGACATGGATCCTTCACGATGAAATGGATGTTGGTCAAGATGACATGAAAGATCGACGCACATATGGAAGGATACTACCGCTGGGCGGTATCGATAACGATCGACGTTAGTATTGCCTAAAATGAAATGTTTCCTAAAGCGCTGGATCTCCTTCCCGGATTGAAGATTCTGGCGTATAAAATGTTGTCTTAAGTATTACCGTCAGTCGTTATCAATACAACCGGCAGTAGAGGTCTTAATCTATAAAAAGGCAATTTTCAATGTTCACGTTGTTGATTGAGGAACCCTAACTCTACCGCACCGAGCACTCTATGAGGGACCATATTTCAAACGTTTGAGAGCACTCCTGTCTACAACTTCAAGATCAAAAGGAGTATTTGTGAAAGAGGATTCATCACGCGTATTTAACGCGAAGAACGAACGCATTGACAACGCTGATCATCTGCGTTCCTTCGCCATCTCCTTCAGAAATCTCTAAAGAGAGTTTTTACTTCATCTTGTATTTTCTTTTGTTTACTTGTAGAGAATTCGCCTGTGTTGGCAACTAGGTCCGTGTGTGACTTAGGGAGAATTCGCCCGTGTTGGCAACTAGGTTCTTGTGTGGCTTTATGAGGAATTCATCATGTGTGTTGATAAATAGGTGTTGGGTTTAGATCTAGGGGGATGCTCGAGGCTTCATCTCGGGAGAAATAGCCTTGAGCCAACCGATCCTTGGGAGAATAATCGATATAGAAAACGAAAAAAGATTTTTCATTGTCGAATTGATTTCTAGGATCATAGAGATCCAATATTTTGTAATCAAAGTTATATGAAATAAAATCCTATCTCTTTTTGTTGTTCGCTAATTGGATTATATTCTTCTTCATAAATGTTTTAAATAGAAGTTTATACTCAAAATATATTGCAAGGTTCATTAGTGTTCTATAACTCAATGAATTCAATCTTTGTGAGCTAGTGCATGACGGTAGCACTTACTGCCGGCGGTTTCAAAGAAAATTTGAATTCCTCCTTTTCAAAAGTAACTTTGATATAATCATTTCTGCAAAGTTAGAATAAAGTATTTATATTACATATTCTAAAACTATTTTGTTTATCAAGAAAATATTTATATTAAGGCCAAAGATATTTATATTTATATTCTGAAACTATTCTGAAAATATTTATATTAAGGCCGAAGCCGACATCAAGATTCTGAAAATATTTATATTCTAAAAATATTCTGAAAATTTATATTCTGAAACAATTTTGAAAATATTAAAAAATATATTTTGTTTATTAAGAAAATATTTATATATATATTCTGAAACTATTCTGATAATATTTATATTATATATATATTAAGACCGAAGTCAACTATTTATACATCGAGTCATGACAGGACTAAACAACTACATTCTACTCTCGCTGCTTCTAAATACTATATGATCACGTCTCTAAAGTCCGGAGACGATACTGGTGCATCCATTCGAGTGGGCTTTATATCGGGTACTCTCTCATGCAGTAGCTGGGCCTCGCGTTGCTCCATCTCCTAAAAGACTGTCCGCGACACGTTAGTCATAAGACTAGTGGATACACACCTCCTCCCAAAGATCCTTAAGGCTTTGGGACAAGAGTGAGCCTCTAACAAATAACAATAGCCGAAACAACAATGTTAGCAGCAGTATATATATATATAACATATAGTAAGCTAGGAGCAAACTGAACAAGTACATCAGTAATAACTGAAATACAACAATTATTTAAATAGTTATATTTAAGCTCTACTAGCTAGCGCGCAATCACGCAGGTGTTCATAACCTACAACAACACCCGGTGTCAACATTGTTTGACCGCTTCTCGTCCAGCAAGGTGGCGAACCCTAGGGCCACACTGATGTGCCCGTCAGTGACAGTGGCCGGTCCTGCCACTTCTTGGTGTGGTCGTAGCGCACTACCCAGGCCCCAACATACATCAAGGTGTACTCCTGGATGTAAGAGACATCCGACGATAATTGTTATCTGGCTAACCAGCGGAGGGACCCAACGCGGCATAAAACACGACCGAGCTCCTTGGGTGCACTTCTCCCTATTGCCTAGAGTCGTCAACTGTTGGGAAAAACCCCTTTGATTTAACTTAACAAATCATCTAAAAAGTGATTTTATCTCTTAGGTTGAATTACCCATTGTATAGTAAGGGTAATCTTGTCACACTCAACTTAGGGTGTCAAGACCCGATCAAGAGAAGCACAATTTGGTCAAAGTTAACACTTGCGTCGAATAGAAATCGTCGCAACATCGAGTTATTGTCAACGCTACTCTGACTAGAAGTCCAAGCAACTCACCCCTTCTGTTGAAGTAGATCAAGTCGACGTTACGTTGAGTAGATATCGACGTAGAGGCCATGGACTTGTCGAAGTACCTTGAGAAGTCGACACAGCTTCTACCTTAACTCATCGCAGTAGGAAATATTTGTCGAATCCATTTAAAGTCGACTTCATCTCGACGCAGATAATAAAGTTCAGAGTCATGCCATCAACTCGACGGTTACGTCGATAAGATATCGACGCCACGTCGACTAGCAGAGTTCAATGAGAGTAAGGATGAATTCAATGCTGCTCCTACAAGAAATCGAAGGTGCGTCTATAAGAGAGGAAGAAGACTCAACGCTACGTCGAATACAGTCTGAAAAGGAAACCTTTTCAGTTGTCATTTTGGACCCTCTCTCATGGCCCACCTCACTCAACACCGTTCCCCAACGGCTCCTTAATTGCCTCAAATAGAATGAAGAATTAACAGAGGGCAGAGAAAAGCTTTCTTGGAAACAAGTTTATTGTTGGTGGACGGGTCGTGAATTAAAGATGGTAGGAAAAGAGTAATTGTCCAGACAAATATACCTTTTCAGGACTTACCACAAAAAGAAAAAAAATTCAAATTGAACAGGGACCATAAAAGGGAAGAAAGGAAAGAGAAAATGAGAGCATTCATCATAATCGGCTAACAGTTTTTCTTTTAGGGTTTTCTCTTCTTCCTCCTCAGGAACCCTAATAGAGAAAAAAACAGAGAAGAAAGATCAACTACTCTCCATCTCTTACTGTAGAACAACTGAAAGTTGTTCATCATCACAATCATATAGCAGCCAAAGTTTGATCAGAAAGAACTGAAAATATCTGACAATCATAGCTCCTGCAAACCATCACAATCATAAGCAGGAGTTTATCACTAGCAGATCAAGTAGAAGAAGATAGAAGCTGTTTCTTGAGACAGGGCTTCATAAGAATTCTGAGAACAAAATTCTTCCTCCTCCCCTTTCTTCTTTCTCCTTCTCATTCTCACCTGTAAAAGATTTTTAAGAATCCCTCTTCCAATGGATTCAGGGATTCAAGATCTCCTTATCAAAAGATCTGGTGGTTCAAGATCTCCTTATCAAAAGATCTGGTTGGTTCATGATCTCCTTATCAAAAGATCAGTGGTTCTGAGAGTCTCCTTGTCACAAGGCTCGGGCACAGTTGGTGCATTCCTACCAGGTGGTAGAAGAGAAGACAAGCCACATTTTGGGGAACTTCTATAAAATCTTTGTGTCTTCTGGTTGTTTATTTTCTGTGCTGTCCCATATAGTTTAGATTTATTTTACTGTTTTTCTGTTTCATATATCAGCACTGTAGTTTTATTCGGTGTGAGATTTGTTGAAACATAAACACTTAGTGTTTTATTGTATTTGCACAAATATGATAGACATTTTTTTAGATCTCTATTCACCCCCTATAGAGTATTCTCAGAGGCACACAATGCACTTTCAATTGGTATCAGAGGGAGGTTGATCATTAAAAGGTTAACACCTTGATCAAAAAGACCGTATACTCATATTTCTTTATTACAAATATATCCCTTAACAGAAAATCAGTACTAAGGATTATGCTTCTACAAGACCCTCATTGTGTAACTTGAATAAGTTCACACTTTAGAAGGCCAGAATAAGGCTTTATATGAATTCCCTTGATGAAGACATCTATAATTTCTTCTCACGGGTCCTCCAGCTCCAGCCAGACAAAAGGAAGGAGAATCTTCAACAACTGAGGTTGTCCCAAGAAATGAGTGGACAGAAGCTGAGAAGAAGGTCAAGGCATGTGATGCCAAGGCCATGAACATTCTGGTTTCAACAATGTCAGATGACATTTTCCATAAGGTTGTTGAATGCCAATCAACAAAAGACATATGAGATTCTCTCAGCAGAATGGTGGAAGGAAGCTCAGATGAAAGGAAGGACAGAAAGTCCCTTCTCATATCTCAGTATGAGAACTTTCAAAAGAAAGCTGAAGAATCTGTTGCTGATATGTATGACAGATTCAACATTATCATTAATGAGCTCAGAGGCTTGGACAAGGAGATATCCTTGACTGAAATTAATGATAAAATCCTCATGTGCTTCCCTAGCTCATGGGATTCAAGGATCTGAGCAATCAGAGAGTCCAGATGCCATAAAGAAATCTCCACTGAAGCTTTGCTAGGAAAGCTTAAGTCTTATGAGATGTTACTGAAGAATAGGGCTGAATCAGAAGAAAGGGAAACTACTCCAGCTCCTATCCAAAGGAGCCTAGCTCTGAAAGCTACTGAAGGAGAGCTCTCTACTCCTGAAGATGAAATGTTTAGTCTGCTAGCAAGGAGATTTAAGAAGTGAATCAAGACTGAAGACTCGAGGAGAAAAGAAAGAGATTCAATGCCTTGGTATGATAAAACTCCAAAGAGGGAGATTATCTGTTTTACTTGCAACAAACCAGGGCACATTGCTCCTGAGTGCCCACAAGAGCAAAAGGAAAGAAGCAGCAACAAAGAGGAGAAGAAGAAGAAGAAGTCTTTCAGAGGAAAGGATAAGAAGAAAGCCAAGGGATTTATTGCTGAAATACGGAGTGATTCTGAAGCAGAATTAAGCTCCTCATCATCTGAAAGTGGTGATGAAGAAGCAGCTGAAGCAGCCTGCATGATGGCACTAGGGATGTCATCATCTGAAGAAGAGGAATAGGTATCAATTTTTGATGAGTTTGATTTCGGCTCAGAGGATTTTAAATCCTGTTTTAAAGATTTCTGCATTGATCATCTTACGGTAGAAAAGAAATTAGACACAGCTAGGACTGAATTAGAAAATCTTAAGAAAGATGAAATATACCTAAGAAATCAAGATCTAACAAATAAAATTAATACTAAAGAGTCAGAATTGATTAAACTCAGAGAAGAAAACATAAATCTGAAAGAAGAGCTAGCCAAGGCAAAGACCTTTGAGGACTCACTCAATGGGAGGAGTCAGCAGCTCAAAGTCATCACAGAAAATCTCTCTATGAGATTTAATCATCTAGGGTTAGGAGCAGAGCCCTCCACCAGCATAGAAGCACCTAGGAAACCTGCCTGGAAAAATCCAATTTCATTTGTTAGACCTAGTGAGTATCAACCAAGTAAGAAGAGTGCATCATCCAAGGGTAAAGATAACAATCATCCAGATAGGATAGATAAACCTAAAAAGGTAAATCTGAATAAGAAGGAAAAACCCCTAGCAAAGAATCATGTAGAGAAATTAAATAACCTCAACCAAAAGGTTAAAGCAAAACTTTGGGTAATAAAACACTCTGTTGATCTTCTTTATTTAGATACATTTTATACTCATTTCAAGTATCAAGATAATATGTTTGGGAAATCCATTCCTTATCATCCAAAAGGGTATCATGAGAGACCTTTCAATTCTTTCATTGAACCTTGCAATGGTAAAAACAAAGGGCCCAAGGTAACTTGGGTCCCCTCTAATGTTTGAATTACTTGTGCAGGGTTAGGTAGGGTCCCACTCAGGAGAAAATGGAGTGAGGGAAGAAAGACGTAGGTCATGAATAAGGAACAATCTTCATCCAAGGGAGTGATTTATGCTTTGATTTTTTCCTTACAGTTTATAAAATTAATATTATAATCTATTTTCAATAAATATAATTGCTAGGAAAAACAGTAAGAATTTTCTAAGGAAATAGATCTGTTCACTCAGAGGTGCGTCGAACAGAAGTCGACGTACCATCGACTTCTACCCGACGCTTGCGTCAAGAAGCATTCAGAGTGGATAATTCAAATAGATCTTGACGCAATGTCGAGTTCTTATCGACGCATGCGTCGCCTTATTGGCCGCTGATCAGAGTCAAGGTTGCGCCGATTGACAATCGACGTAAAGTCGATAGGACTACGTCGACTTAAGGGATGTTGAACAATTTCTAGAATGTTATTATGTCGACTGGATTACGTCGAATGTTATTCGACGCAATGTCGATATTATTGCGCACTCAGAATTGCTTCTAGGAGCATTCTTGACTTATTTTTGCGCGCCAAATACTAATCCTTATCGACAGTGCGTCGACATAAACCCTAAGTTGCGACGAATCGTCTTCTTTTAAGCAACTTCAGCTTCGAGATCATTGCGCTTTTGAATTTTTCTCTTCTTGCTCTCTTGCTCACTTGTTCTCCAGCTCTCCCATGTATCTCTCTCTTTTTCTCTTTGTGCTTGCAGGTACCATTAATCTGATGGCTCCACCAAAAGTGAACTCCAGATTCGATGTGGATATAGATTCGTTCGGTGCAGCGACCGAAAGCTTCAAGGCCATTCTTGGTCTGTTTCAAGATGCTGGCTTAACCAAGCTGATATCCACCAGATGCAAGATCCTGGATATAGAACTAACTAAGTTTAAAGACAGTGTTCAGATAGGAGAGGATGGTTCCCTCAAGGGAAGAGTTTGTGACACGGATGTACTGATAACATAGGAAATATTGAACCAAACGTACGATCTTCTTCCTGGAAATGAGTCAGATGAATTATCATGGGATGAGACCAAGAGGGCCCTGGAGATTATGCAGTTTAAGAAAGATAAGCTCATCAATCTAAAGATGATTGATCTTGGGGAAGAATATAGGCTCCTTGCATACATTGTGTAACATCCCTGGTCTGCAAATAGAATATACCATGGATCCGGCCGGGACCCCACGACATATTGTTGAAATTGTTGAAGTGAAGTGGAAGGGAGTCCGGGCGGTCTGAAGGCTGGAGACCGCAGAGACCGTGCGGCCTGCGTTGGTGCTCTGGAGGTTTGGTTCTGCGATCTCTCTCTGCTGTTCTGGCGATCTGCTTTGATCGGGCAGTTTGCTTCTTGGTTTGGTCGTTGGTTCTGGCGACCTGTTGCAGGTTCTTCCGGTCTTATTCTGGGCGACCTGTTCTTGGTTGACCGCAGTGACCGGGCGGCTTGTTTGGGCCGTTCTGGCGACTTGGTTCAAGTCGGCCAGATGTTTGTCGCTGCTTATGCGATCTCAGGAAGGGTGGTCGCTATGTCCGCGCGGCTTGTGCGCGGACTGCTGCTGTCTTGCGGACTTGGGCTGGATCTTGTCCAAGTGCTGTGTCCGTGCGGTCTGTTTTATAAGACCGCTCGCGATCTGATGGGCGGTTATTGTATCTTGGTTTGTGCGGTGACGACATCCGTCTATCCGCCTATAAATAGGGGTGCAGGGCCCGTCATTCCTAACAAGAACTGTAAGAACAAGAGCCCGGATTGTTTCTTGCGGACTCAAGTTTGAAGTCGCGCGATCTCGGAAGTGAGCTAACCGGTTGTTGTGTTCGCAGGTTTGCGGTCAGCAGAGTGCGGTCTCCTTCCTTGGTGTTTTCCGGTGGCTTGAATAAACAGTTGGCCTGCGGTCTGTCAGCGAACTGGTTTATTGTGTTCTTGTGTTGTTCGCAGCGAGCTCAGTGATCAGGCGACCTTCAGCGGTTAGGCGATAAGAGTTGCGGTCTGGCGACAACTTCAGTTCTTTGTTCAGTTCAATAAAGCTTCAGTTCGTTCGGTCTGGGATTGCGGTCTGGCAGTGCAGCTTGTCGGCTTCTGTTCGCACGGTCTCAAGGTGTTTCTGCGGTCTGACTGTGCAAGCGGTCTGGGAGTACAGCAGAGCAAGCCGGGCGGCCTGGGCCCTTTTTTGCGGTCCGTGCGGTCTCTGCTTTGGCAGACTGCCAGTTTCGTTTTTGGTGTGTTTGTTCTCATCTCCGTGATTCTTATGAATCATGTCTCGCCATGTATACCTCGCATTGTAAAGCAGTTCTGTTTCAATAAAGATTTCTTGTGTTGCTGTTTTGGCATTGTGGTTGTTTGGCTATAACTCTTGTTGATACAACTCCTGTTTACTCCTAAACGGTCTTTCAAAAATTTTAACATAGTATCAAAGCGAGGTTTCTGGAGTGGATAAGCAGTGATCAACTAGAGTTGCCATCGTCTTTGTGAAGAAGAGACCACATAGATTGCCATGGAAGGTGGATACGCAAGAGGTCTTGGTATTGAACTCCTCACATCGACTAACTTTAAAAAGTGGAAGTCATGTATGGAGAGTTACTTGCTTGGCGAGGATCTATGGGAGGTAGTTGGCGGAGAAGACACACAAGAGGTGTTTCTAGCAGGAGATAATATGGTAGAGGTGAGACTTTGGAGGAGGACGAATGCTAAGGCAGAGTTCACTCTCAAAAGGGCTATCTCACCGGAGCTGTTTGATCACATCATCGGATGTAAATCTGCTGCTGAGATTTGGACATCCTTGGATGGATTGTTCAATAAGAAGAATGTAGCGAGGCTACAGTATCTTGAAAATGAGTTGGCGAAAGCCTCTCAAGGTGATCTCTGTTTCTACCTTCTTCCTCAAGATGAAGAACCCACGGCAGAGATTTCTGCATTGGACCCTGATGAGCCAATCTCTGAGGCAAAACTGAAGAGGCATATCATCCGCGGGTTGCGGAAGGAGTATCTTGCCTTTGTGACTTCAGTTCAAGGTTGGGCAAATCAACCGTCGTTGTTGGAGCTGGAGAACCTTCTTGCTTCGCAAGAAAGTTTAGCAAGACAGATGGCGGGGGTTTCTATCTCCGAGGGAGAAAGTGATGTGATGTTCTCTGGGAAGAAGAAGAAGAAGAAATGGGAGAAGAAGAAGTTGGGTCATGATGGACCCTCCACTTCAGGTCAGCAAGATAGGGGCTATGCTCCTAAGTCTGATGGGAAGAAGAAAGGAGAGGGACCGAGGTGCTTTAGATGCAATAAGACCGGGCACTTCAAGAAAGATTGCCGGGTGAATCTTCAGCCGGGACATGCAGTGGAGAAGGAGATGCCAAAGTCTGGTGAAGTTGGATGGGGAGGAGCCTTTTTGTCTAATATAACGGCGATGCCCGTTAAGGCCTTGGCTTCCATCAACTATGATGAGGACTGGATTGTTGATTCAGGGTGTGGGCATCACCTCACCGGAGATGGATCAAAGTTTTCTTCTTTGGCGCCTTACTCAGGTAACAATGCTATCATTACGGCTGATAATTCTATTCATCCAGTAGAGCATGAAGGAGTCATCTCTCTGAGCAGTGATAAGGGTCCACTCACGTTGAGGAGTGTTTATCACGTGCCTGGTATGAAGAAAAATCTCTTCTCTGTGACCAATGCGGTCGACGCCGGTTATCACGTTCTGTTTGGCCCAACAGAAGTGAAGTTTCTCAAAACTCAACCGGAGATAAAGGGAGATGTTATTCATGTCGGCAAGCGGGTGAAGGACTTGTTCATTTTATCGACAAGTACCTATGTTGATAAGATGAGGACCAATGATGGCGCGGCCATCTGGCATGAAAGGTTGGGGCATGTAGGCACGGACAAATTGAAGGCTATGGCGGTAAGGGGCCTTGTCAATGGCTTGCCTGGCTTATCCTCCTATGGAGACGGTCATGTCTGCGAGGGATGTCAGTTTGGTAAGTCTCATCGACTTCCATTTTACAAATCGCAAACAAGGTGCAAAGTGTCGTTGGAGTGCATCCACGGTGATTTGATGGGACCGACTGCCACCCCAAACCTTGGAGGCAACAGATACATGTTGGTGTTGATTGACGATTACACCAGATATGTCTGGGTGTATTTTTTGAAGGAGAAGTCGGATGCATTTGCAAAATTCGTGGAGTTCAAGGAGCTGGTTGAAGGCCGGCTAGGCCTGCGGGTTAAAAAACTTAGAACTGACAATAGTGGGGAGTTCACCTCTGGTGAGTTCTCAAGTTTTTGCAGGAAGCATGGCATCAGAAGAGAGCTTACTTGTGCCCATACTCCACAACAGAACGGCGTTGCCGAGAGGAAGATCCGTCATCTGACAGAAACTTGCAAATGCTGGCTTCATGCTAAGAGTATCCCAAAGTCCTTCTGGGCGGAGGGAATGTCTTGTGCAGCTTATGTCATCAACAGATTGCCTCTAAGTCCTATCAACATAAAGACCCCTCACGAATAATGTTCAAGGAGAAGTCGAGTGTTGCACACCTTCGGGTGTTCGGGTCAACCTGCTATGTGCATATTCCTGATGCTCTTCGGACAAAGCTAGATGTGAAAGCAAGGAAGCTAGTCTTTGTTGGGTATGATGAGCGGAAGAAGGGATGGAGATGCATGGATCCTGAGACACGGAGGTCAATTGTTTCTCGGGATGTGGTGTTCGATGAAGTAACTTCCTACAAGGGGAGTTCAAGAGTTGAGCTACCGGAAAGCAGGGTTGATATAAGAGGGAAGGCTGCTGAATATCTTCAAGTGGAGTTGCCTGTTTCACCAGGAGCTCCAGCTGTGTCTAGCTCAGAGGCGGAAGCTTCAGGTTCTGGAAGTAGGGGGAGCGATGCTCCAAATTCGCCTGGAAGAGGAGCTAGTTCTGAAGAAGCAGCTGAGGAGGTGGTTAGTCAGGGGCAACCTCTTAGGAGGTCGAAGAGGATTATTCAACCACCAGATCGTTACACAGGAGGGAACATGGTGAACTTTGTTTCATGCTTCTTCGCTGGTCCCTTGGATGAAAGGGAGCCGTCGAGCTTTGAGAAGGCCAGAGGCGTGAAGGAGTGGGACGTTGCAATGCAAGAAGAGATGTCAGCTCTCGAGAAGAACGAGACTTGGTCTCTGGTGCCCAAGCCCAAGGGCACCACTCCTGTCACTTGCAAGTGGGTCTTCAAGCTGAAGAAGAAAGCTGACGGTAGTATCGAGCGGTACAAGGCTCGCCTTGTAGCTCGCGGGTTCTCACAGCAGTACGGAGAAGATTATGATGAGACGTTCAGTCCAGTGACTAAGATGACTTCGGTTCGATTTGTTATTTCCTTGGCGGCTTCGAGTGGTTGGGAGATTTGGCAACTCGACGTGAAGAATGCTTTCTTATACGGAGAAATTGACAAGGATATCTTCATGCTCCAACCGCAAGGCTTCATCTCGAAGGAGTATCCGGACTACGTCTGTAAGTTGAAGAAGGCCCTATATGGGTTGAAGCAAGCGCCTCGGGCGTGGTATGGGAAGATTGCAGAGTATCTCTTATTCTGCGGATTCTTTGCTTCAAACTCTGATTCTAGCTTGTTCATCAAGAAGGAGGGGTGCTTCGGGTGATTGTGCTGCTATACGTGGATGACATGATTGTCACCGGGAACTCGAAGGAAGCTTTTGCAAGACTCAGGGCTGAGCTTGCTATCAGATTCGAGATGAAGGATCTGGGGGAGCTCCACCATTTCCTTGGACTCAAGGTACAGAGGCGGGAGAGCGGAGTGCTCATTTCTCAGGCTGGCTATGCGGAGCGGATTGTTCAGCGATTCGGCATGGAGGAAGGGAAGAGCAGCTTTTTACCTCTGGAGCAACATTATAAGCTTCGGAAGGATGAGGGGAGAGTTTTATCTGAACCGTTGGTGTTCCGAGCTCTGGTTGGGAGCTTGATCTACTTGACGATCACAAGGCCAGATATTGCTTATGCAATAGGCAAGGTGAGTCGGTACATGGCGGAACCACGAAAGCCTCATCTTCTGGCGGCAAAAGGCATCTTGAAGTATGTGAAGTCGACCTCTGATTTGGGTCTCCTATATAGGAGAGGGTCAAGCTTGGAGTTGCATGGTTACATGGATGCTGATTATGGGTGAGACGTGGATGATCAGAGATCAACGTCTGGTTATGTCTTTATGACAGGTCCCACAGCTATCTCTTGGTGCAGCAAGAAGCAAGACTCGGTGTCCGTATCTACCACAGAAGCGGAGTACAAGGCTTCGGCCTTGGCAGCTCAGGAAGCCGTTTGGCTCAGGAGGTTGGTGGAGGACGTTCATCAGGAGGTTCGAGGTCCCACCTTGCTACGCGGGGATAATGAGAGTGCTCTCAAGCTGGTCAACAATCCAGTTTGTCACGCGAGGACCAAACATATAGAGATTGAGCACCATTTCATTCGTGAAAAGGTGTTGGGAGGATCAATTATGGTCGAGCATGTTCGGAGTGCGGACAATGTCGCAGACATCTTCACAAAACTGCTGGCGAAGGGACCGTTTACACGGTTAAGGGGGTTGCTCGGTCTAGTTTCCACTTCCCACTTCAAGGGGGAGTGTTGAAATTGTTGAAGTGAAGTGGAAGGGAGTCCGGCCGGTCTGAAGGCTGGAGACCGCAGAGACCGCGCGACCTGCGTTGGTGCTCTGGCGGTTTGGTTCTGCGATCTCTCTCTCTGCTGTTCTGGCGATCTGCTTTGATCGGCCAGTTTGCTTCTTGGTTTGGTCGTTGGTTCTGGCGACCTGTTGCGGGTTCTTCCGGTCTTGTTCTGGGCGACCTGTTCTTGGTTGACCGCAGTGACCGGGCGGCTTGTTTGGGCCGTTCTGGCGACTTGGTTCAAGTCGGCCAAATGTTTGTCCCTGCTTAGGCGATCTCAGGAAGGGTGGTCGCTGTGTCCGCGCGGCTTGTGCGCGGACTGCTGCTGTCTTGCGGACTTGGGCTGGATCTTGTCCAAGTGCTGTGTCCGCGCGGTCTGTTTTATAAGACCGCTCGCGATCTGATGGGCGGTTATTGTATCCCAGTTTGTGCGGTGACGACATCCGTCTATCCGCCTATAAATAGGGGTGCAGGGCCCGTCATTCCTAACAAGAACTGTAAGAACAATAGCCCGGATTGTTTCTTGCGGACTCAAGTTTGAAGTCGCGCGATCTCGGAAGTGAGCTAACTGGTTGTTGTGTTCGCAGGTTTGCGGTCAGCAGAGTGCGGTCTCCTTCCTTGGTGTTTTCCGGTGGCTTGAATAAACAGTTCGCCTGCGGTCTGTCAGCGAACTGGTTTATTGTGTTCTTGTGCTGTTCGCAGCGAGCTCAGTGATCAGGCGACCTTCAGCGGTTAGGCGATCAGAGTTGCGGTCTGGCGACAGCTTCAGTTCTTTGTTCAGTTCAATAAAGCTTCAGTTCGTTCGGTCTGGGATTGCGGTCTGGCAGTGCAGCTTGTCTGCTTCTGTTCGCGCGGTCTCAAGGTGTTTCTGCGGTCTGACTGTGCAAGCGGTCTGGGAGTACAGCAGAGCAAGCCGGGCGGCCTGAGCCCTTTTTTGCGGTCCGTGCGGTCTCTGCTTTGGCAGACCGCCAGTTTTGTTTTTGGTGTGTTTGTTCTCATCTCCGTGATTCTTATGAATCATGTCTCGCCATGTATACCTCGCATTGTAAAGCAGTTTTGTTTCAATAAAGATTTCTTGTGTTGCTGTTTTGGCATTGTGGTTGTTTGGCTATAACTCTTGTTGATACAACTCCTGCTTACTCCTAAACGGTCTTTCAAAAATTTTAACACATATAATATCCACAAAGCCTAAAATGTTAGTAATTGATACAAGAAAACATACTAAAACATCTCAGAGTAAACAGAAACGGAAGCTAGCACCAAACCCAAATGAAAGGGGCCAGAATGTCCACGACAAATGAAAGTACTCCACCAAAAGTAAAGTACACGGCCTTAAGGCCTTACATGGCTTTCAATAGCATAACAAAAAGGCTACACAAAAACCTCAAAACAAAAAGAAGGCACTAACTAACTCCTCAGCAACCCATGGGCTCCGACCCACTACACCACTGCGAACTCCGCCACCTGAAACCAAGAACAAATAGGCGGTGCAACGAAGGTCAGCATGGGGCTG
The DNA here is from genome assembly GCA_033032865.1 of Dactylorhiza incarnata. Lineage (NCBI taxonomy): Eukaryota > Viridiplantae > Streptophyta > Magnoliopsida > Asparagales > Orchidaceae > Dactylorhiza > Dactylorhiza incarnata. The sequence goes on from JAWHQI010000005.1 coordinate 59,586, forward strand.
ACCAACACAACGTAACGACCCCTCCCCCCGGCCATCCTAGCGGACTCCGGGGCGAGTACATCGCTCTCCTGCAAGCACGCACGAAAACTAAAGCACCAAAACAAAGGACCAAGGGGCACACACGGGGGTCCCCATAGCATAGCAAAGCACACGCGTCGTTGACTCTCAAGGTCACACGACCTAAACCACAGAGGCATTCTAAACCGAGTACTCATGACGAGAGGCGTGTGATCGCCTTTCACACTCGAGCGTAGAGGCGTGTGATCGCCTTTCACACAGTGCGGACTCTGGGGCGAGGTACGAAGTACATATCTATCTGTCAGAGCGCGACAGAGGAGAAGACAGTCTCCAACCGTCCGAACAAGCGCGACAGTGGGAAGAAACGGTCTGCAACTGTCCAAACGAGCACGACAGGTGGAACACAGCCCGCCACTGCCCAAACGAGCGAAAACGAGAGAGAGGGAGCTATCGGGAGAGAGGGGGGCTTTGGGGTTTTTATTAAAACCCTAAATTGAAATTGATATCCGCACACCACTCGGCTATTTGCACACCAAGCTCTCTACTTGCACCCCCAAAGATCCTAATCGCAGACCACGCCCCAATTTTGCTAAACGTCGAAATATTGGGGGCGTTACACATTGTAGGGAAGGTGTTGCTATGTAAAATATCAGCACATGATGTTGTTCCAAAGCAACAGCTTCAAATAATGCGAGCTCTAGTTCTGAAGAAAAGGATAAATTGGGGGAAATGCCTCCTATGGATGACTGGACACAAATATGCCCACAAAGAAAATGCATATATGAGAGTCATGAGCCAAGTACTTCTCCACCACTACCCAGTAGTGTGCAATTCAAAGGGAGTGCCAATTTCACCAGGGAAAAGAATCAACATAGGAATATTCTCCAAGTGGACCAGACAAATCTTGAAGCCTGGTCAAGCTCCAGCCTCACCTCCTCCCTCTCCTCCTCCTCAAGATTCTGAAAGGCAAATACCAGATCCCCCACAAGAAGATACTTCAACTCCGCAGCAACAACAACAACACCAATCCTCATCAGCCCCAGAGCCATCTCCTCAAATTCCTCATCAGCTTCCATCCACATTTGTTCCACCTCCAATTCATCTCTCTCCAGAAACCCATCATACTCTCTCCCCTATCCAAGAAGACTTCACTCCATCACCTTCTCCATCTACCTCTCATATCCCCACAATTGATATTGAGCAAATCATCTCCAGAGCAGTTGGACTTGCCTCCTCTACCTTTGCAGACATGGTGGCCTCTCAGGCAAGAAAAAATGATAGGAAGTATTCTCAAATGGAGGCTGAATTGTTAGACTCTAAAAGATCCCTCCAGAGCCTCAAGGATTTTGTATCTTTCTCCATGGTCATAAAAGAATTCTTAACCTCTCTGACCAGCAAGTTTAAGAAGGGGGAGAACATTCTGGAGGAAGAAAGGACTGTCCTAGAGTTGGGTAACAATGCAGATGTCTCTCCTGCTCATGACAAATTGACTACCTTTCAAGATGCACAGATCTTGGGGGATCCTGCAGATCAGGGGGAGCTCCCAGAAAAGCTGAATGAAGAGCAAACAGATGCAGCAGAACAGGGGGAGCTTCCAGTAAATCAGGTGGATCTCCCAGATATTCAGGAGGAGCCTGCTCCAGATGTGCAAAGGAATCTGGTTATAGAGATGACAGATATAACAAAAGCATTAGTTCAAGGGGAGCCTCAGAATGATATTATGGATGAGGTTGCCCAGATTGCTCAAGAAGCTACACAGCAGGCTGAAGAAAATGCACATTCTCAGGGGGAGCTTCTTCCCAAAGATGTTACTACAGAAGATGATGAGCCTCTGATCAAGTTGACGTTACGTCGAGTAGATATCAACGTAGAGGCCATGGACTTGTCAAAGTACCTTGAGAAGTTGACGCAGCTTCTACTTCAACTCAACGCAGAAGGAAATATCTGTCGAAGTCATTTAAAGTCGATGCAACGTCGACTTCATCTCGATGCAGATAATGAAGTTCAGAGTCATGCCCTCAACTCGACGGTTACGTCGATAAGATATCGACGCCACTCCGACTAGCAGAATTCAATCAGAGCAAGGATGAATTTGAAGCTACTCCTACAAGAACTTGAAGGTGCGTCGATAAGAGAGGAAGAGAACTCGACTCTACGCCGAATACAGTCTGAAAAGGAAACCTTTTCAGCTGTCATTTTGGACCCTCTCTCATGGCCCACCTCACTCAAGACCGTTCCCCAACGGCTCCTTAATTGCCTCAAATAGAATGAAGAATTAACAGAGGATAGAGAAAAGCTTTCTTGGAAATAAGCTTACTGTTGGTGGACGAGTTGGGAATTAAAGAAGGAAGAAAAAGAGTAATTGTCCCGACAAATATACCTTTTCAGGACTTACCACAAAAGGAAACAAATTCAAATTGAACAGGGACAATAAAATTGAAGAAAGGAAAGAGAAAATGAGAGCATTCATCACAATCGGCTAACAGTTTTTCTATTAGGGTTTCCTCTTCTTCTTCCTCCTCAGGAACCCTAATAGAGAAACAAACAGAAAAGAAAGATCAACTGCTCTTCATCTCTTACTGCAGAACAACTGAAAGCTGCTCATCATCACAATCATATAGCAGCCAAAGTTTGATAAAAAAAAACAGAAAATATCTGACAATCATAGCTCCTGCAAACCATCACAATCATAAGCAGGAGTTTATTACTAGCAGATCAAGTAGAAGAAGATAGAAGTTGTTTCTTGAGACAGGGCTTCATAATAATTCTTAGAATAGAATTCTTCCTCCCCCCCCCCCCCCCCCCCCCTTCTTCTTTCTCCTTCTCATTCTCACCTGTAAAAGATTTTTAAGAATCCATCTTCCAAAGGATTCAGTGGTTCAAGATTTCCTTATCAAAAGATCTGGTGGTTCAAGATCTCCTTATCAAAAGATCTTGTTGGTTCATGATCTCCTTATAAAAAGATCAGTGGTTCTGAGAGTCTTATTGTAAAAAGACTCAGGCACAGTTGGTGCATTCCTACCAGGTGGTAGAAGAGAAGACTACCCACATTTTAGGGAACCTCTATAAAATCTTTGTGTCTTCTGATTGTTTATTTGTTGTGCTGTCCCATATAGTTTAGATTTATTTTACTGTTTTTCTGTTTCATATTTCAGCACTGTAGTTTTATTCTGTGTGGGATTTGTTGAAGCATAGACACTTGGTGTTTTATTGTATTTGCACAAATAGGATAGAAATATTTTTAGATCTCTATTCACCCCCTCTAGAGTATTTTCAGAGGCACACAGTGCACTTTCATCAACCTTCCTGTACCGGTAGAACGGTCTACGGGCATGACCGACCCGCCATTTTTCACCGCAAGTAATTTACAAGCAATTCAATAAAGCAACCAAATGGCACCTTCTGGGTCTGCGGTGGCTTGCCCTACTTGACATGAAATAATTCAGGCAAGCGACCGTAGAGCTTGATCATACCACTCAACTTTAGACCAGGAGGATAGCAATCAATTGAGCCTATTATTTATGGCTAGTCTTGGAGGAATAATTCATCTCCAAGTTATCCTTAACTAATGTTAAACCAGTGAAACCGCTTATCCGAGCGGGACCCAAAGTAAAGGGGCGAAAATAATTTGCAGTAATGAAATGCGGTAATGAAATGTTGCTGTAAATAAAGTACAGAAATTAAAATACTCAAATGAACTGCAGTGAATAAAGTACTGAACTGAAATGAGAGTAGTACTGAAATGAAGTGCAGTAACTGAAATACTGAATAAAAGAATAGAATAAGAAATAGTTCAATTCTGCAGTTCCCTCTCCATTTAAGGAGGCAAGTTCAGTTCTTCTCTCCGTTCCAAGGAGGCTTCTCTGTTCCAAAGAGGCAACTCCGTTCATAGGAGACTCTCCGTTCCAAGGAGACAACTCCGTTCATAGGAGGCTTCTCCGTTCCAAGAAGGCAAGTTCATAATTCTGCGGCGAGTCCTTAGTATTTTACCGTGTTAGAGTTCGCCGATTTATTTGAATCTGATAGTTACTTTTGTTGCACCTTTTTAGGGTGAATCATAAGATTACAAGATTTCGATAGGGTCTTTTATAATCTCCAAGGCTCTTTATTATAATCACCTGATTTGATCGTCGAAAAAACTTCTCTTCTCCGCAATAGGTTCGACACAAATTATTTAACCTCGTTCAAATTCCACTGAGCGATTTGAGCTCATATTTTTCGACCGATAAATATCTCCTCCGACGTTAAACCTTTTTTATTCGATAAAATACTAAAAGAGTCGAAAATTTATACAATTTAATTCAGAGGTTGGACTTTGCCCGGAAGTCATCCCCCATAATTTCCACGAGTCATTTTGAGCTTCGATTTAACCTCCGGTAATTTAGGGTCTGTTTGGGAGAGCTCTGGCGGCTGGAGAAGCTCTTTCCCAGCCATCAGAGCTGTTATTACCGTCATTTGGGACATCTCTCTAACGAAATCGCGTTTTAAAGATCGCTCCCAGCGCTCTTTTCCGGAAGCCCCCCTCCCCCCGCGTTCCGCTCTGCAGGAAGCTATTTCGAAGCGCGCGTTTTTTTCGATACATCCCACTACCCCCGATTTATGAAACCCGCTCCCAACGCTCATCCCGTGCCCATCGCCGCTCCCTCCTCCGCCGCTTCCCCCTCCATTTTCGACGTCGACAACGTGCCTTCTCCCGATCCAGTCGTGCCCTAGCATTCCGACGCCGTCGAAGAACCTTCGCCGATCTTCTTCCTCCCAGATCCAGCCGCCGATCTTCTTCCTCCCAGATCCAGTCGTGCCCTAGCATTCCGACGCCGACGACGGAGCTTCGCCGATCTTCTTCCTCCCAGATCCAGCCATTCGCATAGCGTTCTTCCTCCCCGAGCACGACTCCAGAGCCCTAGCTTCATTTGGCGCAGGTGAGCTTCGATTTTGGGTTTGATTTCTGATTTTGCCTCAGATTTCGATTTGTATATGTATGTGATGTGCGTATTCTTGTATGTGATGTGCGTATTCTTGTATGTGTTTATTATGTGTTTATGTGTGTGGTTGTGGATGTGTATGTGTATGTGTTTATTGGATGTGTATTTATGTGTGCGTGTGTGTGATGTTTATTATGTGTTTATTATGTGTATTTGTGTGTTTGTTTGGATGTGTATGTTTGTGTTTGTATGAATGGATGTGTGTGTGTGTGTTGTGTGTGTGTGTTGTGTGTGTGTGTGTGTGTTTGTATGTGTTTGTATGTATCAATTATGTTTGTGTTTGTGTATGTTGGGTAAATGTTTGTATGTGTTTGTATGTATCAATGATGTTTGTGTTTGTGTATGTTGGGTAAATGTTTGTATGTGTTTGTATGTATCAGTTTTGTGTGTGTGTGATTTATGTTGTGTTTTTCAGTTTTGTTCTTGTGTGTGTGTGTGATTTATGTTGTGTTTTTTGTATGTGTTTGTGTATGTGTGTATATGTGTGTGTGTATATGTTTGTGATGTGTGTGTGTTTATTTGGGTTTATTTGTGATGTATGTGTATGTGTGTGTATATGTGTGCGTGTATATGTTTGTGATGTGTGATGTGTGTGTGTATATGTTTGTGATGTGTGTGTATATGTTTGTGTGTATATGTTTGTGATGTGTGTGTATATGTTTGTGATGTGTATGTGTGTGTGTATATGTTTATGATGTGTGTGTATATGTTTGTGATGTGTGTGTGTATATGTTTATGATGTGTGTGTATATGTTTGTGATGTGCGTGTGTATATGTTTATGATGTGTGTGTGTGTGTGTGTATGTGTATGTGTGTGTGTGTGTGTGTGTGTGTGTGTTTTATTTGATTTGTGTATGTTTTAAAATTTCATTACTTATTAATAGTGTAATGGGTAAACCAAAAGAAGGAGGAATCATAGCGAGTTGGGAGTCTAGCGAGGTCATGTTATTTTGTGATCTCTGCATAAAAGAGATTGGTTTGGGGAATCGGCCTACCACCCACTTTAGCAAAGAAGGGTGGAAAAATTTGATAGCAGGGTTTAAAGAACGAACCGGGAAAAGCTACGATCGAATGCAAATGAAAAATAAATGGGATCATTTGAAGAAGGATTGGAAGTTATGGAATGAGCTGAAACATGGCGAGACTGGTTTAGGTTGGGATCCAGAGAAGAGAACTATTGTTGCATCAGAAGAATGGTGGGCAGAAAAGATAAAGGTGAAAACAAATTCATTTTTCAGTTCATGGTATTAGTTCTTATTTTGACAGATTTTAATATTGATGTATTGATTTATTGATTATAACAGGTTGTTCTAGCAGCGAAAAAATTTCAATACGGAGGTATTTCACCTGAGTTGGAGGAGAAACTGAACACCATGTTCAGTCAAGTTGTCGCAACTGGAGATGACTCATGGGCTCCATCTGTTGGGAGTTTGCCACCGGATGTGGGAGGATCCAGTTGGAAGATAATGATGTAGAAGATATCAAGGTGGCCCTGAAGAGATAGGAGGTCATTCAACAACCATTGGGAATGCGTCCACCTCGGCGAGTAAAAGAAGAAAGATCGGGAAGAACAAAGGAATGACATTTTCTTTGATGTCAGACTTACATCAATCCACCCTAGCTGTGAAGCCTCCACCAGTTATCACAGTCAAAGAGGTGGTGGAGTTGATTTCCAGTAGCACCGAGATACGGGCAAACATGGATCTTTATTACTTTGCTCTCGACCACATCAGGGACAAGACCAGTAGGGAGATCTTCATGAGTATTCCAGAAGATATGCGGGTTTGGTGGATTACGAAGGCGTACGAGAAGAGGGCTCAGTGATCAGTTATTTTTAATTATTCTCCACGTTAAAAAATTTATGTATTTTACGTTTTAAAAAAAAATTCCAAACTGTTATGTGGTATTTTTTATCTTTCTACTTCTGATCTGTACCTCATGTTGATTAACATTGGACCTCGAATTTATATTAGTTGTTATGATATTTTCTTCAGATAGATTAATGATAAATGTTATGTGATACTTTAAATGCAGGTACTACAATGGAAGAGCATGACTCCTCCCCTGAGGATTCCGGGGATTCAACAAGTCTTTCGCCGGAGCGGATGCAATATATAGAGTACTGTCGTGTAGTTATGTCATCGATCGAGAGGATGAATTATCATGTTCGTGACACACGACCATGCATGACATCTACCCAAACAGGTGATAAATGGATTAAAGAGATACTAGAAGGACATCCAGATAAGATTCATGATGCATTTAGGATGTCGAAACGACCGAAACAAGGAGGTTCCGTTAGATTGGCGAAAGAGTGATTCCAGCACTCGATCGAAACAATTAGTAGATATTTTTCGAAAGGTCTTACATCTCTTTTGTTACTCTAAATTGATGTTATAAAGCCTATAGACCGTCAGTTCAGAAATATTCCGGCTGAGATAAGGTATGATGCTCGTTACATGCCATTCTTTAAGGATTGCATTGGTGCAATTGACGGTACACATGTAGATGCGAGGATACCCCTAGAAGATCAAGTCAGATACATAGGACGTCACGACACTACGACGCAAAATGTAATGGCAGTCTGTGATTTTAACATGTGTTTTCTATTTGCCCTGGCTGGATGGGAGGGATCTACTCATGATAGTCGCATCTTCGCACGCGCATTGGCAGACGATAGATTGCATTTTCCGCATCCCCCACAAAGTATACTAATCAATATTTTTACATTCATTCAAATCCTTAAAATACTCCAAACGTTTGCTTGTTTAACATACCAAATTAATGCAGGTAAATATTATTTAGTGGATGATGGCTACCCGTTAAAGATGGGTTATTTGAAGCCGTATCCGGATACAAGATATCACTTGGCAGACTTTGCCTGTGGGAGTCGGCCTGTTCAAGGAAGGGAAGAACATTTCAATAGGGCGCATTCATCTCTTCGCAGTGTTATTGAGCGAACGTTTGGAGTGTGGAAGAAGAAGTGACACATTCTGAGCAAAATGCCACAGTATAGCTTCAAGAAACAGAGGTCCATAGTGTTGGCCACAATGGTCTTACATAACTTCATTCGTAGACATCCTTCTCGCTGGGACCCTGAGTTTAATGTTTGTGATGCTGATGAGTCTTCTTTCGCTCCCTCAGAGGATGAAGACCCTGCGGCGGAGGATGATATTGGAAGCGATATGGGTGATGCTGCTGGAGCTGAACAGATGTCTACAGTACGAGATAACATTGCCGAAGAAATATACGGGGCGCGTGGATAGCATTACCAATGAATTATGTAAAAGACTATTGTTATCGGTTGTTTTTTATTATTCTCCACGTTTAAAACTTTATGTATTTTAAGTTCTAAAAAAACAGCTTCCAAAAGTTGTTTCTCCAAACAGCTAAATTAGAAAATCGCTCTTCAAAGCGCACTTCTGCACAGAACACTCAAACACTCTGCAGCTTTTCAAAACTGCTCCCCAGAGAGCTCTTTTAAAACAGCTATATCCGGATAACAGCTTTTCAATCCGCCAGAGCTGTCCCAAACAGACCCTTATTTGCCTCGAATAAACCCTTATTTTTATATTTAAAATAATTGCACCCTCCAAAATTCACCAAACCATTGCAGTGGGTTTCAAAAGTAATTTATCGTCTCCTCAAATTATTTCAGATCTTGTTGAGGTCTTACATAGCCTCTAGCATCTTTAAAGCAGGCTCTGGTTATTTCAAATCATTAAAATACTAAAAATGCCTCAAAAATTCTCCAAATATTTTCAATGCATGTATTTAGCCGATAAGAACCTCTCGTAAAACTATATGACATTTTGATCGAATCAATTTCGTCTCTATTAACTTGAAGCATCCTCGTGCATAAATTAAAATCCTGAAAATAGCAGGAATGCTTGAAAAATATCAAAGCATACCCAAACATTTCTAAAACATTACCGAGAATTTATAAAAGTTTTGTTTATCATCCATAATTTTCTCGGGATTTTGCAATCTTTTTAAGGCCCTCAGATCATAGAAATAAACTCTAACTTAATTATTTAAATTATCAAATGTCCTCAGAAAAATCCCAAAAGTTTTGTGGGGATAGACCTCAATAAAATACACAACTTGCTTATTCAAAACCTTTTTATTTGAGCTCTAGCTTAGTCCCAGAAAATTAAATATCCCTTTGTTTTATAAAATTATAAACTTTTATAAAATTATAAAATTATAAAAATTTCATTCATTTCCTGTATGCACATCACCACCTTAAGTGTTCTTGCCGTCGGTGGCTGGCCGTGGCTCCGCCCCGGCCGACTCGCCGGGGGTCGGCGCTCTCTCCGACGATGGTTCAACGGTCTGGCACCGCCGGCTGCCGCCGGAAAAGTGCCTACAGAGCATTTTTCATATCCAAGCATGGTGGCGCCCAGCAGCGCTCAGACGGTCGGAGTTTGCATGCGGTACATATGGAAGATAGGAAGGAAGGAGAGGAGGAGGTCCCACCTGGTTTGGAGGCTTCCAGGAGCTCTCGGCGAGGTCCGCCATGAAAGGAGGCGGAGGTGTTGGAGCTCGGGTATACTTTTTCGGCGTGGTGGAGCTCTAGCAGAGGGGGTGGTTGTGGTCGGTTTGAATTGGGGAAGAGAAGTGATCTCCCTGGTGGCATGGGGGGTCCTTTTATAGTGGGAGGAGGAGCCTCTCCTCCTTTAGTCCTCGGCGTGGGACTATTTCCCATTGGAGGAAGGTGCTTGGGCTCTTCTCTGCTGGTATGCGACAGCTGGCAGATATCTAGAGGTGGAGGTACATCCATGTGTCAAAATCATGGAGATTTGGAGCTTGATTTGGGGAGATGGATATGTGATGGATTAGGATTGGCTCTCTCCTTGCTTTGACCCTCCAAGCTTTACAAGGCCTGCTGGTTTTGTACAGATGGCAGCCTTTTAATGGAGGGTTGTACTACCTGTAAGTCTAGCTAGGCCATTAGACATGTGAGGGAAAGGGAGAGAGGTAGAAATGGAGAGAAATAGTGGGCTTTTGGACTTTGGGTTTGGCCCTCTCATCCTTTCTTCTTGCTCAGCCTTTATGCATAAAGCCCAAGCCCTACTGGGCTAGGATCATAGTGGTTTTGGGAGTTGGCCTTGAGTGTATGCTTTAAATAAATAAAAAAACCCACTTTTAGGGGTTATTGTTGGTCTCATGAGCATTAATACTTATTTTGATGCTAACAAACTATTGATTAAGTTGTTAATTCAAGTTTAAGTAGTATGCAGGTTATACTCGTATTGAGCCATACAAGCTGGTTAATTTGAAATTGAAGATTTATGCTTAGAATGGGCTGAGAACTCCATATGTAAGAGAGATAGTTCATTTAAATTTTAAACAAGCATGCCAAGTTTGCTCCTATGATCATATTTATTATATTGTACTAATTTATTATTATTCTTTTATATCTATACATTCGACAACATCATAATATTAGATAAAATATAAAAATTTCATTAAACTCTTTTAAATTTTAATATATATTTATATTATTTATTTAAAGCCTAAAAATTATTTATTATAATTTTATTAAGCCCTAATCTTGATTTAATGATTTACTTATGTTAGATAAAATATTTTAATTTTCAAACATCTTGAAACTTTAATATACTATTTTAGATTTAATTCAAAAAAATTTAAATATATTAAACTTATTTTTTTGACATGTTTTCATATTTCATCAAGAATTTATAATGTAATTCAGTTTAGTAAATTAATAAATAATATTTTTAAATAACAATATTCTAAAAATTCAATAAAAATTTATATAAAAAATATTTGATTTTTCCATATTTTTTCGGAATTTGTTGAGCTCAATTGACTCTCCATCAAGCTCTTTCAATCATAGCCTTTGATTTTATTCAAGTAGGTTCTTATTAACCCAATTTTTAACCCAGTTGCCACCTCAGCAGCATGCCCACTTGTCATTACCGCAACAATCACTTAAACCAGTCAGCGTCACGTCACTTCATCTTCTTCCTCTAGCCTAGGTTAAATCCGAAAACCACCAAACTTGCCGGAGTTGTATCTCCTCCGTCCGGCCACCATTTTTGAGGTATAAATAGTCAAAATTGATTGCCTCGACGAGAGGATTTCAAATCCACCATACATTTTGCATTATCTCGACTTCTATCATTACAGTTCTGCATCCATCCGCTGCCTAACTTTTATGCCGCCGTATTTGACTAATTCTCTATCAATCCTCTTCATTCAAAAGTCTATTTTATTTAATTTTTCATTGTCTATCTATCCATCAGATCACAGAGACTTTTTAGAGCCTCCAAAATGGACTTCTCCATCTATCCAAAATTTTTATTACTTTTACTATTTTGTCATGTGATCTATTTAACTCTAATTTATAATATAAAGATAAATCTACCATTCCTAATCTTCAGAAAATCAATCTAGACAATTAATTTGGTCTAAAAAATCTTCTATCTAAATCCACCATTGGTGATCATTTATGCCTCCATTTTTGACTCCATAGCCACATTCACACCTCAAATCTCATTTGAGTTGCATTCTTTTTCCTTCTCCCCACTCTATAAATACCATATCACTCTCCTTTTTACAACACACAAAAAACTCACTCTCTCTTGCAAACTTCTAAGTGTTCAATTAGCCTTTGATTTTATTCAATTAGGCAGTTATTAACCCAGCTGCCACCTCAGCAGCATGCCCACTTGTCAGTACCGCAACAATTTCTTAAACCAATCAGCGCCACATCACTTCATCTTCTTCCTCTAGCCTAGGTTAAATCTGAAAACCACCAATCTTGTCAGAGTTGCATCTCCTCCATTCGGTCGCCGTTTTTGGCGTATAAATAGTCAGAATTGAATGCTTCGACGAGAGGAATCCAAATCCACCATGCAATTTGCATTATCTCGACTCCCATCATTACAGTTCTGCAACCAGCTGCTGCCTAACTTCTAAGCCGTCGTATTTGACTAATTCTCTATGAAACCTCTTCATTCAAAAGTCTATTTTATTTAATTTTTCATTGTATATCTATCCATCATATCACAGAGAGTTTTTAGAACCTCCAAAATGGACTTCTCCATCTATACGAAATTTAATTATTTTTACTATTTTGTCATGTGATCTATTTAGCTCTCATTTATAATATAAAGACAAATCTACCATGCTTACTTTTCAGAGAATCAATCTAGACATTTAGTTTGGTCTGAAAAATCTTCTATCTAATTCCACCATTGGTGACCATTTATGCCTCCATTTTTGACTTCATAACCACATTCACACCTCAAACCTCATTTGAGCTGCATTCTTTTTCCTCTACCCACTCTATAAATACCATATCACTCTCCTCTTTACAACACACAAAAAAACTCACTCTCTCTTGCAATACTTCTAAGTGTTCTTCGAGTTTTGGTGTTAAGCTTGCAATTGCAAAATCTTGTTTTATTTGTAGATGCTTATTTCTCATATTGCTTAATTTCTAAATTTCTTATTTTGTACTTGTTGTAACATCCATAGACCAACTAAACCCATATGATGACTTTTGAGATGACTAGAGTCATGACATTAGCTTAAGTCAACCTAAGTGTCCTTAGAAATTAAGTAGTTAGACAAAATGTTGTTTGGGGGTGCTAATAGCAATTTTAAACATTAACCTGGGGATTAGCCAAAAGGGCTCCAAAATGACAAATTGACCCCACCATCACTCCCCTAAACCCTTAGGGAGTCCCTTGGGCCACTTAGGACCCAATGGGGTCAACTCAATTGGTCAAATTGACCAAAGTCAACCATGCCCTAAATTGGTCAAATCTCCTTAATTTGGAGTCCCATAACAATATATTGACCCAATTGACTTAACCCAACACTTCCTAACTCCCTAGGGAGCTCAAAGGTTCACTAATAACCCAATCAGTCAAGTCAAATCTAGGGTTTGGGCCAAAATCACCATTTGACCCATTTAGCTCAATTTGACCTAAATAGGTCAAAACTGCCCAAAGAGGTTTCACCAAGCCATGATTCACCCCAAAATGAGTCTATGGACCCAATGCCACCAATGTGGGTCAACCACATTGCCTTGGTTGACCTAGGGTCAACCCTAACTCCATAAGCTCAAATTTGATTCCTTTAGGTCAAGTGAGCCCAAACCACAAATTCCATTCGGTTAAGCCCAATTTTGGGCCCCATCACTAAGCCCATTCCCTGATTACCCTCAGATAATTAGAAAGGGGGTTGGAATTATTGCTAAATTTAAAATCAAAAGAGGCTATAAAGGAGGAATTTGGAGAATGAGTGCCAAATGACACTCAATTCCTCTTTCGAATCTCTCCTCTGAGATTAGGGAGTAAATTCTAACAGCTCTCCAACATGCTTGTTGCCTTGCCACTAGCTGGAGAGGGAGGTGGAGCTTGGCCGTAAATGTACTTTAATGGCATTTCAAACATTGAGCCCTCCCCCTTGCCAATTGAGACCACTATCATCTTCAGAGAGTAGAGAGAAGAGGAAGCCTCAAGCTAATTGAAGGAATTGAGCTCTGCTCAGAGAAATTTCCATGGACTCAAGGAGGGGATCGACCAAGGCTCTCAAGCGTGTTACACGCTTCCACAACTCAAATCAGGCAGGCATTCCTCCTCTCCTCCCCTAGTGCTAGATCCCAGCCTTTTGTTTTTCGAAATTGGCTGAGAAATGGAGAAATCATCATTGTCGATCTTGAGCTCTTTAGCTCAACCAAATCCCGCCCCCATTTCGCGTATAGGCCACTTACGACCGCCATTCCTCCGGCAATCGACGGCCAACCCCCGAACGGAGGTGGTGGCGTCGGCCGTTTGGCCGGAGACGACCACAAGCGGTCGGGATCAAGCTCCAAAGTTGCTCCAGGGATAATTAATCTGGTCATTTGGCTCAAGGATGAAGATAACCCCTGGGCCGTCCGATCTGGGATGGATTGATAAATGCAGACCATAATTATATAATTTAGTGTTATATTAAGATTTTTTCACGATCTTTAATTAATTATGAAAAATACATATACATAAAATCAGAAAAAGTGCCTAACATGAAAGATGAATCCCTAGGTCTCTACTATTTTAGAAATTGAGTTCACCCAATTTGGAGCAGTGTAGCTCCCTCAGCACCAATTTTAGTGGGTTGTGTACATAGACTGGCCTAGGCACCAAATATTTAATTTGGAGAATTCTATAACTCCAAATTAGGCCTGAAATTTAAAAACCGAAACCGCAAAAAACCGCAACACCGCACCGCACCACACCGTTTTCGAACCGCACCGAACGGTGTGGTTGTGGTGCGGTGTTGGTTATTGGAAAACTGCATGGTTTGCGGTGCGGTTCGGTTTTTGCCTTGGCAAAACCGAATAAACTGCACCGCACCGCAATGATTATAATATTATATTATTTTTATTTTTATATCTTATAATATATCTTACAAATTAATTAATATATCATATAATATATCTTATAATTATATAATATAATATATTAATATTTACTTAATCTAAGTATTTATGTATCTAAATCTAACCGAGCACCGCACTACGTACGCCACTACTGCCTCTTCCAGAAGTGAACGGTGAACCTGTGGGCTGAACCACCGAAATAGTGATCGAGCCTTGTAAGTATTATTTTTATATAAGCATGATATATCAATTTTAGGATCAAATTGTATAAATTTTTTCTCAATGTAATAGGATGCTTACTTCAAAGAGTGACAAAGGGAAAGGGTCCAAAGAAAAAGAATGTGTTGTTGTCAAAGCGATAGAGAATTGACACAAAAAATGTTGATGTGGGAGAGGAAAAGAGGATCTTTGTGGTGCTAATTTTTATCACATGTCTACTTGCTCAGATAATATAGATAATAGATTCACTATTTTCATATACTATAGAAAAATGTGCATGTATCTTATGATCAAACGGTTGATAGTAATTGGACAAATAGTATCGTTATTGAAGTGATGATACTGTCCTTGAAATATATGATTATCACCCAATTCTAAGAGAATACCATGTGTTAGAAAATTTTGAGGGGATAGCATTATTTTTTATAAAATATAAATAGTCCATGTACTCTTTGATAAGTTTTGGTAAATGTGCAAAAATCGAAACCGCACCGCAAAAACCGACTCCAAACCGCACCAATGCCAAACCGCACCGCACGGTTTGGATGCGATGCGGTTTTGTAAAGTCCAAAACTGACCCTCTTCGGCGTGGTTGCGGTTTGGGCTCAAACCGCACCAAACCGCACCAGTTTCAGGCCTACTCCAAATAGGCTGAAATTTTGGACATGCATGAATCATGCCCAGATACATACCCTGCCCAAAATGAGAAATTTTGGAAAAACTTTTTCTATAGTTTTTGTAATTATTTAATTATTCATGCATGATTAAATTAAGTGGGTATATGAACCCTAAAGACCCCAAATTTTGGTGTGGATCTTATTATGTCATGATATGCCTCTGGTAAAAAATTCTAGACAATTTGAGCATGTGCATGTTTGGGAAATACCACATGCAAGTAAGAGTAGTGTATGGAGAATGGTGTGCATATAGCACCAAAGTTGAATTTGGACTTCTACAACTCCAAATAGGCTGAAATTTTGGACATGCATGAGTCATGCCCAAATACACACCCTACCCATAAATGTGAATTTTTGGAAGAACTTTTTTTATAGTTTTTGTAATAATTTAATTATTCATGCATGATTAAATTAAGTGGATGTAATATGAGGAATTGTTTCACGCTTGGAAGTGTTGGGATTTTTGGACTTATAATTTCTAAATTTTTAATATATTCTTTATATTGCACATTTTTTATTATGTAAATTATTAGTGACCAAATCATCTAGGAAAAATACTTAACTCTGCCCTAAGCATTGTTAGGACATAAAACACCTTTAGAATTTAATTGGAGATTCTTGAGCACCTTTTACTTTACTAAATTAGTTTGTTGGGATTTTACCCCATGTGAATTAATGAAATAATCATTGCTGAAATATTATGAAAAATTCTAAAATTTGGACTATACCTATGATATAGTGTTATCTATCAGTGTGAATTTATTTGGTATTCTTGGAGCTGTATTTTTCATAGTTCATGTACAATTGTTGGTTAACCACTATAATGAAATTTTGGCTAATTATGATTGTAATATTTCTTTAAAATGATAAAACTTTGTATGCGTTTTATTTGGATCATTATTAAGCTCTGAGAATTTTCTTGTAAATTTTAGTTGATTTAATCTTAGTGAATTTCTTAAAATGAGCTTTTGGTCTATATTTAGTAAAATTGGTTTTAGTGATCATATCTGTCTAGAAATTGATAAAAAGTTGTAGAAGTTCATTTTGGATCATTATTAATCTATGAGACTTTTCTTGTAATTTGTAGTTGCTTTAATCTTGGTGAATTTCTTAAAATGAGTTTTTGGTCTATATTTAGTAAAATTCGTTAAGTGATCATATCTGTCTGTAAACTAATAACAATTTGTAGAAGTTCATTTTGGATCATTATTAAGCTTTGAGAATTTTCTTGTAATTGTTAGTTGATTTAATCTTGGTGAATTTCTTAAAATGAGCTTTTGGTCTATATTTAGTAAAATTAGTTTAAGTGATCATATCAAACTTGGAAATTGATAAAAAATTGTAGATGTTTATTTTGGATCATTATTAAGCACTGAGAATTTTCTTGCAATTTTTAGTTGAAATAAATATGGTGATCCTTTGTAAATGTTGTTTAGGCCCAATTTTTGTATTAAATTATTATTCGCAGAAGATAAAATAGAAAATTACCAAATTCTGGAAATGTGCATTTTTAACCTAGGGGAACCTCTGGAAAAATTTGTAGCAAAGAAAACCATCAAAATATCATACATCATGTTGAAATTGGATGTCAACAATTAATTATGGAAGGTTAAATAATTAGGACTTTAATGGAAAATGCACAAGATTGATCTTGAAGACACAACTTGACATGTAGAGCTTCAGGAATAAATTTGAAGTCCTCTGAACATGTTTCTCATATACACCTAGTAAGGGCCTTAGATTACACTCATAGTCAAGTTGGTCTGCGGAGAGCAAATTTGTATTTAGTGATTTGAACATCCTTTGGTCATCATACACAACTCCAACAACCTTAGAATTGTCATGTACCACATAGGATGGTGGGTAGGCCAGTTCATTTTGGAACTAGTCCCAGATAAGTTTGGCGTGTGGTTAGAGAAATGCTTAAGGTTGAATTTATTAAGCCTAGAAAGAGGAGTGAGACGATATGAGCCACCAGTAATAATATGGTATGTTAAGCTTCTAGGATTAGACCTAGATCATGACCAAGTGGAGAAGAGCTGAGAAGAAGCCAGTCAACAAATAACAGGCAGTATTGAGGTTCAATTGAAAACCAATGCTCCCCTAAATACTATAATTCATCTTAGGGATCTAAAGCAATCAGAGAGATTGTGGGAGGTATGGGTTGCCACTAATAATAATAAATATATTAAGAAAGGGTGGTTTGGGATTTTACACCATCATACCTTCTAGTACCGCTGCGAGCCCTTCCTCGGGCAGACCTTAGGAAGTCCAAGATGCACCCTAAACAACTAAGATTAACAAAAGAGAAGAAAAGACTAGATGATTTATAAATATGAATGAATCATACACATACAGCTTAGGTGAATAGTACTTTATAGAGTGAAATGGACAAGTCGGTCCATGGAGCTGTATACTAGGTATTTATGAAGGACGGGTTGGTCCTGCGAGCAATAGGCTCAGTGAATATGTAATAGAGGACTGGTTAGTCCTGCGAGCTGGAGGCTCGATTGATAAAGTTGATACATAAGTGCATGTGCATAGAATGTGGTGGGTCTTCGGTACTTGCCTAGTCGACAAACCAATGGAAGTACGATGACTCGGCAAGTGGTAGGTGTTTAGAGGGCCGTGTTGTTTTACTGCACGACCGGAAGGTCACATTCCCTAATAACCCTATACTTAGCCTTATAAAAGGTCTGGTCCTGACGATTCCAGGAAGAGTATGCAGGAGTTCATGAGTACCAGGGACTGGTGCCATAGCGTATGTTAGGGCCTAGGTTTGGTAGTGTGTTATACCCACCTAGGTGAAGAGATGCCCGCTCCTCTGCCACCGCTTGACCACCATGGGAGGTGCCCGAGAGGTTAACTACCTCCGAAAAGTGGGAACTAAAAGTCTGTATGTACAAAGTCGTGTGGGTGAGTTGCATGTGTGTGAACCAATAATATAAATATTGCATTGCACTGCATATCATACACATCATACGCATACCTCATAAACACCATAGTATAATTTAGTATGAGCTCCTTTATACTATGGTCTATGCCAAACGAGCCCTTAACTTATAAGATTGTATGGACTTTCCTTATAAATTATGATTACTTTTCTGCAATGATAGTTAGTTGTACCTCTTCTACATAATTGTTGCTCTTATTGCCGTTCTTATATATAACTCTTACATAGTAGAATTGTTAGTGATTTATTGTACTTGCTAGTAGATCTCGTATTAGTTTCTGGTTACTACTATGTGATCAAGAGCACTGTCACCTGTTTTGATATATCACTTATTGTCCTCCGCTTATTCCTCTTGCCCGGTGCCTAGGAGTCACCGGGGGAGGGGACGAGGAAAACCGCTTAGTCTTTTTGACTAACGGCCGGATGTGGCATAAAAATAGAAGCCCGAGGAGCAGCGGACCCAATACATAGAGAGGACAGAGAGTGAGGCGCCCTTAGAGGGGGGGGGGGGGGTGAATAAGGGTTTTTAAAACTTTATTATTTAATATAAAAACTTTTGTTGTTTTTCATTAAATCAACTTGAATCAAAATTAAAGAGGAGTGAATCAATTAAAACAAACTAGAAAGAACATGATTTTCATTATAATTTATGATTACAAAGATTTGATTTCTATAACGCTAGAAATTGTAGGCGAAATATGAAATCTTCTTTTTGTTTTCTCTACCGACTCTTCTCCCCAAGAACCGGTTGGCTTTAGCCGATCTTTCTCAAATTCGGCCTCAAGTCGCTCTAGCCTTCCAATCCCCAGAAAAGGCCTCGAGCACCCCCTAGATCTACTTCCTAGACTTAGTAGCCAACACGAGGCGAGTTACCCCTTAAGTCCTACCTAAACCTAGTCGCCAACACGAGGCAAATTTACTTCGATGAAAATAATAAAAAGGTTACAAATAAATATTTGAACACAAATCTGAAAACTCCCTATGAAGAATTCTGGAGATGGTGAAGGCCGCTGAAAGTTCTTGAAGTCGAAGCGCGCATTCTTCGCGTTGAGGAAGCGTTGATCCGGTCCTCCTTGAATTCTTCGCTCGAATGTGTGCGGGAGATGAATGACTGGAAAATACGGCCCTGATTGAGTTTCTGGAGTGCTGGAGTAGGGCTCTAATCAATCAGTCATTGGAGAAGACGAAATCCACATTTTTATAGGACTGGAAGCTAACGTCGGCGTTAAGAGTTAACGTCGGGCGTTGACTCTGTATAGAAATAACTTGATTGCTCGGATCTTCAAAACAGGAAGGAGATTCTGCATCTTTGGAAACTTTCATTTTAGGCAACCTTAACACTGGCGTTGACTCTAACGTCGGGCGTTGAGTCAAATCATTCCCAAAATGATCCTGCAATTACGACAGCTTCCCTCCATTCATTTTGTATCATGGCGGGAACAAAAGTTAACGCCGTCGTTAAGAGTTAACGTCGGGCGTTGAGTCAAATCATTCCAAAATTGCTCCTGCAACCACGACAGCTTCCCTTCATTCATTTTGCATCTTGGCGGGAACAAAAGTTAATGTCGGCGTTAAGAGTTAACGCCGGGCGTTAGCTCTCTTCTTTTCTTTTCAGCTTGAGAGCAAGTCCGGACCAATAACATCATCCTAGTGTCATATATGTGCAAGCCTGCATGCTAAAAACACAATGACAAACAAGATCAAATACAAGTAGGATTTGTTATTCTCAAATCAAAGGGATGCAGAAAAACCGTGTTCCAACAATCTCCCCCTTTTGATAATAACAAATCCAATAGAGATAAATCAGATTCATATATAAGATAGATGTGTTTTTAGAAGTATGTATGACACTAAGCAATATTTAGACATTAATAAGAATTATAGTAGATTGTTAAATTATGCCCCCTACTTAAGTGCTCCCCTTAGTGTATGCTCCCATAGACTAGATTCATGTTCCCCCTTAATCTAGTGAATCCTACTCCTTTAATCATTATGATTTATCATTTTATTCTCCCCCTTTTGTTATTAACAAAAGAGGGTGGAGTGAAACAAAACTAGAATAAAGAAGACAAAAGTTGGGACATAACTAAGAGAGGATTAAGAGTTTTGTGTAAGCATAAAGTGAGTCATGATTGATCTAAAGGAGAGAGTAGCACAGCGGAAAAAATATATGATAAGCGTGAAAGAACAACATTCCATAATTTTACCAAAGGAATTCTACCACTTGCATTTCAAATTAAATTTTAAGAAGAATATTACTTGTTGGAAGAAATGCAATATTGTTTGACAAGTACAAGTGAAAGAAAAATCCTTAGAAATAAGCATGAGAACACATGGTAAAAAAAATACATAGTCAAGTAGGAATGCAGAAAGATAAAACAAAGTTATTAAGATTTTTTACTTTTGTAATAGTTTGACCATTTCAACAATATATCTAGACTCTTCACATTTGAGCATTTTAACTTTGAATTTTTTTATAACAAATAGGCAAGCATGAATCAACATAGTCACAAAGATAATAACTACAATGTAACCAATTCGTATTCCAAGTAAAGAAAACATTGTAGAAATCATGCATTGCAATCTAGTGCTTTTGCTTAAGTTTATGGAGAATTATGTAATTTTGCATTAGGATCCAATTCTCATGAGTAGAAGCTTTATGAAAGTCAATGATGTGTGCAAAAGGTGTTTTGTTAAAAGTATACAAGTGAAATAATCAAAACACGTGACATATGTAATGGAATAGTAACAACAACATTAAGAATGTAATCTTATAATTACTTTCACACATCATGTCTAGAATAAAATTTCAAAGCACATATCATTAATACAACTACCAAGGTGCTTCGCCCACACAATGCTCATTAATACTTATCAGGGAGCGAAGTATTGCTTGGAGGATCACATAAGCCTTTTTCTTATATAATTTTATTTTTAGTGATTCGGTGAACAAATAGAAGTGATAAAAAATATGTTCGCACAAGACATTTTACAATTCTTTCCAAGGTGCTCAACCTCACAATACTTTTTAAGACTTATCAGGAGAGTGAGTAGTGCTTGGTTGAGTTATCTTTGGCTTTTTATTTCAGATTTTTATTTTGGGCCAAAAGGTCTCGAAATTCACTTGTTGTTGCAAATATTAATATTATTGAAATAACACTTCTATGTGTGCATGAATTTATTTTTGAAAGATGGTGTAGGTAATTTAGAAATACAACTTAATATGTTATATTACACTACACAATCACGCAAGACTAAGATTATGAGCACATGTAGATTACCAAAATAGTGAGTGAATGAATCATTGATTAACATACAACATTACTCATACTTAGAGGCATGGTAGGCAATCATACACAATTTTCAATAGACTATTTCATTGCACGTAATCAGATTAAGGTCAAGGCATGAAGATAAAACAATGTTTAGGAAATTTGAAATTAAAATTAGACATTGAAGATAATCTTTAAGTGCATGCCTAATCAATTTTGACTGTTTGAAATAAAATAACTAAGAAGTTTGCTCTTGTGAAATCTTATAGTCAAACCATAGTTTTGTAAATATTTAAAGCAAAACAAATAACAAAAACATATTTTTGATTATTTTGAATTATTTGAATTTTTTGTATTTTGGAATAAAACAATTAAATTAATAACAAAATAATTTCAAAAACTGAGAAAAGAAACAGAGAAAGATCATTATAAAATACCAGAAATAGTGTAGAGAAAACAGAATTTCAATTTGGCAAAAAAGGCTAACGCCTGGCGTTAACTACCTAACGCCCAATCAGAACTCTATTTTTTGAGATTTTTGAAAATTTTCCTTTGGAATAGTGAATATGCATATAGTAATTCTTGGTGTAGAAATTTCAGAAAATTTAAAGATGATTAGAAGGCTCAAAATTGTTGAATACTTTTCCATAAAAAGATTGTAAAATTATTTTTAAGAATGGTAATTCAAATAATGCAAACCAGATTGCATGAAGACTGAACTAAAAGATATAGAGATCAGATACTATTCAGCATTATGATAATGGCAATTTTGCACAGATTATTAGTAGAGGACTCAAATAACACATTAAGACCTTTATCGCATAGTTGACTAATAGAAATTAAGTTGTGTTTTAAGGCTTCTACAAATAAGACATTTGTGAGAAAGAAAGAACAGTTACCCACTGTACCGGTGCCTAATATTCTTCCTTTTCCATTGTCACCAAACGTCACGGTTCCTCCTTTTTTCCTAGTGAGGCTAAGGAATTTTGCTTTATCGCCCGTCATGTGCTTGGAGCAACCTGAGTCCAAGTACCACATGTATTCTTTGTCCTTAGCCTGCCAACATACCTAAGAAGAAAATGTTAGTGAAGATCCGGATACCCATGAGGTTCCTCCCATAATATAGGTGGAGACCTTAGGTACCCAGATTTGCTTAAAAGTGTGTTTTCCCTTCTTCCTGCAAGAGTTCGTGGTGTGCCCAAAAAATAAACAATTGGGACAAGCAACAAAAGGGGTTGAGACCTTTTTGAGAGACTATTGTTGACCCTTGCTGGTATACACAGAGGTAGAGGGAGTGAAGGAAATATTTTTATGAAAATTTTTTTGATTTCTGGAAACAGAGCTAACGCCAGTGTTAGTAGTCAACGCTGGGCGGTAGGTTTCGGAAACATATCCCAGCCCAAACATAGCAGATCCATGGCACTGGTTGCCCAAAATCATATCCAGTGATTTTTGGCCAACCCCAAATTTGTTTATTGCCACATTATGATCATTTATTTGGGCTTTTAAGGCAACGTTTTCACTTACTAAACTTCCGCATTTCTTTACAAAATTTTTCTTTTCATTTTCAATTTGGGAAAGAGATATTTTCAACCTTCTTTCTAAGTCTCCCTTTTCTTTCATGAGCGATTCGATATTGGAGTAAGCCTTAGAAAGATCGTTTTCAAGCTCCTTTGCCTTTGTCAAATGATTGTCATTCTTTTGGCATGACATCATTTCTTTATTTAATTTTTTATTTTGTTTTAAGAGGATTTTATTCTCAGTTTTAAGAAGATCAAGATCTTATAAATTTCTACCAAACGATTTGCATGTTTTTAAACATTTAACATAAAGATCATCATAAGTAGAAGGGATTACCTCAGTGTCGCTTTGGACACTACACTCGTCATTAGTTGATTCTTGGTTCCTCCCCATGAGGCACAAGTTTGCCTCATCATCCTCGCTTGAACTTGATTCGTTTGAGCATCCGGATGAAGAATCATCCCATGTTGCCGCCTTCAAGACCATCTTCTTCTCTTTTCCCTTATGCTGCTTTTCTTTTTGCTCCTTCAGGTACTTTGGGCATTGGCTTTTTATATGCCCGGTCTTCCTGCAGTGGAAGCACTCGGGAGGAGGTCGCTCTTCATCTTCGTCGCTTGATTTTTCCTTTTTCTCCTTTTTGGAAGATGATCCTTTTCGAAAGTACTTACAGAAAGTATTCCTTCTCTCTGGATTCTTCATGAACTTTGTGAAGTTTTTCACAAAGAGACTCTCCTCTTCATCTTCCTCATCGTCATCCTCTTTTATTGATTTTAGTGCCAAGGCTTTCTTCTTTGGCTCCTTATTGTATTCTTCATCTTGAATGTTGAGTTCGACCTCATGGGTTTTGAGATTCCCAATGAGGCTCTCGATCTGGAGCCACCTTAGATCATGTGATTCGGAGATTGCAGTCACATTTGGATTGAACTTCGGAGGAAGAGACCGAAGGATCTTTCTCACCAAGTCACCATTTGAGAATCTTTTTCCAAGCGGAGGCATTGACAATCTTGGTGAAGCGAGTATACATTTAGTCGACGTCCTCATTTGAATCCATCTTGAACCTTTCAAACTCCGATTCCAGATGGAATAGCTTTGAGTCTTTGACATGCGAGGTACCTTCATGAGTTATTTCAAACAAATTCCAAATGTCATAAGCGGTTTCACAAGCACATACTCTATTAAATTCAGTCCTATCTAATGCGCAAAATAAAGCATTCATGGCTTTAGAATTATTTTTACATTTATTTTTATCTCCATCATCCCACATTTCTTTAGGCTTTTCTATGGTTACTTCTCCAACAATATATGTAGGAGTCGCATATAGTGTTTCAACATTAGCCCAGACGTCTAGATCTAAATTAATTAGAAAATAACGCATTCGCGTTCTCCAATAATTGTAGTCAGTTCCGGTGAAAAGTGGAGGTCTAATTATTCCTTGCCCTTCATGAAAAGCGAGATCACGAGACGTCATTATTCCCGATTGTTAGACCATTTTGGAATAACCTGGCTCTGATACCACTTGGTGGATCGTGAGGCGCCCTTAGGGGGGGAATAAGGGTTTTTAAAACTTGATTATTTAATATAAAAACTTTTGTTGTTTTTCATGAAGGGCAAGGAATAAAACTAGAAAGAACGTGATTTTCAATTAAAACAAACTAGAAAGATCTAGAAAGAAATAGGAATAAATCAACTTGAATCAAAATTAAAAAGGAGTGAATCAATTAAAACAAACTAGAAAGAACATGATTTTCATTATAATTTATGATTACAAAGATGTGATTTCTATAACGCTAGAAATCGTAGGCGAAATATGAAATCTTCTTTTTGTTTTCTATACCGACTCTTCTCACCAAGAACCGGTTGGCTTTAGCCGATCTTTCCCAGATCCGGCCTCAAGCCGCTCTAGCCTTCCTATCCCCAGAAAAGGCCTCGAGCACCCCCTAGATCTACTTCCTAGACCTAGTCGCCAACACGAGGCGAGTTACCCCCTAAGTCCTACCTAGACCTATTCGCTAACACGAGGCGAATTTACTTCCATGAAAATAATAAAAAGGTTACAAATAAATATTTGAACACAAATCTGAAAACTCCCTATGAAGAATTCTGGAGATGGAGAAGGCCACTGAAAGTTCTTGAAGTTGAAGCACGCGTTCTTCGCATTGAGGAAGCGTTGATCCGGTCCTCCTTGAATTCTTCGCTCAAATGTGTGCGGGAGATGAACGACTGTATAATACGGCCCTGATTGAGTTTCTGGAGTGCTGGTGTAGGGCTCTGATCAATCAGTCATTGGAGAAGATGAAATTGACCTTTTTATTGGACTGGAAGCTAACGCCGGCGTTAAGAGTTAACGCCGGGCGTTGACTCGGTATAGAAATAACTTGATGGCTCGGATCTTCAAAATAGGAAGGAGATTCTGCATCTTTGGACACTTTCATTTTAGGCAACCTTTACACTGGCGTTGACTCTATCATCGGGCGTTGAGTCAAATCATTCCCAAAATGCTCCTGCAATTACTGCTGCTTCCCTCCATTCATTTTGCATCTTGGCGGGAACAAAAGTTAACGCGGGCATTAAGAGTTAACGTCGGGCGTTGAGTCAAATCATTCCTAAATTGCTCCTGCAACCACGGCAGCTTCCCACCATTTATTTTGCATCTTGGCGGGAACAAAAGTTAACGCCGGCATTAAGAGTTAACGTCGGGCGTTAGCTCTCTTCTTTTCTTTTCAGCTTGAGAGCAAGTCCATACCAAGAGCAAGTCCAGACCAATAGCAAGCCTGTATGCTAAAAACACAATGACAAATAAGATCAAATACAAGTAGAATTTGTTATTCTCAAATCAAAGGGATGCGGAAAAAACCGTGTTCCAACAAGTGTTAGGGCAAGACATGTGAGTTAAGGCAAGTAGGTGATCCTAGGCAACAAGACAAGGTAACCTCACCTAGAGCACCCAAAGGAGCACAAGTCAACCTAGGTCAAATCACCTCCACTTAAACTCACAAACTTAAAATTGACTCCACCACCACATCCCTAACCCTAAGGGGGATGCAATTGACCATTCAATTCATGAATTGGTCAACCAAGCTAGCCAAATTGACCAAAGTCAACATATGTCAACTTACCCTAATTTGGCTCAATTGAGCTTCAATTTGGCCAAATTAACCCCACCAATGTCTTCCTTACCACTAAGGTAGACCATTAGGGCAGAAATATTCCATTGGGCTCAACCAATTTCATGGAATTGACCAAAGTCAACGCCAGGTCAACAAAGCCCAATTCAACCCAAATTGGCTCAATTAGACTTCACATGGTCAAATTGACCCCACCATTACATTCCAAAACCTAATAGAGGTTAAATTGACCAGAAGCCCCAACATTGGGTCAACCAATTGACCCAATTTAACCAAAGTCAAACTTATGTCAATTTAGGTCAAAATCACACCTAAATGGTTCAATTAGCCCAATCAAGACCCAACCAACATTGGATGGTGTAATATGACTCAATACCAACATATAGGACCAGTCAACTCATCAAATTTACCAAGTTAACACTAAAGTCAACCATGGTCAAACTTAAGCACAAAGAGGGGAAATGATAGTCCAAGCCAATCCCAATGGATTAAAGCTCTCAAGGTCAGCCCATTCTTCAATCCATGACCTAATTACAGCCCTTGCCCTCTGAATTTGAAAGGGGGAGTCATGCATGGGGCAATTTTGGAAATTCCCCCAAATCTCATATGAGGCCAAGAGAGAAATAGGAATGGAGGCCACATGGCAGCCCCACTCCCCTTCCAAAGACTTCATATGAACCCCTAATGAAGTTCTCAGTCGGATTCCAGCTTACCCCTGTGCCAAGTGGCAATATGGTGAAACAACCTATGCTTGGCCGACCATGCCTCAATAACACTCCATGATATACCCTCTCTCAGCCAAAATTAGTTTCACCATAAGCTTCAGAAGCCTGAGAGGAGTTGTAATCGAGCTTTGGATCAGAGCATTTGGTGGAGTATAAGAAATTTGGCCATGGTACCTAGACGGATCCCCCATCAAAGAGCTTCAAACCAGGTTTGTTTCTCCTCCCCTCGCTTTATACCAGTATCCTAGATCAATTAGGAGAGAAATCGGGCTCAATTGAGCCCGATTCCATGTGAGTTTAGTGGGAGTTTGCCGAGCTCTTTTCGTTGCTCGGGATCGCCGGAGAGGCAGCTTCCGACCGCCATGTCACCGCCAATCGACCGCCGCAACCTCAACGGAGGTGGTGGTGGTGGTCGGTCGTGGAGGTTAGTAGGTGGCCGGGAAATAAGGTTCGAAGTCGGCCCAGGTCGGGGCAATCACAATCGTTGGCTGGAGAAGAAGAAACCCAACAACCATTCAATCTGCTTTAAGATTAGTGCAAGATTTGTTATCTGCAGACCATATAATTTAAATGAATTCTGTCACACTTTGAACAGTAGATTCAACCTCATTTTTGAGCTACTTAGAGGCAGATCTAGGTTAAGTGTTGAACTTGAAAGTTGTAGCCTATGGTGTTAGCTTTCCAAGGAATTTTAAATCACTTGGATTGGTGCCCACAACCCCTAGAATCTCCATTTTGCTGGGATGTGTGCCCTAGACCTTATTTTGTAAATTCTTAAGTGTATACTCATTGCACGGGTCTAAAATTTTGGCCATGCATGAGGGGTACCTAGATAGAGTTCCCAACCAAAAATCAAAATTTTTGGGGAACATTTTTCTATAGTTTATACAAAAAATTAATTAAGCATGTATAGGTGACATACATAGCTAGACAACCTCAAAGTGACCCAAATTTATGGTAGATTGTAATATAGGTCACTGTATGCCACTCGTAAAATTTTTGAACCATTTGATTTTCTACATGTGGGTGAATTCCACTTGCATGAGCTTTGCATGATTGGAAATGGGGTGCATTTAGCACAAAAGTATATTTGGTGTATTGTTTCCTAAATGGCTTGTTGCATGTCAACAAGAGTTTGACCATGCATGTATTATGATAGATTTTTGCTCATCATACTTCCTAGTACAGTTGGGAGCCCTTCATCGAGTAGTCCTCGAAAAGTCCAAGATTCACCTCAAATCTCTATGTATAACTAAA
This sequence comes from Dactylorhiza incarnata, assembly GCA_033032865.1. Lineage (NCBI taxonomy): Eukaryota > Viridiplantae > Streptophyta > Magnoliopsida > Asparagales > Orchidaceae > Dactylorhiza > Dactylorhiza incarnata. The sequence continues at coordinate 87,735 of JAWHQI010000005.1, forward strand.
CACTAAGCAACATTAGATTAAGTAGGTGAATAACAGTACTAATAAACCTTGTCCCGTGTTAATGGATGTAGTTGGTTATGGAACTAGTTAGTCCTGCGAACTGGAGGCTCGATTGGTTGAAGTAGTACTTTGCATGTGCATATTAGTGGAGGGTCTTCGATACTGGTCCAGTTGGCACACCGATGGAAGTACGTTTACTCTGATGAGGTATAATGGTTTAGAGGTCCAGTAGGTTGTTTTTACTGTGGTCTGGAGGACAATCCCTAATAACCCACACCAGATCATCTCAAAAAGCTGGATTGAATTTGGATACCCTCAAGAAAGCTCTGAGAGGGTATACTACTCAGCTAAGATCTATATAATGTTTGGTAGTTTAATTAATTTGAAATGCCTAAATTTTGATTCTTTCTATGTGTGGCATTTATCATTGAGGTGAGCTAAAACTTCTTCAAATAGGCGGAGATTGTTGGGAACAGTGCCCAGCAATGTTCCTGATTTGAAGTAGTGTTCAGGTCAATAATAAAAGAACTATGTATTTGATGGTTTGCTTAGTTTACATTTACAGAGATTAAATCATATGTCCAGTTCTTCTCCAATATCACTAAGTCCAAAATCGTCGAGAAGGACTAGACATATCGTCGAATAAACACTCAGACATCATCGAGATGATACTCAGAGTTAAGCAGAAGGTTCATATCAGCTATCGTCGAGATGACATGGACAATTTGACGATATCATTATGACATCAAAGTACACATGACGATATCGTCGTAAAAACAAGAAGAATCGAACAAATTCCAGTATCTTCGTGTCAATCAAAATCACACGACGACATCACTGTAAAGTCTAAGAAGAGTTAAGTCAAAGTACCCGGGAATGTCGACGACATCATCGTGAAGAGATCTTGTTGCCGAGACAAGAAAGGAAGCTCTCAGAAGACTTAAGCAAAAGTGCTCGGGAATGTCGACGACATCGTCGTGAAGAAGCCTAGTCGTCGAGAAGCCTAAGGGAGTTCTCGTGAAGATAGCTTATGGAAGAAGAATCACTTGTCGTCAAGATGATCAAGCCAATATCGTCGATAAGGCATTATGGTCTCAACGATATCATCGATAAGACAGAATGGTCTCAACGACATCGTCAAGAAGATAGAATGGTCCCAACGACATCATCGAGAAGACAGGCTAGTTTCAACAACACCATCGAGAAGATCACAAGTTGATAACAAGATTACGATGATACCTTTAAGATGAATTTATGTCGTCGAAAGTGAAAGTGCAGCTGAGATATCTTGTATCGTCGAGATATCATTCTCTAAAGAAGATTGAAGAAGACTTGAAGATTTGTCCAAGTGCAAGATGGATTGGCATAACGACAAGTTCTATCGTAGAGACGTTGCAAATATCGTCGAGACAGATCAAGATATTTCAAATCACGATGTCTGCATTTAATGTCGCATGGAAATGATTGATGCGGGTTCCTCTCCGTGGATCGAGACTCGGCTCGCCATTTGGAGCTCTGAAGCTCCAACAATGGCGGAATGAGCACTTCTTCTTCCTTGGATTTCTTCTTTCTCAAGCTTGGAGAGAGAAACTTCAATGGCAAATGGCCTTATATCTTATCCTCGGCCAAACTTAAAAGATTGGGGACAAGTCCTATCCAATACGCACGAGTTCCAGGGAGATTTAACAAGCAAAATCCTGAAACTGGGAAACAGATCTCCGTCTGTCTGCTACTGTGCGGAGATAGCAGTACCGCTCGAGGTATTGCTTTAGCGGTGCACTCGTTGCTTCCAATGTCGATGTGAGACTTCTCGCAGATAGGCTAGCTCGTCTCATCCCCTACCTCGGGCGTCAGTGATCTGTAATTGATTTTCTAGTTGACATTGTCTATGTCGACTTGAGGTCTAGTCGACACGTTGAACTCTTCTAGTCGATATTGTCTATGTCGACTTGAGGTCTAGTCAACATGACGAAGTCTTCTAGTCAATATTCTAATCTTCTAGTCGACATGAACAGTGACTCTTCTAGTTGACATAGCTAACTCTTCTAGTCGACATGATAAGTCTTCTAGTCGACATGTTACCGATAGTGGTAACCCTACCGCGGGCGTTAGCGATCTGCTGCAGATTTTCAGTGAATCCTTACCATTGTGAAATGGTGTGTTACAGGATGGGAGCGTGCTCACACAAACATGTTGCATGCATGTGCGCTACGCGCACAATCTGTGGGCGCGCTTGCTTGGACGCAACTCCTGCGCATGTGTGGCATGCGTTCCCGTCTTGTCAGTGTATGCCTGACGTACGTGAAGCCTTTGCGGGCGTGCTCATCGAGCATTCTGTCATCTATTTGAGGAACCAAACAAACTCAGAATTATGTGAGGAGGAGCTTGTTGGGCACATCTTGGCGAGACGGTCGAGGGCGTGATAAAAACCTCTGGTTCGACTGAACTACTTTTGTGAAACCCAATCAAATGCCCCCAATTTTCGGAGGTCGCTTTTCCCAGGAAATGATCCCATTTTTCGTGTCGATCTTATATTTTTCAGGTGCGTGAGTATGTTTGTTCGATATTTATATTGAACGTGCTTTTCTGTGTATGTCGCTTTGTGAGATTACTTAGGCAAATTGTTGAGCCTTATGCAGTCATGAGTTCATCACCATGCGTAGGTTCCGAAAGACGGCTCTTGAGCCTTGAGCTCGATGCCTATCATTATTCTTGGAGGATGATGATTATGATGTCAATATTGAGGGGTGATCCCTGCAATTGATTATTTACGGATCACTTTTTCTTGGACGTGGAGTAGAGGGCTTTTGTCTGCCCTTATCATGGATTGGTGAGCTCGTCGCTCAGGATTGGATTCGATGGTTGCTGCTCGGAGTTATCCCTAGAGGTAGATGCTTGGATGACATTGAGGGACCTTCATCTGCCCTTGTTGGGAGTTGGCGAGCTTGACGTTTGAGCTTAGTTTCGTAGGACGTCGCTCGTCCTTAGTGTTGGAGGTAGACGCTTGAATATGACATTGAGGGATCGTTGGCTTCCTTTGTCGAGGGTCGAAAAGCTTGTCACTTAAGCTTAGTTTTGGAGGTCGTTGCTTGGTGTTAGCGCCGAATATAGATGCTCAGATGCAGTGTAGAGGGGCATTTGTCCACCCTTATCAAGGGTTAGCAAGCTCGTTGCTTATGATTAGTTACGAAGGTCATCGCTCGGTGTTAATGTCGGAAGTAGATGCTCAGAGGTGGCGTACATGGATATTTGTCCATCCTTACCGGGGGTTGGAAAGCCTGTTGCTTAAAATTAGTTCTGGAGGTCGTCACTCGGTATTTATGTCGGAGGTAGATGCTCGGATGTGGTTGTTGGAACATGGTCTTCCGCATCTCCTAGGTTTGAGAATAAGAAATCCTATGTGTATTTGATTTTGTGTGTTTAAGTGTGCAGCAAACAATGTCATAAGACACAAGGATAACATATGAAAGTTGCCCCGAAATTTGACGCCAGAATTCCAACATGCTCACTAGCGCCGATGGTAGTACTTATCGCAGGAGCTAGCTCTGATTAGATCAATTTCGGGAGGCAGATATAGAAGGAGATAGCGCCAGGCGATAGCATCTAACGCAGGCGATATCAATTAGTGCAGGAGGTATCGGATAGCGCAAAGCACAAGAGGAAGGCGGTCGACTTGCTTAAAATGAAAGATTCTCACACGGAGAATATTTCCTAAACCGGGATAGCGCCGGCGGTAGCAATAGCGCAAGCGCTAGCTCCAAGGCTATAAAAAGGACCCCTTGGATCCATCTTCTTGATCTTCTTATGATCCTAAATTCCAGAGCTTCGTGCCACAACATATAGAGGAAGATTCAGAGAGAGACTCCCACAAATCTTTGAAGGCTTAAGGATATCATTGGAGAAGATTTCAACACGCTTCATCATTATGACGAAAGGCTGCATCGACTATGATCATACTCTGTGGGTCTTTGTCTACTTCTCCAAGAGATCCATATAGGGAATTTTTATATTGTTATTATTTGTTTCATCTCTTTTAAATCGTGTAGTAAATTCGCCTCGTGTTGGCGACTAGATCTGGGTAGGACCTAGGGCAGAAATTCGCCTCGTGTTGGCGACTAGGTCTAGGGTGTAGATCTAGGGGGTGCTCGAGGCTATATTCGAGAAGGATTGGCTAGAGAGGCTTGAGGCCGTATCCGAGGAAGGATAGGCTAATGTCACCGGTTCGTGGGGATATGAGTCGGGATAGAAAACAAAAAGGGTTTTTTACTTACTCGCCTTTGATTTCTAGCGTCATAGAAATCTAGTTTTGTAATTAATTTTTATCAATAATAATCATGTCTCTTTTTGTAATGAAATTGATTTACTCTTCATTTCTCTAAATTGTTGATTTCTTACTTTTTCATTATATAACAATTTAGATCTTCATTCTAAATCACTATTTCAATCTCTCATTATTTCAACTCATTCAAAATAACATAAAGTTTTTAAAACCCTTATTCACCCCCCCCCCCCCTCTAAGGGCGCCTACCGATCCAATAAGTGGTATCAGAGCCAATTTATTCCAAATCGGCTTAACAACCGGGAATATATGGTGTCTCATGATCTCGCTTCTATTAGTGGGGTAAATTCTTATGAATAAGAAAAATCTCTAGCATCACCTTTATTTAAAGGGACAAATTATAAAGGATGGAAAATTTTAATTGAAAATTTTATTAAAACTTTAGATATTGAAGCATGGAATTTAGCAGTAGTAAGACCATCGGATGAATCAAATAAAAAAACGTCATCTAAATGCAAAAGCCAAACACTATTTATTTTGTGGTCTATCAAATAAAGTTTTCAAATTAATATATTGTTTTTCTAGTGCATACAAAATATGGAAATTTCTTGAAGAAATGTATGATCTTCCTCTCGAAGGTAAGGAACAGACATAGGAGGAGAAGGACATGCAAGCATCCACCATTATTCAAGAAGATCTCTCTCATAGCAAAACCATGGAAATCATGGAAATTGACTTAGACGAAGAGAGGAATTCATCAAGAGAAGATGAAAATTCATCAATAAAGGAGGAATGCCTAGAAGACGAAAAAGGAACTTCATGTTCACATCTTGCCTCTTCTGATAGCGCTGTAAGAAAGTCTAATTCTTCTTCTTGTGTGATAACTTCTATTTCTACTTTCCATATACTAAAAATGGCTAAACGTAACATCAAGGAATTGAAAATTACTAATAAAATATTACGTTTAGAAAATCTAACTTTGAAAGCAAATGTGAATGTAGAATCCAAAAATGATGTGTTTGAATCTCTATCATGCTCTTCATTTGAAAACGATATACCTTGTTTTGATTATAATGATATTAAAGAAAATTTAAGGATTTTGAAAAAGAACTTTTGATTTCAAAAGAGCATAACAAAAAAGTGATAAAAGAAAATAATACTCTATCTCATAAACTAGAATCTTTAAAATCACTCTTTCAAAAAGAATTAAATAATTTTAAATATCTTATCTGTACTTTATCGTCAAAATTATGTAAAGCATCTACTAGTTTTCCAAATTTCATAAAACATACATCTAGTAGAATATTTAATAATAAAAGCATAACGAATGTTGATCCTCATTTGGTATCTCCCAACTTTAACTTGAATGTTCACAAATTTCCTAATAGTAATACTTTTAAAAATCATCATGAAATGTGAATTATAATAATATCAAACCAAAATATGAATGGAGACCCACGATTAAAAAGAACACACTACCCTTATTTGAAAGGGCTCATTCATCTTTGTCTTCCCAAAAATCATCACGATGTACTTGGGTACCCAAATGAACCATCTCTCATGGTCAACTTTGGATACCTAAATCTCTTATCTACTTGTATCATTCATTTGCATGAAGTAGAAATAAATCAAAATGAATTACAAAATACTCTACTTCATGATATGCCTAATGTTCCTTTTTTTTCTTTCTTTTGCTTAAGTCATCATGCCATGGTCACCTAATAGAATATTTGAAATGTGTCTTTTAAAGCCTAAATAAAGCTTACAAATCAAATTAAATCAAAAGTAAAAGTCAGTTTTCTTTCATTTATAAATGACCAATCTTCTATTATTAAAATCATTGCTTATATATATCATATAGTTTTCATATAAATTAAACTATAAATTTGTTATAAGATATTTTAATTAAATCAAGTTATTAGGTTATTAAGCACTTTAGCCTTCATCAACAAAATTAGAGAAATAACATGATTTAAAAGAAAGTTCAAGATCTAAAAGAAAGTTCAATTTTCAATATGTTCTTTTTCCTCTTCAAAACAAATATTGTATTGTGTTCACTCCTTGATGTCAAACATGATCAAAACAATCACTATTGTTCACCTATCAAAAATCACATATATATTCAAAATTCATAATTAAAAAGAAAATCACTAAAATGTATTGAAAGAATTTACCATCATAATGAATATTGAATTCACATGCACCACCATGATCTATTGATGCCCTTTGCTAAAATTCTCTAAAATCATATATCATAAGTCATATCAAAAGTCTTCTAAAAATAACTATTTCTATCACATTTATATGAATTATATGATGACAATTAATATTATAATTACATACCGTGGTTGGTTTATTATGTGTGTATTGTGATTTATTTCAAGTTTAGACCTTAGAATCATCTTGATATCAATAAGATCAAATCAAATAGAATCTTCACTTTATTCTAGGTCTATAAATTGAAACACTGTCATAATTTGGCATAGCATTAATCTCAAATTTATCATACTAACATTGTCACCTAAAGAATATTAATATCTATGTTAGGTTTTATATGTTTACCAAAATATACAGGATGGGTATTCTTATCTAAGGCATATTTATGTTATTCTTTGCATAAACATCATTTCATACTAATCATTTAAATCATGCTTATTTTGCTTATTCGAACATGATATCTTGTGTTTAGGTTTCCTATCATTTTCAACTTATATTATATTGATAAATATAAGCCTTAGAAAAATCAAAATGAAGATATAAGAAAATATATATCATGTGTTGTCAAGTCGTATAAGAAATCACTAATGTTTCATGCAATTTGCACTATCTAGACATCTCCAAAAATTCTGAAATTTCTGCATGAAACTATTCTTGGGACACCTAATCAAGATCAATAATCAGAATTTCCAAAATCTTGAAAAATAGTGTACAGTTTGTCGCGCTAGCGCTAGCGCCGACGCTAGCTCGAGTGTCCGATTTTTTGTAATTTTAAAATTCTGAAAATCACTAAAAAATATATTATTTTATATGTATTACTCATTTTTGCATTTCTGCCTATAATTGATTTTTTAAAAATTAAAATACAAAATTATAAAAAATATTTTTCTTACTTCCTTTCTTTGGTTATTTGTTTGATTTTTATTTCTATATGCAAAAATCAAATACAAAAATATAAAACCAAAACAAGTATCAAAAATTATTTTTTGAACTTAACTTTTCTATTTACATGTATCATGCGAAAGGGAGATTTGGGCTATCATCTCATCACATCTCCTAGTACCGGGCGAACCCCTCATAGGGTAGACCTCGAGAAGTCCAAGATCAATTATAAAAGTTCAAACTTTAAAACAAAATTATTTTTCAAAATATCAAAAAAAAATTGTATGGATATTATTGTTCATATCAAGCATGATTTAATCTATCATTTAGAACTTCTACAATGTTGCAATTTATCTTTTCAAACTACTTTGAACATTGTTTTTATCATACTTTGATATATCTAATCATATATGCATCAATTGTATTGTAAAAGTTGTGTAGAATCATGCTTAGCATGCCTCTAAGTATGAGTAAATGTATTATGATTGATAATGATATCTTATCACTCACTTATTTTGGCAAAGTGTACATGTACCTTTATTCTAAAGATGCTTGCGTGTGTATTGTAATAGTATAATGAATTAAAATTACACAAGTATCTTACCAACACTACTTTTGTTTGCACTCTTAAAAATTAAGAAAAGTGGTTGTGCTTTCAAAATTAAATTGGTTTGCAAAACAAGTGTATTCGGAGAACTTTGTACAAAAAAAAATCATGAAATAAATTTACGAAGATAACTCCACCAAGCACTACTTAAACCTCCCGATAAGTCTTAATAAGCATTGTGAGGTTGAACACCTTGGAAAGAATAGTAAAGTGTCTTGTGCAAACCTTTATTTTTTTAAAACCACTTATTCTTAAGTACACCAGATCACAAAAAAAATGAATATTGAAAAATAAAGTGTGTGATCCCCCAAACACTACTTTGCACCCTGATAAGTCTTAATGAGCATTGTGTGTGCAAAGCACCTTGGTAGTTGTACATTTTCTTTGTGCATTGAAGTGTGTGGAAGTAAAATTATTTGTGTTTTATTTTGCACGTTGCTCTACATATTTCTTGTATTTTTGAATAAATCATTTGTTTACTCTATTCAAAATACACTTATATGCACATCATTATCTTCCATAACACTTCTTCTCATGAGTAGATCTTAATGATAAATTCTATACTACTCGTTATATATAAATTCACTAGATAACCTAGCATGCTCTTTTAAATGTTTGGTATGTCTTGAATTTGTGAATTGAAATAACATTGTAGTAGTCTCTTTGTGATATTATTGCATGCTTGGTTACTTTATTGTCAAATTTTAAAATGAATAATGATTTACTATAACATTGTTTTTGGAACTTAAACTCATATCTTTTTACAAAAAGATGTTTCTTGTATTTCTATACGTCTTCCACATCATCACCATATATTTTTTTACCATGCGCTTTCATGCTTATATCAAAGTCTTAAATCTCAAAATTCCTTTTTCAACAAGTGGTAGACTTGTTTGGTAGAATTTATATTGGTTGTTCTGACACAAATATCATTTTTATGCTACAAACTCTGATTCATTAATGGATTTCAAAATAGTTATGTGAGTTTTTTTTTAAAAAAAATCAAATAAAAATATAAACCCATGGGCTATGAACTTATCATTGGATTTAAATGTTTAATGTTTCCAATGATTATTATCCCATGATTACATATCTCACCATAGCTGGGGCGTAGGGTTATAAACATTAGATAACCTAACCTCTAAGTCATGTCTTGTCCTTAACCGGGGAGGGTTCTAGTGGGGCCTTGCGAGGCACTAGGCGGAAAGAGTGTTAGGTTGAGTATTTTCTAGTGTTTGCATATGGGACTAACACCCCACCCTACGACATGTATGCAGCTCCTCATGATCATTCGTCACTTAGTATGGGGCTAGGGTGTAGACATATTGTCTAGGTAGATTGGTTACTTGGAAATCATTACCTTATTATGCTTAAAACTCCTTATCATTTTATTTCCTTTAAAAAGCTCGATCATGCCTTATCTTTTTATCAAAAATCCTCTTACTATGTCTCTTGCTTCCTTACCCACTTTTGCTAATAACAAAAGGGGGAGAACTAACATGATAAATAATAATCGCTATCAAAAGGGAAAACTAACATGATTAGTAATTAAGATGATAGCTTACATTTAAGGGGATCATTCACATATGAGGAGCATGTATTTAGGGGGAGCAATTCTAAATAATAAAATTAACAATTATCCTAAGTCATCTCACACACACAGGCAGATATAGAACGAGATAGCACCAGGCGATAACATCTAACGCAGGCGGTAGCAGTTAGCGCATGCGGTATCGGGTAGCACGGGTGGTAGCGTAAAGCATAAGAGGAAGGAGGTTGGCTTGATTAAAATGAAAGATTCTCACGTGAAGAATATTTCCTAAATCGGGATAGCGCCGGCGGTAGCAATAGCGTAGGCGGTAGCTCCAAGACTATAAAAAGGACCCCTTGGATCCGTCTTCTTGATCTTATTATGATCCTAAATTCCAAAGCTTCTTGCCACAACATATAGAGGAAGATTCGGAGAGAGACTCCCACAAATCCATGAAGGCTTAAGGATATCATTAGAGAAGATTTCAACACGCTTCATCGTTATGACGAAAGACTATATCGACTACGATCATACTCTGCGGTTCTTCGTCTACTTCTCCAAGAGATCCATATAAGGAGTTTTTATATTGTTGTTATTTATTTCGTCTCTTTTAAAGCGTGTAGTAAATTCGCCTCGTGTTGGCGACTAGGTCTGGGTAGGACTTAGGGAAAAAATTCGCCTCGTGTTGGCGACTAGGTCTAGGGTGTAGATCTAGGGTGTGCTCGAGGACATATCCGGGGAAGGATTGGCTAGAGCGACTTGAGGTCGTATTCGGGGAAGGATAGACTAAAGCCACCGGTTCATGGGGATATGAGTCGGGATAGAAAATAAAAAGTGATTTTTACTTATTCACCTTTGATTTCTAGTGTCATAGAAATCTAGTTTTGTAATAAATTTTTATCAATAATAATCATGTCTCTTTTTGTAATGAAATTGATTTACTCTTCATTTCTCTAAATTGTTGATTTCTTACTCTTTCATTATATAACAATTTAGATCTTCATTCTAAATCACTATTTCAATCTCTCATTATTTCAAGTCATTCAAAATAACATAAGAGTTCTTAAAACCCTTATTCACCCCCCCCCCCTCTAAGGGCGCCTACCGATCCAGCAGTGGCGTAGAGAGACTCTTATCCACCCTTACCGGTTTGTTAACTTGTCATTTGGATCTGGAGGTCGTTACTCGATGTTAGTGCCTGAGGTGGACGATCCAATGTGGTGTAGAGGGACTCTTGTCCACCCTTATCGGCTGGTTAACTTATTGTTTGGCTCCATTGGTCATCGCTCGAAGTTAGTACCGGAGGTACATGCTCGGATGTGTGCAGAGGGAACCATGTCAACCTTTACCGGTTGGTTAACTTATTGTTTGGCTCCGGAGGTCGTCGCTAGACGTTTGTGTCGGAGGTAGATACTCAGATATTGCGTGAAGGGACTTTTACCCGCCCTCACTGGAGGTTGTAAAGCATGTTGTCGATGATGATTCTGGAGGACATTACTCGGCGTTAGTGTTAGAGGTTGATGCTCGGAAATGTCATAGAGTGGATTTCATCCACTCTTACCAGATGGCATAGAGGGACACTTGTCCACTCTTACGAGAGAGCGTAGAGGGACCTTTGTCCGCTCTTACTAGAGGGTGGTATAGGGACATTTATCCGCTCTTACCAGAGAATGTAGAGGGACTCTTGTCCGCTCTTACCAGAGGATGTAGATGGACTCTTGCCCACTCTTACCAGAGCGCATAGAGGGCCCTTTGTCCGCTTTTACCATAGGGCATAGAGGGATCTTGTCCGCTTTTACCAAAGGGCATAGAGGGACTCTTATCTGCTCTTACCAGAGGGCGTAGAGGGTCCTTTGTCCTCTCTTACTAGATGGCGTAGATGGACTCTTGTCCGCTCTTACGAGAGGGTGTAGATGGAATCTTGTTCGCTCTTACTATAGGGCATACATGGACCTTTTTCCACTCTTACAAGAGGGCGTAAATGGACCATTGTCCTCTCTTCCCCGAGGGCATAGAGAGACTCTTGTCTTCTCTTACCAATTTTTCGTCTTCAGGGACATGGACCGCAGATGGTATCAGGAAGTAATTTTTATATTGTAGGAAGGCAAAGCATACACATGCACGCAAGTCTAGTATTGTGGCTTATTGTTCAATATGAAAACTTGTAAAATAGGAAGAAAAAGGAATGATCGATAGTTTGGTGTAGAGGGGGGGGGGGGGCTTCTCTTGTAAGACCCCCCTCCCCAGACCTGAATCGGGTTCAGGGAGGGGGGATCTTACTGCCCAAGGATGGCCACTAGTTCTTCCCGGATGGCAACGACCCACCCTCTCAAGCACTGAGTGGTCTCCTTGTCAGGCACGAGAATCACAACATCACATCAGAACGCACAGCGGAAGCAATCGAAATAAAAAAACCAAGCTCACAGCTTGTATTTACATATTTAAAGCAGGTCGAAGCCTATTGTTTACAACCACTGCCTCGGGGGCTACATAGACTATAACAAAGACCCTACGCTAGTCCTATACTCTAGGAATCACGTCTTGGAAGATAGGGGAGAGGATGGAGTGTCCGATCGAGCCATCTCTAAGGCTGGTAACTCATCCTGCGGTGCGGGGGCTTCGCGCTGTCCCATTTCCTGTGATTGGTTGTAAGAATAACCGTTAGTCACAGAGCTAAGTAGAAAACACATCCCCTCCTCGGATCTGTATCCAGGGGGCGGGCTAAAGGACAGAAGTAAATAGCCGAAGCAAGGTAGAGGGTTAGCAGCAGGTAAACAAATATACATATATATATCAATAGGGCCTCCAACCCTAATATCTGCGTGGTGACACGAACATACAACACTATCTCGCGCATACTCGCACCCAGGTATTCAAACCTGTACACACAAAAAAAGACCCTGTGTCGACACAGTTTAGACCGCTTTGTTTCAAGCATGGTAGCTAACCACGCAGGCCTCGCCGATGTGGCCGTCGGTGACAGTGGTCAGTCTTGCCACTTCTGAATGTAGTCGTACCGTATCACTCAGGCCCTCCTGTACAACTTGGTGTACTAACTGGATGTGAGCGACATCCGGCGAATCCAATTTTTAGGCCGACCAGCGGAGGCAGAACTGCAGGTTCGGAGTGGTGATAACTCGCCGTGCACATCTCCCTGTCGCCATGAGTCGTCAACCCACCCGCACCGATACGAACGGTCTGCGGACGTGACCGACCCACCACTTCCAAACAATCTTCAACAGCTTTAACACATAGTGAGCGCTTTAAGACTTGATGCGGCATTCTTACTCGACCGGTCACACAACCTCTGACCGGGAGGCTCGACGGTATGAGGGCTCCTTATTTGGGGCTAACCTGGGAGGAGAGGCTCAACTCTGGGTTTTCCCCAACTAAGGCCTCGCAGAAGGGAGGAGAATCACCGCTTGCCAGCGTAGGACCGAAGTTAGCGCTGAAATATAAAGTGCAATATAAGCAGTAAGAAAGGCCGGAAGCAGGGGCCGTAATATCAGGACCAGTGCATGACTGGAGAATTGAAAGTACTAAAAGCAGTAAATCAGGACCAGTGCGAGACTAGAGAATTGAAAGTACTGGAAGCAGTAAATAAGGACCAGTGCGAGACTGGAGAATTGAAAGTACTGAAAACAGTAAATCAGGACCAGTGCGAGACTGGAGAATTGAAAGTACTGAAAGCAGTAAATAAGGATTAGTGCGAGACTGGAGAATTGAAAGTACTGAAAGCAGTAAATAAGGACCAGTGCGAGACTGGAGAAATGAAAGTACTGAAAGCAGTAAATAAATAAAGGGTTAGTAGTCCAATCACTCCATAACAGGAGGCTTCAACGTCGACTCTGTTCTTAGGAGGAGGTATTGTTTTATCCCCGTTCATAGGGGTTCTACTTCGTACCCAGGAGTTTATTTACGTTTCATGAGATTTAGTATTTCCCATTTGCCGTGGATTCGTTCTTTTTATTATCTCGGCATTATTGCATTGCGGCGTCGCTCCGCGATTTCCTCCCAATTTTCGTGTCGATATTTTAAACTTAATCGATTCCTTAGATTGATACGCGTAATTTTATTATACCGCTAAAATACGCGTCGCGAGGACGCCGATTTATTTCAATTAATTCCGCTCCACTTTCGGGCGTTTATTTTGCTTGTAAAAGCTTTTAAAGGACCAAAAGAAAACTTACCATTTCAATTTTTGATCGTATTTGCAAAATACCCTAAAGTAGAGCCTATAATTTTTGGTGATTTTTCCCAACTCTTTTGGCCTTTAAATTTCTTAAAATAAACCTTTGGTAGGGGTTTAAAAATAGTAAATAATTTCCTAAAAATTCCAGAAAATTACAGGAGCTGCCCCTCAGAGTGGGGCACATTTTTCATTTAGGAATTTTTTGCCAAAACTGCCCCATTTTTCATCAGAAAAATGGGGAAGGGGAAGGGCAGTTGGGGTGCGTTTAGAGGAAGGGAGAAGGCGCAGGGCTGCTGCACCATGCGCCATCCCGAGGCCTCCACAGTGGATCTGCGGTGGATCCACTGTGGGGGGACACAAACGGAGGCGGGGCGGGAAACCAGGTGATGGGGGCAGCCCAATTTCCTGGGGGAGATCGGGCGGCTCTCGTTAACCCGTTGGGAGGAGGCCGCCGCCGGGCAGCGGTCGGCTGGGGCCGGCGCCGCCCCCGGTCGGTGCGCCGGGGGCCGGCGCCGCCGGCTACCACCGGGAAATAGAACAGAGAGGGGCGGGAGGCGGTGGCGCGGCCTGCATGCGCCATGCAGGCTCGCTGCGCCGCCGCTGCGGTACTGGTGCCGCCCCCGGTCGGTGTGCCGCGGGCCGGCGACCACTCTGGTGGTGGTCCGGCGGCCTGGCGCCGCCGGACCCCACCAGAAAATAGAGAACGAGGGGCAGGAGGCGTAGCCTGCATGCGTCATGCACGCTTGCTGCGCCGCCGCCTCTGCTGGGAGGGCCCTCCCTGCCGCCCATGGCTGGGGCGCCAGGGAGGGGGCAGTCCTCCGACGGGGGTCCGGTGGCCTGGCGCCGCCGAGGGTGGGGTTTTACCCCGTACAGGAAACAAAGGGAGGCACGGGTGCCGCCGGGGGTGCGTCCTCCGGCGGCCCGGCCGCCTCCTTTCGCCGGCGCGATGGTCCCCGAGGGGGGACCTGCTCCCCCAGCGCTGGGGGGGGGGGGGGGGGGGGGGGGGGTTGGCTTCCACGGCCAACGCCTCCACCCGAGCCTTGCAAGGCTCAGGGCGGCGCTGGCGGCGCTCCGGCAATGGGGAGGGGGTCGGCCTGCCTCAGGGGAGTTGGAAGGAGGAGGGGGGGGGGGGGGGGGGGGTTCTTCCTGAGGGGGTGGGGCTCAGAAGGCTGGGAGGTGGTGGTGGCTCGCCATGGAGGGGGAAGGTGGCAGCGGTTGGGCAGGGCTCCGGCGAGGTGGGTGGCCGGGCTAACCGGCAGGAGAGGGAGTTGAGAGAGAGAGGGGGTGGTGTGCTCTTGAAGGGAGGGGTGGCCCTCCTTTTATTGGGAAGGGGGAGACCTCCCCCCCTCCCCCTCTTTTCCCCACGCGGGGTTAAGAGAGGGTGAGTGGGGGGAGATATTTTTCTCCCCCCCCCCCCCCCCCTCCCCTTCTCTCTCCTGCCCCCTTGGCCCAATAGGGGGCTGCCTATTTATGGGCAGCCCCCTCCCTTGGGAGAGGGGCTTCTCCCCCCCCCCCCTTTCTTTTCTTTTCCCAACAAATTTCAAGCTTGGGGGGGGGGGGGGGGGGGGTTGACCGAGGTAAACCTAGGTCAGGGTCCTTCATGGTCCCGGGGTCCATCAAGATTTGTCGGGGCCGATGCCGAGTTTGTGTGCTTCACATTTCGTGCGTTGCACTGAGGTGGTCTGCATAGTCCTAAAATGACATACTCTCCATACGACCTCGGGTGGAAGTGGGACAAGTTCTATTGCACCCGTATAGGTTACCCGAGCCTAATGGAACTGTCCGAAGTCAATTCGGGGTTCGCACGGACACTATTCATAATAAGGAGGTAGTGGCGTGCTACGACACACAAAATGGTCGTTTTCTCCAAACGACTTCGTATCGAGGCGCAACGAATTCTGTTGCGCTCATATCGGTCGTACGAGTCTAACGAAACTGACAGAAGTCAATTCGGGGTTTGTACGACCACTATTCATAATAAGGAGGTAGTGGCGCGCTACGACACTCAAAATGTTCGTTTTCTCCAAACGACCTCGGATTGAGGCGCAACGAATTCCGTTGCGCTCGTATCGTTCATACGAGTCTAACGAAACTGACAGAAGTCAATTCGGGGTTCGTACGATCACTATTCATAATAAGGAGGTAGTGGCGCACTACGACACTCAAAATGGTCGTTTTCTCCAAACGACCTCGGATCGAGGCACAACAAATTTCGTTGTACTCGTATCATTCATACGAGTCTAACGAAACTGACAGAAGTCAATTCGGGGTTTGTACGTGCACTATTCATAATAAGGAGGTAGTGGCGCGCTACGACACTCAAAATGATCATTTTCTCCAAACGACCTCGGATCGAGGCGCAACGAATTCCGTTGCGCTCGTATCGTTCATACGAGTCTAACGAAAATGACATAAGTCAATTTGGGGTTTGTAGCACATAACCCTACATCGGGTTATTTCTACTGTACGGGCCTACTTTTATTGGGCTCACTAGGGTCTAGTGACCCAATAAAAGTCGGGATGTTATATCTCTACTCCACTCCTCTTGTCTTCCTGCATCATGCTTCTGCGGTGTTATTAAGATTTGTGCCTTGCATGTTGATTTCCACTGTTATGCCCTGTGTGAGGGCGTCATCCAGGAGCTCTCTTAGCAGTGGCCCCCTGAGTACAGAGTTGTATGCCGAGCTAGCTTGTACGATAGTGAACGTAACGTCATAGGTTACTTGTGCGGGAGGCTTCCCCAGGTTTATAAGAAGGACAATGCTCCCTAACACGGGAACTGTGAGGTCGTCGATGACGTAGGAGCCTCCTGCGCCTAGCTTGATGTCTCTGTCAGAGAGTCCGAGTTGAAGCAGAGTTAACATGCATAGAAATGTTGGTGGCTACGTCATCGTCAATTAATATCCTGCTCACTTTTGTGGGGGGTTCCCCAATGTTTATACTGATGTGCAGATGACCTTGAGAAGATGTTTGTGGTGTTGGGAGGGTTGGTCTGCCCGTTGCTACGCCAAGTTTGTCGGTACTTTTCCCTTTCATACGCTGAGGCAAATGAACCACTTAATCTCCTCCTCTAGGTGCTTACATCCCTATATGACGTGCCCATGGACTCGATGGTAAGTACAAAACTTAGTATGATCTCCCCTGCCTAGACCAACGGGCCTGGGTCTCTAGAGAGAGAGATGATTGTAGATGATGAGTAAGACTTTCTGCCCGAGAGGTGTTGAGGGGGGAGGAGTGCTGATCTCGCTGGTGCCCCCGCGGTCTAGCGGGTGTCACCGCCACGAACGCTACTTTTCTTGGGTGTTGAGTTAAGACCCTTCCTTTTTTTTCCTTTTCAGATTTCCCACGTCCTGTTGCTAATGCACTCCCTGCGAGCGATTCTTCTGTTAGTTGGTGCAGATTTAGATAACTCACTCTCAGCGAAGTCCTTGACCCGGGCAATTCCTTTAAGCAAGGTGCGGCTCGAAGAGAGCAATGGTCGACTGAGGGGATGTGGGAATTGGGGGCTCAAGGGGACCTTAACTCTTTTAGCAGGGCGAGTGCCTGAGCCCGACGCTCCTACATCCAACGCATTCACTTTTCTACGGAAGTTGCTAGTGCGGCAACGACCTCTTCAAGGTGCGGCATTCTACTGGTGAGCGAATTACCGGAGGCTTGATTGACAGGTTCTTCGAGGACCATCCCATACACGACATGTGTGTTTCCTTCCATCATTGTTGTTGGTTTGGGTGATTGTGTAGAACAAATGCCACTTTCAGAGATTCCTTGGAGAGTTGGGAACACTTTCCCACACGACGTCAAACAATTGTGGGTCTCTTAGCGCTTTCCCGGACTAGAAGAAACGAACTGCCTTAGATCGAGAGTGAGCCAAGTGCGCAAACAATTAAAAGTTAACCAACAGCAGGAATGACAAGATTTTTTTACGTGGAAAACCCCAGAAAGTGAAAAAACCATAGGGTCGGCTCGGTACCGACCAAATCCACTAATTTGTTTTGTGATTACAAGTGTTAGAATCCTTTGAAAGACGACAGGTTACCGCTCCGCTTACAAGTACTTGAAAGAGAAAAAAACAAAGTCTTCTTTGATGTTTGTAAGAACGGCTCCTGGAGCTGTCATTGGAGCAGGCACCGTAAAGAACAGAGTGAACACTTGAGCAAGAGGGCAGAGTTAGCGCTTGAGCAGGAGATCAATCAGAGTACCGAAAACTTCAGAGCTTTTTCTTCTATTCTTAGTTGTTTTTCTTCAAATGGAAGCCTAGAAGTCTTTTTATAGTTTTCCGAGGGGCGCCATGGTAATTGCGCACTCTTAGAATTTGAGCTGACGAATGAGGTTACACGATTATGGTCACCTGGATCACAGATTTTTTGAAAATGACGTTGATTCACTTCGGGCGGTTCGGGCAGACTCACCGGAGTTGGCGGCGGCGGACGACGACGATGGCAGCCGAAGGCGGGAGGTTGCGACGCACTGTCGACGCACATGGGGCATGTGCTTGCCCTGAGAAAGCACGCGTGGCCTGGGTGAGCAGCAGCGCGGGGCGCATGCTGCGCTGAGAGCGCGCACGTGGGTCGCGCTCTAGGAGCATTGGGCGCGCGTGTGCACGGGCTTTGGGATCATGCACGCGGGCTAGGGGCACCTTTGCTTGGGCGCGACTCACGTGCATGTGCGGCATGCACACCCGTCTTGTGAGCGCATGGGCGGCATACGTGCCCGTCTTGTGTACGCATGTTCGACGCACGCAAAGCCTTTGCGGGCGTGCTCATTGAGCGTTCCGATGTCCGTTTGAGAACCAAACGAACTCAAAAATATGCGAGGAAGAGCTTGTTGGGCCCATCTTGGCGAGTTGGTCGAGGGCGTGACAAAAACTGTTGGTTCGACCGGAACTGCTTTTATGAAACCCCCATTAATATATACTTGATTTGGAGGGTTTTTTTGAGGAGGGGGGGGGGGGCGCCGGGTTCCACTCTGGTATGAGGGGGAAAAGGGGGGGAGGGGGGGGGGGGAGAAAAAAGAAAAAGAGGGGGAGGAGAAAAAAGAGGGGGAGGAGAGGGAAATGAGGAGGGAGGAAGAAAAAAGAGGGAAAGGAAGAAAAAAATGGAGGGAGGGAGAAATGAATGCTCTTTGCAGTGATTATTCATATCACCGAGATGACAATTTGGATCTCCGCGGAGAGTCATTTGGATCTTCGCGGAGATCCAAATGGTTTTCCGCGGAGAACCTTTTGGATCTCCGCGGATAATCATTTGCTCTCCGCGGAGAACCTTCTGGATCCTTGAAAATGTTGCTTCATTAAACACTTATATAAAACATTTCCTAGAGTGATATGGTTATTATTTTAATTTTTACAAATCATTTTTTTTCTTTTACGATGATCAATTGTTCACGGAAGCATACAATGATATGGTATATATAGTTGAAGTTGATAGCAGTCATTTATTCATTTTTTTTAATATTCAACTTTTTCCAAGTAATTATGTACATCTGAGATGACCATTTTCATTAAATTATCTGAAATTCTCCATTAGCTTGAACTCCACGCAAAACATTCTTGTGGTTTATAATTTTCTAATATATATAATAAATGGTAAAATTACATTGTGTAGATCCAAAGATGTTTTCTATAGTTTGTATTCTCAATATGAATTTGTTGAAAAACAACCCCATAGTTTTCATCAAAAGATGAAAATGCATCTAATTTGCAGAAAAAAAATCTATCATCCCTTATTGAATTTGTGGTCTTTTCATCTGTTGTCTTTTATCTTTTTTTTTTGAATAAAATAATACATTTATATTTCAAAATAATCATTTAAGTTTTAATTAAAAGTTATTTTTTGTCAAAATCAAATATTCATTATTAATATTTTGTCAAAATCAGTTGAAGATCAACACAGGAGAAGACCACTGCTGTATCATATAAATGTTGAACCAACATGAACATTCATTGTATAAACCTGCTAGTTTTTGAGTTGATTTCAACACAATTTATTCCAATTAATTTTCAAAAACATTTTATTAACTAATCAACTGCATCACCAGCCTCTTAATACTCACCATTGATCCTAGGGAAGAGTATTATGAATTTTTTCAACTAAGCATTTTTTTCCTGCGGAGGAAGATTTATCGAAGAAAAAAGACGTTAGTCACAACACTGAACCGATAATTTCACAGACATGCATTTAATAAATCTTAAAGATGAACGCCTCAATTTATTGTAGTCTGAAAATCTATATTTGCATATATATTATATAGATTTAAAAGACGTTAGCCATAACACACCACACCACACCATACTGACGCACCACAACAAATTAATAAAGTTATGTTCAGATATATAACTATTTGATGCACAGACACAACATATATAAGCCAGGCGGACTTATGTTTGACCAAAATAGCTTTATATATGTTATAGTCTCATCAATATTCATCCCCATTACTTTACTTTTTAATCTCTTTCTTCAGTAGCTAACATTTCTGTGCCACTCTCAGTTTTCACTTTGCCCAAATCTGCAACATGATACTGCGCGGCGTATTTGTAAGCAGGTCCTTCTGTGGCCTTCACCGAAGGTTCATAATCATTCAGGAATGCTCAATTGCTCCTTGTTCCCAAGAGGATCATTCAGGAATGCCCAATTGAATAATGTTGCCTAATACATGTTTCTCAATTGAATTTAACAGAGAAATCTAAAAACCGCTGTGGTGGAAAAAATATGAAATATTATATATACAAAAGAGCATCATGAAAAAAAGTTGGGCTTACCTTTTTAATAAACTATCCCTATGAAATTTGTCAGAACTGCACCAAAGCAATTTATAAGAACCGTAAGGGTGCAGTTTTGAATCACTGCACCCATGCATTTTTGGTAAACTACATGGGTGCAGTTTTGATAAGCTGAACCAATGTAGTTGGACTGAAGTGAGGCCGAACATTATATATATATATGTTAATTTATAGTAATTCTGATAAAAAAAAATCCAATTCAATTGGATTATGTTAAATATTGCATTTAAAATGATAGGTAGAAATTCAAGGTTTCATATTTCATAAAAAATTTATATGAAATTATATCATTATAAAGGTCTCCCCGGAGAGCCAAATGAGTCTCCCCGGAGAGCCAAATGGCTCTCCCCGGAGAGCCAAAAGGGTCTCCCCGGAGAGCCTAAAGGGTCTCCCCGGAGAGCCAAATGGCTCTCCCCGGAGAGCCAAAAGGCTCTCCCCGGAGAGCCAAATGGCTCTCCCCGGAGATCCGGAGAACCGCGAAGATCCTTTTGGCTCTCCGCGGAGTTCCTTTTAACTCTCCGTGGAGATCCAAGAGGTTCTCCCCGGAGATCCAACGGCCGAGAGAGGAGAAAGACGTCGCCGAGAGAGATCTGAATTGAAGACGTCGTCAAGAGATCCAATTCAGCGGACTGAATAAAGTCAAGAGGGAATGGAGGACTGAAATTGTGGAAATAAGAGTGGATCACGCCGGAGAAGAAGGGATCTCGCCGAAAGTGAGGCTTGGAGCTCGCCGGAAGTTTCGGCCATGAAAGGGGCGGTCAGATCTGGGGAGGAGAAGCTCGGACATGATGGAGAGATCTCTAGGTGGGAGGAGTTGGGTCGGCCTTGGATCGTCGTTATAAGGAGAGCAGAGGAGAGCTGATGGCGTGCTGTTGGAGGTCGAGGCCGCCGGAGTTTGGAGGGGTCGCCGACGTTTGAGCGGGGAGAGAGAGAGAGAGAGAGAGAGAGAGAGAGAGAGGAGCGGGAGAGAGAGCGGGGAGAGAGAGAGAGAGCGGGGAGAGAGAGAGATAGAGCGGGGAGAGAGAGAGAGGGGAGCGGGAGAGAGAGAGAGAGAGCGGGGAGAGAGAGAGCTGGCCAGCTGGGTGAAATTTTTTGCGTTTTTTTTAATATTATTCAGTCATATTCAGTCTACCAGAGTGAGACCCGACCGGGAGGGGGGGGGGGGGGCATTCGATTAATTTCATTTAAAATTATACTTATCATATTAGCTACTTTATTAAACACAATTATAAAAGAATAAGGACGAAAATCATTTCAGTCCTGATGCTGCAAGATAATGTCAATTTGATCTTTTAAAATTTTAAGTTGTTAGTTAACATCCGACTTTATTTTGAGTGCAATTCAATGGTTGAAAAAAAATCTTATATGAGAAATTCAAGAACTATTTTGACACAACTAAATTTTTAGGAACTAATTTAACATTGACTTGAAATCTCGCTAAGAAAATAGGGAGATGAGAAGAAAAATATAGATCCCTGAGAAAAAATACAGAAATTTACTTTTAGCTATTCTTGAAGCAGAAGAATTTAGTGTTTTTAACAAAAATCTCAAACGTTAAGAGAAACCAAATATCTCTCAAACAATGCACTAAGTAATTCCCCACGCTTATTTGACCCAAAACTAAATTACCCGAAATTCAGCAAATTGACTATTTTCTCCTAACTCCTGCTTTTAATAAATTGATTAAAAACCTAAATTTTCAGTTCATCAAATCCACTTATACCGACCACAACCCATTAATCTCCAACCCCTATTTAATGATCCCATTTAATTATAATCTTCATGTCCCAAAAAACATCTTCCCCCATAAAAGAAAAAGAAAACTTCTGTTTAGTTTTTCGCATTGATTAGAAAGGGAAGAAACTGATCAGTGACATCATATCAGAGATCGACGGGGACGAAGAAGAAGAAGAAGAAAGTGGTGGAGGATGAAATCTCTGAGCTCCTTCCATCTCCGTTCCCCGGGTTTGGACCGCAAATGGATCCTCCCTCTCGCAATCGGCTCCACTTTCTCCCTTCTCCTCCTCTTCCTTGCCACCCTCTCTTCCCCGGAAACTCCTTTCTTTCTCCTCCCATTCTCCTTGTTCTCCTCCCTCCTCTCCTCGTCCCCCGCCTCTTCCTCCTTCTACGCCCCTACCTTCGTTGAATCCAAGCTTCGTTCCTCCTCTTCCTCTGCATCCCTCCCCGTCCCACCGCGCCTCGCATACCTCATCTCCGGCTCCGCCGGCGACGGCGGCATGCTCAGAAGAACCCTTGAGGCTCTCTACCATCCGGCCAACCGCTACATCGTCCACCTCGAGGCCGCTGCCTCGCTGGAAGAGAGGAATCACCTCCGTGACTTCGTTGCCGACCACCCAGTCTTCTCTCAGGTCGGCAATGTCAAGATGATCACGAAGGCCAACCTCGTGACCTATCGCGGCCCTACCATGGTCGCCAACACCCTCCACGCCGCCGCCATACTGCTCCGGGAAGGAGGCGATTGGGACTGGTTCATCAATCTCAGCGCCTCAGATTACCCCCTTGTCACCCAAGATGGTGAAAAGCACTCTTCATAAATTTGCCGTTTTTTTGTTTTTAAAGAAATTAAAATGTGAGTTTTATGATAGGTTTGATCTTGATTTTGTTGTAGATCTGCTCCATACATTCTCTTATCTTCCAAGGAATCTGAACTTCATTGATCATACAAGCGACATTGGGTGGAAGGAGTATGTTGGAACTGAAACGTTACTGATTTTTGTTAATACCATGTGAAAAGGGGAAAACAATTCATCATGATCTCTTTATTTTGCTGGCACTCTTCGTTTTGTGACTTGTTTCATTTCAAAGTCCAAATCAGAGCAGTTTTAATACTAGAAATTCATAATATAAGATATGTGGCAGCAGATCAAGGAGGTTCTGATTGATTTTTTCCTCCCTGTGAGTGTTGAATTGGGGCTAAATATTGAATAATTCTGCAGGTTTCAGAGGGCAAAACCAATTATTATTGACCCGGGACTATATATGTCACAAAAGCAGGATGTTTTCTGGTTACCACAGAGGAGAAGTGTTCCCACTGCCTTCAAGCTCTTTACAGGTGAAGAAACCTAGCCTTCTGCAATTATTTTCCTTTTGAAAATATTTTCTTAAGCATTTGTAGTGGTGGAATCTCTTATTTGTTTAAGCTGTTTACATGATTTATGGATAGTATTGCTTGTCTATGTTTTTCAATAATTTTCTTGAACTTATTTGGACAATTTCTTTTGTAATAGACTACATTTACACGGAAATGTAGTGTTACATATGCTAGGAAGATTCAATGAACTTGCTGTAGAGTGATGCTTTAGCTCTCTTACATAGTATTTTCTCGATGTTTGATTCTATACTACAAAATATTTAGTTTGTATTGACTAGCATGCATAAGGATAATTAAGGAGTGACTATATTAGAGAAACTATTGGAATGATAAATATGATGTAATTGAAAATAAAATTTGGTTTTTAATTTTTGACTTCATTAAGTTGAAGTCATATTTTGAGAAACAAAGACTTTAATGTCATTTGGTTGGATTTAGTTAGAAATAAATAGTGTTTCAACTTTTCAAACACTTCTATAGTCTCTCAATTATGATGATTTTATTTTCACAATCGAGATGAGTGAAAAAAACTCTCTCTAAATTATGGTATATATCTTCATTCTTCAAGCAATCAAATGAGCCCTTGAGTGGTTTGAACATGCATATGAGAGGTAGAATTGCACCCATTATATGGGTAGATGCAATTAATGTCGGAAGATCATGAAGCATAAAGTTAGATTGAACCATTATAAAAGTTTTCAAAATGTTTTGCGAAAAATAAGTTTAGCACTTCAGGCAACATTCAACAGGATGAATAGAAAGCGAAGACTTATAAAGCGAACCACAAATAGTTGGAATAAAACGATTGATGATGATGATCAATATGATAATGATGATTGATAAAAAAATTCAAATCAACCTTATCCAATAAAAGATCAATGGAAATGTTATCCCTAAAAACTTATGTAGATATACAACCAAAACAATAACAACAACAATAGTAGTAGCAAAACAACTAGAGTCCGCTGGCCATGTGCAAAACAGAAAGATACCAAGAAAATAGGTTAAAGCCAAGACCATGCTTTTTGACATGAACTTTGTCATCCTGTAATATATATATGGATTGATTCGATCAAAATGCAAACAGAGCTTGGTTCTAAATGAACATCCTCACAGCCTTGTCCTGCCAGGCTGCCATTATATATCTTAAGTAGCAATCAAGCTCTTTTCTTTCGATTATCCATTACTTTAAACCCCATATAATTTGTGTGTAATCTACATTATAAACTTATATGAAAGTGGATATGATTATAATTTTAATTTTGTGCATTACAATCTATTTTTCATCAAAATATACATTAATTCCATTTCCATAATACTATATTCAGTTCTACCCATAGACAATTCAACAGGATGCAGTTAATTTGAAAGTGAATTAAAATGTATGTAAGATGGATAATGGGAGTATTAACCTTACGAGATAGAATACACCGGATAAGTATATCACAAAGAAACTGAATAGATGTAATCATGAAGGGGCTGTGGTTGAGTCTTGGAGAATCTTGCACTTGTCTACTTAAAAGTGTCTGAAGTCATTGATGTAAAGCTGTTTTATGAAGCAGTTTCAAAGTTGCAGTTCTGTAATCATTATTTTTCTTAGTACATTTCTCAAAAAATAGCTCAATGATTTTTACCTAAATGAGATTTTTTATCATCTTTTGATGTTGAATACGCATTGTGCAGCTGATAATGAGTCTCTTTGATTATTGATATTGAGCATCATCAATCACTTGAGATCCCTTTGATAAGTTTTCTGTTGCCAGCTTCTGCTTTCTTGACTAGTAAGAAACAGTTTTAAGATGTTTGTTTTAACTTTATGTGGGTAAAAATAAAGGTCAATCAAAGAAGCAACCAAAAACCCCACTTTTATTCTAGCAGAGATTTAGTGATTTAGTGCCTTAGGAAAAACACTTCTATGTGTCTTACTTTTAGCTGTTCGTATAATTAATAAGGCTATGTTAGGGAGAATACGGCAAAAGCTTTCCCGTTGGCGGTGTGAAAAAAGGAGCGGTGTAATATGGGTAGTATTTGGCTTGCAGCGCTCGTGATCGTCTTATCCTACTGCCAAAATGATGTTTTGGGGCTGAAACACTGAATGGATAACCTGGCGCTTTCACGTGTTGATGATGTTTTGTGTCCAAAGCACTACCCCGAACTAGCCAAATGCCGGCCCATTCCTGCCGCACTTTTCCACACCATCACTGCTCTCTCTAACTGAAATTTAAGATTAGTTATCCGTTAATTTTTGTTTATCATTTATGATAATATTTATTTCGCACTTCGCATCAATAACACATCCAATTTCAAATGGAGCCTTGAAACTATAATTGCTAATTGAGTTCATCCTCGAAATTTATGGCAGGATCTGCTTGGATGGTGCTCTCTCACTCATTCATAGACTACTGCATATGGGGGTGGGACAATCTCCCCCGCACCATCCTCATGTACTACGCTAACTTCCTCTCGTCGCCCGAAGGATACTTCCACACCGTGATCTGCAACGCCAAAGAGTTCAGCAACACGACCGTCAACAACGACCTCCATTTCATAGCATGGGATAACCCTCCTAGACAGCACCCTCACTACCTCACCTCGAGAGACATGAAGGCCATGATCAATAGCAACGCTCCCTTCGCCCGAAAGTTTCAGGGAGATGATCCAGTCCTCGACAGGGTGGACGCGGAGCTCTTGTTCCGGGGCCCTGGAAGGCTTATTCCCGGAGGATGGTGCGTAGGGAGGAAGGATAATGGGAGTGATCCATGTCTTGTGGTCGGAGATGGTTCAGTTCTTCGGCCTGGGCCTGGGGCCATAAGGCTCCAGAAGCTTATGGGGAGGCTCTTATCAGAGGGAAATTTCAGGCCTAGACAGTGTAAGTGACTTCATTAGTTTGAAGCTCCAGTTAATTCCTGCAGGATTTATTATAGGGAGATAGAAAATACATGATAATATGATATCTAGTTTTTTTCCTCTTCTTCTTTGGATTCATGAGAGAATGTCAGGTGTTTTGCTAATCATTCTCTGAAAAGGGGGGCATTTTTTGAAATGATGGATAGGAGTTAAATCGTCTAATGAAGTTTAATTGATGTTTTTTTCTTAATGTAAGTGTATGGGAAGGCTTCAAGTAGGCAAAAGGAGGTGTTTACTTGTATAAAATAAATGTGCACATTTTGTGATCATAAGCCTGAATTATTTGATACCAATATATTTGTTTATTTACTATCAAGATGGACCGTTGTAGTGGTGTTTCTCTTACCTATAATTGTATGGGATACAATTATACTAGCACCTACTGTGGGCCCCATTGGCCAAAGGTGTAAAATAGAAAGTCTCGGTCTGTAGAAAGCTTCTCTTTTATGTAGTAATAACATATTAAGGTGATGTTTGGGGCAGAGTTTTTACTCAGGTGGATTTGGACAAAAATGTCATCTATCATAAAATATGTTTGACATGACAATGATTATGACCGCCATATAGAAGTGGATGGAGTTCCTTAGGCGAGATCGGGTGTTCACGAACGACATTTAATGACCACTGCATTTACAAACGCCACCACTAAGAAAGCTTCGTATCCACACAAAAATTAGAATTTGACTCATTCCTTAAGTATTTTTTGTGGCTTTTTATTAAGATGAGTAAGATGAGCAGTTAACAACCTCGTAAATTATATAGGCTTGTGTGCATGAGTTAGGGAGCGAGAATCGGAGGATTGAAGTTGGGACATTATACCAGCAGTCTCATATTCAACCCACGAGATTAAGGCTCCGTTTGGGGGGACTTATTTTCACCGGTCAAGCGGTCACGACCGCATGAACCGGACCTTAATTAAGTTCCGGTTCATGCGGTTGTGACCGCTTGACCAGTGAAAATTAGTCACCCCAAACTAAGCCTAATACTAATGAGTAAGGGACAAATACATGTATTTGTACTTCATATTTTTTTTTTCATATATTTAATGGGGGAATAAATCAATATTCATGCGAGACCCTCCACAACAGTCATCGCTTCCTCAAGTATCATGCATCAAGAACGCAATCAATCATACGGAGTTGTCTGAAGAGTTGTTTGCTCTTAAACATTGTTCAATCAATGTTGAAGTCACTAAGTTCTGTTGGATCTAGAGGCTTCTGAAAGGGTGGGGTGAATAAAGAATATTAAAAATTGTTGATTTTTCTTTTCACTAAATGATATTTTGAATAATAAAAAGAGTTTAGCACAACAGAAATAAATATATAAATCAGAGTGAAGAAAATATTATCATTAAAAATAATTCTTGATACTTATAGATTTGTATTTTACAAAATGATTAAAATGCCATACCACAGAAATAATTTATTTTGAGAAAATTAACATAAGACCAAGTGTAAAAGAAAAATATTTCAATACAGTAACTGCTGCGGGTCACTCGACGCTCTGGTAGATCGGTCGAATTGAACCACCTTAGCTCACGAGCGAGCCGAGCGCGCAAACAGTCAATGAAAGAGTTAATAAACAACACAAACACTTTTTACCATGAAAAACCCGGAAATGGTGAAAAATCACGCAATCGGACCTGTGCAGACCAAATTCCACTATTTTCTGGTTTGTTACAATTGAAAGCTGAGAACACGAGCGCGACAGGGCGTTGGTCGTTACAATGGTAAAAAAAGATAACCTCGAGGGTGATATGTCACCTCTCGAGAGATTAAGTACTTTTCTAGGAATAAAAGTGGGATTCTTGAGTCGTCTTTCGTGACTTGAAGGATTCTCGACTCGCTTAGAAAGCTATCTTCAGAGGCAAATGGAAATCTTCAAAAGCACGAAAGAGGCATTCGAAGGCTCGAAGGAGATCTTCATGTGCTGAAGGAGAATTCCAGGGAAATATTCAAAGGAGCTCTCCCGGGCGTAGAAGACAAGGTGTCTTGAAATGAAGGTCATGTGCTCCTTTTATAGCCTTTGTTGGACATGTGTGTCACATCCCTTTGTTTGAGAATAACAAATCCCAAATTGTATTTGATCTTGCTTGTCGTGTATTTATAGTGTGCAGGAACTATAGGTGCAATACTCCACAGGTAGAAAGCAGCTGAATTCAAAAATCTGGATGAATGCACTACCGCCAGCGTTAGAGCTACCGCCAGGCGCTAGCTCAGGTTCCGTTCGACGAACTGGAAGCTGCGTTCGACAAAATCTGAAGGAAGCTCCGTTCGACGAACGACGAGCTCCGTTCGACAAATATTCCTGCGTTCGACGAATTTGGCTGCGCTCGACAAATTTGTGCTCGACAAGTTCCATTCGACGAACGTGAAGCTACGTTCGACGAAAATTTCGTTCGGCGAATTTCGTTCGACGAAAGTTTGTTCAGTCACGCAGCCGACAGTTTTTCGCAACCGCTCCACACGAACGCTACCACTAGCACTAGCGCTACCGCCTGACGCTATCTCAAGTTCGTGCACAGCGCCACGCCGCCAACGGTTTCGCAACCGCTCCACACGTACGCTACAGCAGGCGCTAGGAGCTATCGCAGGCGCTATCTCCAAGTTCTATAAAATGAGCCAACTTCGATCATTTTGGCTATCCATCAGAGAGAGAGAGATTGCAAGTGCCAAATTTCCAGAGCTGTTATGCTGCCGAAGATGGATCTCCCACAAAAAGCTTAAGGAGAATTCTGGAGGAGGACTACATCACGCTACAGCCGAAGGACGATCGCTTCGACCACGCTCATACTACATCGATCCTTCATCTCCGACTTCAGAAGATCTCATATAGGGAGTTTTATTATTGTTATCTTTATTTTTTATTCCATACTTTCTTTGTAACCGTTTAGAGAATTCGCCTTGTGTTGGCGACTAGGTCTGGGTAGGACTTAGAGAGTAATTCGCCTTGTGTTGGCGACTAGTTCTAGGTGATTAGATCTAGGGGGCTCGAGGCCATATCCGGGGAATGATTGGCTAGAGCGGCTTGAGGCCTTATCCGGGGAAGTATAGGCTAAAGCCAACCGGTTTGTGGGGATACAAGTCGGTATAGAAAAGGAAAAGAAATTTACTTTTGCACGCCTCCAATTTCTAGCGATATAGAAATCAACTTTATGTAAACATTTTTTTTAAATACAATCATGTCTCTACTAGTGTTTACTTGATTTCTCTCATTTGGCGTTATCTCTAAATATTGGTTACAAAGTTTTCAATTCAAATTACTTTATCTAATTTGTTTATTTCAATCTCTTTTATCTTAAAACAATTTAGTACTTGTTTCTAAACTTGGTTTTTATGATATTCTCACAAATTAGCTAAATTGTTATTTTGCCTTTCTCATATTATAAAATAATTTAGTAATTTTCATAACATTGTTAAAAAGAATTTTTATTCCCTTATTCCCCCCCCCCCCCCCCCCCCCCCCCCCCTCTAAGGGCGCCAATTGATCCAACAGCCTTGGCTAGGGGTAGCCCAGTAATTTCGCCGCTGTAATCACCGTAACCACCTCACGGACGAATCACGCTGGATTTGGAGCACACAGATCGCCACTTTTTGGATATTCCCGTCTTGCCCCTCCGGGCAGTTCGGTCAGCTTGGGCAGTTCGGGCAGCTTCGTTGATGGCGTTGAACAAAGTGAACTGGACCTGCAATTTAGAAAATTGATAAAGGTTAACTGTCGCGCGCATCACGAACGTGGAAGCGTTCTGAGTGCGATATGAACATGAGAGTGTTTTGAGCGGGCAACGAACACGAGAGCGTTCTGAGTGCACAATGAACACGAGAGCGTTCTGAGCGTGCTTAGCTTGTTTTGCGGGTGGACTGCCAAAAATGCTATCGCATGCGCCTGCTTAACCCCGCGCCTCATAAGACGGGGACGTGCGACCTCCTAAAAAAGGAGGTGTGTCTGCAGCCCAGTCTCCTCCCGAGAGGGGCACGACGCCGACCGCACCACTAAGGGGGCGCGGGGCCCGACTGCACCTCAACGGGGGTGTGGTGCCGGCGGCGCTGGCCCCACCTAAAAGGGGTGCGGCCAGCGCCGCTCCCCTTAATCTCTACTTCTGGCAATCTTGGCACCTCCTCCAAGCTCACTGACTCTAATTATCCTGATTGGAGCGTCTCCTTCACCTTCCTCTTACGCTCTCAACGCAAACGACATCATCTCACCGATGATCCTCCTCTCAAAGAGTCTACTACCTTTGATGATTGGGATGCTAGCGATGCTCTGGTCCGCACCTGGCTTGCTAGCAGTCTCTCTGATGAGTGTCTTCCTATCATTCGTCATGATGAGACCGTCAAAGCAGCTTGGAACCATCTTGCTGCCCTTCACTCCAAAGGCGCCAAAACCTCCCGCATCTACACCTTGTATGATGATCTCTTTGCCCGCCCAACCATGGATCCCACCACAGCATATCAAGATGTTCAGGCCTTGGGGCTGAACTCCTTCAGCATCGTCCCTTCTCTGCTAATCTTGCAGAGCAGCATAAACACTTCCAGGAGCTCCTAGTTGTGTGTTACCTTCTCCATCTTCCTGAGTCCTATGATATGATCCGACAACAAATTCTTGGGGAAGCTGACTCTCCAACCCTTGATGCCACCTCTGCTCGGGTGTCTGCTGTTACCTCCCTTCTCCAACGACCCTTGTTATCCTCTCCTCCTCCTCCAGAGAGCTTTGCTCACCGGGCTGATCGTGGTCACCCCGGTGGCCGTTGTGGATCTATTGGTGGTCGCGAACCTCCTCAGTACATCTGTTCTCATTGTGGTCGGAAGGGTCACACTATTGATCGCTGCTATCTCAAGCATCCTCACCTTCTCCCCGCGGCTGCTACTTCTCATCCTGGTACTACACAACCGTCTGCTTCTGTTGCTACCTCCTCAGGTAGCGTGCACGTGGTTACTGGTGGTAAGTGGCTTATTGATTCTGGAGCAACAAATCATATGACAGGGAACCCTCACCTTTTCTCACAGTTACTAGAACACAAGAATTTGCCCCCAGTTCTAACAACAGATGGTTCTCCCTCACATGTGTGTGGGACTGGAACAGTTCAAGTCACTCCGACTATCTCTCTTAAGAACACTCTTTATGTGCCTACCTTTCCTTGTAACTTACTATCAGTCAAGGCTCTATCTCAACAGTTACAATGTTCTATTATATTTACTCCGACTAACTGTTATTTTCAGGATCTACACACGAAGGAGACAGTTGCTACTGGGACTGAGAGTGGAGGCCTCTACTTCCTTGACGTTCTTGCTGCTTATTCTGCTTCCACAACCTCTGATTCTCTCCATCAATGGCACCTCCGTCTTGGTCACCCTCCACCTCGGCTGCTGTATCAACTTCTACCTCACCTCACCAACGATACCTCTCCTCTCAACTGTGAAGCTTGTCAACTAGGAAAGCACCATCGGGCTTCCTATCCTGCCAAGCATGGTCGTAGCTCGACTCGTCCCTTTGATCTCATTCACTCCGATGTATGGGGTCCTTCTCCTACCAAGACTGTGGGTGGGAGTAGTTTGTATTTTGTTACTTTTATTGATGACTTTTCTCGATGTACTTGGGTGTATCTTTTAAAAGAATGTTCTGAACTGTTTACTATTTTCTCAACCTTCTATAATGAAATTTCCACTCAATTTGGATTGTCTATCAAAGCTATTCGCACTGATAATGCTAAAGAATATATCTCTCATCATTTTTTTGAGTTTTGCATGACTCATGACATTATACATCAAACTAGTTGTCCTTATACTTCTCAACAAAACGGGATAGCAGAACGTGAGAATCGTCATCTCCTTGACATGACTCGCACCTTACTCTTCCAAATGAATATGCCCAAAAACTATTGGGTTCATGCCATCCTCGTCTCCTTCTATCTCATTAACCGCATTCCCTCCACTCTTCTTCAAGGCTCCACACCTTTTTCTCTACTATATCTTACTTTGAAACCTTTCTCGTTATCTCTCAAAGTCTTCGGTTGTACTGCGTTTGTCCACACTCCTTCACCAGGTCGGGACAAACTCTCCCCTCGGGCAGTTAAGTGTATCTTTGTTGGTTACTCTTCCACTCAAAAAGATTACTGATGATATGATCCTCTTCCTCGCAAACAATATGTTTCCGCTGATGTCACCTTCTTTGAGAATATACCATACTTTTCTCACTCTTCCACTTCTCTGCCTCCTACAACTCATCCAACACCTCCTCTCATTCACTCCCCACCGACAACACCTCCTCTCCCAACTCCACCGCCTCGTCCTTTCACTCCACCATCTACAGAGTCTCCTACTGTTTGTCCTCCCACTCCGGGGCCTCCTCTCCCAACTCTTGGGCCAGCACTATCTTCTTCCGATGATGACTCTCCTGCTAATACAGTCACTACTGAAGACCTCCCTATTTCCCTTCGAAAGGGAGTTCGCTCGTGTACGCAACATTCTATTCATGATGTTGTGACCTATGCTCAACTCACCCCCGCTGCTAGGGCGTTTGCTATTGCTATTTCAGATACTGTCATTCCAGCTAATTATCAGGATGCTCTTGCTATCCCATAGTGGAAGGCCGCCATGGATGAAGAAATAACCACCCTTCAAGACCGTGGCACGTGGACACTTGTTCCTCCACCTCTTGGGGTAGATGTTGTTGGATGTAGATGGGTCTTTGTGATCAAATACTGTGTCGATGGCTCTGTCGACCGATACAAGGCTCGCTTGGTTGCCAAAGGTTTTACTCAGACATATGGCGTTGACTTCTTTGACACCTTCTCCCCTGTTGCTCGTCTTACAACCATCAGGATCCTCTTCTCTGTGGCCGTCAACAAAGGGTGGCAACTCTCTCAATTGGACGTCAAGAATGCCATTCTTTATGGTGATCTTCAAGAGGTAGTTTTCATGGAGCAACCTCCAGGGTATGTTGCTCCGGGGGAGACTCGTGTATTTAAGCTAAAGAAGGCTATCTATGGTCTAAAGCAAAGTCCTCGTGCCTGGTTTGAAAAGTTTAACGAAGTAATCAAGGTTATTGGATTTGTCCGCAGCTCTGTAGATCACTCTCTCTTTATTCGCAAGACCTCTTATGGAATGGTAGTTCTGGCTGTCTACGTTGATGACATCCTTCTCACTGGTAATGATATTGAAGGTATCACCCTTACAAAGAAACATCTCCTTCAACACTTTGTAACCAAAGACATGGGGACTCCAAAGTATTTTTTGGGTATTGAGATCTCAAGAAAGCATAGTTCTGTTGTCCTCTCACAACGTAAGTATGTTATTGACCTTCTGAAGGAAACATGTCTTCTTGGTGCTAAACCTGCTAAATATCCAATGACAATAGGAGACGACAAACTCTGGAGTGACAACTTTCCACCTCTACCTGATAGCACTAGATACCGTCGTATTGTAGGCAAGCTCATCTACCTAACTGTAACAATACCTGATATTTGTTATGCCGTTGGGAAGGTAAGCCAATTCATGTAAGCACCAAGGGAATGTCATATTCAGGCTGCTCTAAAGATATTGGAATACGTTAAGGGATCTCCAGGAAAGGGACTCCTGTTCCAAAGAAACAACCATCTCAAGATAGAAGCCTACTCAGATGCTAGCTACGCTGATGATAAAGGAGACAGAAAATCCATGTCTGGGTTCTGTACTTTTGTGGGAGGAAATCTTGTGAGCTGGAAGAGCAAGAAACAAGCAGTAGTATCCAGATCAAGTGCTGAGGCCGAGTACAGGAGCATGGACCAAACTACATGTTAATTGAAGTGGTTACGAACTCTCCTTCTAGATTTTGGAGAAGTTTACAACCATCTCTTGTCAATGTTCTGTGACAATAAAGCTGCAATCTATATATCTCAAAACCCAGTCTTTCATGAGAGAACCAAACACATTGAAGTGAACTGTCATTTCATCAGGGAAGAAATCTCGAAGAAACAAATCTGCACTCCATTCGTAACTTCGGATAAAGAGCTGTCTGATATCTTCACAAAACCCATATCTTCATCCTTCTCTGATGCGTGCAACAAGCTAGGCATGATTGATATATATATGCTCCAGCTTGTGGGGGAGTGTTGAAGCCAAACGATCTCAAAGAGTTGAAGCCGTGTGGTCTCGAGCCAGCGGCCTATGCGGTCCCCCAGCATCAGACCGCGCCTTCTCCTCAGAAGTGCGAGATCGCGTTGTATGAAGATCAACGGTCCCCAGCTCAGTCAAATAACAATTGGATAACCGCGGTCTGTGCGGTCTCCCTGAATCAGACCGCTGTTTCTCCTCAGGTATACCAGATCGCTTCATATGAAGAGAAGCGGTCTGGTACCCCCGGCATCTCCTTTACGGGGGAGTGTTCGCCAGAGTGGTCTCACGATCTGCCTTCTCTGTCACACGACCTTCCTCCTGTCGTGTGACCGCCCATCTTCTCTCCAGACTGCAGAGGTCGCTGCGGTCTCGTTCTCCCTGACTGCCTGACCGCCCAACTCTCTTTGTGTATTGTATTTGTATTTAGTCCCACATTGTGTATTTGGTTTTTCCTCTTTCCCTCCTAGTCTATATAAAGGAGGCAATACTCTTGTAATACATAGATTTTTGGAAATAAAAATTCTGTTATTTTCAAGTTCTCACAACCGGGAACTCGGTTCCCACAGACGGCGCCAAATTGTTGTGGGTCACTCGATGCTCTGGTAGACCGGTCGAATTAAACCACCTTAGCTCATGAGCGAGCCGAGCGCGCAAACAGTCAATGAAAGTTAATAAATAATATGAACACTTTTTACCGTGGAAAACCCGGAAAGGGTGAAAAATCATGCTGTCAGAGTTGTGCTGACCAAATTCCACTGTCTTCTATTTTGTTACAATTGAAAGCTGAGAACTCATGCCCGATATGTCGCTGCTCGTTATAATGGTAAAAAGAGAGAACCTCGAGGGCGATAGTCATAGGCCACCTCTCGAGAGACTAAGTACTTTTTCAGAATAAAAGTGAGATTCTCGAGTCGCC
This sequence comes from Dactylorhiza incarnata, assembly GCA_033032865.1. Taxonomy (NCBI): domain Eukaryota; kingdom Viridiplantae; phylum Streptophyta; class Magnoliopsida; order Asparagales; family Orchidaceae; genus Dactylorhiza; species Dactylorhiza incarnata. Next base: position 123,252 of record JAWHQI010000005.1, read on the forward strand.
TTTCGTGACTTGAAGGATTCTCGACTCGCTTAGAAAGCTATCTTCCGAGGCAAAGGGAAATCTTCAAAAGCACGATAGAGGCCTTCGAAGGCTCGAAGGAGATCTTCGAAGATTCAAAGGAGATCTTCAAGCGTCGAAGGAGATCTTCAAGCTCCGAAGGAGAATTCCAGGGAAATATTCAAAGGAGCTCTCCTGGGCGTAGATGACAAGGTGTCTTGAAATGAAGGCCCTGGGATCCTTTTATAGCCTTGGCCAGGGGTAGCCCGGTAATTTCACCATCGTAACCACCGTAACCACCTCACGGACGACTCACATTGTTCAATTTGGAGCACACGAATCACCACTTTTTGGATATTCCCATCTTGCCCCCCACGCAGTTCGGGCATCTTCGTTGATGGCATTGAGCAAAGTGAACTGGACCTACAATTTAGGAAATTGGGAAAGGTTAACTATCGCGCGTGTCACGAATGTGGAAGCGTTCTGAGCGCGCAATAAACACGAGAGCGTTCTGAGTGTGCTACGAACACGAGAGCATTCTGAGCGCGCAACAAACACGAGATCGTTCTAAGCACGCTTAGCTCATTTTGTAGGTGGACGGCAAAAAATGCTATCGCATGCGCCTGCTTAACCCCACATCTCATAAGATGGAGATGTACGACCTCCTGAAAAAGGAGGAGTGTTTGCAGCCCAGTCGCACCCCGAGAGGGGCACGGCGCAGGTCGCACCACTAAGGGGGGTGCGGGGCCCGACCGCATCCCAAGGGGGTGTGGTGCCAGCGGCGCCAGTCACACCCAAAGGGGGTGCGGCGCCGGTCGCACCCCCATGGGGGGAGGGGGGGGGGGGTGGCGCCGACCACGCCTCCATGGGGGGCACGGCACCAGCCGCTCTCCTATGGGGGGCGCGCCGCCGGCCGCACCCCCTACCGGGTGCAGTGCCGGCTCCGGCCGCACCCCACTATGCGGGGTGTGGTTAGAGCCGTACCCCACTAAGTGGGGTGCGGCTTCAACCAATGATGGCGGGGCAAGTCCACGGACTCCAACTGATGCGGCGGTTCATTTCCCACTTTTATTCATGGGAGTTAACACTCCACCATTAACTCCACTCTCATAGTGGAGATCCGACTAAACGCACCCCCAACTGGTTATATAAGCAGGTGCATATTAGTAATTAAGAGGAATGATTAGAATAGTTTAGATCTTTTAATACAAAGACCTAATACGATGATTTTTACACTATGATTTTCTATACCAACTCTTCTTCCTAAGAACCGATTGACTCTAGTCAATCTACCCTCGGATTGGCCTCACGCTTAGCCCTTGTTAATCCAACCTTGATTAGCATGAACCTCTCCCTATATCTAACCACGACCTAGTTGTCACACTCATATTGAATTTATGGCATAAACCTACTCCTAGATCTAGTTGTAACACATGAGCCAAATTCCCACATATGATACACGATAATCAAAATCGCTCAAATCAAGAGAAGGATACAAATAGATAGATAAAACCTTTGTAGAAATACTCCCCAATAGTGACGTCGAAAGATGACAGAGAAGAGCTGCTCGAAATGATCGTCGTGGAACTCAAGTCCCTTCACTTGAATAATCTTGATTTAGCCTAGATCTTCCTTCAAACAGTTTTGAGCGTTCGGAGTTATGGAGGAAGCTGGGACGTGCTCTCCAAAAAGATATTTCATGTTGGAATGAGATCAACAACTAAACCCGAGAGAAAATGTGTTTTTATACTTCCTCGGGAGATATCGCCTTTTGTAAAGTTGTTTTATCTGATGAACATACGCATGAGCAATTCTCCCGGGGGGGGGGGGGTAAATTGCTGAGCAGTCTTGTGAGAAGAATAAAGAACATTATATATATACTGAGGAGAATAAAGAAGACTATATATATAATGAGAATAAATACATTATTTTGAAGAGCACTACAAATACTACATGTTCCTAAGTGCCAGACAGTTGATGCTCCTTACACAACCTTTCTAGATGTTGGATGGGCATCTCCCTTTAGAATTCAAGATGCCTAAGAGAACCTTGAAAGTGCAGAAGCCATTATTTATGACATCATCCAAACTCTTGAAGAAGACTTCATAGTTCCCTCATCTCAACCAGCAGATGATATTGCTCTATCCACTACTCCAGAAAATTCATTCTTTCCACCTCCTGCAAAAGTTGAAAGTGAGATCTGGCTTTCTCTTCCTAACCCAAGCTCAAGCTTGCTAAGCACCCCAATGGATCATACATTTCATAGGTATAAGGGGGAGGAAGAGGCAGAGGAACAGGCTGAAGTTATAACAGGTCAATTTGGCAAGGATATACCATGACTGAAAGGAAAACATATTAATATATGAAGTTGTTTTATGCTCTATATCCCCCACACTGTGGGTGTGCCTGGTAGATTTTATGTAGGAAAGCCAAGCACCAAAAAGCTAGAGCCTGAGATGAGTCAAGCTCTGAAGGACAAGATGGAAGAAACCAATGAAGCTAACATGCTTGAATTTGAAGCACTGAAGAAGGAAATTGATGACAAAATGAAAAAGTTTATAGTATGTCTGAAAATGGGCAAAAAGAAAGAAGACTTCTTGAATCCTCAAGGAAAGAGAATACCGGATGTGAGTGTCTACAAGGCTATGAACCATGAGGCTTTTGATGTTCAAGCTTCTGAACATAAAGCCAAGAAGGATTAGGTTTTGGTGAGGAAGCCTATTAAGCTTGAAGGTCCCTCCTTTGTAAAGTCTGATGATGGTATAGTTTTGCACCATGGTACCCCTCCTGAATGTCTTGGCCCAATTCATGTGATCAATATTCCTAAGAAGTCTACAGATCAATTGCCATGATTATAAGGTCAAATTATCAAAGGAAAGAAGGTTGTTAAGGCAGGCACAGAGATATGATATCAAAGACATGATTGTTGAAGCGCATAGAAGAGGCAACCCTCTAAATGAAATATATGTTAAAGCTCGTGATGATTTGAAAAGGCTTGAGAGCATTACAATATTCTTGAAAGAACACCCTCATAAAGTAGCAAAGTGATATACCAAGTTTGTGATGGTTACATAGGATAAGTTGATTAATGCCTTAAATGTCTTCCTTGCAAGCAAGCTTGCCAAGAAATGAAGATCTGAATACATACGCTCCTTGTGTCCTACATTGTTTCCTTTTTTTCTTGTTCTAATTCTCTTTTATCCATGTTCCACATAAAGGGTAATAGTATGATGTAAGGGTTTTATGGACTGAATAGAAATTCTCTATTTTTCCTAAGTTTTTGCCTTAAATCTCCTTTGACCCTATTTGCTATATTTTATTCTTTTGATTTATATCAATTTTATGGTATATCAATTTGGAGGAGATTGTTGGGACTACTCATTGATTTGATACATCAGATTATTCTTAAAAGTGATCTAGTTAAGTCGTATTCATATATATAAAGGCTTTGTTTCTTATCTTTATTCTATTGGGCAAACGACTTAACATAATTCAGAAGAAGATGCAAAGTCATCGATTTCAGTTACGCTTACATCGAATTGTATTCTACATACAATTCAATTTTTTATCGTATTCTTCTCTTAGAATGAAGCAGTGCCAATGTATAAAGAGACTTTCGTCGATTTATATTCTGAGAACATAAAGAATACAATGCTTATTATATTGAAGTTATGTAGCCGTACATCGATTTCTACTTGACATTTAAATATGAAGAAGAAGACGGAAGTTGAATTGAAGTCTGGTGAATAGGAAAATATACGTATTTTCTATATAGTTTCTTATATAGTTTTATACAAAATTTGTAATATTTCTTATTAATTATTGAATAAATGACTTGTTTTTACTTATATTTATACATATATATTTATATGTAAAAATGAATTATTTAAGTATATTAAATAAAAACTATATAATAAGTATGTAAATATTTATGTAAATGTTTATGTAAATATATATATATATATATGTAAATGCATATTTTAAGTATTTAAAAATATATGTAAATATATATCTTTATAGTTTTTAAAAAACTATATATAAATACTTATATAAATATAAGCTATAAATAAGTTAAAAAATATAATAATAAAATTAACTATAGAAAGATTTAAGCTATATAAAGTTAGTTTATATATATGAATGTATGATTTTATATTATATATATATATTTATGTAAAGGCTTCATAAAAATAAAAATAAATAAATAATAATCATAACAATAATAATAATAAATAAATAATTAAGTTAGTTTTTCTATATGTATAATATAAATATAAAATATCTGTAAATATATATAATATAAATAATATATTTCGTTCTTATACAGAATGGCGAGCTTGGCCGAGTGGTGTGGTCAGGTTAATTTGCTCAAGGGGAGACCCGGGATCGAAACCTGGCCAGCTCAATTTTGCCAGAATTTAATCCGCCAGCTGTCCCGCTGCCCGCGCCCGTCCCCTGCTGCCCGCTGCTCGCGCCAGAACCCGCTGCCCGCGCCTGCCAGCTCCTACCCGCCAGCTTGCCTCCATGTGTCACTCTCCCGCCAGCCCTCTATCAGCACTCCCAGCCAGCTGCCTTCCTTCTAGAAGCTCCCAGCCAACCGCACCCCACGCCAGCTGCTTCTTCAAACCGCCAGCTCAGCCCGCCAGTCAACATTCTAGCCTTCTAGAACCTCTCAAACCCTCTATCCGCACCCCATAATTTTGCTATAAATAGAGGCCTCCCCCCTCACTATTTGGCTCCTCTTGGATTGCCCTTTCTTGGGTGATCTTCCACAATATTTCTCCACCATAATTTTTTTATTTTATTTTTGTATTTTTCTTTTTGTAATTTCTTTATTAATGTTGTAATTTTATTTTGTCTTGTTTTGTTATGTAACCTTATTAAATGTTGTAATGTTTAAAATGTTGTAATTTTATTTCGTGTAACCCCCTTTATTATGGCAATTAATAAATTTAGTTTTCTATTTCGTGCATTTTTTAATTTCGTAGCGTAGTTTTATTTCCCGCAATTTCATATCCGTCATGCATTTTAATTTCTAATTTAGTTTCAATTCCGCACTGCATTTCAATTTATAAACCTTAGTTTCATATCCGCACTTCAATTTTGCAATTTTTCTTTCTTTATCTAAGTTTATTCGTTGCCATAACATTGGTTTTCGTTTAGATTCAAATTTATTCGTCTATTTAATTTTTCGTTCTTTTCCTCCTTGACACGGTAAATTAGAGCGGAATATTAGTTGTGCGTTTAAAATTGTTTCAAAACATCGTTTTTCTCGTGTTTTCAAAGCATCATTTTAAATGTTGTAGTTTTTGGCGCGGTTCACAATTTCTAATCCTTTTTAGGATTGTGTTCCACCTTTTTGTGTTATTATTTTCTCTCTCCTTATTTCCCTTTGTCATCTCTTTGTGTTGTAATATTTTGGCTTAATAAAATAGATAAGTGTCTTTCTTATTGTTCATCAAGTTCTTCATCTTGTTCTTTTAGTGTTCTTCATATTGTTCTTTTTTTCTTTTGTTTTGTTTTTCTATTTTTTTGTAATCTTTTTCATGTCATATTTTTTTAATTTAAGTAGAGTGTGTGTGTGTATGAGAGTAGTTTTACTTATTTGTATTTTTCGTTTAATTTTAGTTTATTTCATGTAGAGTGTGTGTGTGTATGAGTATAGATTTTGTTTTCTTTAACTTAGATTTCATTTCAAGCAAGGGTGTGTGTGTGTAGGTGGATAAATTTTGCGCCTTTTTTGTAATAGCTTAGCTTTTATTTCTGTCACGCATTTATTTCCCGTCTACCCATTTGGGTAGAACTTGCTCACGCATTTACTTCCCCTCTACCCGTTCGGGTAGAGATTGCATTCCTTTAATTTCTGTCATTTAATTCCAGTCATTTAAATTCCCGTAGAGTGCGTGAGTTTTTCATTTAGTGCGTCCTTTTTGTTTTTATCGCTTTTCTTGGTTTTTGCTAAACGCACACCAAGCCCGCGATTGTTATCATTTTTGTTTTCAAATTAATACAAACTCATCATTTTTAATATCCGATAAAACAATAGCCGTAGCTCGAAGTAACAATACTCGACGAGACCCAGGACTAAATACGACCTTGATATGATTTTTCTAAATCGTATATACTACACGCGATAGGTGCGCTTGCCTCCTACGTCGTTTATTTTTCTTATCAAGTTTTTGGCGCCGTTGCCGGGGAATTCCATCGATATTGCGAAAAAAGTATACACTATTGATTTTATTATCTTTAAAAAAATCAAAAAAATTTAAAAACCCCAAAAAACCCAAAAATATATGTTTTCTCTTTTTCTTAACCTTTAATTTGTAAATATAAAAAATTAAAAACCAAAAAAATGATGAAATATTCTTATAAAAAAAAAATCCAAAAAAATTATTTTTTTCTCTCTCTTTTTTGTTAAGTATTAATATATAGATATATTATATCCTTTTTTATCATCCATTATAAATAAACAAAAAAAAATGATGATGATGAAAAAGTTAGAAAAATAAAAAAAAATATTTGTTCTATTTGTATTTGTTTCATTAAGTTTTTATATGCATATTTGAAAACATATTATTTCAAATTTCAAAATGAAAAAAATAAAGAAAGACTTTAAAACCAAAATCAAAATGAATTCTAGGAATTTTAAGATAGGACAATAGATCGTTTTCTCGAAGTAGGATTACTCGACATACCCGAAAGCGGATTTTTGTCGATATTTTGAAAAGAGGAAACCCCGTTGCTTTTACCTTATTATTTCTACGTTTTCTTCTTTGCTTTTCATTTTAAATATTTTCTTTATTAATTTTGTTTTTTTCATATGTTTTAATATAAATTTGAATATGCGTATTTCAAAAATGATGAAAATACATTTAGAAAACTCCAAAAAAAATATATGGTTTTACTTTATATATATATTTCATCCTTTTTGTGATATAGAAAAAACCAAAACTCATAAATGTTCTTTTTACTTTGTTTTTCTCTTTTTTGTTCTTATTATTTTTGTTCTTTTTTTTAGTATCATTATGTATATAAAAGTACATATAAGAAAAATCCAAAAAAATTAATATAATTATGTATCTTTCTTTTTGTAAATATTTTTTTCCTTTTTTTTCTTTCTTTCTTATTTTTATTTTTAGGTTTTATATATGTAAATTATATATGTAAATATTTGGCTAAATTTTGAAAAATAAAAAAAAATGATGATGATGGAAGAACTAAAAAATCCCACAAAAAAAATTAATTAAGTATTTTTGGCTTTCTTATTTTTTCTTTTTTCCTCTTTCCTTTTTCTTGCTTTTCTTTTTTGTTAAGTATTTATATATATTTTTATCATATTAAAAAAAAATGATGATGAAAATATTGAAAAATCAAAAAAATATATGTTTTGTTTTCTTTCTTTGTTTTTTTTTCTCTTTCTCAAGTCTTATTACTTATTAAGTTTAATTTTGTATATAAATATGCATAAAGAAAAAAATGATATGATTTCTATTTTATTTTCATTAAGATTATATATGCATATTTAAACAAAACAAAATAATACTCTAATTAAAATGACAAAATAATGGAAAATTTTGAAACATAAATCAAAAAGAAATTTTGGAATTTTTGAGATAGAATAATAGGTAGTTTTCTCAAAGTAGGATTACTCGACAGACCCGAAAGGGGATTTTTGTCGATATTTTGAAAAGGGGAAACCCTATTACTTTTATCCTTTCATTTCACTTCTTCTTCTTTGTTTTTTTTTTAAAGTTTCTCTTTATTTTTTATTTTTATTAAGTATAAAGGTTTTTATATATATGCATATTTTAATAATGATGAAACTATATTTAGAAAACTCTCCAAAAAATATATATATAGTTTGCTTTATGTATATATGTTTTATTTTTTGTAACTTAGAAAAATAAGACAAACAAATAAAAAACTTATAAACTTATATATATATATATATGTATATGATTTTATCATTCTTACCCCCCTCCCCTTCTTTGTAAATAACCTTTATTATTATGTTTTAACATCTTTTGCAGGTAATTATTCCGGTCATCCCGTCTCCAAAATAGGGGCGTGCTTTATCCCCCTGCTTTTTCCCTCCTTGTATTTTTCTTTTTATTATGCTTTTGTATATATATAAGATTGTTCCTCATACTTACTTCAACATTGGGGACAATGTTGATCTTTAAGTATGGGGGTGTTTTCCCTCTTTTTGTAATTATTTTTGCCCCTCCCATATTAGAAAAAACAAAAAAAAAATATATGTAAAATGTGTTGCAACATCTTTGTAATAATGACATAACAAAAATGTGTTGCAACATCTTTGTTCCTCTTTTTATTTCTCTTTTCTTTTTGTAAAATTTTTTTAATATGTAAATAGGGTATGGTGTGATGTTTTCCCCCTTTGTAATTATTGTCCCCCATTTTTACTTAAAAAAAACCAAAAAATGACAAAATAAATAAAATAGCAAAATTTGTTACAACATAACAAAATTTGTTATGACATAATAAATTATGTTGCAACATCTTTGTCCCTCTTATAAATGTTTATGTCCCTCTTATAAATGTTTATAAATTATGTTGCAACATCTTTGTCCATCTTGCATAAAATTCAAAAAATCCAAAAAAATCATTAATTAACTTAGAAAAAACACAAAAATTTTTTTTTATAAATGTTTTATGTTTATGTCTTTTATTTGTATATAAAAATCCTTATTTATAATAATAAATCAAAATCCAAAAAATGATGAAAAGTTTTACTAAAAAAATTTTGTTATAACAAAATTCACATATTTTGTCATAACACCAAAAATTTTATATAAATTTTTATTTTTCTTTCTCTTTCTTTTTCTTTTTTAGTATTAATGTATATATTTTACCAAAATTATAAAAAAAAATATTTTGATGAAAAAAAATATATTACAAAAAACAAAAAAAATATTTTGTATGTATTTTTGCTTTTCTTAATTTTCTTCTTTCTTTTTGTTACTTTGTTTTTATTAAGTATTTATATATGTATTTTGTTATTAAAAAATCAAAAATAATAATATATATATCTTAAAAACTCCAAAAAATGATGAAAAAAACTTATCAAAAAATAAAAAAAAAAGAATAAAACCCCTACTTTGCTTTTTGTTACTTCTAAGGCTAGGTTAGGTTTATCTTTAAGCGTTTTCATTATTTTTTATTTACTAAAACCATTTTATTTGTATCATAGTTTGTAGGTTTAAATTTTTGGAATTTTAGTTGTAAAAAATATTTTGTGATTTTAATTTAATTTGAGAACAAATTTTTTAGCACTACCTCGAGTTAACCCTAAATAGATTCGCTTTTGTATTAAATTGGCAAACCTTTTTTAGATTCAATTATTCTAACTCGAAACTTGTGAAACTTTAGGAATATTCTAATCTACTAAATTTTGCTCTCAAATCCTTTTTTATTATTCTAGTTTTTCTTTTGAAACCCTCACCCATTTAGCTTGGCATAAAAAAGTAAAAGAAGAAGTTTTAAAAGAAATCCTGTGTCAATGGGAATAAAAAGATTCCGTAAACACAGGCACCCAATATTGTTAAAAGAAATCCCGTGTCAATGGGAATAAAAAATAAAACTCCGTAAACACGGGCATTGGGTTAAGTTTAAAAAGATTTCAATTATCCCCCGTAAACCAACGCTGAGAATCAAAGCAAAACCACCAAAATAGTGGGGTGAGAGGATAGGATCCATCACCCCTAAATCCAAGCACTCTTCTTTTTGCCAAGGCTACCTTTTTTTCCCTACCCCTTAGCCAATAAAATTGTAAGCTAGATTTTAATTTAAAAAGTTTGCGAGAGCATAATTAGTAGGTTTTATTTATTCTTAAAAACTTTCTTTAAAAAGTTAAAGTTTTATATAATTCTACTCTAATTAAAGGCGCCAAAGACTGCAATATTCGACGCTATTTAGCTAACTTTAGAAGTCTCGCTAAATCTTTTTCGCTCTTTTTAAATCATCTTCATAATTTAGGACTTACCTCTTTAAATCTCCTAAATTTATTTCGATCTCACTTTTGATTAAATAAAAACTTTAGTAATTAGAAATTTTATTAACGTCTTATTGGTATCCCTTACTTTTGCTCTGGAATAGCAAAAGCTTAAGTATGGGGGTATTTGATGAATAGGAAAATATACGTATTTTCTATATTGTTTCTTATATAGTTTTATACAAAATTTGTAATATTTCTTATTAATTACTGAATAAATGACTTGTTTTTACTTATATTTATGCATATATATTTATATGTAAAAATGAATTATTTAAGTATATTAAATAAAAACTATATAATAAGTATGTAAATATTTATGTAAATGTTTATGTAAATATATATATATATGTAAATGCATATCTTAAGTATTTAAAAATATATGTAAATATATATATCTTTATAGTTTTTAAAAAACTATATATAAATACTTATATAAATATAAGCTATAAATAAGTTAAAAAATATAATAATAAAATTAACTATAGAAAGATTTAAGCTATATAAAGTTAGTTTATATATATGAATGTATGATTTTATATTATATATATATATATTTATATAAAGGCTTCATAAAAATAAAAATAAATAAATAATAATCATAACAATAATAATAATAATAAATAAATAATTAAGTTAGTTTTTCTCTATGTATAATATAAATATAAAATATCTGTAAATATGTATAATATAAATAATATATTTCGTTGTTATACAGAATGGCGAGCTTGGCCGAGTGGTGTGGTCAGGTTAATTTGCTCAAGGGGAGACCCGGGATCGAAACCTGGCCAGCTCAATTTTGCCAGAATTTAATCCGCCAGCTGTCCCGCTGCCCGCGCCCGTCCCTTGCTGCCCGCTGCCCGCGCCAGAACCCGCTGCCCGTGCCCGCCAGCTCACCTCCTTGTGTCACGCTCCCGCCAGCCCTCTATCAGCACTCCCAGCCAGCTGCCTTCCTTCTAGAAGCTCCCAGCCAACCGCACCCCACGCCAGCTGCTTCTTCAAACCGCCAGCTCAGCCCGCCAGTCAACATTCTAGCCTTCTAGAACCTCTCAAACCCTCTATCCGCACCCCATAATTTTGCTATAAATAGAGGCCTCCCCCCTCACTATTTGGCTCCTCTTGGATTGCCCTTTTTTGGGTGATCTTCCACAATATTTCTCCACCATAGTTTTTTTATTTTATATTTGTATTTTTCTTTTTGTAATTTCTTTATTAATGTTGTAATTTTATTTTTTCTTGTTTTGTTATGTAACCTTATTAAATGTTGTAATGTTTAAAATGTTGTAATTTTATTTCGTGTAACCCCCTTTATTATCAATTAATAAATTTAGTTTTCTATTTCGTGCATTTTTTAATTTCGTAGCGTAGTTTTATTTCCCGCAATTTCATATCCGTCATGCATTTTAATTTCTAATTTAGTTTCAATTCCGCACTGCATTTCAATTTATAAACCTTAGTTTCATATCCACACTTCAATTTTGCAATTTTTCTTTCTTTATCTAAGTTTATTCGTTGCCATAACATTGGTTTTCGTTTAGATTCAAATTTATTCGTCTATTTAATTTTTCGTTCTTTTCCTCCTTGACACGGTAAATTAGAGCGGGATATTAGGTGTGCGTTTAAAATTGTTTCAAAACATCATTTTTCTCGTGTTTTCAAAGCATCGTTTTAAATGTTGTAGTTTTTGGCGCGGTTCACAATTTCTAATCCTTTTTAGGATTGTGTTCCACCTTTTTGTGTTGTTATTTTCTCTCTCCTTGTTTCCCTTTGTCATCTCTTTGTGTTGTAATATTTTGGCTTAATAAAATAGATAAGTGTCTTTCTTATTGTTCATCAAGTTCTTCATCTTGTTCTTTTAGTGTTCTTCATGTTGTTCTTTTTTTCTTTTGTTTTGTTTTTCTATTTTTTTTGTAATCTTTTTCATGTCATGTTTTTTTAATTTAAGTAGAGTGTGTGTGTGTATGAGAGTAGTTTTACTTATTTGTATTTTTCTTTTAATTTTAGTTTATTTCATGTAGAGTGTGTGTGTGTATGAGTATAGATTTTGTTTTCTTTAACTTAGATTTCATTTCAAGCAAGGGTGTGTGTGTGTAGGTGGATAAATTTTGCGCCTTTTTTGTAATAGCTTAGCTTTCATTTCTGTCACGCATTTATTTCCCGTCTACCCATTTGGGTAGAACTTGCTCACGCATTTACTTCCCCTCTACCCGTTCGGGTAGAGATTGCATTCCTTTAATTTCTGTCATTTAATTTCAGTCATTTAAATTCCCGTAGAGTGCGTGAGTTTTTCATTTAGTGCGTCCTTTTTCTTTTTATCGCTTTTCTTGGTTTTTGCTAAACGCACACCAAGCCCGCGATTGTTATCATTTTTGTTTTCAAATTAATACAAACTCATCATTTTTAATATCCGATAAAACAATAGCCGTAGCTCGAAGTAACAATACTCGACGGGACCCAGGACTAAATACGACCTTGATAGGATTTTTCTAAATCGTATATACTACACGCGATAGGTGCGCTTGCCTCCTACGTCGTTTATTTTTCTTATCAAAGTCACTTACAAGATTTATGCTCATCAATCGGCGGCTAGGCGTTCTCCGACGGGAGACCCGATCGACTATCAAGCCATTTCCATCAATGCACTTAGAAGGAATATTTTTCCTAACTGAACGGAGATCTCCGATCACCATTCGCTAATCATGTGTTCGACGATCGTCGACCTGAACTGAAATTTTGACGGGATTCTAATGTAAGATCCCCCTCCTCCTTAACGGAGAGTTCCAGGACCTTATGCCCAGAACCTCCCTCTTGCGGCGACTCCAACTCAAGGGTTAGTTGTCACCGATCGACGCCGATCCTGCCGGCTAGTTTGGTCATATCACATGCCAATTTTTGCGAAGAAAGAAATGTTACAAAATATGACAAGTCCACACACACACACACACACACATATATATATATATATATATATATATATATATATAAGATGCAAATAGTCCACAATGAGATTGAATATAAAAGAGTGTAAGGGCTTATGCTCAGTACAAATCCAAAAGGAAATAGAAATACACTCTCTCACACTATACTATGTGGAAGCTATTCAAAATACTCTCAACAACCTGTCACCGTGTGGTAGTAGTAATGCATGACATCTGCTCCTCAAGGTCCGCCGTGACGTCCTGCCTGGCGTACTGCGGCTCCTGCTCCTTGATCTCCTGGTGTTATGGCCACATCCGACCGTTTGTCAAAAAGACTAAGCCATTTTGTCCTTGCCTCTCCCCATGACTCCTAGGTACTGAGCAGGAGGACAAAGCGAAGGACATCAAGGGGTAAAAATAAGAGCAGGTGATATGAATTATACTATCAACATATATGAACAAGTGAGCAGTATGTACAACAACAAGAGATAATAAGTAAGCAGTAAATAAGTAAATGCGGCGCAAGTAAAGGTAATAAGTAAACTATTATGTTATCATCTAAAGTACCTTAACTTATATGAATGCCCATATAAACTTATACGTTATGGTTTCCTGAATTATAACTTATCATATAAAAGAGCCATAATTTATATGATATGGGTTGCCAATGCATATGCCTATAGTATGTATGTATGTATGTATGTTATGATATATTATACTATGTTCATACAGTGCAACTCACACACATGACTCTGCGCGCACAGACCTTTTGTTCCCACTCTTCGGAGGCAGCAAACCTCTCAGGTACTTCCGTCGTGGCTACGGAAATAGTGGATCGGGCACTCCACTTCTAGGTGGGTATACACACTACCAGACTTAGACCTTACGTATGGTGCTATACACGTCCTAGGTGCACTTTCGTGAGCTCTTGGGTACTATTGCTGGCAACCCGCCAATCTTTTATGGTCGGGTGTGGGTTATTAGGGATTGTCTTCCAGACCACAGTAAAGTAATCTACTACCCCTCTAACTCACCACACCCCGCCAAAGTCAACGTACTGCCATCGATGTGACAATTGGACCAGTACCGAAGACCCACTACTAGTTTATGCACATGTAAGGTTTATCACACCACCCGAGCCTCCAGCTCGCAGGACCAACAACTCTTGAACCATTCCGTCCCATACATTGGGACGAGGTTTACCTTTCTCAAATTCTCTTATTTAAAGTTACTCTTGATTGTTATTTAGTCGGTTATAGCGATTTAAGGTAAATCCTCGACTTCTTGAGATCTACCCGGTAAAGTGCTCGCATCGGTACTAGAAGGTATTCTGGGGTGACATCCCAAACCTTCCTTTCTCAGAATATTTACTTTTATTGGTAATTGCCCAATGCCAAGGCCATTCTCATGGTTGCTCTTAATTTACCTTAAGATGACTTAGAATTATTTTTGAAAAGGTGACGACTTATATGCGGTGCATGGTGCAAACCTTTATGTATTTACCTGTGTGTCCAACACTTATCTAAAAGATGCACCATGATCATATTGTCATCCTAAATATCATCACAATTGCCTAAGATGGAAAGACCCCAAATGATTTCAATTGCTCACCGTTCGACGGGAATCTAATTTACAAATCATCTATAGGACCAAAGTCCTCCAACAATGCTATAACTTATAAGGGCTAATATGATGGATGCCCTACCTATGTGTTCCAAATCCCATTTATTTCTTATGTGTTCTGCCTAGTCTAATCATTACATCAAGTTTTTGATATTCGCAGACCTGCACTAGAATTGAACTAGATTGATCTCTATGATGTGAACCAAGACAGGGGAAGGAAAGAAATCCAATATCGTGGGAGGCCATATAGCGGCAAAGGGAAGAAGAAATTCTGTCCCCAACAATCGGGGGAAGGATGTAGTGGCATGACTAGTGGAGGTTCAAAAAGGGGACACCCTATATGTTATCAATGTGGTAAGATATGCCACATAGCGCGTTCCTGTAATCAGAATGCACCAAAGGAAATATGGGGATCGGGCCCTCTGAAACCCACATGTCCCAGTTATACATATAAAGGTAAGGCAGTGGACTCCGGTGCTTCACGCGTAGCACCAGTGCATCCCAGGGCCTATAATCTTGGAAAACATGAGGTCACCATCAACTGGATGTCGTGATAGGTACAAATATTTAAAATTACTTGTTTTTATAATTCCATAATTGGTTGCAACCATTTGTATTGTACTATGTTTGTTAGGTATTATTTTGATATTCAATATAACCGTGAAAGTTTTATTTTATACGGGTGCATCACATTCATTTTTGGCAGGTGGGTTTCTACAAAGTATTTTAATAGAGCCCTTTCATGGGCACAAAATTGAATATTTGAATGCAAAATAGGTCTATTGTGAGCACAAGTAAAAAATGTTGCGTTATTTTACGTATCGAAGAAGTTGATTTGATTTGGATGCGACAATATTACCACTAATATAGTTTAAAGTGATTTTGGGTATGGATTGGCTCTCAGTGCAATGAGCCAATATTGATTGTAATTTGAAGAAGGTAACTCTAAGAAGTGGGATCCAGATGTAGTATATTTCCAAGGGTTAGTCTGTGTTTCTTATTCTCTTATCTCTGCTATGCAGGCAAAGCATGAGGTAAATCGCGACGGTGAAGCATACATTGCATTATTAGAAACTCAAGCGACAAAGTTATCCCTTCAGGCTGTACCTAATGTGGGAGAGTTTGAAGTTTTTTTTTTCAAATGAACTGCATGGGGCACCACCCCAGAGGGAGATCAATTTTGAGATAGAATTTGTGTCGGGAGCACGACTGGTAGCACATGTTCCTTATTGAATGTCCCCAAAGGATTTGGCAGAATTAAAGGTTCAATTACAGGAGTTGTTGGAACAAGGTTATATTCGACCTAGTACTTCACTGTAGAGTGTTGTTTTTTTTTTGTGAAAAATAAAGATGTTGGTATACGTTTATCCATTGACTACCGTGAATTAAATAAGATCACAGTGAAGAACAAATACCCAAGTCCACCATTAATGATCTATTTTATCAATTCATTGGGTCATCTGCGTACTCTAAATTAGACTTAAAGTTGGGGTATTACCAGTTAAAGATTCGGGAGGAGGATATCCTAAACACTTATTTTTGCACCCGGTATGGGCACTTTGAAATCTCTATTATGCCCTTTGGTTTGGCAAACGCGGCATCAGTATTTATAGATCTGATGTCACGCGTTTCGACCATTTTTGGTCATCATTGTTGTGGTCTTTCTGAAGATGAGCATGTCGGCCATCTGAGATTTGTATTGCAAACATTACGAGAACATCAGTTATATGCAAAGTTTTCCATGTGTGAATTTTGGCCAAAAGAAGTTGCTTTTCTGGGCCATGTAATTAGCAGTAGTGAAACAATAGTGGAACCAGCAAAGATTGAGGTCATTCGTGATTGACAAGTATTAAAGAATGTAGCTGAAATAAGAAGTTTCCTTGGATTAGCGATATAGTATTGACGATTCGTTCATAACTTTTCACGCATTGCATTACCTCTTACGTCTCTCACAAGGAAGGATCAAAAATTTATTTGGACTCAGGAATGCAACCAAGTTTTTGAATATTTGAAAGAAAGATTGATGACGGCTTCAAATTTATAGTGATGCATCTAGTTATGTTTTGGGTTGCATCCTAGTTCAACATAGTAATGCTATTGTATATGGGCCACGACAACTGAAGTTGCATGAGAAGAACTATCAAGTTCATGACCTGAAGTTAGTAGCATTGATCTTTTCTTTAAAGTTGTGGAGGCATTATGTGTATGGGGGAGAAAGTAGAAATATTTAACGATCATAAGAGTTTAAAACATCTTCTTCAACAAACAGAAATTAATATGCGGCAACGCGGACATACCGAATTCCTTGATGATTATGATGTAGAAATTCAATATACGCCTGGGAAGGCTAATGGTGAAGCTGATGCTTTGAGCTGAAAATACCGAGGGCAAGGGAATTGGATCCAAGAGCATAGTGAACAATTAGCAAGAGAATTTGAAGCGTTAGAGCTCACTTGTATAGATCAAGGCTATGTTAGCATAACATGTTTGAATTGGATTATGGTCCAATATGATATTGTAGAATAAGTCATGCAGGCGATTTTTCTTGATGTCGAATTCCAATATTTGGTGTTGGAAGCACAAAAAGGTACAAATGTTGATTTGATAATGGAGGATGAGATGTTAAAGAATAAAGTAAGAGTATGCATTCCAAATTTTGGCAAACTACGTGAAGAGCTAATGTATGAGGTGCACTTCACGGAATATTCTATTCATCCAGGAAGTATACAAATGTATATGGATCAAAAAGATCTTTTTGGTGGCCCAAAATGAAGAAGAATATGTAAATCAGTGCCAAACATGTGCGTTAGTTAAAGCGGAATACCAAAGACCAGGTGAATTTCTTCAACCACTTCCTATCCTAGAATGGAAATTTGATGATATTTCCATGGATTTCATACATCGTTTGCCCATATCCCAGTAAGGTAACAATGTCATTTGGGTGATTGTGGATCGCTTGATGAAAGTGGATCACTTCATCCCTAATCAAAAAAGTGATGATGTGTGGGAAGTTAGTGAAACTCTACGAGCATAATATAGTGCGATTGCATGGAATTCCCAAATGTATCATCAATGATAGAGATGGGTGTTTTACCTCAAAAGATTGGAGACTACTTCAGAAATGTTTGGGAACAAAATTACAATATAGTATAGTGTTTCATCCACAAACTGATGGTCAAACTGAGAGGACAAATCATACTCTGAAAGATATGTTTTGTATGTGTGTACTTGAATTTGGAAAGAAGTGGGAAGACCACTTATATATGATTGAATTTGCATACAATAATAGATTCCAAGCAACTATTAAAATGGTGGCATATGAAGCATTGTATGGATGGTGGTGTCGAACACCAATGTCTTGGGCGGAAATAGGTGGTGCATGTCTTTTGAATAAGCAAGATATCATGGATGCATATAATATTATTGAAACTATTCGAGTCCGAATGCGGATTACTCAAGATCGCCAAGCTAAATATTATAACACATGCCACCGACATGTGGAGTTTGCGGTTAGAGATATGGTATATTTGAAAATCAAGTCATTTAAGGGTGTATCAAGAATTCGATGACTAAAAAAGGTAAGCCAACAGTATTTAGGACCTTTTCCAGTTATCAAACACATTAGCTAGTGTGCATATCTCCTTGCACTATCTACGAAGTTGAGCAATTTACATGATGTCTCCCATATCTCGGTACTAAGGGGGGCTATGATAGAACCTGCAATTGTGATTGAACCTAATGCAGTATCAGTGGAGGAAAATCTGGCAACCGTTATACACCAGTCTGCATTGAAAATGTGGAGACTAGACATCATCGTAATAAAGATGCATATCTCATGAAAGCCAGCTGGAATAACTGCATGCGAGATGAATTTTCATGGGAGTGAGAGCAACCATGCGAGAAGAATACCCAGAACTTTTTACCTCAAGTATATATTAAGTCTTTAATTTCGAGGGTGGAATTCTTTTAAGGAGGAGAGAATTGTATTGTCTTGAGTTTTCATATGTTTAATCTCCCGTCATGATGGTGGTTATGTGCATGATTATGTGTACCTAAATATGGAGTATTTAAGGAAGTTTTAAGGGCTTTATTATCTTGCTTTGATCAATGTTCTAATTAGAGTAAGATTTAAGGCAATTTGGTGGGTTTAAGACCACTTTTATGGTCATAAGTGAACGAGTATAACTCCAAATAGTGTAAGGGTTGTGTCCATGGGCTTGTGACATTGATTAGAAAGCAAAAAATGAAGAAAACCTATTTTACACACCCTATACCATGGGAGTGTGACTTGGAAAAGAAGGGGATATGTTTCTTGAGAGATGGATTGGATTTCGGCTGAAAACAATTGAGCACGCCCTCAATACACCCTCGTGCTCCAGGGCGTGTACGGGATAGTTTTGTTGAAAATTGATTTTTTTTCTTTGGTTTTTGATTGGGAATGGTTGGAAACCAACTTGGGAGTCTGCTAAGGCTTCTAGGCTTGGTAATTAGAGGGGAAAACACCACCAAAACTTATCCTTTTGAGATTTTGAAGGAGAGGAAGGAGGGGGAGTTTGGAGGAGAGATTAGGCCACCGAAGGAGCTCCCGAACTCCGATTTATGAACTATTTGCAATCGCTATTAGCGCTTGAATTCCCCTTCACCGAGATACCAGAAAATATTGTTGGACATGTGTGTCACATCCCTTTGTTTGAGAATAACAAATCACATATTGTATTTGATATTGCTTGTAGTGTGTTTATAGTGTGTAGGAACTATAGGTGCAATACTCCACTGGTAGAAAGCAACTTGGAACAACCTTTTGAAAGGAGGAACGCTACCGCCAGCGCTATCGCTAGTGCCAGCGCTACCGCTAGCGCTACCGCTACCGCCAGCACTACCGCCAGCACTACCGCCAGGCGCTATCTCGAATTCGTGCACGCGACGGTTTCGCAACCACTACCGCTATCGCCAGCGCTATCTCCCGCTACCGCCAGCGCTATCGCTACCGCCAGGCGCTATCTCCAGTTCGTGCACAGCGCCACGCCGCCGACGGTTGCGCAACCGCTCCACACGAACGATACCGTCGGCGCTATCCACTACCGCAGGCGCTAGCTCCAAGGTCTATAAATTGAAGTGTTCTCTCTCGTTTTGGTGAGACCCTCCAGAGATATTACTTGTGCCCAAACTCTCGTGCTGCTACTCTACCAAATCATCATCTCCCACTCAAAGCTAAAGAAGAAATTCTGGAGAAGGAAGCCATCACGCTGCATCCGAATAACGATCGCTTCGACCTCGCTTGTGCTTCAGCGATCCTTCATCCTCATCTCCAGAAATCTCAAGAGGGAGTTTTGCTTGTTATTTATTATTTCCATTCCACACTTTTTGTATCCGTTGTAGTGAAATCGCCTTGTTTTTGGCGACTAGGTCCTTGCGCGGCTTAGGGGGAATTCGCCGCGTGAGTTGGCGACTAGGTCTTGGGGATTAGATCTAGGGGGTGCTCAAGGCCATATCCGGGGAAGGATTGGCTAGAGCGGCTTGAGGCCATTTCCGTGGAAGGATTGGCTAAAGCCAACCGGTTCGTGGGGAAATGAGTCGGTATAGAAAAGGAAAAGAAAATCATTTTTGTACGCCTCCGATTTCTAGCGTTATAGAAATCAAATTTTATGTAAACACTTTTTCACATAATATAATCATGTCTCTTTTGTGTTTACTTTGATTTCTATCATTTGGCGTAATCTTTATTATTTTGTGTTTCTAAGTTTTCAATTCTAAATCTAAATTATTTTTTGTCATCATTATTTCCTATTAATCAAAACAATTTAGTAATTTTCTCAAAAAATTATAAAAAGAATTTTATTCCCTTATTCACCCCCACTCTAAGGGCGCCGTAAGATCCAACAAGTGGTATCAAAGCCAGGTTATTCCAAACGGTTTAAAAACCAAGAATAATGGCGTTTTATGATCTCGCTTTTTCTGAGGGTCAGGGAATTAGTAAACCTCCACTATTTACTGGGTCAGATTATAATTATTGGAAAAATAAGATGCGTTGTTTTCTAATGACCCTAGATATTGAGGTTTGGAACATGGTAGAAGAAGAATACACTCCTCCTACATTTGTAGTTGGAGAGGTTATGTTAGAAAAACCCAAAGATAAATGGGATGATCGGGATAAACTCAAATGTAAAAATAACGCAAAAGCCATGAATGCTCTATTTTGTGCGTTAGATAGAAATGAATTTAATAGAATTTCTGCTTGTACTACTGCATATGAAATTTGGAATCATTTGGAAGTTACTCATGAAGGTACATCGCAGGTTAAAGATTCCAAGCTTTTCCAACTGGAGTCGGAATATGAAAAATTCCGAATGGATGAAAGCGAAGATGTTGATGGTATGTACACGCGCTTCACCAAGATCGTCAATGCCTCAAAAGCTCTTGGAAAGACCTTCTCAAATGGCGACTTGATCCGTAAGATCCTTCGTTCTCTTCCTCCAAAATTCAACCCGAAGGTGACGGCTATTTCGGAGTCGCACAACTTAAGAATGCTCCAAGTTGAGAGCCTCATTGGGAATCTCAAAACCCATGAGGTAGAACTCAAAATCCAACATGATGAATACAACAAGGAGCCAAAGAAGAAGGCGTTGGCATTAAAATCGAAGAAGGAGTGCCAAGAGGATGAGGATGAAGATGAAGAGAGTCTTTTGGTAAAGAACTTCTGAAAGTTCATGCGCAATCCAGAAAGGAGAAACACCTTTCAAAAATATTTCCAAAAGGGTGAAAGATGGAAAGGGTCATATTCAAAGAAGGAAAAAGAGAGCGACAATGAAGAAGAGAGACCTCCACCGGAATGCTATCATTGTAGGAAGACGGGGCACATTCGGAGCCAGTGCCCAAAGTTCTTGAAGGAGAAGAAAGAAAAATGGCACAAAGGGAAGGAGAAGAAGAAAGTACTAAAAGCTAGAACATGGGATGACTCTTCCTCCTCTTCCTCCGAAGAATCAAGTGGGTCTTCATCAAGCGAAGATGAGGAAGCAAACATGTGCCTCATGGGACATGAAAATGACGGCGACGACACCAGTGTTCCTAGCGACACTGAGGTAACTCCTCCCACTTATGATGAATTGTATAATGAATTTCTTGAAACTTGCAAAGCTTTTGATAAAAATATGAAAGATAGTATTTTATTAAATCGTGAAAATGAATCTCTTATTAAAGAAAATCAAAAGCTTTCCAAAAAGGTGATTGTGTTAGAAAAAGAAAGGTTTCTTGCCAAGAATGTGATCACTCCACAAAATTGGCAAAGGATATAGAAGAGTCACTTTCTAAAGCCCTCTCTCATGCCAAAACTCTTACAAAAGAGAAGGGGAATTAGAAAGGAAATTAGAAGCCTCTCTTTTGCAAATAAAAAATAATAAGAAAGGTTTTGAAAATAGGTGTGTCATGCTTGTGAAAGAAAATTCTTCACTTAAAGCACAAGTTCATGATCTCACCATGGCCATTAAAAAATTTGGTATAGGCCAAAAATCACTGGAAATGATTCTAGGGTACCAGTGCCATGGATCTGGAAAGTTTGGGATCGGATATCGAGGTGAGGGCTACCGCCCGGCGCTAGACACTAATGCCGGCGCTAGCACCTCATACCAGAAACATGAAATTTCTTTTTCAAAATACTTTCCTTCTGTAAATCAAAATTATTCCAGCAAGAAAATTTTTCAGAAAAGGGTCTCAACCCCCTTTATTTCGTGTGCAAACTGTTATAGGTTGGGTCACACAACTAGTTCTTGCAGAAAAATAAAACAAAATACTTTAAAGCAAATCTGGGTACCTAAGGCTTCCACTTATTCTATGGGAGGTTCCACTTGGGTATCTGGATCTTTACTCCCATCTTCTTTCTAGATGTGTAGGTAGGCTAAGGACAATGAAGACGTGTGGTACTTGGATTCAGGATGCTCCAAGCACATGACGGGCAATAAATCAAAGTTCCTTAGCCTAGAAAGGAAGAAGGGAGGAATTGTGACTTTTGGCGACAACGGAAAAGGAAGAATCATGGGAATTGGTACAATTGGTAACGAATCCTTCACTATATCAAATGTTCTTTATGTAAAAGGGCTAAAACATAATCTTATTTCAATTAGCCAATTATGTGATAAAGGATTAGATGTTTTATTTGAATCTTCTACTAATCTATGCAAAATATCTAATCCTACTACAAACAATATTTTACTAACTGCACCAAGAATACACAATGTTTATATTGTTTCATTTCATGATCTTTCAAAATCATCTTTAAAATGTTTTATTACCAAAAATGATGAACTTGATCTTTGGCATAGAAGGCTAGGACATGCTAGCACAAAGCTTATTGTAAAACTTGCCAAAAGAGATTTAATTAGAGGATTGCCTAGATTAAATGGAAATTTACCTTCACTTTGTTCACCATGTCAAAAAGGTAAAATTACTAGATCCTCTTTCAAAAGTAAAAATGCTACTTCTACTACAAGACCTTTGCAATTAATTCATATGGATCTCTTTGGTCCCGTTAGCACCGCAAGTCTTGGTGGTAGATTGTATACATATGTTTTAATAGATGATTTTTCTAGATATTGTTGGACAATATTTCTCTCATCCAAATCCGAAGCGTTTTGTGAATTTTCAAAATTATGTACTCGTATTCAAAATCAAAGTGATTTAAAAATTAAATGCATTCGTTCGGATCATGGAGGAGAATTTGAAAATGATAAATTTACTTCGTATTGTGATATGTTAGGCATAAAACATGAGTTCTCTGCACCACGCACACCACAACAAAATGGTGTTGTAGAAAGAAAGAATAAGACACTTCAAGAGCTAGCACGCACTATGTTATGTGAATATAAATTACCTAAGTCCTTTTGGGCCGAAGCCGTAAACACATCATGTTATGTTATAAATAGAATCATGCTTCGCCCATCTTTAAATCTCACACCATATGAACTCTATTTTCAAAAGAAGCCTAATGTGTCTTACTTCAAAGTTTTTGGTTGTAAATGCTTTATCTTAAATACAAAAGATAGCTTGGGAAAGTTTGATGAAAAATGTGATGAAGAAACATTTCTTGGATACTCTTCAACTAGTAAAGCTTATAGATTTTTTAATAAAAGAACTAGAAAAGTTGAAGAGTCAATTAATGTGAAATTTGATGAGCTTGTTCCTTGTATAGAAAGACTTTCCGCAGGTAAAGAGGATGATCTATTACCTCCTTTGGAGCATGGTGATGAAGAACCTTCCAAAGAAGAAGAAGAGGAGGCCAAGAAAGATGAATATGTACCTCCAAGCGTCTTAAAATTCACAAAGGATCATCTACGGGAATTGATAATTGGTGAACCATCCATCGGGGTAAGAACTCGCTCTTCTCTTCATGAATCTTTTTCAAATATTTGTTTTGTTTCCGAAATAGAACCAAAAACCGTTACTACCGCTTTAAATGAAGAATTAGAACAATTTAGCGACATAATGTTTGGAAATTAGTAGAAAGACCATCTAATCACCCGATTGTAGGTGTAAAATGAATTTTTAAAAATAAATTAGATGGTGAGTCTAGAATATCTAGAAATAAAGAACGCTTAGTAGCACAAGGATATTCTCAAATCGAGGGGATAGATTTTGATGAATCTTTTGCACCCGTTGCTAGATTGAGGTCTATAAGAATTTTTCTAGCATTTGCAAGCTTTAAAAGAATAAAAGTATTTCAAATGGATGTGAAAAGTGCTTTTCTAAACGGGTTTGTAAAAGAAGAAGTTTATGTTGAACAACCCCCCGGTTTTATTAATGAAAAATTTCCAAATCATGTTTATAAACTAGAAAAAGCGCTTTATGGTTTAAAACAAGCGCCCCATACATGGTATGAAAGACTTACATCATTTTTATTAAAGCATGGTTATATTATGGGAAGTGCGGATAATACTCTCTTCATTAAGCACAATAATGATGATATAATTATTTTACAAATATATGTTGATGATATTATTTTTGGATCTACTAATGAAGAGATGTGTGAAGAAGTTATTTTAGTGATGAAAAATGAATTTGAAATGAGTCTTGTAGGAGAACTTTCTTATTTCCTTGGTTTTCAAATATCACAAAGAATTGATGGTATCTTTGTATGTCAAACTAAATATGTTCATGATATGCTTAAACGTTTTGGATTTGAAAACCTAAACATGCTTCTACACCAATGAGTGCATCACTAAAATTAGGAAAAGATGAATCAGGAGTTTCTATAGATCAAACTTTATATAGAGGTATGATAGGATCTCTACTTTATCTTAGTGCAGCTAGCCCCGATATTATGTTTGTCGTATGCTTATGTGATAGATTTCAAGCCAATCCAAAAGAATCTCATTTAAAAGCGGTAAAATGAATTTTTAGATATCTCATTGGGTCATCTAGATTGGGATTATGGTACCCACATAATGATTCATTTACATTGCATGGCTATTCCGATTCGGATTATGCCGGTTGTTCACTTGATAGAAAAAGCACTAGTGGTACTTGTCATTTTCTAGGACCTTCATTAGTTGCATGGTCTAGTAGGAAACAAAATTCGGTTGCACTCTCCACCACGGAGGCCGAATACATTGCATTAGGGAGTTGTTGTGCACAAGCTCTATGGATGAGCCAAACTTTAGAGGACTTTGGTTTTCATCTAAAACTTATTGAATTAAAATGTGACAACAAAAGTGCCATTGATCTCACAAATAATCCGGTACATCACTCTAGATCCAAACATATAGATGTGCGTCATCATTTCATAAGGGATCACATTAAAAAGGAAAATGTAAGGATTAGTTTCATTGGAACGGACTCTCAACTTGCTGATATATTCACTAAACCTCTTCCCGATGTAAGGTTTCAAATGTTAAAGTTGGAATTAGGAGTCTTAGACATCTTAGGATGAAAAACAAATAAAACGCTAATGTTTTATGCAATTTGAGCAATCAAGACATCTCTGATAATTACAAAACTTCTGCATAAGACTACTCTTAAGACCCCTAACCAATATCAAAAATCAAAAATTTAAAATTCCTAAAAAATCGAGTACTGTTTCCCGCGCTAGCGCTAGCGCCGGCGCTAGCGTGAGTGTTCAAATTTTCTATTTTTTAAAATTTCTAAAAATGAAGAAAAATATGTTAGTGTATTTGTACTACTTTGATTTGTAGTTCTGACATTTTTTTTGTTTTATTTATTTTATGAAAAATCAACTACAAAAATTCAAAATTCAAAAATTAAAAAAATATGTTTTTGTGTTTTACAGTTTTTATTTCACTAAAAATTTTCAGAACAACAAAAAAACTGTATGATCTTCATTGTCAATATCAAGCATGTATGAATTCTATTATTTCGAATTATTTACAATGTTAAAACATATTCTTTCAAATTACTATGAACATTGTTTTGCTTATCATGCTTTGATATATCTATTTAAAGTGCATCAATTGTATTGCAAAATGTGTAGATCCAAGCTTAGCATGCCTCTAAGTATGAGTAAATGTTTTATGATTGATAATGATACATTTCACTCACTTATTTTGGTAATCAACATGTGTGTCTAAATCTAAAAATGCTTGCTTGTGTATTGTATTTGTGCTATGAATTAAAACTTGCATAAGTTTATTGCCTACACTACATTTGAATTGCACTTACGAAATTTAGAAAAGTGGTTAAGTTTAAAATTTTTGGTTTGCAAAACAAGTGTATTCGGAGAATGTTGTCTCACAAATATGAACAAAAAATTATATATATGTAGACAAATATAACTCCACCAAGCACTACTTGAACCTCCTGATAAGTCTTCATAAGCATTGTGAGGTTGAGCACCTTGGAAAGAATAGTAAAGTTACTTGTGCAAACCTTGGTTATTACACCACTTTGTTAAAAACTATGGCATTAAAAGTGTGTGAAAGCGATTTACTTGTGTTTTATTGTGCACTTTACTTTGCATATGTCTTGTATTTTGTGATTTAAATCAATTGTTAACATTGCCCAAAATACACTTATGTGCACATCATTATCTTTCATAACACTTCTTCTCATGAGTATTGGATTCTAATGCTTTATCTATACTACTCTTTATATAAAAATGCACTAGATAACCTAGCATGATCTCTACAATGTTTTGGTATTTCTTGAATTTACAAATTGAGCAACATTGTAGTTTAATCTCTCTTTTTGATATGTTCATTTCATGCTTGGTATTTTTATGAAAAACTTTGAGATTTCAAAAAGGTTAAAACATCTTTCAATTTTGAACCAAAACTCATATTTCTACTTATGCTTTTCATGCTTACAAAAAGATGTTTATTATACTCTTCCGCTTGCTTACAACTCTTATCTTTTTATTTGAAATCTCTTATATATGTTATGCTTAAACTTTTTATCATTATTTATATTTCGAAAAGCTCGATCATGATATATTAATGCCTCCTTACTACCCTAACCCCACCTTCTTTTGATAATACCAAAAGGGGGAGATTAATTGAAGAAATCTATATAGAAGAAATATATAAGATTAAGGGGAGAATAGATTCATGAAATCTATCATTTAGGGGGAGTAACATATAAATTGCATTTATGGAGGGGGAGCATTAAGATAGGGGGAGTATGCACATTATCATGCATATCATCTACTATAGTAGCACTTTTATCTTGCTTATCTTATCTATAAACACTATTGTTGATTTCTTGCTTAGAGGATTTGTTATTATCAAAAGGGGGAGATTGTTGGACATGTGTGTCACATCCCTTTGTTTGAGAATAACAAATCACATATTGTATTTGATATTGCTTGTAGTGTGTTTATAGTGTGCAGGAACTATAGGTGCAATACTCCACTGGTAGAAAGCAGCTTGGAACAACCTTTTGAAAGGAGGAACGCTACCGCCAGCGCTATCGCTAGCGCCAGCGCTACCGCTACCGCTACCGCCAGCACTACCGCCAGGCGCTATCTCGAATTCGTGCACGCGACGGTTTTGTAACCGCTACCGCTACCGCTACCGCTACCGCTACCGCCAGTGCTATCTCCCGCTACCGCCAGCGCTATCGCTACCGCCAGGCGCTATCTCCAGTTCGTGCACAGCGCCACGCCGCCAAAGGTTGCGCAACCGCTCCACACAAAAGATACCGCCGACGCTATCCACTACCGCAGGCGCTAGCTCCAAGGTCTATAAATTGAAGTGTTCTCTCTCGTTTTGGTGAGACCCTCCAGAGATATTACTTGTGCCCAAACTCTCGTGCTGCTACTCTACCAAATCATCATCTCCCACTCAAAGCTAAAGAAGAAATTCTGGAGAAGGAAGCCATCACGCTGCATCCGAAGAACGGTCGCTTCGACCTCGCTTGTGCTTCAGCGATCCTTCATCCTCATCTCCAGAAATCTCAAGAGGGAGTTTTGCTTGTTATTTATTATTTCCATTCCACACTTTTTGTATCCGTTGTAGTGAAATCGCCTTGTTTTTGGCGACTAGGTCCTTGCGCGGCTTAGGGGGAATTCGCCGCGTGAGTTGGCGACTAGGTCTTGGGGATTAGATCTAGGGGTGCTCAAGGCCATATCCGGGGAAGGATTGGCTAGAGCGGCTTGAGGCCATTTCCGGGGAAGGATTGGCTAAAGCCAACCAGTTCGTGGAGAAACGAGTCGGTATAGAAAAGGAAAAGAAAATCATTTTTGTACGCCTCCGATTTCTAGCGTTATAGAAATCAAATTTTATGTAAACACTTTTTCACATAATATAATCATGTCTCTTTTGTGTTTACTTTGATTTCTATCATTTGGCGTAATCTTTATTATTTTCTGTTTCTAGTTTTCAATTCTAAATCTAAATTATTTTTTGTCATCATTATTTCCTATTAATCAAAACAATTTAGTAATTTTCTCAAAAAATTATAAAAAGAATTTTATTCCCTTATTCACCCCCCTCTAAGGGCGTCGTAAGATCCAACAAATAAGACTTTGATGGAAAGAACAAAAGCGAGAAGGGTAACAATTTTCTTCCTCCTGGTCTTGGGTTTCCATTTACGTTGATTTGTGATTTTGCTTGGTTTGATTTTGGTGGTGGCTTCAAGATTCTCTAATTAGAGAAATATGAAATCTATGGTTTAGTATGAACCACAAGAGCATATGTTGGTGTTTTAGGCATGCTTGAATTAGATCTCCAAAAACGTTGCGGAGTAGGGATGGTGGTGAAGCAGATTTGTGATTTTTGGCACAAATCGGTGATGAATGCTTGTTAGATTGCATTGGGAATTGGATTTGTGCACGTGTTTTAGAATCTGTTATAATGCCAATATTTTGAAGGGTTTAGGTCATTTGAGATTAGGCAAATCGATGGAGGAAAAAATGCAATTAAGGGTAGAATTGATTCCCTTTTTGATTGCTTGCCTAAATTAAAAAAAACTTAATTATTGTGGGTTGTATAATGGTTGGTTTGGCTTGTTTATAATCTCCACATAAGCTCCATAATAGTTATGATGTGATATAGAATGTTTATATAATTGTATAAAGCTTATTCATGCACAAATTGAGATGGAGTGTAATGTTGGGTCCTCATTTGATGCCGACAATGTATTGGTCGTGGGGATTCTTATGTTGCCATCACTTTGATATGAAATCCACTCTTAGCGATCATGGGACCTTGTACTTATTGATGAGAAATATACCCTTGGATCATATAAGTATAATGCCATCACAATTATTTTAAAAATTATTATTGGCGTTTGGTCTCAATTGTGTATTGTGCCGCCATAATTATGTGATAATGTTAGAATATATGGAATGAGAATTCCCTTATTTGTGATGTGATGATATGTTAAATGCATACATTGTGTGTTAGGTGTCGTTGTGGATCCATTATTGGAGATGCCCAGTTGCATTCTGTACAAACCCGTATTCGCCGAGTGGGTCCCCTAGCCTCAAGGAGTCTAGAAGGAGAGACGAGTGAGGTAAGCAAGCATTCGCATAAGCCCAGAAGGGCATTCGCCCGGAGGGATGAAGTAGCACTCGCCTACTAGGAAGTTCTAATGCGAGGACAGACAGGCGAAGGAAGGTCGGAACCCCAATCGCGCAGGGGATCCGGAAGTGGCGAGTGGTGCGTCCACGAACTACTCGCCCAGGCCTGGCGAGTGGTGCCCTTATGGACCACTCGCCCAGTGGGATCCAGAGATAAAATTACCTGGATATGCCTTGTGGGCTGCCAATAGCCCTCCAGAACAGCGAAGTTAGGCTGTTAGCAGACCAAAGTTGGGTGCGATTAGTAAAACCAAAAGGCGGATTCATGCTATTTGCAGACCAGCTAGAGAATCTATAAATAGACCCTTAAGGGAACCTTGGAAGAGACCAGATCTTTTGAGCTCTCTCCTCCATGATAGTTTCGGAGTTGGCTGTTAGTGCCCTCCAAGCTGCCTGGCTGAGCATGGGATTAGGAGGGGAAGTTCTCTAAGATCTTCCGGGTGTGTGGCGGGACCTCCTCGCTACAGCCTTGGGTCTGTTCCAGATTTTCCATCCACAATCAAGAGATTTTAGTGAGGGAGAAGTAAGCACGGGCTACACCCCCCTGTGGGTCCGAACTCAAGAGACCGGTTAACGGTTTCAACACATTCATATTTGCATTTGTAGGTACTTTTATATGCTCAACATAAAGAACATGTATGATGCTTGAGATACATATGTATATTATGTTTCATCATTGTTGGGAATATGACCCTCAATGTTCCCTTGATTTGAAGAGGCTTCACACTCAATGCTAAGTACAAGTTGTATTTGATAAACCTCATTTCATCTCATGACCATGCGGGGTTAGGTCATACCAGGGTATGAAGTAAGTTCAGTTGGCTTGCTGCCAAAACCGCTGAGACGAGCTCTCAGTCTCAGCTGAACCGCTGAGACAAGGCCAGGAGCCGCTGCGAAGGAGAATGGGCCAGCTGAGCGGAGGATAAGGAAAATCCACTGAGACAACTGTTTGTCTCAGCGGATCCACTGAGACGGGACACATGTAATCGTTGAGACAGGAGGTTGTCCCAGCCCAACCGCTGAGACAGATTCAAATAAGCAAACGGGCTTTACTTTTGGCGCAACACCTGTAAAGCAGGAAAGGATGTTTCCAATCACTCCCATGCTGTGTCAGGAGGACATCTGATAGACGTTGAAAGACAAGGGTAGTATAAAAAGAATCATTAGGGCTTTGTAAAAGGACTTACTCTCCAGCACATAAAAGAAGAACAATATTACTGTTCCATTGACGGCAGCCAAGAAAGCTTTCACTTGCTGTTTACCTGAAGCTGCAAGGAGAGAATAGATTGCTCCTCTTGATCAACTCAAGATAGAGCAAGTTGATCCTCACTCTTTCTCTGAAGAAAAGGATCAAAAGAATCAAAGTTGAGGCCATTGGACTCATCCCAGATTCAAGACTGCCACAGTAGTTGTTCTGCAACAGAAGACTAAGTTTATTTTATCTTCTTTTGTAATCATACATTGTTATTTCTGTAGGAACATAACAGTTCTGAGTTGTAGGGCATCTTTGCCTGAGGAAGTAGGGTTGTCTAGCCTGAGAAGTAGAGCTGAGAGGTCATCTTGAGTGTAGGATCAGTGTGTGATCTGAGGTAGGGTTGTTGAGCCTGAGGTAGGGCTTTTGAGCCTGAGGTAGGGTTGTGTAGCCTAAGGTAGGGTTTGTGAAGACCTGAGAGATCCCGAGGGATCTGTGTTGTAAGCTCTTGGAGCTGAGTTTGGAGGTGTTGGCCTTATCTAACTCATTGTTAGAAAGGTGAAGGGGGAAAGAGGAACCTCTATAAATCTTTGTGTGTTTTCTAGATGCTTGATAATAACTAACATAACATCAGAAAACAGCTAGTTTATAGCCTAAAGAAAAAGAAACCTATTCATCCCCCCCCCCCCTCTAGGTGACTAAGACTACATCCTAAAAAAACTATCAAGTGATATCAGAGAGAGGTTGGTCAAGAAGGACATAATTGTCTGACCAGATCCTATAAAGGAATAGTCTTATCTCAATCCAACGACCTCCACTGGATTGCAGAAGGAGATGGGATCCATGAAGTTGCCCATATGCAACAAAGAAAACTTTCACGTATGGAAGCAAAGGGTTAGGTTGTTTATGGAAGCATCTGACCCAAGGATTTACATCACAGTAAAACAAGGGCCCTTCACTTTTCAAACTGCCTCCACCATAGATCCAACCAGGAGAGTGGCCAAGGCCTTCAATGACTTGACCAAGGATGAACTAGCATTATTCACTATGGATAAAAGAGCACATAACATAATTGTTAATGCAATTGATGACTCTACATTTCAGAACTTGGTGCACTGCACAACTTCCAATGAAATGTGGAATACTTTAGTGGTGTATATGGAAAGGACAGCTGAGGTGAGGGATGATAAAAAATCACTCCTTAACCAAGAATATGAAGCTTTCAGGCAGCTGAGCTAGGGAAAGGATTTCTATGTGCTATGAAGGGTTCTTTAGGATAGTCAATGAACTAAGAACCTATGAAAGAGTGTTTACTGACTATGAGCTGAATGACAAGATCCTAAGATCTCTAACTAGAGACTGGGACACAAAAATATGTGCCATTAGGAAAGTGGCCAAGCTTGGTGAGACTCCTACTCATACACTGTTTGGGAAGCTGCTCTCTTATGAGATGCAGTTATCTACAAGAAAGGAAGAGGACACCTCAACAAGGGCTCATGCAAGGGAGAGATCTGTGGCTCTCAAGGTTGACAGATCCAAGAAAAGCAAGAACAGATGGTGTCTCCTCCAAGAAGGAGTGCTGAATCAGATAAGTCTGAGAACATCACTTCAGACAGCACTTCCTTTGTTGAAGAGTTTGCTGCCTTCTCAAGGCAGTTCAAGAAGATGAGGAGGAGGAAGAAGTGGAAGAACAAGCCATCCTCCTCCTCACACTCCAAGAAAGACCACAACAAATCTGAAAGGCAGCACCCAAAGGGTGACATGTATGATTCTAAATCTAGTAAAATGTTTCAAATAACATCATTTGCTATTGCTGCAGCAAGCCTGGACATGTCATAGTTGACTGTCCAGTCAAAAGGAAGGAAAGGGGTGACAAGAAACATCACCACCATAAGGATAGGAAGGGGTAAAAATCCTTCCTAGCCAAGAAAGAAAAGAGCTGGAGTGAATATGAATCATCATCTTATGATTCAGATGCTGAAGAAGAAGCCTTCATTGGAATGTTTGCAGCATATGAAGATGATGACTGTCCTACTGCTAGAATTGGAATCAGGGCCCCTCTATCACATTCAGGCAGTGATATAGAGGAGGATGAAGAGGACAATGTTCAGCTAGGCCTCATGGCCATCACTGATGACGAAGACAGTCAGAACATTTCTGACAATGAATAGGTATTGATTCATTCTATCTCCTTCTCTGATTATGAGACAAGCCCATAATATGAACCACCTTCATCAATTGGTGGAAGTGATTCAGAATATGAGGAAGATGTCAATCAATTGATTGACAAGTATGGTGCTCTCTTGGATGCTCTGAAAAAGAGCAAGAAGCTTGTCAAGAGGCAAGCCTAAGAAATTGCCTCCCTTAAGATGGATAAGCAAGAATGCACTGAGTCACCCTCCTTGGTGGCTCAGATGAGTAGACAAATAAGCCATCTAAAGGGAATGACCATTGTGCACTTGAACACCATATCCTAAAGGAACAAGGTCATCAAGGACCTTGAGGAGAAGCTTGTGAAAGAAAAGAGCCTAGTGGCTCAATTCTCCGAGCCCAAATCTGTGCTTCCTATTATTGATACATTTTCCTCTCAAACCACTAGGAAAGGACTAGGGTACAATAAAATGGATGTAGGAGAAGGGAGTGGAGAAAAGAGCAAGGACAAGGCTAAGCCTCATACCACCTTTCAGAAGGTGTTGCTTCCTTCTAACAGGTATGATCATGAAAGCATTTATGGTCACTGGAAGAATGGAAGCTCCTATAGGAAGGAAAACACTCTTTCCTATAGTGGAAGAAAGGGTATGGGAATGAGTGCCATGAAGGCTCCCCATGAAGAAATTCAAATGGCCCAACCTGGACCATTTGTATTTGGTTCCTCTGCCCCATCATTCAAGAGCATGAAAGCTAGCTCTTCCAAGTTCTGTCAAACAAAGAACATGGATGCTATCAAACCTGTGGACAAGTCCTATTGCTCAGTGTCTGATGCCATCGAATCTTGCCTGGCCCCCAAGCCAAAGCGAGCTGATGCCATTAAAAGAGCACCAAGACTCTTCAGAGGTTAACATTCAGCCAGATCATTGCTGAAAGGAACTTGAAAAATGTTGTTGTCCCCCCTCCTGAACATAAGCACAGTGTTGTTCTCCCCTCAAGAAATGTTCAGAAGAGGAGATACAATATTCATGAATGTTGGTGTTGTGGTAAAGTGGGACACTTTTCCATAGACTGTTGGTACAATCCCACTGTGCCAAGTGCAAAGAAAAGTCTTCCTACAAAGAGTGCAGCTGGTGTGAGGTCATTTCATCATGCTAACAAGGACCTAGGACCCAAAATTATTTGGGCTCCTAAGGGTAACTAAACTTCTTCTTGCAGGTTAGTTAAAGTACCAGCCTCAACCAAATATGGTACTTGGACATTGGGTGCTCAAGGCACATGACAGGAACCAGAAATCTTCTATAAGACTACAAAGCTGTGAAGAATGGACCTAAAGTCATCTTTGGTGGATCTGAAAGAGGAATCACCAAGGGATATGGTATGATATCCAATGACATAGTTTCAATCACAAGGGTAGCTTATGTTGAAGGGTTGCAACACAACCTATTGAGCAAAAGTCAACTATGTGATCTAGGCCATGTCATTGAATTCCACAATGACAAGTGCTTGATCAAAAAGTCTAATGACTTGGAGACCATTCTCTCAGGCACTAGGAGTGGGAATTGTTGAAACATGGCTTTCTGCATCCCTTTAATTTGAGAATAACAAATCCTACTTATATTTGATCTTGTTTGCCATTGTGTTTTTAGCATACAGGTTTGGACAGATATGACACCAGGGTGCTGCAATACTGGTCTGGCACTATCGACAAGAAGAAGGATTGAAAGATATCTAACGCCAGGCGTTAGGTCTTAACGCTGGGCATCAGCAATCGACGAGATGGCCTGTCTATCGACGGGATGGGATGCCGATCGACGGGATGGCTTGCCGACTGAATAAAAAGAGAAAGAAAATCAAAGCCTGGTGTTAGTACTTAACGCCGGCATTAACGATTGATGATTATGGCAAGGATGAATGCAACCGTGATTGATGGAGCAATTCAGGAATGATTTGACTCAATGTCCGACGTTAACTCTTAACGTCGGCGTTAACTTTTGTTCCCGCCAAGATGCAAAATGAATGGAGGGAAGCTGTCGTGATTGCTGGAGCACTTTTGGAATGATTTGACTCAACGCCAGGCGTTAGAGTCAACGCCAGCGTTAAGGTTGCCTAAAATGATTGTTTCCAAAGATGCAGAATCTCCTTCCCATTCTGAAGATCTGATCCATCAAAACAATTCCAAATTGGGTCAATGACAGGCGTTAGCCTTAACGCCGGCGTTATCCTTCAGTCCTATAAATTGGTGGATTTCATCTTCTCCGATGACTGATTGAAGAGAGACCTATTCCATCACTTCAGAAACTTTGTGAGGGCCGTATTTCCAGACCAACACTTCTCCCACTCAATTTCAAAAGGAGGAATCGAAGGAGGCTTGGATCAACACGCTAACTCAACACGAAGAACGCACGCTTGGACTTCAACGATCTTCATTGATTCTTCGGCGTCTCCTTCAGATCACCTCATGGGGAGTTTCATATTTGTCTTTTGTTTTTATCTTTGTAATCGGTTCGGAAATTTGCCTTTGTTTTAGCGACTAGGTCTGGGTTGGACTTAGGGAGTAATTCGCCTCGTGTTGGAGACTATGTCTATGGAGTAGATCTAGGGGGT
Organism: Dactylorhiza incarnata; assembly: GCA_033032865.1. Classification (NCBI taxonomy): domain Eukaryota; kingdom Viridiplantae; phylum Streptophyta; class Magnoliopsida; order Asparagales; family Orchidaceae; genus Dactylorhiza; species Dactylorhiza incarnata. The sequence continues at coordinate 158,771 of JAWHQI010000005.1, forward strand.
GCTCAAGGCCTTTCTGGGGATATGAAGGCTAGAGCGGCTTGAGGCCATATCTGGGGAGAGATCGGCTAAAGCCAACCAGTTCGTGGGGAACGAGTCGGTATAGAAAACGAAAAGAATATTTCATATTTCGCCTTCGATTTCTAGCATCATAGAAATCGAATTTTGTAATCAATTTTATAAATGATAATTATGTCTGTTCTTGTGTAATAAAATTGATTTCATTTCTAATTTCATTATCTCTTTACTTTTGATTTAACTTACTTCTACCAAAATATCAAAAGTTTTCTATTAAAGTTTTCTAAAACCCTTATTCACCCCCCCCCCCTCTAAGGGAGCCTCAAGATCCAACAAGTGGTATCAGAGCGAGGTAATTCCAAATCGACTTAACAACTGGGAATAATGGCGTCTCTTGATCATGATCTCGCTTCTACTAGTGGGGAAATTTTTAATATAAATGAAAAAGTATTATCACCACCTTTATTTATGGGCAAAAAATATAAAGGGTGGAAAATATTAATAAAAAATTTTCTTAAAGCCTTAGATGAAAAAGTTTGGAATATTACTATTGAAAAGCCACCTAGCGTACTAACCAGAAATGAAATTGTTTTAAATGCAAAATCAATAAATAGTTTATTTTGTGCGTTAGATCAAAATATTTTCAAACTTATTTATACTTTACCTACCGCATATGAGATTTGGAATTTCCTTCAAAGAACTTATGATTCTCCTTCTATAGGTATGGAACAGTCACAAGAACCGGAGAATATACAAGCTTGCAAAAATTTTCAAGAAAGCTCCTCACGGGATGGATCAATGGAGTGCACATCTAGTGGAAGAGAAGAAGAAATCTTATATTTGGAAGAGGAGTGCCAAGAAGATGTCAAAGACACTATATATTCAAATCTTGCCTCATCCACAAGCGCCATAAGGAAATCAAAATCTCTTATTCTATGCAATTCTATTTCTACATTACAATTGCTTCAAACTACAAAGCAAAAAATTAAGAAATTGAAAAATGCTAATTGCAAATTGCGCTTAGAAAATAAAGGTTTAAAAGCAAAAGTTAATGAAGAATCAAATTTTGAGTTATCTCGGTCTACCCATGGCTCCTTAGTTGAAAACATTACACCTTGTGTAGAATATAATGAATTAAAAGAAAAACACAAGAAACTTGAAAAGAAGTTTATTTTTATAAAAGAATAAAATGAAAGATTATGTTTAGAAAATTCATCTTTGAAAAATGATTGTGCTAAGTGTAAAGACTATAAATTTGAAATTAAAGAGATGGATGAAACATTTGAAGAATATAGAAATAACTATCAAAATCATATTAATTCAATTGTTTCCACTCTTAAAAATAGCGCAATCGCTTATAATAAAGCTAGACATAATTTAAAAATTAAGAATAATGAACTAAAAACTAAAATCAACTTGCTTAAGGAAATCATAAAGAAAATTTCTCAAAACATACATTTTCAATATAATGGAAAATCCAAAAGCAAGTTGAATATGATTTCTCAAAAGTTGAATAACTCAAACAATGGAAATAAAAACTTCAAAAGATTGAAAATGAAATTCCAAAATACAATCATCATTATCATTTACAACATCAATCTTCTCCCAATATAAAATTAAATGTTCACAAATTTCCTATGAAAATTACTTTCAATAATCATTACAATTATACTCTTCAAAATAAAGACAATCATAATGGAAATTTGATGCATAAAAATAATATTAAACCAAGGTTTGAATGGAGACCCAAAGTTAAAGATGAAACACAAACTCCACTCAAAAGGGCTCATTCATTTCCATCTCCCCAAAAGCAAACACGATGTATTTGGGTACCCAAAAGAACCATCCCACTTGGTCCCATTTGGATACCTAAATCTCTAATTCATTAGGTATCATACAAATGCATGAAGTAGAAATAATTAAATATGAAATATCATCAACTCTACTTCATGATATGCTTAAACTTTTTTTTGTTTACCATCATGCTATGGTCGTTTTGTATAACATGTGATATGACTTTCACACACTAAGCCACAAATTCATTAATGAATCAAATTGAATAAAAGTCATTTCATCTCACAAGTGACCTATCTATCCTTTTTTTACCTTCTAAATCCATTACCTTTAAATGTTGTATACCATCATTATAAATTAAATGCTAAATGCTTATATGATATTATCAAGACTAATAAAATAATTGTCAAAAGGGGATTTAAAGGGAGATTATGGGGTCTTTGGCTAAATGTATAAAATGCACAAGTGATTGATTACTTATTTAATATCCTTATGTCATTTGATAGCCTCTAATTTGTTTAATCATAATCACGAAAAATTGAAATTGAATAATTGCAAAAATCATATGTTTTTAAACAAGAACCAAAATTAAATTTACAAAAATAGGCAAGATTTTGACGCAAACTTCAAACGATCATAACTTTTGATCCGTTTGTCCGATTTTCGCCCATAATAACTTTTCGGAATGAGGACGAGAAGATCTATGCAATGGTAAACAAGCCTCGATCGTTTGAGTTCATTTGGACCCTTTGAATTGCCAAAATTCAACTCTATTTAGAAATTATATCCGTTTTTCTTTTTCAGCAATTTTTTTGTGTCTACGGATTTTTTTGTCACAGGCCCCTGTGTCCCCTTCCAACAAATCATATGCTTGTAATCTTTACATAACCTTGCACCTTATTACCATAAACTTTTCATTCTAGCATCATCACTTACTATAAGAAGAAATCAATGTCTATGCTAGATGTACCATGTTATGCTAAAGAAAAATAGAATAATGAAAATTAAAAGTCAAAAAATTATATATATATATATATATATGTATATATATGTGTGTGTTTTTGTTTAGTATTCAAAAACCAAAGAGAAAATTAAAAAAGCCTTTCAAAAATAACAAAAACAATTTGTTTCTCATTGTATTCATTATTCACCTTACAATATTTCTCTTTAATATTTTGAAAAGGTTGAATATGAATTATTTTCACTTACAATAATTAATTATGAGTATCAAAATTTCTATGTGATAATATTAATGATCATAATTATATTATGTAATATCAAAAGATTCTTTTGGTTCTATCATATGATTGGTGATCATGATAATTATATGAATAAATTATGTATTGGGGTTGCATGTATCTTACTATATCTAGACCATAGAATGACCTTCATATCAATAACGTCAAATCAAATGATCACTTATTTCTAGGTCTACAAATTGAATTTCTATCAATTTAAAAGACATGCATTATTCTTATGGCATAATATGAACTCATCATACTGGCATTATCAACTAATAAATATTATCATTCATGCTAGTTATCAAATAATGTCATAATGAATCCATCTTAAAGTAGAAAAATTGAAAGATAAAATAACTATGTGACTTTAAATTGTTTCCATAGGACAAAATGCTTAGGATGTCCATGATCATTCACCCACATTATGTGTCTCACAATAGCGAGGGCGTAGGATTGTATGCATTAGAAGACCTAACCTCAAAGTCATGTCTTGTCCTTAACCGGGGAGGGTTCCAGTGGGGCCTTGCGAGGCACTAGGGGGAAAGAGTGCTAGGTTGAGCGTTCTTTAGTGTGTGCATATGAGATTAACACCCCATCCTACGGCATGTGTGCATCTCCTCATGCCCATCCGTCACTTAGTACGGGGCTAGTGTGTAGACATATAGTTAGGATATTATAATCTAGGACATAATTATATCATATGTTGTGCATACACTCTTTAATATTATTCATGCATTATTGGTTTGATCAAACATGCTTATTTTGTATTTTGCATATCTTATCATTTTTTAGCTCTAATGATCTTGTAAAATACAAATATATGAAAACGAAATAAAAATATAAAAACCATTTTTGAACAAATAAAACATGCTTAAATAGCCTTCTAATCATTTCCAACTTCTCTGAAATTTCTACACTAAGAAGGTCTATATACCTACTATCTATGCCAAAGAAAAGATTTTCAAAAAATCTCAAAAATAGCATACTGTCTCGGCGTTAACTAGTTAACGCCAGGCGTTAGCCTTTTTTCCCAGATTAAAATTCTGCTTTCTCTACACTATTTCTGATATTTTTCTAATGATTTTTCTTTGTTTATTTTCTCATATTTGAAATTATTTTGTTATTAATTTGGTTATTTTATTCCAAAATACAAAAAAATTAAATAATTCAAAATGCTCAAAAATATGCTTTTGTTATTTGTTTTGCTTTAAAAATTTACAAATTTATGGTTTGACTATAAGACTTCACAAGAGCAAACATCTTAGTCATTTTTGTTTCAAATGGTCAAAATTGATTTTAGGCATACACTTAAAGATTGTCTTCAATGTCTAATTTTTATTTCAAATTTCCTAAACATTGTTTTATCTTATCATGCCTTGACCTTAATCTGATTATGTGCAATGAAATAGTCTATAGAAAATTATGTATGATTGCCTAGCATGCCTCTAAGTATGAGTAATGTTTTATGCTAATCAATGATTCATACACTCACTACTTTGGTAATCTACATGTGCTCATAATCTTAGTCTTGCATGAATGTGTAGTGTAATCATTTTAACACATTAAGTTGTATGTCTAAATTACCTACACCATCTTTCAAAAATAAATTTCATGCACAACATAGAAGTGTTATTTCAATAATATTAAAGTTTGCATCAACAAGTGAATTCGGAGACCTTTTGGCCCAAAATAAAAATCTAAAATAAAAAGCCAAAGATAACCACCAAGCACTACTCACCCTCCTGATAAGTCTTAATGAGCATTGTGAGGTTGAGCACCTTGGAAAGAATTGTAAAGTGTCTTGTGCAAACATACTCTTTTTATCACTTCTATTTGTACATCAGATCACTAAAATAATTTTTTTATAAAATGCTTATGTGATCCCCCAAGCAATACTTCGCTCCCTGATAAGTCTTAATGAGCATTGTGTGGGCGAAGCACCTTGGTAGTTGTACTCCTTTTATGTGCTTTGAAATTTTATTCTAACATTGATGTGTGAAAGTAATTATAAGATTGCAATCTTAATATTGTTGTTACTATTTCATTACATATGTCATGTGTTTTGATTATTTCACTTGTATACTTTTATCAAAACACTTTATGCACACATCATTGATTTTCATAAAGCTTCTACTCATGAGAATTGGATCCCAATGCAAAATTACACAATTCTCTATAAACTTAAGTAAAAGCACTAGATTGCAATGCATGATTTCTACAATGTTTTCTTTAATTGAAATACGAATAGGTTACATTGTAGTTATTATCTTTCTGAATATGTTGATTCATGCTTTTCTATTTGTTATGAAAATTCTTCAAAGTTAAAATGCTCATATGTGAAGAATCTAGATATATTGTTGAAATTGTCAAACTATAACAAAAATACCACTCTTAATTATTTTGTATTTGTTTTTTCGCATTTCTCTTTTGGTCATGTATTTCATTTACCATGGTTTATCATGCTCACTTCTTGGTCTTTCTTCACTTGTGCTTGTCAAACAATATTGCATCTGTTTCATCAAGTAATATTCTTCTTTAAAAATTAATTTGCAAAGCAAGTGATTACATTCCTTTGGTACAATCTTTGAATGATGTTCTTTCACGCTTATCATATATCTTTCAACTGTGCTACTCTCTTCCTTAGCTCGATCATGACTTACTTTATGTTTACACAAAACTCTTAATCCTCTCTTAGTTATGTCCCAACATTTTCTTCTTTATTCTAGTTTTGTTTCACTCCACCATCTTTTGCTAATAACAAAAGGGGGAGAATAAAATGATAAATCACAAGGAGTAGGATTCACTAGATTAAGGGGGAGCATGAATCTAGTCTATAGGTGCATACACTAAGGGGGAGCACTTTAGTAGGGGGAGCACAATGTTAAATGAACTATAACTCTTATTATTATCTCTATGACTGCTTGTGTCATATATCCTTCTAAAAACACATATCTTATCTATGAATATGTTTTATCTCTTTTGGATTTGTTATTATCAAAAGGGGAGATTGTTGGAACATGGCTTTCTGCATCCCTTTAATTTGAGAATAACAAATCCTACTTGTATTTGATCTTGTTTGTCATTGTGTTTTTAACATACATGTTTGGACAGATATGACACCAGGTTGCTGCAATACTGGTCTGGCACTATCCAAAGAAGAAGGATTGAAAGATGTCTAACGCCAGGCGTTAGGTCTTAACGCTGGCTTTAGCAATCGACGGGATGGTCTGCCGATCGACGAGATGGGATGCCGATCGACGGGATGTCTTGCCGACTGAATAAAAAGAGAAAGAAACTCAACGTCAGGCGTTAATACTTAACGCCGGCATTAATGATCGACGATTATGGCAAGGAGGAATGCTGCCGTGATTGATGGAGCAATTCAGGAATGATTTGACTCAACGCCCGGCGTTAACTCTTAACGTCGGCGTTAACTTTTGTTCCCGCTAAGATGCAAAATGAATGGAGGAAAGCTGCCATGATTGCTGGAGCACTTTTGGAATGATTTGACTCAACGCCAGGCGTTAGAGTCAACGCCAACGTTAAGGTTGCCTAAAAAGATTATTTCCAAAGATGCAGAATCTCATTCCCATTTTGAAGATCTGATCCATCAAAACAATTCCAAATTGGGTCAACGCCATGCGTTAGCCTTAACGCCGGCGTTAGCCTTCAGTCCTATAAATTGGTGGATTTCATCTTCTCTGATGACTGATTATAGAGAGCCCTATTCCAACACTTCAGAAACTTTGTGAGGTCCATATTTCCAGACCAACACTTCTCCCACTCAATTTCAAAAGGAGGAATCGAAGGAGGCTTGGATCAACACGCTAACTCAATGCGAAGAATGCACGCTTGGACTTCAACGATCTTCAGCGATTCTTCGGCGTCTCCTTCAGATTACCTCATAGGGAGTTTCATATTTGTCTTTTGTATTTGTCTTTTATTTTTATCTTTGTAATCAGTTCAGAAATTCACCTCGTGTTGGCGACTAGGTCTGGGTAGGACTTAGAGAGTAATTCGCCTCGTGTTGGCGACTAGGTCTATGGAGTAGATCTAAGGGGTGCTCGAGGCCTTTCTGGGGATAGGAAGGCTAGAGCGTCTTAAGGCCGTATCTGGGGAGAGATCAGTTAAAGCCAACCGGTTTGTGGGGATACGAGTCGGTATAGAAAACGAAAAGAATATTTCATATTTCGCCTTCGATTTCTAGCGTCATAGAAATCAGATTTTGTAATCAATTTTATAAATGATAATCGTGTCTTTTCTTGTGTAATAAAATTGATTTCATTTCTAATTTCATTATCTCTTTACTTTTGATTTAACTTACTTCTACCAAAATATCAAAAGTTTTTTAAAACCCTTATTCACCCCCCCCCCCTCTCTAAGGGCGCCTCAAGATCCAACATGAATGTTTATTGCTTAGACTTTATATGCAGTAATTCTCCTTCATCTGTATGTCTAGTTGCTAATGAAAATGAGTCTCTTTGTGTTCAATGGCACAAGAGACTTGCCCACATTAACTACAAGACAATGTATAGACTATTCTCTAAAAACCTTGTTAGGAATAGTCCTAATTTAAAATGTATTAAAAGTGGTTCTTGTCATGCTTGACAAATGGGTAAGGAAACAAGGGCCACCTTTAAAAGTATTGGCTCCAAAGTCACTGAAAGATGTCTATATCTGTTGCACATGGACTTGTTTGGTTCTTGGCCAATTCAGAGCCTAGGAGGGAAGTTGTATACTTTGGTGATTGTTGATGATCACTCAAAATATACATGTGTATTCTTCCTTAAAAAGAAATCAGATATATTGAATGTCTTTATAAATCATGTCAAGGCTATTCATAATGACTTAAAATGTGATGTGGTCAGGATTAGGACTGGCCCTGTGTAAGACCCCCCTCCCGCACCAGGAGAGTTCCCGGACCTTATGCCCAGAACCGCCGCCTTACGGTGACGCTAACACATGAGTTAGCCGCCTCCGCAAGACGCTGATCCTGCCGGCAAGAACGATCAACTAGGCCAACAAGAATGAGAAGAAAATAAGTAAACAAGTCCACAATCACACACATCTGTATAAATATATCCAAATGTAATCTGTCCATCAATGAGTACAATAAATGAAAGAGTAAAAGGGCTTATGCCCGGTACATATCCAAAGTAGAACAAAATCCCACTCTCTCATTCTACATCTATGCGGAAGCTAAACAAACTCTCAAATCTTCAAACACCTGTCTTGTAGTAGAAGTACTGCGCGGCTTTTGCTCCCCAGATCCTGCCATCATGTCCTGACTGGTCGTACATCTGCTCAGCTCCTCGAACACCTACGATCACAACCGACCGTTAGTCATAAAGACTAAGCCGATTTTGTGCCCGCCTCCCCCCGCGTCTCCTAGGCACCGAGCAGGAGGAAGAAGCGAAGGACAACAAAGTGGAGTAAACAAAAGCAGGTGACAAGGAAATCTAAACTAGCAAGTATATATAAATAGGCAAGCGCTACTATAGCAGTATAAATAAGTAAGCAGTAAAGAGCAGTAAAAGAAGTAAGTAATAAGCAGTGCGCGCAGGTATAGCAAACAAGTAAATAATTCTACACTACCATCACATGAGTACCTTAACTTATATGAATGCTCATACAAACTTATAAGTTAAGATTTCCGGAATTGTAACTTATCATATAAAAGAGCCCATACAAATTTATATGATAAGGGTCTGCAAATTATGTTCTAGGTTTACGTATGATATGATGTGCATGTCATGATATGATTCATACAAGTGCAACTCACCCACACGACTCTATGATCACAGACCTTTAGTTCCCACTTTTCGGAGTTAGCTACACTCTCTGGTACTACCGTTGTGGCTACGGCAGCGGTGGAGCGAGCATCTCCACCCCCAGGCGGGTATACACACTACCAGGCCTAGACCTCTCATACGCCTCTTTACACGTCCTAGGTGCACCCTAAAGTCTTGCGTACTCTTTGCTGGAACCTACCAGTCTTAAAGGCCGGGTGTGCGTCCTTTTGGGGATCGTCCTCCAGACCGCAGTATAAACAACCTACTGGACCCTCAACCTCACACCCGCCTAAGTCAACGTACTACCGTCGGTGTGAAGACCAGCCCGTACCGAAGACCCGCCACTAATTTGTTCTTATGCACATGCAATTTATCACCACCTGAGCCTCCAGCTCGCAGTACTAACTCGTCCTGATATACAACCTCCCGAGCCTCCAGCTCGCAGGACCATCTCGTCCTGATATACCATATCCCGAGCCTCCAGCTCGCAGGACTAACTCGTCCTGATATACAACTTCCCATCCCTTAACTCGGGATGAAGTTTACCATATCTCTTATTCATATAGTTAGGCTAATCTTGTCTAATTATTGTATACTTAGAAGTTTAGGGTGAATCCTGGACTTCCCGAGGTTTACCCGGTGAAGGGCTCGCAGCGGTACTAGGGAATGCAATGGCCTGAAACCCAAATCCTCCATTCGAAGACAATTACTTTTATTGGTGGCTACCCCATTCTAAGACCCACTATACTTATTACTCTTTATAATTTAGGTGTTTTCATGACTTATGTTTCACCCCATTCCTAAGCAACCGTTCTCTTGAATGGTGCTCAACTCTCAAGATTCTTCGCCCTCTAAGTGGTATATACTTGTGTACTGTTATAATCCAATTCTCACTGATTCTCTATGTGGTTTTGCTGATTTAATCATCATATCAAGTTTTCACTATTCGCAGACCACGACATATAACTAATTTGATTCCTATGATGAAATCTTGGTCAAAACACTTCCAAATGAGTTCTAATTTTTATCATAGGTTTTTACTGGGTAAAATAAGAGTTGACTAGAATTTAAGCAGACTTCATACAATTTTGACCTCCATAAAAATTTATAAATCAATTGTCATCATTGAAAATGCAAAGGAACTATCATGCCAATAATTTCAATATTGCTAAATAATTTTCCAGAGATGATAGGTGACAAAATATTATGATTATCAAAGTTTCACAATTTTCCAGAGGTTCTATGATCATAATTTCCATTTAACAATAATTATAAGCAAATGTGAATTTGCACAGCAAGTACTAGATTTTGACTTCCTAAAATTCTGGTAAAATTACAGTGAACCTATAATGCCATTAAAACACTAATTCCAAAAGATCATAATTTTCCAACAAATTTAAACCCACAATTTCTATTTATCATAAAGGGGTGACAAAATGACTTTGTACATCAAGTACCAGATCCTGACTTCCTAAAATTCCGAGAAAATTACAGTGGCACTATAATAACAAAAAACACTAATTCCAGAAGATCAAAATTTTCCAGCAAAGATAAACCCATAATTTCTATTTATCATAAAAGGGTGACAAAATGAATAAAGGGTATTTCAACATGAATAATGTCTCTTAAAATTCTATCAAAAATCCCAGAGATTTATAATTGTATTCCTAACTATCTTCCAGAGTTTCAACCATTAATCAGACATTTTGCCTAGTGCATTCTCACTTATTCATAATTGTGACATAAGGCAAATTTGCTAAAACCTAGAGGAATTGATCTCTGAATTTTCTACTAAAATTTACAGGGGTTCTAAATGGAATAACAAGGGATTACCCAGAGTTTCACAATTTTCCTCAATTTATTAACCATAGATATTTCAAAAATATAAAAGTGTGACATAGATCACATTGATCATATTCCTAAGGTTCTTGACCCTAGAGATCCCAAGTTTTTCTGAGGTGGTGTATTACATCATAAGGAGGGTGTGTGCAAAATTTCAGAGGCTAACTTAAAGCCATTTGGGATAAAAACACAATATACCTATTTTGGCTATTGGCACACCAAATCACCCTTTAAGTGCATGCATAGAGAATTACCCAACATCCAGAGGCCCATTTGATCTCAAATTTTAACCATGGACTAATATTGCCTAAGTAAGGGTGACACCCAAATTTGGGGCCAGTTGGAGCTATACAACTCCAAAAATGTCACTTATTCGATTTTACATATTTTGAATAAAATCTTAGGCAAATCATCTCCTAAAATCTGATTTTTGGATGCAAGCTAGATGTAGGGCACATGCATGCATGAACAAAATTTCAAGCCCATCAGATCTATATTTTAGAATATATACACAAAATGATTTCTGGTTTCTATTGTGACCAGCCTCACTAAAGTGAGAATCATGGGTCCTACAATGATCCAATTGGTCTGATTCAACTTTCAAATGAAAGTAGACATCAAGATCTACAAATGTTATCTCAGGCAACTTTTCCTAAAAAGGCCTCTAAGGGCCTCAAAATCCAGTATGAAAATGCATAAGAAAGTGTGACATATCATTAATTTGAAATAATGTGGTCTGCATGTAGCAGATCTGTCCAAATTCGATGGCTCTCCTTCATCTTCTACCTTTAGCCAACGGCTGTGATCTTCCCGACCTGGACCATCTTCAAACTCTATTTCTCGGCCACTTCCGTCCCACCACCGTCGGCCACCGCCTCCACCACCTCCGTTGAGGTGGTGGCTAACGCCAGGCGGCGACACGGCCGCCGGAGACAGCCTCTCCGGTGATTCCGAGCGGGAGAAAGAGCTCAGAAAATCTCCCTCAAGCTCACATGGGATCGGGCTCAATTGAGCCCGATTTCTCTCCTAAATGGACCTAGATACTAACACAGAGGGAGAGGGGGAGAAATCGGACCTGAAGTAGGGTTGACGGTGAGTATTGTGGCGGTGCGGCATGGTGGCGACGAGTTCCGGCGATCCTATTCAATTCCTCGATCCTCCAGTAAAAGCTCCACTCCAGGTGGCTATTCCGACTGCTTGGGCCTCTCTGAAGCTGATGGTGTACTCGAATGAAGGAGAGGAGGGCTCTAAGTGCAAGCCCCACTAAAGCATGGCTCGGCCAAGCTTTGGTTATTCCTCCCAGATGCCAAGTGGCACTCAGTCAGCATAAAACGGCTGGGAATTGATGGGGAGGTCAGGGATGGCTTTGGGCAGAGGAATGGAGTGCCAAGTGGCCTCCATTCCTCAAATTCCTCTTGTTTTCTAATGGAATTTGGTGAAAATTCCATGCTTACTCCTTTGCATGTTGGAAATAGGTGGGAAGGCTGGTCATTAGGTACTTGGGCATCAGAATGGGCTTTGGATCAAGGTTTTAGGCCGTCTAAGTAGCTAGAACTTACGGGAAAGAATAAGTTTCTGCGTTTGACGAACTCTAACCTGCGTTCGATGAATTTCATCCTGAGGTCGACGAACGGCGAGCTTCAGTTTGACGAAATCGACAGCCCTTAGTTTATTTCTCTGTTCGACGATTTCTAATCTGCGTTCGACGAACTCATCCTGAGTTCGATGAACGGCGAGCTTCTGTTCGACGAAATCGACAGCCCTTAGTTTATTTCTCTATTCGACGATTTCTAATCTGCGTTCGACGAACTCATCCTGAGTTCGACGAACGACGAGCTTCTGTTCGATGAAATCGACAACCCTTAGTTTATTTCTCTGTTCGACGATTTCTAATCTGCGTTCGACGAACTCATCCTGAGTTCGACGAACGACGAGATTCAGCTCGACTAGTCTGCGTTCGACGAATTTCTAGTCTGCGTTCGACGAACGCCTTCCTAGGTTCGACGAATTGCGAGTTTCAGTTCGACCAGTCTTCGTTCGACGAACGCCTTCTTGGGTTCGACGAACGGCGAGTTTCAGTTCGCCGAACCTGCGTTCGACGAACGCCTTCCGGGTTTCGACGAATTCTATTTTTTCCTGACAGATTATTAAATTATAACTTAGTTTGACGAACCCGCTCTGCGTTCGATGAACGCAGCACTGCGTTCGACGAAATTGATTCTGATCGACGAATTTCTTCTATTCTATTGGTGGAGTCAATTTGCAAGTGTGAGTTCACATTGAGCTAGTTTGACCTGAGTTGACCTGCCTCCTATAGTAGACCACATGTGGGTTCATTCAACTCAATGTGTCCTAAGGTCACTACCTAGCCCAAACTCACATCACTCACCACTTGTCGCACCCTAGTTGAAGTTAAGGGGTCTAGTAGGAAATGGGATGTTACAAATCCCAATAAACAAAAGAATAATTTCTTCCTCGAAATTTAAGTTCGGGTCTACGGGGTTCCAGGCTAATTAAAAAAGTCTCAAATGGTATATATGATATCACAAGACTATCTGGTAATTGTTATATTATCTCATCGTCAATGTTTCAACATATCCATCCTTCAAATATATTTCAAGGTTGCACTTTTAAAGTCAGTACGATGTCTTCTCAGTAATTAATTCCAACAATATTTCCAGATCTCCCTACTGATATATATATAAATTTACAGAATTCTATAACAACCCATCAACAATAATTCATTGTAGGAATTCTTCCAATTATACGTCAATTTCTACTTCGTGAAGGAAGCATGTCTTTTATTCATTGATTACTTCTAAGCAAATTCCCCAAAGCTTCCTACTGATATAAAAAGTCTATATGCAAAATTCCATAACAATCAAGTACAATAATTCATGGTACGAATTTCTCAAGTTATATGCTCGAATTCTACTTTGTGAAGGAAGTATCAAAAATGAGTAACCATAAATTCCATCAAAATCCCCAGAAGTTCATATTGTTATCAAAGGCCTATGCACAAGTTTCTATAACAATTCTGCGTCAATACTTCAAGATATGGGTTTCCTAATTTATAACTCCAAACTCTACATTGTGAAGGGAGCACCCAATATATGTAATTATAAATTCTGGGAAAATTACCAAAGATGTGTAATGATATCACAAGGTTATGTTCAGATTATTAGAATATTCCCGTGTCAACAACTCTAGGTATGAATATTCTATATCATAAATCCGAATATCCAGCTTCATTCAGCTTTAAGTTCATTAGCTTACCTAATTGTGGAATGAAGTAAATTGGGATAGTTGAATAATTAATGATTAATTAACTATATTATCATCAAAGTCCCCCCAAAATTTACAGAGCGTAATCTCACTCTATTAAGTGAATGCCATAACTTATGTCTTTTCAAAAAGTTTTGACCCTAAAAATACTCCTTTAAGGTCTATGTGACAATTCACATAAATTCCAAATTTCCTAGGGAAATCAACCCAACAGTTTATGATTTTCTCCAAGGGATTTTGTCTCATAACCCTAAGTGTATGTTTTAAGTTTCGTGAGATTTGACCGAGGGAAAACTCTTAAACTCTCATGTAGGCCTAGTATTACATGGTCATGATATAAGCACACCAATTCCCTTGCACTTGTTTATGAAGTAAACTAACTTTCAAAGGTCCAGTTGGCCTAAAATTTTTAACCGTGGTCTACTATATGCATGACCACCCTCCCGAAGGAGATTTGATGTGATTTTAGTCCAAATCACTCGTATTATGCACCATAAATGGTTTATTAAATTTCTCCTAAAACTTTAGAGAAATGTGCCCCAACAATTCTTATCTTTGTGCATATAGTAGATCTATGGTGCGCACGAACATGGTTAAATTATCAGCCTCATATCATTTACTATGTAAAGTTATTTGCATCTTAAGATATGTCCTTCACTAGGACCAACCTTACTAAGTCTGACCCACTGAGGGTTGTAGGGCTTCAAATGGTGTGATCTCACTTCCTACAGATAGTAGACACAAATGCCTACAAAAGTTATCTCAACCTACTTTTCATTTTATGGCCTCTAAGGGACTCAAAATTGGAGAGCAAAAGGTCTATTTTACTAGGGTAAAAACAACCTTTTGGTGTGGCCTAAGTAAAGGTCTTTCTATCGATCATTTAAACATATGTCTACTCATATGTAAGGATCCAATTGGGTCCGAAAATTTTATCATGGACTAATATATACATAATCACCTTACCAAGGGGATTTGGAGTGATTTGACTTCTATAGAAAAGGTCTTTCCATAAATTCCCATTTTGGGCAGTGTATGTATTTGGGCATGACTCATGCATGACAAAAATTTCAACCTACTTGGAGTTGTAGAACTCCAGGATTTACTAAGTTCAATTTGGGTTCTAAATGCACACCATTTTCCATAAGTAAGGTCTAGGAAATCCAAGTTGGTACCAAACTAATCCAATAAACAAAAGGATTAGCCCCCATGCATTTTGGGTTAAGTTTCTTTGGTATCGTTAGGATATATTTGTCTTAGATATACACTCAATCCTTAGGGTATCCGACCCTAGAATTGGAGTCTCAACCTGAGACCTATTAATATTCCACGTACTTTAAGAACCTCGGGGTTACCAATTTTTCACACCCTTCTCAATGGTTAGTATGTAAGCAGCTCTAAAATGGGCATTTTCTAAACACGAATCCTTATTCAACTAAACACAAATCCTTATCTGATTTCTGGTATTTGTCATGATGATTGGTTCGATGCAACCTAGTTGTTGGTTTAGAGATTTAAGTTTACGAGTCTCTTGTTATTTTTCTAATGGATTTCATGCACCAATCCCTTGAGGCGATCCTATCCATTGGGTATGAAGTGGTAATCTCACTTGGTAGGCGAATCAGGGACACCTAAGTTTAAGCCTTGATTAACTACTTCCTCATAAGGTTCTTCTCCTAGTCACTTTGGGTGTCATCATGCCTTAATCAGTCTATACCCGAGGTCGATTTGGATTAGTATATGCTATGAAGTCATCTTGGTGCGTCAAACTAGAATGATGTCCTAGTTGGGCTGGCCTAACTCATTGATTAATGGACTATTTTGTGTGATTTGTACACATGGGCACACCACTGCTTCCGCTGCTAGTTTGTCCTCAAACTAACTCGAGTGGGGGTGTCCCATGGTTTTGTGGACTTCTTTCTCGTTGGATCGTTTGTTCAAGTGATACCAGTTTGTAAGACCCCCTCCCGCACCAAGAGAGTTCCCGGACCTTATGCCCAGAACCGCCGCCTTATAGTGACGCTAACACACGAGTTAGCCGCCTCCGCAAGGCGCCGATCTTGCCGGCAACAACGATCAACTAGGCCAACAAGAATAAGAAGAAAATAAGTAAACAAGTCCACAATCACACGCATCTGTATAAATATATCCAAATGTAATCTGTCCATCAATGAGTACAATAAATGAAAGAGTAAAATGGCTTATGCCCGGTACATATCCAAAGAAGAACAAAATCTCACTCTCTCATTTTACTTCTATGCGGAAGCTAAACAAACTCTCAAATCTTCAAACACCTGTCTTGTAGTAGAAGTACTGCGTGGCTTCTGCTCCCCAGATCCTGCCATCATGTCCTGACTGGTCGTACATTTGCTCAGCTCCTCGAACACCTACGGTCACAACCGACCGTTAGTCATAAAGACTAAGCCGATTTTGTGCCCGCCTCCCCCCACGACTCCTAGGCACCGAGCGAGAGGAAGAAGCGGAGGACAACAAAGTGGAGTAAACAAAAGCAGGTGACAGGGAAATCTAAACTAGCAAGTATATATAAATAGGCAAGCACTACTATAGCAGTATAAACAAGTAAGCAGTAAAGAGCAGTAAACGAAGTAAGTAATAAGCAATGCGCAGGTATAACAAATAAATAAATAATTCTACACTACCATCACATGAGTAGCTTAACTTATATGAATGCCCATACAAACTTATAAGTTAAGATTTCCGGAATTGTAACTTATCATATAAAAGAGCCCATACTAATTTATCTGATAAGGGTCTGCAAATTATGTTCTAGGTTTACGTATGATATGATATGCATGCCATGATATGATTCATACAAGTGCAACTCACCCACATGACTCCGTGATCACAGACCTTTAGTTCCTGCTTTTCGGAGTTAGCTACACTCTCTGGTACTACCGTTGTGGCTACGGCAGTGGTGGAGCGGGCATCTCCACCCCTAGGCGGGTATACACACTACCAAGCCTAGACCTCCTATACGCCTCTGTACACGTCCTAGGTGCACTCAAGAGTCTTGCGTACTCTTTGCTGGAACCTACCAGTCTTAAAGGCCGGGTGTGCGTCCTTTTGGGGATCGTCCTCCAGACCGCAGTATAAACAACCTACTGGCCCCTCAACCTCACACCCTGCCTAAGTCAACGTACTGCCATCGGTGTGACGACCGGCCCGTACCGAAGACCCACCATTAATTTGTTCTTATGCACATGCAATTTATCACCACCCGAGCCTCCAGCTGCAGGACTAACTCGTCCTGATATACAACCTCCTGAGCCTCCAGCTCGCATGACCATCTCGTCCTGATATACTATATCCCGAGCCTCCAGCTCGCAGGACTAACTCGTCCTGATATACAACTTCCCAACCCTTAACTCCGGATGAAGTTTACCATATCTCTTATTCATTTAGTTAGACTAATCTTGTCTAATTATTGTATACTTAGAAGTTTAGGTGAATCCTGGACTTCCCGAGGTTTATCCGGTGAAGGGCTCGCAGCGGTACTAGGGAATGCAATGGGCTGAAACCCAAATCCCCCATTCCAAGACAATTACTTTAATTGGTGGTTACCCCATTCTAAGACCCACTCTACTTATTACTCTTTATAATTTAGGTGTTTTCATGACTTATGTTTCACCCCATTCCTAAGCAACCGTTCTCTTGAATGGTGCTCAACTCTCGAGATTCTTCGGCCTCTAAGTGGTATATACTTGTGTACTGTTATAATCCAATTCTCACTGACTCTCTATGTGGTTTTGCTGATTTAATCATCATATCAAGTTTTCACTATTCGCAGACCACGGTATATAACTAATTTGATTCCTATGATGAAATCTTGGTCAAAACACTTCCAAATGAGTTCTAATTTTTATCATAGGTTCTTACTGGGTAAAATAAGAGTTGACCAGAATTTAAGTAAATTTCATACAATTTTGACCTCCATAAAAATTTATAAATCAATTGTCATCATTAAAAATGCAAAGGAACTATCATGCCAATAATTTCAATATTGCTAAATAATTTTCCAGAGATGATAGGTGACAAAATATTATGATTCTCTAAGTTTCACAATTTTCCAGAGGTTCTATGATCATAATTTCCATTTAACAATAATTAGAAGCAAATGTGAATTTGCACATCAAGTACTAGATTTTGACTTCCTAAAATTCTAGTAAAATTACAGTGGCACTATAATGCCATAAAACACTAATTCCAAAAGATCATAATTTTCCAACAAATTTAAACCCACAATTTCTATTTATCATAAAATGGGTGAGAAAATGACTTTGTACATCAAGTACCAGATCTTGACTTCCTAAAATTCCGAGAAAATTACAGTGGCACTATAATAACATAAAAACACTAATTCCAGAAAATCAAAATTTTCCAGCAAAGATAAACCCATAATTTCTATTTATCATAAAAGGGTGACAAAATGAATAAAGGGTATTTCAACATGAATAAAGTCTCTAAAAATTCTATCAAAAATCCCAGAGATTTATAATTGTATTCCTAATTATCTTCCAGAGTTTCAACCATTAATCAGACATTTTGCCTAGTGCATTCTCACTTATTCATAATTGTGACATAGGGCAAATTTGCTAAAACCTAGAGGAATTGATCTCTGAATTTTCTACTAAAATTTACAGGGGTTCTAAATGGAATAACAAGGGATTACCCAGAGTTTCACAATTTTTCTCAATGTATTAACCATAGATATTTCAAAAATATATAGAAGTATGACATAGATCACATTGATCATATTCCTAAGGTTCTTGACCCTAGAGATCCCAAGTTTTTCCGAGGTGGTGTATTATATCATAAGGAGGGTGTGTGCAAAATTTCAGAGGCTAACTTAAAGCCATTTGGGATAAATACACAATATACCTCTTTTGGCTATTGGCATACCAAATCGCCCTTTGAGTACATGCATAGAGAATTACCAAACATGCAGAGGTCCATTTGAACTCAAAATTTAACCATGGACTAATATTGCCTAACTAAGGGTGACACCCAAATTTGGGGCAAGTTGGAGCTATACAACTCCAAAAATATCACTTATTTGATTTTACATATTTTGAATAAAATCTTAGGAAAATAACCTCCTAAAAATCTGATTTTTGGATGCAAGCTAGATGCAGGGCACATGCATGCATGGCCAAAATTTCAAGCCCATCAGATCTATATTTTAGAATATATACACAAAATGATTTCTGGTTTCTATTTTGACCAGCATCACTAAAGTGAGAATTGTGGGTCCTACAGTGATCCAAATGGTCTGATTCAACTTTCAAATGAAAGTAGACATCAATATCTACAAATGTTATCTCAGGCAACGTTTCCTAAAAAGGCCTCTAAGGCCTCAAAATCCAGCATGAAAATGCATAAGAAAGTGTGACATATCATTAATTTGAAATAATGTGGTCTCCATGTAGCAGATCTGTCCAAATTCGATGGCTCTCCTTCATCTTCTACCTTTAGCCAACGACTGTGATCTGCCCGACCTGGACCATCTTCAAACTCTATTTCTCGGCCACTTCCGGCCCACCACCGTCGGCCACCGCCTCCACCACCTCTGTTGAGGTGGTGGCTAACGCCAGGCGGCGACATGGCCGCCGGAAACAGCCTCTCCGGTGATTCCGAGCGGGAGAAAGAGCTCGGAAAATCTCCCTCAAGCTCACATGGGATCGAGATCAATTGAGCTCGATTTCTCTCCTAAATGGACCTAGATACTAGCACAGAGGGAGAGGGGGAGAAACCGGACCTGAAGTAGGGTTGATGGTGAATATTGTGGCGGTGCGGCATGGTGGCGACGAGTTCCGGCGATCCGGTTCAATTCCTCGATCCTCCAGTAAAAGCTCCACTCCAGGTGGCTATTCCGACTGCTTGGGCCTCTCTGAAGCTGATGGTGTACTCGAATGAAGGAGAGGAGGGCTCTAAGTGCAAGCCCCACTAAAGCATGGCTCGGCCAAGCTTTGGTTATTCCTCCCAGATGCCAAGTGGCACTCAGTCAGCATAAAACGGCTGGGAATTGATGGGGAGGTCAGGGATGGCTTTGGGCAGAGGAATGGAGTGCCAAGTGGCCTCCATTCCTCAAATTCCTCTTGTTTTCTAATGGAATTTGGTGAAAATTCCATGCTTACTCCTTTGCATGTTGGAAATAGGTGGGAAGGCTGGTCATTAGGTACTTGGGCATCAGAATGGGCTTTGGATCAAGGTTTTAGGCCGTCTAAGTAGCTAGAACTTACGGGAAAGAATAAGTTTCTGCGTTTGACGAACTCTAACCTGCGTTCGACGAATTTCATCCTGAGGTCAATGAACGGCGAGCTTCAGTTCGACGAAATCGACAACCCTTAGTTTATTTCTCTGTTCGGCGATTTCTAATCTGCGTTCGACGAACTCATCCGGAGTTCGACGAATGGTGAGCTTCTGTTCGACGAAATTGACAGCCCTTAGTTTAATTCTCTATTCGACGATTTCTAATCTGTGTTCGACGAACTCATCCTGAGTTCGACGAACGGCGAGCTTCTGTTCGACGAAATCGACAGCCCTTAGTTTATTTCTCTGTTCGACGATTTCTAATCTGCGTTCGACGAACTCATCCTGAGTTCGACGAACGGTGAGATTCAGCTCGACCAGTCTGCGTTCGACGAATTTCTAGTCTGCGTTCGACGAACGCCTTCCTGGGTTCGACGAACTGCGAGTTTCAGTTCGACCAATCTTTGTTCGACGAACGCCTTCTTGGGTTCGACGAACGACGAGTTTCAGTTCGTCGAACCTGCGTTCGACGAATGCCTTCCGGGGTTCGACGAATTCTATTTTTTCCTGACAGATTATTAAATTATAACTTAGTTTGACGAACCCGCTCTGCGTTCGATGAACGCAGCACTGCGTTCGACGAAATTGATTCCGATCGACGAATTTCTTCTATTCTATTGGTGGAGTCAATTTGCAAGTGTGAGTTCACATTGAGCTAGTTTGACCTGAGTTGACCTGCCTCCTATAGTAGACCACATGTGGGTTCATTCAACTCAATGTGTCCTAAGGTCACTACTTAGCCCAAACTCACATCACTCACCACTTGTCTCACCCTAGTTGAAGTTAAGGGGTCTAGTAGGAAATATGATGTTACACCATGGTACAGAATTTCAATCTGAAGCCATGACAAGGTTTTGTCAAGAATATGGTATCACCCAAGAGTTCTCCTCCCCAAGGACTCCACAACAAAATGATGTGGCTGAGAGGAGGAATAGGACCTTGATAGAAGCTGGGAGAACATTGCTTAGTGACTCCTCACTCCCAGAATACTTCTGGGCTGAGGCAGTCAATACTGCATGTTATGTTCTCAATAGAGCTTCCATCAATAAGGTTCATGGAATAACCTCCTATGAGATTCTGAAAGGCAAACAACCTACAATTTCATATTTTAGAATCTTTGGCTCCAAATGCTACATTTTAAACAATGGAAAATCTCAATTATCAAAGTTTGCAGAGAAATGCAATGTGGGGGTTCTTGTTGGTTATAGCTCACATAGTAGAGCATATAGAGTGTATAATAAGAAAACTCATGTTGTAGAGGAGTCTATGCATGTAGTATTTGATGAGACCAGCCTAATCTATAAGGGCTAGTCTAGCTCTTCTATTTTTACAGGAAATGAGAAGGACATGGAAAAGATGTCTATGCAAGACGCACCCAGCAGTAGCAAGGCATATACAGATGCATCAATTCCTGGAGAGGAAGAGGTCCAAGGTGCTAAAGACACTGCTGAACCAGCAGAAGTATTACAGCAAGCTGAGGACAGATTGCCTGCAGCTGTAAGACACCTAAAAGATCATCCAAGAGAACAAATTATTGGAGACCAGAACCAAGGTGTACTAACAAGAAGCAGGGTTCATAATGAGGCCCTATTCTTGAGATTCTTATCACAAATGGAGCTCAAGAAGTTTAAAGAAGCCAACCAAGACACCTTTTGGATTCAAGCAATGCAAGAAGAACTTCTACAATTCAAAAGATGCAAGGTATGTAAGTTGGTGCCAAAACCTCAAGGAAAAAATATTATTGACACTAAATGGATTTATAGGAACAAGTTGGATGAAAATGACACAATCATAAAGAACAAGGAAAGGTTGGTAGCCAAGGGCTATAGACAAGAAGAGGGAATAGACTTTAATCAAACCTTTTGCACCTGTTGCAAGGTTAGAAGCAATTAGGCAATTCCTGGCCACGTAGAGTGCAATGTCTTTCTTCATTCCTGGCCACCAAAAGAGCTTCTTCATATTCATGTACATCTTTGTGCTCCCAGGGTGGATCGAGTACTTGGTAAAGTGAGCCTCGTACATCAATTCCGCCCGCAATGTACCAACATTTGGGACGCACAATCTGCCATTTTTCCACATAAGATCATCTTCGAAGGAGAAATCAACGTTTAACCCATCCACGGTCTCCGTTTTATAGCGCTTCATGCTCGTATTCAGCTCCAAAGCTTGTCGAACTCAGTCGACAAGGTCGTACTGAACCTCCGTCCAGTTCAAACATGCTGAAGGAGACACTCTTCTATCGACACAAATGATCTCCAAGGCTTCTAGCTCCCGGATTAGACGCTCATCATGCATCAAAATCCAGTTTGCCTGTATAGGAGCCCGACGACTCAACACGTCCGCAACCACATTTCCTTTCCTAGGAGTGTATCGAATGTCGAAGGTGTAGTCCCCAAGGAACTCCATCCACCTCCTTTGTCGCATATTCAACTCCTTCTGATCAAGCAGGTACTTGAGGCTTTTGTGGTCCGTAAAGATGTCGATCTTCACGCCATACAAGTAGTGCCTCCAAAGTTTAAGAGCAAATACCACGGCCGCTAGCTCCAAATCATGGACCGGGTGGTTCCTCTCATGTACCTTCAACTGGCGGGAGCCATACACAATCACCTTTCCAAATTGCAATAAGACGCAACCCAAGCCACTCCCCGAGGCATCACTATATATTTCGTAGCCTTCCGTTCCACATGGCGAGCATAGAATGGGCGCCGTGGTCAGACGACTCTTCAGCTCCTCAAAAGCTCGTGCGCACTCGGACGACCAAACGAACTTATGATCTTTCCTAGTCAGTTTAGTGAGAGGAAGTGCAATCCTCGAGAAGTTTTCCACAAAGCGCCTATAATAGCCGGCAAGTCCTAAGAAACTTCGGACTTCCGCTACATTTTTCAACACAGGCCATGCTTGGATTGCTTCTATCTTCGAAGGATCGACTGCGATTCCTTCTCCACTAACAACATGACCAAGGAATGCTACTGACGATAGCCAAAACTCGCACTTGGAGAACTTGGCATATAGCTGATTCCTCCTCAAGGTGCTCAAAACTGCGTGCAGATGCTCTGCATGCTCCTCTTCCGACTGAGAGTATACCAAAATGTCGTCGATGAAGACGATCACAAATTGATCCAAATACTCTCGGAACGTTCTGTTCATTAAGTCCATGAATACCGACGGTGCATTAGACAGACCGAACGACATAACCGTGAACTCATAGTGCCTAAAGAGGGTACTGAACGCTGTCTTTGGGATGTCACACTCCCGAATACGAAGCTGATAATAGCCGGACCTTAAGTCTAGCTTAGATTATACCGTCGACCCAACCAGTTGGTCGAATAAGTCGTCGATTCTTGGAATCGGATAACGGTTCTTCTCGGTCATCTTAGTCCGCTACTACTAGGACAACACCAAAGTTGGGCTTAGGCCCCGAATCCTTCAACAAGGTGAAGAACATCTTCGCGCCTTTTCACAGCTTCTCCTATCCGCGCTCATTCGAGATCTATTGGGCAGCATTACTTCCAATCTATCCTTGACTAAGGTAAACGACAGTCTGATTCATAACACGAAATCCTTAAACATATAGGAGAGCGATGCTCCCGCACCAACAGAGCTCTCGTCGAATAGTCGATAATTAGAACAAGGCCTAATTGCACACAATACAAGACACAAAATTTTGTTGTCATCGGATACGGTGGCCACACTGCTATCTCTATCCGCACATGGGGTAGAAATCATATTAAACGATGATCATCCATACCTGTGGCAACATCGCATTGTTGAATGACCTCTTTCTGGCCATAAGAGTAGACTCTCGGCTGGGTTAGAGAATGCTGGGAAGTCGAAGACTGCACCGCCTTGCCTTTCTCCATAGAAGTTGAACCCATCGCACGAGCATAGTCCACTTCTCCGCTTTTTGCCTTTGGGGGACCACTTCGACACACTCGGGCTTTGTGTCCCACCTTTCCGCAAGTGAAACAAATTAAGGAACACCGTGCAGTCTTAGCTTCCACAGAGTTAAACTTTCTCTTGTCTCTTCTGAACTCAGACTTGGACTGAGAGACCGGCGCATGAAACTCTAACTTCTTTACATTGAAGTCTTTCGCGCGCGGCATACTCTTCATATCCATTTCCAGAGATTTTGATGCTTTCACTAAGACGTTGAAGCCAAGTAACATTGGACCCACAAGCATTAGTCTTAGCTCATCTCGCAGACCATTGTAGAACTTGTTGACCTTGGTCTCCTCATCTTCCCACATAGACCTCTCATAACGACCCAGACTGATGAACTCATTCAGGTACTCATCCACTGAGTGCGCTCCTTGCTCCAGGTGTAAACACTGGTTCTGTAGTGCCAAATGCTTTGTTGAGAGCATGAACCTTAGAAGGAATGACTCATGGAAGTTTTCCCAAGATATTTCGGTAAGTTATCTCCCACCAAATTTGTGCACCAACTCTTCTTCCCACCAAAATCTTGCTTCTCTTATAAGTAGGAAGGTGGCCAAGGCTACCAACATATCCTTAGTTATAAGTATTGATGTTAAAGTCCTCTTTATTTCTGACAACCACTCAGCAGCTCTCCCAGGAGATTCGGTCCCCGCGAAGGATGGAGGGTTGAGGCTCAGAAAGTACTTTAACAGTTGATAGCGCAATTGCGGTTCCGCTTCTGGCTCACTTCCCCTTGTCGGAACCGGGGCCACAATAAGAATGGGAGGTTGTACCAGCCTTCCTAGCCATGCATTCTGTGCGGCCATGACCACTTCTGTGACCACTCGAATTGTTTCAACAGAAGGGAGGGTTGCACGTACATGGACAGACACACTATTCTCCATAGTGTTAAGGGGTTGAGACTGCCCCTCACCACTCCTAGTCACCTATAATCATGTAAGACAAAATTTAGTGACTGAAAACAAGGCAAACAACAATCATGGAACGCTCAGGTTCCGCAAACAAGTATGTTTTTCCATTCCTAAGTGGACATTCTTATTAGTTTTTGTCGTTTTTTAGGTGAGCGCACACCCCGTGCACACCACCCCTTAAAAGGAATTCGTCCCGAATTCGTTAAACTACGGATCGACGCCCTAAGTCCGATACCAAATTGTAACTCCCTGCCAGTACAAATAATATAACAGTAGGTCCGGCCGGGACCCCACGCCATACTATACACACTAGCTAGACATTATAAGGTAATAATCAGGAAAAAAACTACAACAACACTAGAGTA
Source organism: Dactylorhiza incarnata (assembly GCA_033032865.1). Taxonomy (NCBI): domain Eukaryota; kingdom Viridiplantae; phylum Streptophyta; class Magnoliopsida; order Asparagales; family Orchidaceae; genus Dactylorhiza; species Dactylorhiza incarnata. The sequence continues at coordinate 184,282 of JAWHQI010000005.1, forward strand.
CATAAAGCGTAAGCGAAAGCATTTGGATTAAACATCTTTTAGAATTGTCCACTATCCCAGGAATGAAACAAATAGAGTTACGACCTTAAGGCCTTACATTTATCAAATGTATAGAAACTCAAAACATACATCGGCACGCAGGCCGGCAATACATGTAAAGCAGAAAAGAGGCTGGCCTTCAAGGGCCAACACAGCAGAAGGGCCACCACCCGCTATTTCCCGCTAGGCTCACCTGCACCTGCAACCAACATCCAATAAGAGGTAAACGAGGGTCAGATATGAGCTGACCACAAACCGCGTAACGATCCCACCCCCCGGCCATCTAGCCGGCTCAGGGGCGTGTCACCGCTAACCTGCAAGCAAGCCGTACATGCAACATGTAATAATATAAAGAAAGTGCAACTACGCTACACAGGGTGAGATTTCAAGCACAATCAATCTTCTAGGTTGAGCATCAAGTAAAAGGGAACCTAGGTATGCACATGATGTTGGTTGAGTTCACCCGGAGGTTCCCCACAACCGCCTAAGCAACCGCATGAGTCTAACATAACATCATTTCAAAACATCACAAACGCAGGTACTCACGACCACACGCTCCATGCTCACAAGGCATGCATCCAAGGCACTCTTTCGCGAGCACCAACGCCACTCTAAGTTAGGTAACCTTAAGTGGAATAAGAGCTTCAGGCATGTCAAGGTAAACACCTTTTACGACCTCTCCCATGATCACACGGCTTTACAAGAGGTAACTTCCTCCTACCGATAGTCATGGAAACGGGTTCGGTTCAGCTTTGCCCGTGCTCTAACCGTCGCGATCTGTCGCACGACGCGGGTACGACTTCACCTCGGTCCGTAAGGGTTTAGCACATGCAAGTGCTACACTGATAGTGCATTATTTATAGTTATTTTTATATAGTATTTTAGTAGTAATTAATTAGTTTTTATATACTTTAGTTTAATTTATATCTAATTTACTTTATTTTGTGTTTTCAGGTAATCTGGGGCTGCTAATAGCAAATTCAAGCCCACAGCCGTGTTCAGGGGAAATTCCAGAGCAATTCTGCAAAAATCTTCAGTACACGCCCCAGGTCACGAGCGTGACCTGGGGGCGTGACCATGGTCACGGCTGTGCTCCGTTTTCAGCTCCCAGAAATCAGTGCCACGTCGGTTTATGATTACACGCCCCAGGTCACGGGCGTGACCGGGGGGCGTGACCTTAAGGTCACGGGCGTGACTCGCCCGACAAGCATTCAATTCAAGCAGTTTCCACCGTCGAGCCGTTCCAGCTTACACGCCCTTGGTCACGGGCGTGACCAAGGGGCGTGACTTCTCCCGCAACTGCCAGATTAACTCCAGATCGCGCCGTTTCCCGTTCCTGACTCGGTCAAGACACGCCCTAGGTCACGGGCGTGACCTAGGCCGTGACCCGTCGAGATGATCAATTTTGGCGGTTTTTCTTCCCCAACGTTCCCGGGCTTTCAAGACGCAGTTACGCAGCTTACACGCCCCTGGTCACGGGTGTGACCAAGGGCGTGACTCATCAATTTTCTGCCTATAAAAGCCAGCTGCTACCAATGTGAAGGGAATCCGATCCTACCTTAGATTGGTTCATTTTTAGATTAGTTTTCCAGCATTTTCTTATTGTATTTTCTTTATGCAGATTTACTTTATGTTTTGCAAATTTTAATTCATAGTTTAGATTTCCAATTTCTGCAATTGTAATTCTCTTTACTTAGTTATAAAATTGTCTTTTCTTTAATCATGAGTAGCTAATTTTATTACATTTGATCGGATGAATTCTTAAGTAGTTTTATTTTATAATCTCTTTTTCATAGTTTGGATTTGGAAACTAAGATTTACCGTTGATTTTCAATTATTGGTTTCATATTTCTAGGGTATGATAATCAAGTTTGATCCGTATTTTAGTGTATCGAGAGATCTATAAATACGGGTAGATCGCTCATCGGTAAAAAGAGTTGTATGCATTTCTCGAGAGAGGGTGACGCAAATCTTCCGGATTGGAGTCAAATCCAATAGTGGGGATCACCGCATAAAGCAAGCTTAGGGGTTTCGACTGGCCGAGGGGTCTTAATCGATCAACCAAAGGTTAGGTGGTAGTTCTCTCGAGAGATGCTCTATCATATTTTGGGAACGTCCACGGTCAAGTTTGTCTAAATCCATTTCTTATGAATTTTAGTTTTACGAAGTATTTTACTTAAGAAGGATTTTCGATCAAATGTTTCATTTCTTTAATTATTTCTTTTATAAAAACCTTTTAAATATTTTTCCGATAAAATAATATTAATTTGCGTGAGTAGAAGTACTCGACAGCCCCGAGTTTTAATACGACCTTGATATTTTTAATATCCTATGCTATATTTCGATAGGTACGCTTGCCTTAATCGAGCATAGATTGGAGAATACAAATTTTATTCATCATACACAAAACATAAGTTACGCACCTATTCCATTCACGAGGACCTAGGCTTCACAAATAATTAGCGAAGGAGGTACAAGTCACTCCACTTCAAATCTAGTGGTGAAGGTTTGCATTCAATCACCCAAGCAAGTGGCTTCCGTTAGGCTCTCAAAAGCACCTAAAACTCAAGTCCCGCAACACGATAGAAAATCTCACGGAGACATTCTCCGGCACGCATTCTAGGCTTAACCTAAATGCAACGTCGCAATCCAAGCATCACCGATTCGGGCACAGGGCCACGAATAGGCTTCACACAAAATGCCTAAATCCGCACGACTACCGGATTTCTAATGCAATATGCCGGGGACGGACACAATTGACCCGGAGTTCCGAAGAACTAGAGGAAATCCTACACTTCACCCATTTGGTGAAAGGGATTCCTCATGCAAGCATAGAAAAAGGAATGAGAGGACAAAACACGTCCTAAGACCGGGAGGAAGGATCGTTACCCTTGGAGCTTTCTTCTTTGCCATAGATCTGAGATTTCACTCGGATAGAAAGAAACGCAACGGGCTGCTCTTTCCAGATCTGAAAACGGCTCGCGATTCGGAGCTCCGAAGCTCCGGCAATGGCAGAAGATGACTCCTTCTTCCTCGCTGTTCGTTGTTTTTCTCTCGGCTTCCTTCTTTCGCAAACTTTAAGAGATAAAGTTTTAGGCGTTAAAGAGGATATATATACTCCTCTGTACAAACCCTAAGATACCCCAGAAAGAAATCCCAACGCTTGGATTTAAAGCTCTGGCTTAGACGGCGATGATCAAGAAGTCACGGGTCTGCTATTTAAAAAAATCGTTGTACTGATGCTGCGTTTGACGAATCCTTTCAAGCTGCGCACGACGAACAACTTTGATTCTGCGTTCGACGAATTTCAGTAAAGCTGCGTTCGACGAAGGTTATAAAGCTGCGTTCGACGAACAGCTAATAATCTGCGTTCGACGAACGACTGAAATGATGCGGTCGACGAACGACTAATAATCTGCGTTCGACGAACGGCTGAAATGTTGCGTTCGACGAACGGCTAATAATCAACGTTCGACGAACGGCTAATAATCAACGTTCGACGAACGGCTGCCTGCGTTCGACGAACGGCTGCCTGCGTTCGACGAACGGCTGAAATGCTGCGTTCGACGAACGACTAATAATCTGCGTTCGACGAACGACTACCTGCGTTCGACGAACAGCTAATAATCAACGTTCGACGAACGGCTAATAATCAACGTTCGACGAACGGCTAATAATCAACGTTCGACGAACGGCTGCCTGCGTTCGACGAACGGCTGCCTGCGTTCGACGAACGGCTGAAATGCTGCGTTCGACGAACGACTAATAATCTGCGTTCGACGAACGACTGCCTGCGTTCGACGAACAGCTTCCTGCGTTCGACGAACGGCTGGGAGAAGGCATTTCTTGTTCCCGAGAACTGGCACCGCCTGCCCTTACTATTTCTCGATAAGTTTAATTTCTGCCTAATTGATTTCTCGAGAAATCAATTCTTCTGCTTATTTGATTTCTCGAGAAGTATAAACGTTAGCCTTTTAATCTCTCGGGAAGTATAACTTCTCCATTAAATTCTCTTTCGAGAAGTAAACTCCTGCTTATTAATTTCTCGAGAAGTTTATTCCTGACTATTTGATTTCTCGAGAAATCAATCCTCTGCTATTTAAATTTCGAGAAGTATATTCCTGCACTTATGATTTCTCGAGAAATTCATTTCCGGAATTTGGGGTGTTACAAAACCCAACCTAAAAAATCTCAAAAAATTACTAGAGGTGCCCCTCTAAGAGGGGAACATTTTTCATGTTGGGGGATTTTGCCACAGATGCCCAGTTTACCCTTAGAAAAAATCGGCAAGGGGAAGGGGTAGGTGCGGTGCGGATAGAGGAAGGAGGGAGGCGGGAGGGGCGCTGCGGGGGGCACAGAGATGGAGGGGGAGGGGTGGGAAACTATGTTCCCGCCGCCGTCCGATCTCATCATGAGATCGGACGGCGGCTGTTGCCCCTCCCGGCGAGGCAGAGGGTGGCGGTCTCTGCCACCGCCATGAGGCGGTCGCCTGCCGGGGTGGCGACTCGCCGGGGGCCGGCGACCACTTCGGCGGTGGTCCGGCAGCATGGAGCCGTATTTAAATCGACTGTTTTATATATATTGATTATATATTTAAAGATATATTGCGCGATTAGCATCCATTTGTTTATTTGGAAAAGTTAAAGACAGCAAAATACTATAATTAAAAGTAATGTGGAAATGCCAAAACGCCACCAACTCCATGGCATGCTCGATCGCAATTATTTTTCTTTTACAATGCGTGTGATGGACCTTCTCACTGTTGTTCGTGGGTCCAGTTTGTAGGCAATCCAACTTCTAGTCTTTGTGATCGTCTCTCTATTGCCATAAGACCTTATGCTACTCTTTAGTTTCGAACTTTTGTGAATCAATTTATTGATTCCAACAAATGTAATATTCTACTGCCTAAAATTCTCCCTATTAATCGCCCTCAAATTCCTAGGATGAGTTGGCGCCTAAAGCTCCACCACCATCGGGATAAAGGAGAAAAGATGGAAGGGGATGTGGCGCGGCCTGCATGGGCCATGCAGGCCATGGCCGCGCCACCCCTCCTCCGGGAGGGCCTTTCCCCGCCCCTGGCTGGTTCGCCGGGGGTAGGGCTTGGCTCTGGGGATGGTCTGGCGGCCAGGCACCGCCGGCCGCCGCCGGGGGTGGCCGCCGAACCACACAGAAAATGCGGGGAAGGGAGGGGGGCTCGTGGGTGCCGTCGGAGATGCGTTCTCCGGCGGCCCTGCCTCCTTCCCTTGTCGGAGTCGAGGCCCCTAGGTGGGGACCTGCTCCCCTAGCGCCACCACCGGTGTTGGGGGTGCGTCTTCCACGGCCAAGCTCCACCCGAGCCTGGGCATGGCTCGGGTGGTGCTGGCAGCGCTCTGGCGACGGGGAGGGCAGCTGGCATGCCTCGGGGGAGTGGGAAGGGGGAGGATAAGGTGGTCCACCTGAGAGGGGGGAACTCTGGAGGAGGAGGGTTGTCCAGCCATGGAGGGGCGGCGGTGGAGGCTTATCCGGCGAGGTGGCTGCTCGGCAGGGGAGGGAGGTGGATGGGGGGTGTGCTTCGGCAAGCGGGGGGGGGGGGGGGGGGGGGGGGGGGGGGGGTCCCCTTTATAGGGAAGGAGGGAGGCCTCCCCTCTCCCTCCCTTTATTCCCACGTGGGACTAAAGGGAGGGATGGGTGGGGGGATATATCCCCCCCCCCCCCCCCCCCCCCCCCCCCCCCCCCCCTTCCCTCTACTGCCCTAGAGTGGGCTACCTATTCATGGGAAGCCCCCTCTCTTGAGGGAGGAGTCCCTTTTCCCTCCCCCTCCCCCTTTTTTCTTCTTCAAGAAAATCAAGCTTGGGGTGGGGGTGGGGTGGACCAAGGTCAGCTTTATGTTGGGGTCCCTCATGGTCCTAGGGGTCCACCAAGAGTTACTGGAGTCGCTTCCGAGTTCGTGTGCTCCATATTTCGTACGTTATGCCGGGGTGGTTTGCAAAACCTAAAACGGTCATATTTCATGTATGACCTCGGATTGAAGTGCAACGAGTTCCGTGGCGCTCGTATGGATCATACGAATCTAACGGAACTGACGGGAGTCGATTCAGAGTACGTCTGGTCACTAATTTACAATAATATGGTTACGACGCACTACGACACTCAAAATGGTCTTTTTCCCTAAACGACCTCAAATCGGGGTGCAACGAATTCCGTTGTGCTTGTATTGGTCATACGAGTCTAATGGAACTGACAGAGGTCAAATCGGGGTACGTTTGGAGATTATTCCACCATAGTGTGGTTGTGGCGCGCTACAATACTCAAAACGGTCGTTTTCCCTGAACGACCTCGGATTGAGACGGAACGAATTCCGTTGCGCTCGTATTGGTTACACGAGTCTAACTGAACTGGTGGAGGTCAAATCAGAGTACGTTTGGCCACTATTCCACAATAGTGCAGTTGTGGCGCGCTACAATACTCAAAACGGTCGTTTTCCCTAAACGACCTCGAATTAGGACATAACAAATTCCGTTGCGCTCGTTTTGGCACACGAGTCTATCAGAACTGGCGGAGGTCAAATCAGAGTACGTTTGGCCACTATTCCACAATAGTGTGGTTGTGGCGTGCTACATAACTCAAAATGGTCTTTTCCCTAAACGACATCGGATTGGGACAAAACGAATTCCGTTGCACTCGTATTGGTCACACGAGTTTAACGGAACTGACGGAGGTCAAATCAGAGTACGTTTGGCCACTATAACACAATAGTGTGGTTGTGGTGTGCTACAATACTCAAAACGGTCGTTTTCCCTAAACGACCTCAGATTGTGATGAAACGAATTCCGTTGCGCTCGTATTGGTCATACGAGTCTAACGGAACGGGCGGGAGTCAAATCGGAGTTTCCTAGCACAATATCCCTAATCGTGTTACTTTCTATCTTTTTGGGTTACTTTTATTGGGTCAACTAGGCTCTAGGGACCCAATAAAAGTCAGGATGTTACACCCAACACCTACTGCCACTTTATTGAAACCCAGTCCTCTCCTATTTGTTTGGGAGGAGAATGTGTCAATGATGGGCAATACTGATTTGGGCTTAGAGAATTGAGTCACTAAGCTTTTCTCCTTGAGAAGCTTCTCTTCAAGATCCTTAATGACCTTGTTCTTCTAGCTTATGGTGCTCAGATGGAAGATTGTATTTCCCTCAGCAGACTAATTTCTCTACTCATCTGAGCCAGCAGGGTAGCTGACTCAGTACATTCAGGCTTTGCCTGCTGAAGGGAAGCAATTTCTAGAGCTAGCATCTTTGCTAGATTCTTGCTCTTTTTCAGAGCTTCCAAGAGTTCATCATACTTGTCAATCAATTGATTGACATCCACCTCAGATTCTGAACCACTTTCATCATTAGATGAAACTATTTCAGATTCAGGAATTGACTCATAATAAGAAGAAGAAATGAGCAGAGTTAATACCTGTTCAAGATCAGAATGATCATGTCTGTCTTCATCTTTAGATATGGTCATTAACCCATAGCATTCTTTGACATCTTCATCCACCTCAAAGTCACTATCTGAATGTGACAGAGGGGCCCTGATGCCTATCTTAGCAGCTGGATAATCTTCATCTCAGCAGCTGCAAATAGCCTTATATAGGCTTCCTCTTCTTCATCAGAATTTGAAGATGAAGATTCAGATTCACTCCAGCTCCTTTCCTTCTTTGCTAGGAAGAATTTTTCACTTTTCCTTCCCTTGTGGTGATGGGGCTTCTTATCACCTTTTTCTTTTCTCTTGACTGGACAGTAGCTATGACATGTCCAGGCTTGCTGCAGCAATAACAGATAACATTATTTGAAACATGTTTAACAAGTTTAGATTCATACATGTTACCCTTGGGGTATAGCCTCCCTTATTTGATGTGTTCCTTCTTGGGATGTGAAGAGGAGGAAAGATTGTTCTTCCATTGCTTCCTCTTCATCAACTTCTTGAAGTGCCTGGAGAAGGCAGCAAATTCCTCATCTGTTGAATTGTTGTCAGATATGCTGGCCTAAGAGTTTTCTGAGTCAGTAGCCCTTCTTGGTGGAGAGGGAATTCTCTCTTTGCTCTTCTTAGAGCTCTCAACTTTTACAGCCACAGATCTCTCTTTTGCATGAGTCCTGATAGTGGTTTCCTCCTCCTTTCTTGCAGATAGTTGCATCTCATATGAGAGCATCTTCCCAAACAGTGTGTGAGGAGGAGTCTCACCCAGCTTTGCCCCTTCTCTGATGGCACAAATTTTTGTATACCAGTCTCTAGTTAGAGATCTTAGGAATTTATCATTCAGCTCATAATTGATGAAGACCCTCCCATGGATCCTCAGCTCATTGACCATCCTGAAGAAACTTTCATAGCAATCAGCTATGTTTTCCAGGTTGTGTTGCCTGAAGGCTTCATATTCCTGGTTAAGGAGGGATTTCCTATCATCCCTCACTTCATCAGTACCTTCTGTAACATCCCGACTTTTATTGGGTCACTAGACCCTAGTGAGCCCAATAAAAGTAGGCCCGTACGGTAGAAATAATCCAATGTAGGGTTATGTGCTACAAACCCCGAATTAACTTATGTCAGTTTCGTTAGACTCGTATGAACGATAAGAGCGCAACAGAATTCGTTGCGCCTCGATCCGAGGTCGTTTGGAGAAAACGACCATTTTGAGTGTCGTAGCGCGCCACTACCTCCTTATTATGAATAGTGGCCGTACGAACCCCGAATTGACTTCTGTCAGTTCCGTTAGACTCGTATGAACGATACGAGCGCAACGGAATTCGTTGCGCCTCGATCCGAGGTCGTTTGGAAAAAAACGACCATTTTGAGTGTCATAGCGCGCCACTACCCCATTATTATGAATAGTGGCCGTACAAACCCCGAATTGACTTATGTCAGTTTCGTTAGACTCGTATGAATGATACGAGCGCAACGGAATTCATTGCGCCTCGATCCGAGGTTGTTTGGAGAAAATGACTATTTTGAGTGTCGTAGCGCGCCACTACCTCCTTATTATGAATAGTGGTTGTACGAACACCGAATTGACTTCTGTCAGTTTCGTTAGACTCGTATGAATGATACGAGCGCAATGGAATTCGTTGTGCCTCGATCCGAGGTCGTTTGGAGAAAACGACCATTTTGAGTGTCGTAGCGCGCCACTACCTCTTTATTTTGAATAGTGGTCGTACAAACCCCGAATTGACTTCTGTCAGTTTCGTTAGACTCGTATGACCGATATAAGCACAACGGAATTCGTTGCGCCTCGATCCGAGGTCGTTTGGAGAAAACGATCATTTTGGGTGTCGTAGCACGCCACTACCTCCTTATTATGAATAGTGTCCGTGCGAACCCCGAATTGACTTCGGACAGTTCCATTAGGCTCGGGTAACCTATATGAGTGCAATAGAACTTGTCCCACTTCCACCCGAGGTCGTATGGAGAGTATGCCATTTTAGGACTATGCAGACCACCTCAGTGCAACGCACGAAATGTGAAGCAAACGAACTCGGCATCGGCCCCGACAAATCTTGATGGACCCCGGGACCATGAAGGACCCCGCCTTAGGATGACCTCGGTCAACCCCCCCCCCCCCCCCCCCCCCCCCCCCAAGCATGAAATTTGTTGAGAGGGGGGGAGAGAGAAGCCCCTCCCCCAAGGGAGGTGGCTGCCCAGGAATAGGCAGCCCCCTATTGGGGCAAGGGGGCAGGAGAGAGAAGGGGGGGGGGGAGAAAAAATATCTCCCCCCACTCTCCCTCCCTTAATCCCACGTGGGGAAAATAGGGGGAGAGGGGAGGGGAGGTATCCCCCTTCCCTATAAAAGGAGGGCCACCCCTCCCTTCAAGAGCACACCGCCCCCTCTCTCTCAACTCCCTCTCCTGCAAGCTAGCCCAGCCACCCACCTCGTCGGAGCCCTGCCCAACCGCTACCACCTTCACCCTCCATGGCGAGCAACCACCACCTCCCAGCCTTCTGAGCCCCACCCCCTCAGGTAGAACCCTCCCCCTCCTCCATCCTACTCCCCTGAGGCAGGCTGACCCCCTCTCCGTCGCCGGAGCGCCGCCAGCGCCACCCCGAGCCTTGCAAGGCTCGGGTGGAGGCGTTGGCCGTGGAAGCCAACCCCCCCACCCAAGCGCCGGTGGTGGCGCTGGGGGAGCAGGTCCCCCCTCGGGGACCATCGCGCCGGCGAAAGGATGCGGCTGGGACGCCGGAGGACGCACCCCCGACGGCACCCGTGCCTCCATTTGTTTCCTCTACGGGGTAATACCCCACCCTCGGCGGCGGCCGGCGACGCCAGGCCACCGGACCCCCACCGGAGGACTGCCCCTCCCCGGCGCCCCATCCAGGGGCGGCAGGGAGGGCCCTCCCAGTAGAGGCGGCGGCGCAGCAAGCGTGCATGGCGCATGCAGGCTACACCACTGCCTCCCGCACCCTCGTTCTCTATTTTCCAGTGGGGTCCGGCGGCGCCAGGCCGCCGGAGCACCACCGGAGTGGTCGCCGGTCCCCGGCGCACCGGCCGGGGGCGGCACCGACACCCTCCCAACGGAGGCGGCGGCGCAGCGAGCCTGCATGGCGCATGCAGGCCGCGCCACCGCCTCCCGCCCCTCTCTGTTCTATTTCCCGGTGGTAGCCGGCGGCGCTAGGCCGCCGGACCACCAACGGAGGATTCGCCGACCCCCCGACGCACCGACCGGGGGCGGCGCCGGCCCCAGCCGGCCGCTGCCCGGCGGCGGCGGCAGCGGCCTCCTCCCGACAGGTTAACGGGAGCCGCCCGATCTCCCCCAGGAAATCGGGCGGCCCCCATCACCTGGTTTCCCGCTCCCGCCTCCGTTTGTGTGCCCCCCACAGCGGATCCACCACAGATCCGCTGTGGGGGCCTCAGGATGGCGCAGGGTGCAGCAGCCCTACGCCTTCTCCCTTCCTCCAAACGCACCCCAACTGCCCTTCCCCATTTTTCTGAGGAAAAATGAGGCAGTTTTGGCAAAAATTTCCTAAATGAAAAATGTGCCCCACTCTGAGGGGCAGCTCCTGTAATTTTCTGGAATTTTTAGGAAATTATTTACTATTTTTAAACCCCTACCAAAGGTTTATTTTAAGAAATTTAAAAGCCAAAAGAGTTGGGAAAAATCACCAAAAATTATAGGCTCTACTTTAGGGTATTTTGCAAAATACTATCAAAAGTTGAAATGGTAAGCTTTTATTTTGGTCCTTTAAAAGCTTTTACAAGCAAAATAAACGCCCGAAAGGGGAGCGAAATTAATTGGGATAAATCGGCGTCCTCGCGACGCGTATTTAAGCGGTATAATAAAATTACGCGTATCGCTCTAAGGAATCGATTAGGTTTAAAATATCAATGCGAAAATTAGGACGAAATCGCAGGGCGACGTCGCAATGCAATAATGCCGAGATAATAAAAAGAACGAAATCACGGCAAAGGGGAAATACTAAATCTCATGGAACGTAAATAAACTCTTGGGTACGGAGTAGAACCCCTATGAACAGGGAGAAAGCAGAACTTCCTCCTAAGAACAGAGCCGACGTTGAAGACTCCTGTTATGGAGTGATTGGACAACTAACCCTTCATTTATTTACTGCTTTCAGTACTTTCATTTCTCCAGTCTCGCGCTGGTCCTTATTTACTGCTTTCAGTACTTTCAATTCTCCATTCTCGCACTGGTCCTTATTTACTGCTTTCAGCACTTTCAATTCTCCAGTCTCGCACTGGTCCTGATTTACTGCTTTTAGTACTTTCAATTCTCCAGTCTCGCACTGGTCCTGATTTACTGCTTTCAGTATTTTCAATTATCCAGTCTCGCACTGGTCCTGATATTACGGCCCCTGCTTCCGGCCTTTCTTACTGCTTATATTGCACTTTATATTTCAGCGCTAACTTCGGTCCTATGCTGGCAAGCGACGCTTCTCCTCCCTTCTACGAGGCCTTAGTTGGGGAAAACCCGAAGTTGAGCCTCTCCTCCCAGGTTAGCCCCAAATAAGGAGCCCTCATACCGCCGAGCCTCCCGGTCAGTAGTCGTGTGACCGGTCGAGTAAGAATGCCGCATCAAGTCTTAAAGCGCTCACTCTGTGTTAAAGATGTTGAAGATTGTTTGGAAGTGGCGGGTCGATCACGCGCACAGACCGTTCGTACCGGTGCGGGTGGGTTGACAACTCATGGCGACAGGGAGATGTGCACGACGGGTTATCACCACTCCGAACCTGCAGTTCTGCCTCCGCTGGTCGGCCTAAACATCGTATTCGCCGGATGTCACTCACATCCAGTTAGTACACCAAGTTGTACAGGAGGGCCTGAGTGATACGGTGCGACTACATTCAGAAGTGGCAAGACTGGCCACTGTCACCGACGGCCACATCGGTGACGCCCGCGGGGTTAGCTACCCTGCTTGAAACAAAGCGGTCTAAACTGTGTCGACACAGGGTCTTTATGTGTGTGTACAGGTTTGAATACCTGGGTGCGAGTATGCGCGAGATAGTGTTGTATGTTCGTGTCACCACGCGGATATTAGGGTTGGAGGCCATATTGATATATATATATGTATATATGTATATTTGTTTACCTACTGCTAACCCTCTACCTTGCTTCGGCTATTTACTTCTGTCCTTTAGCCCGCCCCCTGGATACGGATCCGGGGAGGTGATGTGTTTTCTACTTAGCTCTGTGACTAACGGTTATTCTTATAACCAATCACAGGAAATGGGACAGCGCGAAGCCCCCGCACCGCAGGATGAGTTACCAGCCTTAGAGATGGCTTGATCGGACACTCCAGCCTCTCCCCCTATCTTCCGAGACGTGAGTCCTAGAGTATAGGACTAGCCTAGGGTTTTTGTTATAGTCTATGTAGCCCCTGAGGCAGTGGTTGTAAACAATAGGCTTCGGCCTGCTTTAAATATGTAAATACAAGCAGTGAGCTTGGTTTTGTTTATTTCGATTGCTTCCGCTGTGCGTTCTGATGTGATGTTGTGATTCTCGTGCCTGACAAGGAGACCACTCAGTGCTTGAGAGGGTGGGTCATTGCCATCCGGGAAGCACTAGTGGCCATCCTTGGGCAGTAAGATCCCCCCTCCCTGAACCCGGTTCAGGTCTGGGGAGGGGGGTCTTACAAATGGATCAGAGCTACCACGATCCGACCACATGGGGCAGTCTTTAGATCCTCCCTTCCCAGTTTCCGTTCCTTGGTTCGGGATGAACCACGCAGCGGAAGCCTGGTGGACCCTTAGGTTTAAGGTTTAAGGATCCTAGATTGCACGGTAGTACACCACGCGTTTTTTCCGCTTCCTTTCAGTCAGTTCTGCAAAATTCCCTTAGTTTTGCAAATACTAATGTTCGCATATTACTTCTCCAGATACCGGAGTCCAGTAATGGAAAGTCCTCCTCTAGGGATCAATACCATCTTACCACTCCAACACCGGCTCCGGCTGCCCCAGCTGCAGTCCCGTTTGTTGATACGGATTTAGGACGGACACTGACAGCCCTGCTAGCCACCTTCCAGACGGACATCCTACGGCCACCCCAGCAGACCACCATGCCTACCGACCTTCTGACGACGTTCCAGGGTCTAAGGTCCCCTACCTTCCGAGGCATCGAGTCTGCCATACAGGCAGAAGAGTGGGTGGAGAGAGTAGAGGAGCTCTTGGTTAAGATGATGTGCCCATCCGTGGCCGCAGTATCCTTGGTGGTGACCTTGCTAGAGGGCTATGCCCGAGATTGGTGGAGTGCAGCCAGCCGCTCTACATTTAGGGGGCGACCACTCAGCACGGTCCTCTGGGGAGAGTTCTCAGAGGCCTTCCTAGAGCACTTTATCTCGGACGCAAATAGGATTGCACTTCAGGAGCGTTTCCTGCAGATCCAACAAGGAGAGAGGACGGTACCAGAGTACCAGCGAGAGTTCATCCATCTAGCCCGTTTTGCCGGGACCTTGGCAGTTACAGACAGGGATAGGGCGTCTAGATTCTATCGAGGTCTACGAGACGATCTTCGATAGGCATTGATCATGATCTCCCAGTCGACCTTTCACACGATCGCCTCTCACGCCGCAGCGTTAGAGATGGATCAGAGGATGGTGGCCCAACAACGTAGGGGACATGCGGAGGTTCCCCGGGCTCAGGGTCGAGAGAGAGGAGTTAGCCCTCGCAGACAGGACCGGGGTAGGAGACATCGTCAGCGCCACCAGCCATATGGGCAGGCACCCCAGCCCCGACCAGCACCTCCAGCCCCAGCACCTCAGGCCGCCCCAGCCGCACGACGAGATGCCCCCTTTGCAGGGAACTGCTACCTTTGCCAGCAGCCTGGGCACATACGAGCTTTCTGCCCTCAGGCTATAGGTAGGCCCGACCTAGGAGCAGTACAGGGAGCCATGGAGAGAGGGCGAGGACGAGGTGGACGCAGAGGACGACCTGCAGGCAGTAGAGGCCAGGGCAGACAGGGCAGAGCAGCAGCGCTCGAGGCATACACTTTAGATCTCCAGCACGGCCCTGCACCAGATGTGGTGATAGGTATCTATTTTCATTAGCCACGATATCCTAGTAGGATGATATAGTAGAAATCTGTGATGTAGTCTTTTGTTTGGCTGGTGTAATTACTACACATCTATATCTGTAAAAAGCTTATGATCATAGTACATATATGTATTATCAGGTTTGCTTCTGGTAGAAGGTCACCCCGCTAAAACGTTGTTCGATACCGGTGCCACGCATTCCTTCGTCGCACAGAACTTCATCGCAGACAAAGAAAACACCGTACGATCATCCGGAATGTCGATACGAATACGACTCCCGAATGGATCAGACATGACGTCCACGGAGACGTGCTCCTTCCAAGCAATGCTAGGAGGCGTAGAATTCGAAATCAACGCAACCATTCTGGCGATAACCGGATTCGACATCATTTTAGGAATGGATTGGTTGGCCGAGCATAGCGCCCAAATCAATTGTTCGACTCAAGAGATCCACCTTCGGAGCCCAAATGGGCAGTCAATCTCACTAACATGTATACCCTCTGTCACCCGCATCATCTTAACATCCGCTCAAACAGTCAAAGCAGTCCGGCGAAAAGACGAGGTGTACCTAATCTACTTCGAGATGGAAGACAAGACGCGAGTGCTCTCCAAAGTACCCGTAATTCGAGACTTCCCAGACGTCTTTCCAAAATCCCTTCCCGGGTTGCCCCCGCAATGAGAAGTGGACTTCCAGATTGTACTTGCTCATGGAGCTCAACTGGTGTCCCGAGCACCTTACCGGATGGCCCCAAGGGAACTAGCCGAGCTCAAGATACAACTACAAGAGCTAATTGACGCAGGTTTCGTTCGCCCGAGTACCTCGCCCTGGGGAGCTCCAGTATTATTTGTCAAGAAGAAGGATGGATCCCTGCGCCTCTGTATCGATTACAGGGAACTAAATAAGCTCACAATCTGAAATACCTATCCACTACCCAGGATAGATGAATTATTCGACCAATTACAAGGCGCGTCCGTCTTCTCCAAGATGGACTTAAGGTCTGGCTATTATCAACTCAGAGTGCGGGAAGAAGACATCCCCGGGACCGCCTTTAGCTCCCGCTATGGACTCTACGAATTTATGGTAATGCCGTTTGGGCTGACCAATGCCCCGTCCGCCTTCATGGCCCTAATGAATAAAGTGTTTGAACTCTTCCTAGACCACTTTGTGATCGTCTTTTATAGACGATATACTCATATACTCAAAGAGTAAGACCGATCATTCTAGGCACCTCCAAATGGTTTTGCTCAAGTTAAGAGAACACTCGCTCTTCGGGAAGTTTAGCAAATGTGAATTCCGTATGGAAGAGGTCGGCTTTCTTGGGCATACGATTAACAAAAATGGGGTAGCGGTGGACCAAGCCAAGGTACAAGCAGTACGAGACTGGCCGCCACTTAGGTCAGCAGCAGATATCAGGAGCTTCCTTGGCCTCGCCGGCTACTACCGCAAGTTTGTAGAAGGCTTCTCTAAAATTGCCTTGCCACTCACCTCCCTCACCAAAAAGGATATAACATTCCAGTGGACTCCTGAATGCGAAGCAGCGTTCGTAGAACTAAAGAACCGACTAATAACGACTCCGATTCTAACACTCCCCTCAGGCACTGAGGGCTTCCAAATCTACGTCGACGCATCGCTGAAAGGGTTGGGAGCCGTATTAATGCAGCACGGCAGGGTGGTCGCATACACCTCACGACAGCTGAAGCCTCACGAACTAAACTACGCAACCCACGACTTGGAGCTGGGTGCGGTAGTATTCGCGCTAAAAGTCTGGAGGCATTATCTCTACGGAGTAAGATGCGAGATCTTCTCTGACCACAAGAGCCTCAAATATATCTTCACCCAGAAGGAGCTAAATCTCCGACAGCGCCGATGGCTGGAATTCCTGTGCGATTATGACTTCGCTCTCCAATACCACCCGAGCAAAGCCAATAAAGTTGAAGATGCCCTAAGTCGGCAACCTCCGGTGGCCAGGAATTGGCTGGAGGCAATACCGGAAGAATTAGTCAGGTCCTTGGCAGACCTGGATATCATCCTCATCACCCGCAGAAACCCGATGGATTACCAGGCCCAGCTTTACTGGATGGAGATACTGTGCGACATCAGAGATAGAATACGAGAGGCACAAAAAATTGACGTAGACGCGGCCCCAATCATCCACACCCTGCAACATGGCACTCAGGAAGACTACAACCTATACGATGGCATCTTACAGTACAAGCACCGTCTATTCATTCCCTCTACCGAAGGAATCCGGGAAGAAATACTTCGCGAAGCACATCAATCAAGGTATTCAATACATCCAGGAGTAGTGAAAATGTACACAGATCTACGAAGAACGTTATATTGGCCAGGTATGAAGAAGGACGTCACTGATTATGTAGCCCACTGCCAGACCTATCAAATGGTCAAGGAAGAATGTCGTAGCCCAGAAGGTTTACTGCAACCCCTCCCCATACCAGAATGGAGTTCGAAGATATTTCCATGGACTTTGTCCATGGCTTACCCCGATCTCGTGCAGGGAACGACTCCATATGGGTCGTAGTAGATCGCCTCACCAAGGTGGCCCATTTCATCCCAAATCGTCAAGGCGACGATGTCGACATTTTAGCCCGGCTATTTATAGAGCAAGTGGTCCGATTTCATGGGGTACCCAAATCGATCGTGTCTGATCGCGACGGGGGCTTTACATCGAAATAATGGAGGAGAGTGCAAGCTTATCTGGGAACCAGATTGGCCTTTAGCACCGCCTTCCACCCCCAGACCGACGGGAAAACACAACGGACGAACCAGACGATGGAAGACCTCCTCCGATTATGCATAGTGGAACACAACGAACCTTGGGAGAAGTTACTGCCCTTAGTAGAATTCTCGTACAATAACAGCTTCCAAGCGAGCATCAAGATGTCACCGTACGAAGCCCTCTACGGAAGACGCTGTCGAACACCACTATCAAGGGCACAGGATGAGGACCCCGAACCTTTAGGAGTCACCTACATAGATGATACCACCGCCGCAATAAGGTTAATTCGAGAACGTATGCTGGAGGCACAGAGCCGACAAGCCAAATATTACGATGCGCGTCATCAACTAGTAGAGTTCAAGGTAGGAGATATGGTTTTCTTGAAGATTAAACCAATGCATGGGGTATCCCGAATAAAGAAGCAGAAAAAGCTGGATCCTCGCTATCTAGGCCCATATCAAGTCATAGAAAGAGTTGACCCGGTGGCTTATAGGCTAGCTCTGCCAGTTGAACTGGGAAACCTCCACGACGTATTTCACGTCTCCTCGCTAAGGCGTATACTTCGCCAACCAGAGCAACATCTTCCCGTGCCGCCAGCGTCAGTGCAATCTGACCGATCTGTCCAACTCGAACTAGTGAAGATAGTAGATTCCAAGCTCAAGGAATTACGGAACAAAACCATCACGATGGTCAAGATCTTGTGGTCAAACGGGGGACGCGAGGAGATCACCTGGGAACCAGAAGCCCTAGTTAGAGAAAGATACCAGGCACTCATTCCCCAGGTATGCCCTTCTAACCCCCACTTTAGGCAATTTTCTAGGACGAAAATCCCTTTATTTTTATTATATTGTAACATCCCGACTTTTATTGGGTCACTAGACCCTAGTGAGCCCAATAAAAGTAGGCTCGTATGGTAGAAATAACTCAATGTAGGGTTATGTGCTACAAACCCCGAAATGACTTCTGTCAGTTTCATTAGACTCGTATGAACGATATGAGCGCAGCGGAATTCGTTGCGCCTCGATCCGAGGTCGTTTGGAGAAAACGACCATTTTGAGTGTCGTAGCGCGTCACTACCTCCTTATTATGAATAGTGGTCGTACGAACCCCGAATTGACTTCTGTCAGTTCCGTTAGACTCGTATGAACGATACGAGCGCAACGGAATTCGTTGCGCCTCGATCCGAAGTCGTTTGGAAAAAACGACCATTTTGAGTGTCGTAGCGCGCCACTACCCCCTTATTATGAATAGTGGCCGTACAAACCCCGAATTGTCTTCTGTCGGTTTCGTTAGACTCGTATGAACGATACGAGCGCAACGAAATTCATTGCGCCTTAATCCGAAGTCGTTTGGAGAAAACGACCATTTTGAGTGTCGTAGCGCGCAACTACCTCCTTATTATGAATAGTGGTCGTACGAACCCCGAATTGACTTCTGTCAGTTTCGTTAGACTCGTATGAACGATACGAGCGCAACGGAATTCGTTGCGCCTCGATCCGAGGTCGTTTGGAGAAAACGAACATTTTGAGTGTCGTAGCGCGCCACTACCTCCTTATTATGAATAGTGGTCGTACAAACCCAGAATTGACTTCTGTCAGTTTCGTTAGACTCATATGACCGATATAAGTGCAACGGAATTCGTTGCGCCTCGATCCGAGGTCGTTTGGAGAAAACGATCATTTTGGGTGTCGTAGCACGCCACTACCTCCTTATTATGAATAGTGTCCGTGCGAACCCGGAATTGACTTCGGACAGTTCCATTAGGCTCGGGTAACCTATACGGGTGCAATAGAACTTGTCCCACTTCCACCTGAGGTCGTATGGAGAGTATGCCATTTTAGGACTATGCAGACCACTTCAGTGCAACGCACGAAATGTGAAGCAAACGAACTCGGCATCGGCCCCGACAAATCTTGATGGACCCCGGGACCATCAAGGACCCCGCCCTAGGTTGAACTCAGACAACCCCCCCCCCCCCCCCCCCCCCAAGCTTGAAATTTGTTGAGAAAGGGGGAGAGAGAAGCCCCTCCCCCAAGGGAGGGGGCTGCCCATGAATAGGCAGTCCCCTATTGGGGCAAGGGGGCAGGAGAGAGAAGGGGAGGGGGGAGAAAAATATCTCCCCGACTCACCCTCCCTTAACCCCACGTGGGGAAAAGAGGGGGAGAGGGGGGGGGGGGGGGGGGGGAGTTCTCCCCCTTCCCTGTAAAAGGAGGGCCACCCCTCCCTTCAAGAGCACACCGCCCCTCTCTCTCTCAACTCCCTCTCCTGCCGGCTAGCCCAACCACCCACCTCGCCGGAGCCCTGCCCAACCGCCGCCACCTTCCCCCTCCATGGCGAGCCACCACCACCTCCCAGCCATCCAAGCCCCACCCCCTCAGGTAGAACCCTCCCCCTCCTCCTTCCTACTCCCCTGAGGCAGGCCGACCCCATCTCCGTCGCCGGAGCGCCTCCAACGCCACCCCGAGCCTTGCAAGGCTCGGGTGGAGGCGTTGGCCGTGGAAGCCAACCCGCCCCCCCCCCCCCCCCCCCCCAGCGCCGATGGTGGCGCTGGGGGAGCAGGTCCCCCCTCGGGGACCATCGCGCCGGCGACTGGAGGCGGTCGGGCCGCCGGAGGACGCACCCTCGGCGGCACCCGTGCCTCCCTTTGTTTCCTGTACGGGGTAAAACCCCACCCTCGGCGGCGGCCGGCGGCGCCAGGCCGCCGGACCCCCACCGGAGGACTGCCCCCTCCCCGGCGCCCCAGCCAGGGGTGGCAGGGAGGGCCCTCCTAGTAGAGGCGGCGGCGCAGCAAGCGTGCATGGCGCATGCAAGCTACGCCACCGCCTACAGCCCCCTCGTTCTCTATTTTCCGGTGGGGTCCGGCGGCGCCAGGCCGCCGGACCACCACCGGAGTGGTCGCCGGACCCCGGCGCACCGGCCGGGGGTGGCACCAGCACCCTCCCAGTGGAGGCTGCGGCGCAGCGAGCCTGCATGGCACATGCAGGCCGCGCCACCGCCTCCCGCCCCTCTCGGTTCTATTTCTCGGTGGTAGCCGACGGCGCTAGGCTGTCGGACCACCACCGGCGGCGCACCGACCGGGGGCGGCGCCGGCCCCAGCCGGCCGCTGCCCGACGGTGGCAGCGGCCTCCTCCCGACAGGTTAACAGGAGCCGCCCGATCTCCCCCAGGAAATCGGGCGGCCCCCATCACCTGGTTTCCCGCCCCCGCCTCCGTTTGTGTGCCCCCACAGCGGATCCGCCGCAGATCCGCTGTGGGGGCCTCGGGATGGCGCAGGGTGCAGCAGCCCTGCGCCTTCTCCCTTCCTCTAAAAGCACCCCAACTGCCCTTCCCCTTCCCCATTTTTCTAAGGAAAATGTGGTAGTTTTGGCAAAAATTTCCTAAATGAAAAATGTGCCCCACTCTAAGGGGCAGCTCCTGTAATTTTCTGGAATTTCTAGGAAATTATTTACTATTTTTAAACCCCTACCAAAGGTTTATTTTAAGAAATTTAAAGGCCAAAAGAGTTGGGAAAAATCACCAAAAATTATAGGCTCTACTTTAGGGTATTTTGCAAAATACTATCAAAAGTTTAAATGGTAAGCTTTTCTTTTGGTCCTTTACAAGCTTTTACAAGCAAAATAAACGCCCGAAAGGGGAGCGAAATTAATTGGAATAAATCGGCGTCCTCGCGACGCGTATTTTAGCGGTATAATAAAATTACGCGTATCGATCTAAGGAATCGATTAAGTTTAAAATATCGACGCGAAAATTGGGACGAAATCGCGGGGTGACGCCGCAATGCAATAATGTCGAGATAATAAAAAGAACGAAACCACCGCAAAGGGGAAATACTAAATCTCATGGAACGTAAATAAACTCCTGGGTACGGAGTAGAACCACTATGAACGGGGAGAAAGCAGAACTTCCTCCTAAGAACGGAGTCGACGTTGAAGCCTCCTGTTATGGAGTGATTGGACTACTAACCCTTTATTTATTTACTGCTTTCAGTACTTTCATTTCTCCAGTCTCGCATTGGTCCTTATTTACTGCTTTCAGTACTTTCAATTCTCCAGTCTCGCACTGGTCCTGATTTACTGCTTTCAGTACTTTCAATTCTCCAGTCTCGCACTGGTCCTGATTTACTGCTTTCAGTATTTTCAATTCTCCAGTCTCGCACTGGTCCTGATATTACGGCCCCTGCTTCCGTCCTTTCTTACTGCTTATATTGCACTTTATATTTGAGTGCTAACGTCGGTCCTACGCTGGCAAGCGGTGCTTCTCCTCCCTTCTGTGAGGCCTTAGTTGGGGAAAACCCGGAGTTATGCCTCTCCTCCCATGTTAGCCCCAAATGATCGAGGAGCCCTCATACCGTCGACACAGGGTCTTTTTGTGTGTGTACAGGTTTGAATACCTGGGTGCGAGTATGCGCGAGATAGTGTTGTATGTTCGTGTCACCACGCGGATATTAGGGTTGGAGGCCCTATTGATATATATATATATGCATATATGTATATTTGTTTACCTGCTGCGAACCCTCTACCTTGCTTCGGCTATTTACTTTTGTCTTTTAGCCCGCCCCTTGGATACGGATCCGGGGAGGGGATGTGTTTTCTACTTAGCTCTGTGAATAACGGTTATTCATATAACCAATCACAGGAAATGGCACAGCGCGAAGCCCCCGCACCGCAGGATGAGTTACCATCCTTAGAGATGGCTCGATCGGACACTCCAGCCTCTCCCCCTATCTTCCGAGACGTGAGTCCTAGAGTATAGGACTAGCCTAGGGTTTTTGTTATAGTCTATGTAGCCCCCGTGGCAGTGGTTGTAAACAATAGGCTTCGGCCTGCTTTAAATATGTAAATACAAGCTGTGAGCTTGGTTTTGTTTATTTCGATTGCTTCCACTGTGCGTTCTGATGTGATGTTGTGATTCTCGTGCCTGACAAGGAGACCACTCAGTGCTTGAGAGGGTGGGTCGTTGCCATCCGGGAAGCACTAGTGGCCATCCTTGGGCAGTAAGATCCCCCCTCCCTGAACCCAGTTCAGGTCTGGGGAGGGGGGGTCTTACACCTTCCATATACACTATAAGTGTATCCCACATCTCCTTAGCTGTCTCACAGTGCACCAAATTCTGGAAGGTGGAATCATCAATTGCATTTACTATAATGTTTTGTGCTCTCTTATCCATAGTAGCAAGTGCAATTTCATCCTTGGTCATTTCAGCATAGGTCTTGGGCACTTGCTGGGGTGGATCTGTGGTGGTGGTCTTTAGGAAGACAAAAGAACCTTCCTTTACTGTGATGTAAATCCTAGGGTCAGAGGCTTCCATAAACAGCCTTACCATTTGCTTTCATATGCCAAAGTTCTTTTTTTTTTTTGCATATGGGCAGTTTCATGGATCCCGTCTCCTTCTGACCTCCAGTGGCAGCCATTGGATTCAGAATAGACTACTCCTAGTAGGATCTGGTCAGACTGTTAAGTCCTATTTGACCAACCTAGCTTTGATACCACTTGATAGTTTACTTGGTTGTAGTCTAATTGACCTAGAAGGGGTGAATAGGTAGGCTCCTTTGAAATTTTCTACTTACAACAAGTAGTTTTTAAGTGATTAAATGAAGTGATAGCAAACACACAGAAAACACACAGCTGTTTATAGTGGTTCCCCAAGATAGTGTGTCAATACGTAGTCCACTTTCCCTCTACACCTGTCTAACAGTGTGTTAGACAAGGCAAACTCCTCCAGAACTCAGCTCCAAAAGCTTACAACTCAGATCCATCAGGATCTCCCAGGTTTCCTCCAAAATCCTACCTCAGGCCAGCAACCCTACCACTCAGAGTTCTCCAACCCCTACAACTCAGAAACCCTCCTGGTTTCATACCTCAGGCCTATCAAGAAGCCCTACCTCAGATCTCCTCTGAAATCCTATAGCTCAGGCTGGGAGTACAGCCATACAGACTCAGGCACAAAGCCCTACACTCTCAGGCACAAGCCCTACACTCTCAGGCACAAGCCCTACACATTCAGAACAATGAAGTTCTTACAGAGATTTATATTTACAGTTACAACATGAGACAATATAGATTAAACCTTCGGCTTAGATCTTCTGTTGTTGAAGCTCAGCAGATGTTGTCTTGAAACAGGGCTGAATATCAGCAGCTTCAGACCCAGTTTCTTCTGATCTTCTTCTTTAGTAGAGGAAAGAAGGTCCACTTGTT
Source organism: Dactylorhiza incarnata (assembly GCA_033032865.1). Taxonomy (NCBI): domain Eukaryota; kingdom Viridiplantae; phylum Streptophyta; class Magnoliopsida; order Asparagales; family Orchidaceae; genus Dactylorhiza; species Dactylorhiza incarnata. Next base: position 207,744 of record JAWHQI010000005.1, read on the forward strand.
CTTCTGGAAAGAATAAGCAAGAACAATCTTATCTCTTTTGAAGTAATCTACTTGCAGCTTGATTTTCAGGAAGCAGATAGAGATTTATCTTGTGGATGCAGTAAGTTTCTTCAATAGAATAGTAGCAACTATTTCACTTCTTCTCCACACCTCATCCACTGACCTAACATCTTCTTTTATACCTCCTCCAATCTGCAACGACTCTTAGGAGTGCCCTGTCATAGTATGAACATAAATAGAAAATATTATCTTTGCTTTCTAGGCACTTGCGCCAAAAATGGATCCCGCCAGGCAACATTCAAATATGAATCTGTCTCAGAGGTTGGGCTAAGACAGGCTCCAGTCTCAGCGGCAGAACATACTTCGTCTCAGCGGATCCGCTGAGACAGATAGTCTTCTCAGCGGTTTTCCTTTATATGCAGCTCAGCTTAGACAGACTCCTTCTTAGTGGCTAAACATTTGCGTCTCAGTGGTTCAGTTGAGACCAGGCTGTTGTCTCAGCGGTTTTGACAGTAAAACCCAGAGAACTATTCCAATGTTTGAATGACCTAACCCTGCACAAGCATGATACAAAAGAGGGTCTATGAAATACAATATGTACTTAGCATTGAGTGTGATGCGTCTTCAAACCTAGGGAATATTGAGGGGCAATATTCCCAACATAAACCAAGTCCACAAATCACACATATATATATGAATCAAAAGAGATACATGTCCAACAATGAGTATAAATAAGAGAGTAAGGGCTTATGCCCGATACATATCCAAAATGAGATAAAAGCACACTCTCTCACTCTGATCTATGCGGAAGCTAACCAACACTCTCATCAAACTATCGTCAGGTAATGGTAGTAGTAGTAGTAGTAGTAGTAGTAGTAGTAGTAGTAGTAGTAGTGCGCGGAAACTGCTCCTCGGGTCTTGCCACCATGTCCTGCTAGTCGCACTGCTGCTCCAGCTCCTCGGACTCATCCAACCGTTAGTCAAAAAGGCTAAGCCATTTTGTCCTTGCCTCCCCCCACGAATCCTAGGCACCGTGCGGGAGGACGAAGTGGAGGACAACAGGGGGTAAAAACAAAACTAGGTGACATGGAACTAAACTAGCAGGTGTGTAAGGTAAAACATGTACATTTCTAAACTAGCAGTACGTACAAGTAAGCGGTAGAGTAGAGGAACAAAGTAAGGCAGTAAGGTAAAAGCAGCGCAAGTAAATTAAAGTGAAATCGATTCTACCATCACAGAAACGTACCTTAACTTATATGAATGCCCATATAAAATTATAAGTTAAGGTTTTCTGAAATATAACTCATCATATAAAAGAGCTCATACTAATTTATATGATGAGGATCTGCAATTATGAATGTTATGTATATGATATGCTTCATGCAGTGCAACACACACACAACTTGTGCACACAGATCTTTTGTAAGTTCCCTTTGTTCGAGTGTGTCAACTCAGGTACCCCATTGAGGCAAACAAGGGAAGTACATCGTGCATGTCCACTTCTAGGCTCCTTTCAACACCTCCCGGCCTAAACCTTATGTACGCCCCTAAGAACACACAGGGTACCCGCGTACTATCTAGTAAGTAACACCTCTATCCCGCTTTTTGTGTCTCTGCCCAGGTACAGCCCATTGAGGCAAACAGGGGCAGTGGATCGTGTCCTCCACTCCTAGGATAGTATGACACCTCCCAGCCTAGACTTTATGTACACCCCTAAGAACACACATGCTCTCCGCGTACTATTTGATAAGTAACACCTCATATTTGTATTTCCCCGAGCCTCCAGCTCGTCGGACTATCCAGTCCTCCTTAGATAACACCGAGCCTACCGCTCGTAGGACAACCCATCCTGATATCATAATTTCCCGAGCCTCCAGCTCATAGAACCAACAAGTCCTTGTACCAATCTGTCCCATATTTTGGGATAAGGATTACTTTATCAAGTTCTCTTACCTAAACTACTCGTGTCTATGTTTAGTTGATCGTAAGGTCTAAGGTGAATCTTAGACTTACCGAAGTCTACCCAGTGAAGGGCTCGCAATGGTACTAGAAGGTATGCTATGGTGACATCCCAACCCTTCCTTTCTCAAGATATTTACTTTTATTGGTGGCTAACCAATGCTAATACCAATCTCAGTGTTACTCATAAACTAACATATGATGTCTTATGATACTTGTAGGGGAGTGACGATCTTTTGTCGGACACCAAGACTAGAACTCCCATTAATGTCTGTGTATACTAACACTTAGAACCATTCGGTGCTTGCCCTAGGACTTCAACCATAAGTCTATGACTCTCCAATTGTCACTAAATCAGTTGAGGTTAACCCCCTATGATCACCACCAAGTTCTACCCTTACGCAAACGTTATATTGAACGTTGCAACCCTTAATCTCAAATACATGGTGTGAGGTGCAAACCCTTAACATGTTCATCTGCATGCCCCAAGATTTATTCTACTGAAACACCATGGTCATAATTGCACCATAAGTTGTTGTGACAATCTCTAAAGGTGGAAAACCCCCAAATCATTCATTTATTCAATATGCGACATGAATCTATATTAATGTTCAACTATAGGACAAATGTCCCCCAAAAATTCTACAACATATAAAGACTGATATAAATGACGTACTACAGATATGCTCCAAATTTCATTCAGATCCTAAGTATTCTTGATGGTCTATTCCTTACATCATTATTTTACTAATCGCAGACCATCACACAAGATGAACTAGTTTTGATCTTAAAGATGCAATTATCACCAATACATGGCCAAATGATCAAAAATTCATAACATAGGTTCATCATGACAAGGTTAAGAAATGACCAGAATTTCATAATATTTCTAATTAATTTGGCCATAAATAAAAATTCGTTAATTTCAAGATATATATCATTTACACAAGAAGTGTTACTTCCAGAGGTTAAAATATTCTAAATAATTTACCAGAGGTACATAATGATAAAATATTATGTCTGACAGAGTTTCATAATTTTCCATAATAATTATGACCAAAATTCTCATACTTAAATGTTGATATCAATTTGTCACATTGCACAGCAAGTACTAAAATAATCCATTCAAAATTTTTGGAAAAATTACAATAGGTTGGAATTGTCCTAAAAATAGATTAACCATAATTTCAGAATTTTTCAAGTAATATTGACTACAAAAAATATCAATAATACAAAAGTGTGACAAATGAAATTCTTGGTAATTCCCTAGGTAAATGACTTCCAAAAATCATACTAAAATTTACAGGGATATAATATAAGTGAATTCACCATGTGACAGAAGGTTGGATTTTTCCTAAGTATTTAGGGTATCATTATTTCATTAGTACACTTATGTGACATAATTAAAATTATGTAATTACCTAGGATTTTTTAATCCAAAAATCCTACTAAAACTTCCAAAGATGTAATATAACATAACTCACAATGTGACAGAAGATTGGATTTTTCTTAAGTCCATAGGTTATCTTTATTTCATTAATACACTTATGTGTCATAATTAAAATTAAGTAATTACCTAGGATTTTTTATTCCAAAAATCCTACTAAATTTTCCAGAGATTTAATATAACATAACTCACCATGTGACAGAAGGTTGGAGTTTTTCCTATGTCATTAGGTCATCTTTATTTTGTTAATACACTTATATGACATAATTAAAATTATGTAATTACCTAAGTTTTTTGACTCCAAAAACCTAATTTTTATGTGGATGACTCCTCTCGTCTTAATGGGTGCATAGCCAAAATATTATATTCATGCACCAAGTCATTTGTGCTGAATTCACAAAAGACCAAAACTTGGCTAAGTGCGCACCAAGTCACTTACACCATATGTAGACATGCATGTGTAATACACCATCATGCAGAGGTCCAAATGACCTTAATTTTGGTCAGAGACTAATCATAATCAAATTATCCTTGTGCCCAAAATTTGGGTTATTTTGAGTTGATTTAACCATGTAAATCTAGTAATACATTATAGTGTTATATGCACACCAAATTCTCTTTTACATGCATGTGGAATACACCAACATGCAGATGTCAAATGACGTTAAATTTTGGCTAGAGACTAAGCATAATTAAATTATCCATGTACCCAGAATTTGAGTTATTTTGAGTTGATTTAACCATGTAAATCTAGTAATGCATTATAGTGCTATATGCACACCAAATTCCCCTTTACAGGCATGTGGAATACACCAACATGCAAAGGTCCAAATGACCTTAAATTTTGGTCAGAGACTAAGCATAATCAAATTATCCTTTTGCCCAAAATTTGGGTTATTTTGAGTTAATTTAACTATGTAAATCTAGTAATACATATAGTGTTATATGCACATCAAATTCTCCTTTACATGCATGTGGAATACACTAACATGTAGAGGTCCAAATGACCTTAAATTTTGGTCAGAGACTAAGATAAATCAAATTATCCTTGTTCCCAGAATTTGGGTTATTTTGAGTTGATTTAACCAAGTAAATCTAGTAATACATTATAGTGTTATATGCACATCAAATTCCCTTTTACATGCATGTGGAATACACCAACATGCAGAGGTCCAAATGACCTTATATTTTTTTACCAGTGAATATTTATGATCTAATTTACATGCCACCCAAGATTTGGGACAATTTGAGTTAGTTTAGTCACATTAATTTCATTTATATGAAAAATCATATTTCTGACAAAGCTATAGAAAACTATCAATCGAAAATCCTAATTTTTGGATGGTTGGTCCATCTAGGTACCACTCATGCATGACCAAAATTTTAGCTCCATACAAACCACCGAGGAAAAGTTATTTACAAAATATGGTTTAGGGCACATTTAGGACACCCCTCAGTAAAACTGAGATTCTAGGGGTTGTAGGGCACCAAATCAAGTGATTTAAAGTTCATTAGGAAGGTAAGACCAGATGATACAACTTTTATGTTAAGCAAATAAGCTATATTCATCTCTAAATGGTTCAAAAATCAGCTTGAATGTACTATCATGAATGTGACAGATTAAATGTTTTATTAATTGAATCGTGTATATAATATGTCTAGCACAGATCTTGAAGATCCAATGGACGACATCCATGCGTCTTCCTCCTCCAGCCCACGGCTGAGAACAAAACCAGCTAGGCCACCTTCAAGGATGAATATCCGGCCAACTCCTTCGCTCCACAATCGGCCACCACCACCTTCGTTATGGTGGTGGCTATCGACTGGAGGCGACTTGTCGGCGGAAAATGCCTCTACGAGAAATGGCGACTAGGCCAAATCGTCAATGAAAACCAAGATTTAAAATCTTGATCCATGCTCTCTTGAGCTCAAATCAAGCCCTAAACGATCTAAGAATTTAGCACAGAGGGAGGGGAAGAGAAACGGACCTTTGATTGGTCTTAAGCTTGAGGAAATCTCGACATACCATGGCCGACCACTTGCTCCATGCTCCCTTGGCGATTTTGCTCCTCTCCACCAAAAGCTTCAGTTCAAAGCTTGATTTTGACTTCCTTCCACCTTCTGAAGCTAATGGTGTGGTTAGATTTGAGTGGGGAGGGCTCTATATGGAGATGTCATCAAGGCATGGTCGGTCAAGCCTTGCTTGTTTCACCAAGCTGTTATTTGGCATCCCTATTGCTGAAATTTGGCTGAGTGTTGCATGGTGAGTTGAGGGGAGTGTATCGAGAGAGGAATTGGGTGACAAGTGGGCTCATTCCATGAATTCTCTTTTTGTCCCATTCCAAAATTTGCGACATTCCTAAATTGCCCTAGTGCATGCTATTGCAAGTCAAATTCTGAGGGCATGGAGGGTATTTAGGCTAGTGGGTTGTAGGATGGTCTGATCTTGAAGGCATTAGCCAATTGAAAATAGGTTAGCCCCTTTGATTTTCTCATTTAGGCCAAGTGTTGACCAAGGTTGACTGTGGGGTTGACTTAGTCAAATTATGAGTGGGTTGTCCCCAATTGATGGTCATAAGTCCCATGACATCACTCAATGCTCATTGGGCCATGGTGGGGCTCCAATTGGGCCAATTGAGCCATAAGGTGTGATTTTGACCAAGATTAGGGTAGGTTTGACTTTGGTCAAATTGGGTCAATTGGTTGAACAAATGATGGGGGCTTTTGGTCAATTGAACATCTTTAAGGGTTTTCCATGTAGTTGTGGGGTCAATTTGGCTATATGAAGTCTAATTGAGCCAATTTGTGTTGAATTTGACTATGTTGACTTAAGTTTGACTTTGATCAATTTGGCCAATTTGGTCGACCAATTGATGAGATTTTTGGTCAATTGAGTCTCGTTTAGGGTTAAGCACATAGTGGTGAGGTCGGTTTGTGCTTGTGAGTTCAATTTGGGCTAGTTTGACCTAAGTTAACTTTTGTTCACCTTAGGAAACAAAGTAGGTTTACCTTAACCCAATGTGTCTTAAGGTCACCTTCTTGTCTTAGGTCACCTTCTTGTCTTAGCTCACCATTCTCACCACATTTTATGCCCTAACACTATCTTGGGGTCTAGTAAGATTAGGGATGTTACAAATCCCAATAAACAAAAATAATAATTACGTCCCCGAAATTTGAGTTTTGGTCTACAGGGTTCTGTGCACGATGAGAATAAGGAATTTTCAGAGATGTTTAGATTGCACCTGAGATGAAGAGTCCTGGGTATTGTTGTTGCATGAGATTCATCGGTTCCTAAGTGTGCCCCTCTCGTCCATGATTGGACCACAATACCTCGACCAAGGGGACCTTCTTCTTCCGCAGGACTCGGACGGCGGTTTCATCGATACAGACTGGCTCCAGACGGACTGATCTGTCGGATGCTATCGGGCATGTTGTATAAGCAACATGCTTCTCCGGCTGAAGTAGGGCTCTCCGAAGTGAGGAGACGTGGAAGGCGTCGTGCAGGTTTGCCAACTCCTGGGGCAGCCCCAACCTATATGCCAAGGGGCCGATCCGCTCCAGGGACGTATAAGGCCCCATAAATCGAGGGTTGAGCATCTTCTGACCTCGCACCCGTGAGACACCATGCACCAGACGTATCTTTAAGAAAACTTTGTCTCTAACCTGGAATTCCACATTTCGATGCCTCACATCGTAATACTTGGCATGCCGACTCTAAGCCTCCAGCATCTGGCCACAGATCATTCGTATTAATGCATCTGTACTGTCTATGAACTCTGATCCATGTGCACTTAGGTCCTCGTCCTGTACCCAAGATAGGGACGTCCGACACTTCCTCCCGTAAAGAACCTCGTACGGTGCCATCTCAATGCTCGTCTGGTGGCTATTGTTGTAAGAAAAACTCTATTAACGGCAACAGCCTCTCCCAGGGCTTCCCGGTATCCAAAATACACAAGCGTAGTAAATCCTCTGGCATCCTCACCAGCTTCATAGCCATCACTTGGGACTCCGATCCAAATGTGTTGGCTCTCCTGCTCAAGGCATCTGCCACTGTGTTCGCCTTCCCAGAGTGATAATGTATGGCGTAGTCGTAATCACATAAGAACGCTAACCACCTCCGTTGTCATAGGTTAAGGCCCTTCTGTGTATCTATATACTTGAGGTTCTTGTGATCTGAAAAGATCGCACAATGAACCCCGTATAAATAGTGGTTCCATATCTTCCATATACTTATGATGCTTATAATCAAAATTATGTAGGTATATTATCAAGTCTTCCGACATACTATTATCCAAAATAAACCTTAACCCTACATTGGATCTGGAGTTTCTTATGACCAACGATCACCATGCACAAGAGAGTTAACATTCTTATATGTAAAGTTGTGCACACAAGACTTAGACTCCTCTTCTACGATCACACCATGCCTATAGCTTATATCATATTAATTCTTCCAAGGTAAGTCATCGTTTCCCCTATAACTTTGTATTTCTAAGTTTACACATGCTTTCGAATTTTTGTTATAGACACGTGTTTTATCTATGACGAAAATTTAACTTATTTGTGCATGTAGAAATGTTTTCAAATCTTGTTCATATAAATTATCACTGGCGAGTAAGCATGAGTTAATAGTCGACAAAATCGTAATACTCATGGGATTAACACCACTATGTACAACATTTAACCAACTTCCAAAAATTATGACAGGATGACTAGCCCATCGTTTCTCTAACTTCATAACTTTTTATATCTTCACCTAAATGAAAAGGGGGTAACTGGTGATGCGCAAAACTATATCCGCAAACGATAACGACAAGTGTACCGTATCGATTGTAGTATAGATTATAAAAACCAAGGTCGTATTAGACTCAGGGCGGTTGAGTACTCTTACTTCAAGAAAGTCTATATTATTTTATCAATTAAAACTTGAGGGTTGGTTTTGCAAAAAGAAAATAAAAATAAGATTAAAAAGATGAGTAAAAAGGCTAGCACTCAATCTTAGAATCACCGCAGAATAAAGACTAAGAAGAAATCAATAGCATTCTCTAACTAAAATAACTTTAACCGTGGGGATTCCCGAATTATGAACGTACCTTGGGTCGAGGATATGCCCAACTAAGATTAGGAATATCAACTGAATTTTCATTCTATAATCGATAACCTAATACTTGCTTTACGAGATGAATCCTGTTATTTGATTTGACTCCAATCCGGGAGATTTATGTCATCCTCTTCCGAGGGTTGCATGCAACTCTCTTTATCCTTGAAGGATCGATTCATCTTACGAGCCTGTTCGGCTTACTTAAGAACGAAAACAAGAACGAGAATTATATATCGAAAATATATAATCTCCTTTCATTAAAATCAAGGATAAATCTTAAGCATTTTAGAAAAGAGGAAGAGCGATTCTAAATTACTTCAAAACCAATATTATTCCTTGGAACATCTCGACCGAGTGCTAATAGAAATTTAGCTACTCATCGAGATTGAGGAATCAAAAGAAATAAAAGAGTACACGAAGAAGGAAGAAGGAAATGAGAGAATAAAACTATTTTATTAATTGAGGCAAAATGAATTACAAACTATGAATTGAAAGCTACAAACTATTTAATTGAAAATACAATTTTGCATAAAGAAAAAGGATTACAAAAACTACTAAAACATGAAAATAAAACATGAATTGAAATGTCTAATCCTAAAAATTGGTCCCTTAAGTTCTGGAGAAGCTCCCTTTAAATAGGCAAAAATTTGATGTTACACGCCCTTGGTCACGCCCGTGACTAAGGGCGTGTAAGGAGCGTGATCGATGCTGGTGCGGAGAGGGCGCCTTCTGACTTCAATGCAGGTGTTTCGGGCGCGTCACGCCCTCGGTCACGCCCGTGACCTGGGGCGTGTAATCTCTAAAAGTGCTGCTGGCGGGAAGGCGCGCGGGGCGAGTCACGCCCATGACTGGATGTCACGCCCCCTGGTCACGCCCGTGACCTGGGGCGTGTAACCTTAAATGACGTGGCAGGCGTGCTGGCAGCTGGTGGCGGGGTCCCGACCGTGACATAGATGTCACGCCCTTGGTCACGCCCGTGACCTGGGGCATGTACTTGACGAATCTTCACGGGATGAACCCGGGGTGGCAGAGTCGGGTCTGGAACACATCTTAGGCTGTCAAGCCCTTGGTCACGCCCGTGACCTTGGGCGTGTACTTGACATTTTTGCTCAAAGTACCCAGAAAACTTGAAAAACATAAACTAAGCTTAAATTAGTTGAAGAAATAAAAAGGAATGAATTTGATAAGATAATACATATAATTTATATAAATTCAAATTAAAACTATATTAAAATTATACTAAAAGATGAGTACAAAAAGTACTCATCAACTGGCGTGCAATTCGCAGAGGGAACATTTCAAGAACATTAACACGTTCTTAATTGGGTTCTCAATCGATTCCACATTGACTTTAGCTCGACCGAAACTATATTTACAGGAATATAGACTTGAGAAAATTTTACTTCCAAAAATTCCAAAATTTGTCGTGACCCAATCTCGTCATCATCCGAGTAACGTTTGAATTCTTTAAGATCACTACGTTTGTGACGAACATTTTTAAAATAAAGTGTAGGAAACTCAAGTCGGTACCTAATTAGCCCAATAAACAAAATGATTAGCCCACATACATTTTGGGCTAAGTTTCTTTGATATCACTATGATATATTCATCCTACATACGCACTCAATCATTAGAGCATGCAAATCTAGACTTGAGTTCCACCCTGAGACTTATTGATATGTTACACAATTTAGGCCCTCAAGGTTACCAATTACAACAACCTTCTCAAGGTCAATATATGGGCAAACCAAAAATGGGCCCTTTTTTTAAACTCGAATCCTTATCCGTTAGGTAAGAAGTGATAATATCACTTGATAGGAGAATTAAAGACATCGGAGTTCAAGCTTTAAGCAACTACTTTCCCATTAAACTCTTCCCTTAGTCACTTTGGGTATCATCATACCTTAACCAGTCTATACCCGAGGTCGATTTTAGATTAGGATACGCTATGAAATCATCTTTGTGCGTCAAACCAAAATGGTGTCCTAGCTGGGTTGGCCTAACTCATTGATTAATGGACTATTTTGTATGATTTTATAAATGAGCACACCATTGCTTTCACTGCTAGTTTGTCTGCAAACTAAGCTCGAGCGGGGTGTCCCAGGGTTTTAGTGGACTTCTTTCTCGTTAGATTGTTTGTTCAAGTGATACCAGTTGTAAGATCTCTCTCCACCTAACAAGAGAGTTTCCGGATCTTATGCTCAGAACCGCCGTCTTACGGTGACACCAACACATGGATTAGTCGCCACCGCAGGACATCGATCATGCCGGCAAGAACGATCAACCAGGCCAACAATAGACAGAAGCAAAATTAAATAAACCAAGTCCACAAATCACATATATATATATATGAATCAAAAGAGATGCATGTCCAACAATGAGTATAAATAAGAGAGTAAGGGTTTATGCCTGATACATATCCAAAATGAGATAAAAGCACACTCTCTCACTCTGATCTATGCAGAAGCTAACTAACACTCTCATCAAACTATCGTCAGGTAGTGGTAATAGTAGTGGTGCGCGACAACTGCTCCTCGGGTCATGCCACCATGTCCTGTTAATCGTACTGCTGCTCCAGCTCCTCAGACCCCTGGTGTTACAACCACATCCGACCGTTAGTCAAAAAGGCTAAGCCATTTTGCCCTTGCCTCCCCCACGACTCCTAGGCACCATGCGGGAGGACGAAGCGGAGGACAACAAGGGGTAAAAATAAAAGCATGTGACATGGAACTAAACTAGCAAGCGTGTAAGGTAAAACATGTACATTTCTAAGCTAGCAGTACGTACAAGTAAGAGTAGAGTAGAGTAGAGCAGCAAAGTATGGCAGTAAGGTAAAAACGGTGCAAGTAAATTAAAGTGAGATCTATTCTACCATCACAGAAATATATCTTAACTTATATAAATGCACATACAAACTTATAAGTTAAGATTTCCAAGAATATAACTCATCATATAAAAGAGCCCAGACTAATTTATATGATGAAGATCTGCAATTATGAATATTATGTATATGTTATGCTTCATGCAGTGCAACGGACACACAAATCTGTGACACGGACTTTTTGTAAGTTCCATGTGTTCGAGTATGTCAATCAGGTCCCCCCCCCCCCCCCCCCCCCCCCCGTTGAGGCAAACATGGGCAGTGGATCGGGCATGACCACTTCTAGGCTCCTTTTAACACCTCCCGACCTAGACCTTATATACTCCCCTAAGAACACACAGGGTATTTGTTGGGTATATTGCCCTCAATAGTACCTTGATTTGAAGAGGCATCACTCTCAATGCTAAGGACATTTGTATTTGATAAAGCTTTGTTTTTGTAAGTCAAACAGGCTTAGGTGACTCAAGAGAAAGGGCCAAACATGCCCTTAGATGTGTAGAAATCATCTACAAAGAGATGAAGATTTGTCTCAGCAGAACCGCTGAGACGAGGAGCCGTCTCAGCGGATCCGCTGAGAAGAAGGTGTCTCCACTGATAAGTTCTTCATACGCTGAGAATCAGCGTGTTCGTCGAACGCAGAAGGCCATTCGTCGAACGAAGGACCAAGTTCGTCGACCGCTGAGACGAGACCAAAGAAGGAGCCGCTGAGAAGGCATAATTGGCGTGTTCGTCGAACGCAGAGTGTCGTTCGTCGAACGCAGAATGTCGTTCGTCGAACACAGAATTCAGTTCGTCGACCGCTGAGACGAGATCAAAGAAGGAGCCGCTGAGAAGACACAAGGCAGATCGTCGAGCGCAGAGACAGTACAGATCGTCGAGCGCAGAGACAAGGCAGATCGTCGAGCGCAGAAACAAGGCTGATCGTCGAGCGCAGAGACAAGGTTGTTCGTCGAACGCAGAGCTGGCAAGTTCGTCGAACGCAGGATACGGCGGGTTCATCGAACGCAGAGTGCAGCGCGTTCGTCGAGCGCAGACCTTCTCTACGGAAAAGTAGGGCGGCGGGACCTGCGGCTAGGACAAGTTGCAGAAAAGCTGTGTGGGGTCCACCAGCTTCTCCCATACTTCTCAGAAGGACAAATTAGAGCCGTTGAAGATCAGAGATGTATAAAAGGAAATGCTAGGGCACATTTGAAGCCCCGCTCCTCCTCCGTCGCGTGCTAAAACGAAATCAACTGTTTCATTGACAGCAGCTGCTCTCGACATTCTTCCTGCTCACTGAAAGAGAAGAGGAATCAGAGAGAAGAAGTTAGTTCCTCCACCAGAAGGGACAAGGTGATCTTCCATCACTCTATTGAAGAGGAAGATCAAGTTGTTGTTGTAATCAACATCCTCGGCAACAGGAAGCACAGTTTGTGCAGGATCTACAGGAGAGTACCTCTACTGTAGAATAACTCTAAATCATTTTTCTGTAGGGCATTTTGCCTGAGATGTAAGACCATTTGGTCTGAGTTTGTAGGAACCTGAGGGTTCTGAGTTGTAGGGCTGAAGGCCTGAGTGTAGGATCTGTTGATCTGAGTTGTAGGGCTTCATTGCCTAAGCTGTAGGAGGAGTAATCCTCTGAGTTGTAGGACCTGCTGAGGTCTGAGCTGTAGGATCAGGAGCTGATCTGAGGTAGGGCTGTTTAGCCTGAGGTAGGACCTGTTGTGGTCTGAGTTGTAGGACCTGCTGAGGTCTGAGCTGTAGGATCAGGAGCTGATCTGAGGTGTAGGGCTGCTGAGCCTAAGGTAGGGTTTGGGAAAACCTGAGAGATCCTGAGGGATCTGAGTTGTAAGCTCTTTTGAGCCGAGTTTGGAGGAGTTGGCTTTGTCTAACACATTGTTAGAAAGGTGAAGGGGGAAAGAGGACTACTCAAGACACCTTGTCTTGAGGAACCTCTATACATGCATGTGTGTTTTCTGTGTTGCTTGATTTTCTGCTTAGAATAGTTCTAACAGTCCATAATAATCAAGTAAAATCCAAAAGACCTATTCACCCCCCCCCCCCCCCCCCCCTCTAGGTGATTTAGACTACAAACCTTATATTATTTCAAGTGGTATCAGAGCGAGGTTGGTCAAAAAGGACTTAACAGTCTGACCAGATCCTAGAAGGTTTAGTCAAATCAAATCTCATGGCCTCCTCTGGATTGCAAAAGGAAATGAGGTTCATGAAGTTGCCCATATGCAACAAAGAGAATTTTGGCATATGGAAGTAAAGGATCAGGTTGTTTATGGAAGCATCTGATCCAAGGATCTTCATTACAGTTGAAAAAGGACCTTTCACTTTTCACATTGCATCCACAATAGATCCAACAAGAAGAGTGGCCAAACTATTCAAAGATCTGACCAAGGATGAACTTGAGTTGTTCACCATGGACAAGAGGGCCCAGAACATCATTGTCAATTCTATTGATGATTCCACCTTTCAAAACTTGGTACACTGCACTTCTGCCAAGGAAATGTGGGATACTCTGATAGTATATATGGATGGGACAACTGAAGTTAGGGATGACAGGAAGTCACTCTTAAATCAAGAGTATGAAGCATTCAAGCAACAAAGCCAGGGAAGCATATCCATGTGCTATGAGAGGTTCTTCATAACAGTTAATGAGCTGAGAACCTATGAGAGGACATTCACCAATTATGAGTTGAATGATAAGTTCCTTAGATCTCTCACAAGAGACTGAGACACCAAAATATGTGTCATCAGGGAAGTGGCCAAGCTAGGTGAGACCCCAACTCACACACTGTTTGGGAAGTTGCTCTCCTATGAGATGCAGCTGTCTGCAAGGAAGGAAGAAGACACCTCTTCAAGGGCTCAAGTAAGGGAGAAATCTGTTGCTCTCAAAGCTGACAGCTCCAAGAAAAGCAAAAGCAGGATGGTGTCTCCTCCTAGGAGAAGTGCTGAACCTGAAGTCAGCACCTCAGGATGCTCTTCCTCTGATGAGGAGTTTGCTGCCTTCACAAGGCAGTTCAAGAAGATGATGAAGAGGAAGCAATGGAAGAACATGCCCTCCTCATCATCACACAACAAAAAGGATGGCTGCAAATCAGAGAGACATCACCCAAAGGGTGACAGGTATGACTCCAAACTGAGTAAACATTCTTCTAACAATATAATTTGTTATAGCTGCAGCAAGCCTGGACATGTCATAGCTGACTGTCCAGTTAAAAGAAAGGATAATGGTGAAAAGAAGCATCATCACCACAAGGATAGGAAGGGAGAAAAATCCCTCCTAGCAAAGAAAGAAAGGAGCTGGAGTGAATCTGATCCGTCAACATCAGATTCAGAGAATGAAGAAGAAGCCTACATTGGGCTATTTGCACAAGAAGAAGATGAAGACTATCCTGCTGCTAGAACAGGAATCAGGGCCCCTCTTTCACACTCAGATAGTGATGAAGAGGAGGATGAAGAAGACACTGTTCAGCTAGGCCTTATGGCCTTCACTGATGAGGAAGGGAGTCAGAATGCTTCTGACATGGTTCAGGTACTATCTCATTCCACTGCAATTCCTGATTGTGAGACTAGTCCAGAATCTATTGCACCTTCATCAATTGATGGAAGGGGCATGGAAAATGAGGAAGAACTCAATCAATTGATTGATAAATATGGTGTTCTTTTGGAGGCTCTGAAGAAGAGCAAGAAGCTTGCCAAGAGGCAAGCCCAGGAAATTGTTTCCCTCAAAATGACTAAGGATGTCAACACTGAACCTACCACCCTGGTGGTTCAGATGAGTAGACAAATTAGCCATTTACAAGGGTTAACTATTGTGCAATTAAGCACTATTTTCCTGAAGAACAAGGTCATCAAGGACCTTGAGGAAAATCTTGAGAAGGAGAAGAGCCTGGTGGCTCAATTCTCCAAGCCCAGATCTGTGCTTCCTATCATTGACACATTCTCCTCTCAAACCAATAGGAGAGGACAAGGATTCAAGAAAATGGAAGTAGGAGAAGGGAGTGGAGTTAAGAGCAAGGAGAAGGCTAAGCCTCAACCCACGTTTCAAAAGGTGATACTTCCCTCCAACAGGTATGACCATGAAAGCATTTATGGTCACTGGAAGAATGAGAGGTGCTATGGGAAGGAAAATGCTCCTTCACATAGTGGAAGAAAGGGAATGAGATTGAGTGCCATGAAGGCTCCCCATGAGAAAATTCAAATGGCCCAACATGGACCATTTGTTTTTGGTACTTCAGCCACTTCATTCAAGAATGAGAAGGCAAGCCCTTCTAAGGTTGGATCAGTCAAGAACATGACTGCTGCCAATTCTATAAATATGTCTGATTGCTCAGTGTTAGATGCCATCAAATCTTGTATGGCTACCAAGTCATTGCAAGCTGATGCCATCAGGACAAAGAGCCTCAAGACAACACACAGAATGACATTCAGTCGAATAATTACTGAGAGGAACAGGAAGAATGTTGTCGTATCTACTCCTGAACATGAGGACAGTGCTGCACAATCCTCAAGAAATGCTCAGAAGAGAAGATACAACATTCATGAATGTTGGTGCTGTGGTAAAGTGGGACACTTTGTCATAGATTGTTGGTACAACCCCAATGTACCTAATGCAAAGAAGAGTCTTCCTGCCAAGGGTGCAGCTAAAGTAAGGCTTTTTGATCATGCTAACAAGAACCTAGGACCCAAGTCATCTTGGGCTCCTAAGGAACATTAAACTCTGTTTTGCAGGATAGTTCAAGTACCAGCTTCATCATCATTTGGTACTTGGACAGTGTGTGCTTGTGGCACATGAAAGGAAGGAGGGTGATATCATGAATTTGATATCAGATAGAGGAATAAATCCTCAAGGTAACTATTTCTCCTCCCAATTGTGAATTTATCATCAAATGCTATCTATAATAGTGTTAAAATAGGATGATAGAATTAACCAGTAAAATCTGCGTTAGCTAAGCTTCAAATTACGCTTAAATAGCTGGGTAAAGTCTGGGTTCGACAAATGTCGAGCTCAGTTCGACGAACTTATTCTTTAAAACATTAGCTATGATCGACGAATTCAGCCCTAGGTTGAAGCTTTAGTTGAACTGTCTCAGCTGAACCGTTGGGTCGATTAGGTTAACACTCTGGCCCACTATATAAACTCTCGACGACATTAAATGACCCTTCACATTCTCATGCACCACTCCAGCCGCCGAGACGAAACCTCTACTCTTCCGTCCCAGCATTTTCGTTTTTCTAATTCGACTAAGATGGCGCCCAAGATTGCGAAGGAATTGCAAGAAGGTTGTGAGTTGGTGAGGGATGGGTTTCTCCATGCCTCACCAGAGATTTTGAGTGTTATATCTTTGATTTCTGATGTTGGACTAGACTTCTTGCTGTCTGAACCCTCTCAGATATTCAAGCAAGAAGTGCTAGAGTTCTTTGCAAATGCCAAGCAGTCGTCTTCTAAGGATGGCTTAACTTCTAAGGTTGGAGAAATTAGCGTGAAACTATCCCCTAAGAGACTGGAAAAAGTACTGCACCTTCCTAGAGTGGAAGAAGAAGAAATATCTGCAGGTGACAAGGAGCATGCCTTGAAGTGGTGTGAATACAGTGCCCCCCAGACTTCATCAGTGAAGAAGAAATTCTTCAATCAAAAAGGAAATTTGATGTGTGACATTGTGGGAAAGGCACTCCTGTGCAAGCCAGGCTCACATGACACAATCTCTCAACCCATATTTGAGCTGATTGTAAGGATCATTTTAAAGAAAAGGACATGCTGGGAAAATGTCCTGTTCCAAAGGGTTAAGCAATGCCTGCAGGCTCCAAACCTAGGAAGGATCTTATCTCTCTTCCTGTTGAAGGCTTATCCTGACCAGTTCTCCTCTTTCAAGGGTGATGTGGACAGCACCTTCCAAACTCTCTCTCAATCCATAATGGATCAACAGTCTGAGATAGAGAAAAAGATAATGGAAAATGGCAAAGAAGGAGAGGAGAAGCTTACCAAGCTAAATGCTAAGCTGAAAGGTGCTCATATAAAGCTGTATAACAACATGGAGTCTGCCCACCAGCTGATACTCTCCAATCAGGCAGAATCCAGCAAGCAAGTTGTGGAAGTGGTCAACAATGCTTCCAATGTTATTCAAGAAAATATCCTAACCATGGTCAACAAGGTTAATGATACTCAGTGGGACTCAAGCTTAAAGGTACTGCAAGGAACAAGGATTGCTTTGAATCTTCCAATCTTGAATCCAAGCAGAAATGAAGACTTTGACTTCCAAAGTCAATCAAATCTGATTCAAGATGAGAGAGCAGCAAAGAGGAGAAGGGCAGAGGGCATTCAAACTGCTGAAGAATATATGACCCAGAAAAGAATGGAAAAATTAGAGGATCCACTCCATGAAGATGACAATCTGGAGTTGGACACAATTGTTGTCAATACCTGAGTGAGTCATGGTAATCAAATGAAGGACATTGATCATGTCTATTCAGCTGCTGAATGGATCAAGCACCTTGAGAGGGAATCCTTAAGAGAAAGGATTCTCAAAGAAAATATGGTGAGAAGGGAAACTCCTTTAAGGATTCCCACAAGATATCTTCCCAAACCACTTATGTACTTCAAAGTAAAAGAGAAGATTAAGGCTGCTGCTGAAGCTAGAAAGAGAAAGTCTGAAGATGGAGAAAGCTCTTCCCAGGGACCATCTAAGAAGAACCTGCCTTGAAATGCTTTCTAAATTATTCAATGTATAATCATAAGTTGAATTGTGTGAAATGTCTGTACTGAATATTTAAATTGAAATGATATTTCAGATTCTGAAAATCATATTGTATTTGTTACTATTGGTATATGCATTCTGTATTTTTACCTTTAGTATTCAGGTGCTAAAATGGGTTGTTCAAATTGAACAAAATCTGCTATTACAGAAAATTGCTCTCCAATTGAGGGGGAGCAAATTCCCAACTCAGGTTGAGGGGGAGATGGCAAATGCTAAGGGTATATAAGTTGACCTATAAGTTGATCCAAAGGGATATATAGATGTTGCCTCCCTATCCATAGAAAGTTATATGGTTGAAGAAACCAGAAAGGGGGAGATAGGGCCAATGCTTAGGATAGGCCAATGCTAGATATGGCAAATGTCTAGGGTGTTAGGGCCCATGCTACAGATCATTTATTATAATATGTTTTTGTTGTTAATGTACCTTAGCATTGGGAATGTTCTGCCTTCTTCAAATAGGGGGAGATTATTGGGTATATTGCCCTCAATAGTACCTAGATTTGAAGAGGCATCACTCTCAATGCTAAGGACATATTGTATTTGATAAAGCTTTGTTTTTGTAAGTCAAACAAGCTTAGGTGACTCAAGAGAAAGGGCTAAACATGCCCTTAGATTTGTAAAAATCATCTACAAAGAGATGAAGATTTGTCTCAGCAGAACCGCTGAGACGAAGGGTCAAAACCACTGAGACGAGGAGCCGTCTCAGCGGATCCGCTAAGAAGAAGGTGTCTCCGCTGATAAGTTCTTCATACGCTAAGAATCAGCGTGTTCGTCGAACGCAGAAGGCCATTCGTTGAACGAAGGACCAAGTTCGTCGACCGCTGAGACGAGACCAAAGAAGGAGCCGCTGAGAAGGCATAATTGGCGTGTTCGTCGAACGCAGAGTGTCGTTCGTCGAACGCATAATTCAGTTCGTCGACCGCTGAGACGAGATCAAAGAAGGAGCCGCTGAGAAGACACAAGGCAAATCGTCGAGCGCAGAGACAGTACAGATCGTCGAGCGCAGAGACAAGGCAGATCGTCGAGCGCAGAGACAAGGCAGATCGTCGAGCGCAGAGACAAGGTTGTTCGTCGAACGCAGAGCTGGCAAGTTCGTCGAACGCAGGATACGGCGGGTTCGTCGAACGCAGAGTGCAGCGCATTCGTTGAGTGCAGACCTTCTCTACGGAAAAGTAGGGCGGCGGGACCTGCGGCTAGGACAAGTTGCAGAAAAGCTGTGTGGGGTCCACCAGCTTCTCCCATACTTCTCAGAAAGACAAATTAGAGTCGTTGAAGATCAGAGATGTTAAAAGGAAATGCTAGGGCACATTTGAAGCTCCGCTCCTCCTCCGTCGCGTGCTAAAACGAAATCAACTTTTTAATTGACGGCAGCTGCTCTCGACATTCTTCCTGCTCACTGAAAGAGAAGAAGAATCAGAGAGAAGAAGTTAGCTCCTCCACCAGAAGGGGCAAGGTGATCTTTCATCACTCTAATGAAGAGGAAGATCAAGTTGTTGCTGCAATCAACATCCTCAACAACAGGAAGCACAGTTTGTGCAGGATCTACAGGAGAGTACCTCTACTGCAGAATAACTCTAAATCATTTTTCTGTAGGGCATTTTGCCTGAGCTGTAAAACCATTTGGTCTGAGTTTGTAGGAACCTGAGGGTTCTGAGTTGTAGGGCTGAAGGCCTGAGTGTAGGATCTGTTGATCTGAGTTGTAGGGCTTCATTGTCTATATTGTAGGAGGAGGAATCCTCTGAGTTGTAGGACCTGCTGAGGTCTGAGCTGTAGGATCAGGAGTTGATCTGAGGTAGGGTTGTTTAGCCTGAGGTAGGACATGTTGTGGTCTGAGTTGTAGGACCTGCTGAGGTCTGAGCTGTAGGATCAGGAGCTGATCTGAGTTGTAGGGCTGCTGAGCCTGAGGTAGGGTTTGGGAAACCTAAGAGATCCTGAGGGATCTGAGTTGTAAGCTCTTTTGAACCGAGTTTGGAGGAGTTGGCTTTGTCTAACACATTGTTAGAAAGGTGAAGGGGGAAAGAGGACTACTCAAGACACCCTGTCTTTAGAAACCTCTATACATGCATGTGTGTTTTCTGTGTTGCTTGATTTTCTGCTTAGAATAGTTCTAACAGTCCATAATAATCAAGTAAAATCCAAGAGACCTATTCAACCCCCCCCCCCCCCCCCCCTCTAGGTGATTTAGACTACAAACCTTATATTCTTTCAGTATCCGCGTACTATCTAGTAACGCATATATCCCACTTTTTGAGTCTCTGCTCAAGTACACCATGTTGAGGCAAACAGAGGCAGTAGATCGGGTCCTCCACTCCTAGGCTAGTATGACACCTCCCAGCCTAGAACTTATGTACGCCCCTAAGAACACACATGGTATCCGCGTACTATTTGATAAGTAACACTTCTAAATTGTATTTCCCCCGAGCTTCCAGCTCGTCGAACTTTCCAGTCCTCCTTAGATAACACTGAGCCTACCGCTCGCAGGACAACCCGTCCTGATATCATAATTTCCCGAGCCTCCAGCTCACCGGACCAACAAGTCCTGTACCAATCCATCCCATATTTAAGGATGAGGATTACCTTATCAAGTTATCTTACCTAAACTACTCTTCTCTATGTTTAGTTGATCATAACGGTTTAAGGTGAATCCTAAACTTCCTGAGGTCTACCTGGTGAAGGGCTCGCAGCGGTACTAGAAGTTATGTTGGGGTGACATCTCAAATCATCCTTTCTCAAGATATTTACTTTTATTGGTGGCTACCCATTGCTACGACCACTCTCATTGTTATTCTTAAACTAACCTATGATGTCTTATGATACTTGTAGGGGAGTGACGACCTTTCGTCGGACACCAAGACTAGAACTCCCATTAATGTTCGTGTATACTAACACTTAACATCATTTGGTGCTTGCCCTAAGACTTCAACCGGAAGTCTATGACTCTCCAATTTCCACTAAATCAGTTGAGGTTAACCCCTATGATCACCACCAAGTTCTACCCTTACGGAAACGTTCTATTGAACGGTGCATACCATTAATCTCAAATACATGGTGTGAGGTGCAGACCCTTAACATGTTTATCTACCTGCCCCAAGATTTATTCTACTGAAGCACCATGGTCATAATAATACCATAAGTTGTTGTGACAATCTCTTAAGGTGGAAAAACCTCCAATCATTCATTTATTCAATATGCGACATGAATCTATATTAATGTTCAACAATAGGACCCTCCAAAATTCTACAACTTATAAAAACTGATATAAATGTCGTCATACAGATATGCTCCAAATTTCGTTCAGATCCTATGTATTCTTGATAGTCTATTCATTACATCATTATTTTACTAATCGCAGACCATCACACAAGATGAACTAATTTTGATCTTAAAGATGTAACTAACACCAATCATTGGCCAAATGACCAAAATTTCATAATATTTCTAATTAGTTTGGCCATAAATAAATATTCATTAATTCCAAGATATATATCATTTACACATGAAGTGTTACTTCCAGAGGTTAAAATACTCCAAATTATTTATCGGAGGTTCATAATGATAAAATATTCTATCTCACAGTTTCATAATTTTCCGTAATAATTCTAACCAAAATTCTCATACTTAAATGTTGATATCAATTCGTCACATTGCACAGCAAGTACTAAAATAATCCATTCAAAAATTCTGAAAAAATTACAATAGGTTTACATTGTCCTGAAAATAGATTAACCATAATTTCAGAATTTTCCAAATAATATTAACCACAAAAATATCAATAATAAAAAAGTGTGACAAATGAAATTCTTGGTAATTCCCTAGGTAAATGACTTCCAAAATTCATAATAAAATTTCCAGAGATATAATATAACCTAATTCACCATGTGATAGAAGGTTGGAGTTTTCCTAAGTATTTAGGGTATCCATATTCAGTAGTACACTTATGTGACATAATTAAAATTATGTAATTACCTAGAATTTTTTATTCCAAAAATCTTACTAAAATTTCCAGAGATGTAATCTAACATAACTCACCATGTGACAGAAGATTGGATTTTTCCTAAGTAATTAAGTCATCTTTATTTCATTAATACACTTATGTGACATAATTAAAATTATATAATTACCTAGAACTTTTTATTCCAAAAATCTTACTAAAATTTCCAGGTATGTAATATAACATAACTCACCATGTGACAGAAGGTTAGATTTTTTTCCTAAGTCATTAGGTCATCATTATTTCATTAATACACTTATGTGACATAAAAAAATTATATAATTACCTAGGATTTTTTACTCCCAAAACCCTAATTTTTCTGTGGATGACTCCTCTCGTCATAATGGGTGCATGGACAAAATATTATTGGCATACAAGTCCTTTGTGCTGAATTCACAAAATACCAAAACTTTGCTAAGTGCACACCAAGTCACTTACACCATATGTACACATGCATGTGTAATACACCATCATGCAGAGGTCCAAATTATCTTAAATTTGGTCACAGAGTAAGCATAATCAAATTATCCTTGCGCCCAAAATTTGGGTTATTTTGAGTTGATTTAACCATGTAAATCTAGTAATACAGTATAGTGATATATGCACACCAAATTCCGCTTTACATGCATGTGGAATACACCAACATGTAGAGGTCCAAATGACCTTAAATTTTGGTCAGAGACTAAGCATAATCAAATTATCCTGGTGCCCAAATTTTGGGTTATTTTGAGTTGATTTAACCATGTAAATCTAGTAATACATTATAGTGTTATGTACACACCAAATTCCTCTTTACATGCATGTGGAATACAACAATATGCAAAGGTCCAAATGACCTTAAATTTTGGTCAGAGACTAAGCATAATCAAATTATCCTTATTCCCAAAATTTGGTTTATTTTGAGTTGATTTAACCATGTAAATCTAGTAATACATTATAGTATTATATGCACACCAAATTCCATTTTACATGCATGTGGAATACACCAGCATGCACAGGTCCAAATGACCTTAAATTTTTATCAGTGACTATTTATAATCTAGTTTACATGCCACCCAAGATTTGGGTCAATTTGAGTTAGTCAAGTCACATTAATTTCATTTATATAAAAAATCATATTTTTGACAAAACTATAAAAAACTATCATTCAAAAATCCCGATTTTGGTATGGTTGGTCCATTTAGGTACCACTCATGCATGGTCAAATTTTTAGGTTCATGCAAACCACCTAGGAAAAGTTATTCACAAAATATGGTCTAGGGCACCTTTAGGACACCCCTCAGTAAAACTGAGATTCTGGGGTGTTGTAGGGCACCAAATCCAGTTATTTAAAGTTCATTAGGAAGGCAAGACCAGATGCTACAACTTTCAAGTTGATCACTTAAGATATGTCCGTCTCTAAGTGGTTCAAAAATCAGCTTGAAGGGACTGTCCAGAATGTGACAGATTAAATGTTTTATTACTTGAATAGTGTATATAATCTATCTAGCACGGATCTTGAAGATACAATGGACAGCATTCATGCGTCTTCCTCCTCCAGCCAACGGCTGAGAACAAAACTAGCTGGGCCACCTTCAAGGCCGAATATCCAGCCAACCCCTTCACTCAACGGCTGACCACCACCACCTCCGTTGAAGTGGTGGCTATCGACTGACGGAGATTTGCCGCCGAAAAACGCCTCTACAAGAAACGGCGACTAGGCCAAATCGGCCATGAAAACCAAGATTTAAAATCTTGATCCATGCTCTCTGGAGATCAAATCAAGCCCTAAACAATCTAAGAATCTAGCACAAAGGGAGGGGAGGAGAAACGGACCTTTGATTGGGCTTGAGGTTGAGGAAATCTCGGACTTGCCATGGCCGACCACTTGCTCCAAGCTTCCTTGCCGATTTTGCTCCTCTTCACCAAAAGCTTCAGTTCAAAGCTTGATTTCGACTACCTTCCACCTTCTGAAGCTAATGGTGTGGTTAGATTTGAGTGAGGAGGGCTCTATGTGGAGATGCCAACAAGGCATGGTCCGCCAAGCCTTAGTTGTTTCACCAAGCTGCCATTTGGCATCCCCATTGTTGGAATTCGGCTGAGGGTTGCATGGGGAGTTCAGGGGAGTGTATGGGGAGAGGAATTGGGTGACAAGTGGGCTCGTTCCATGAATTCTCTTTTTGTCCCATTCCAAAATTTGGGAAATTCCCAAATTGCCCTAGTACATGCTATTGCATGTCAAATTTTGAGGGAATGGAGGGTCTTTAGGCTAGTGGGTTGTAGGATGGGCTGATCTTGAAGGCTTTAGCTCATTGAAAATAGGTTAGCCCCTTTGATTTTCTCATTTAGGCCAAGTGTTGACCAAGGTTGACTTTGGGGTTGACTTAGTCAAATTGATGAGTGGGCAGGCCCCACTTGATGGTCATGAGTCCCATGATATCACTCAATGCTTATTGGGCCATGGTGGGGCCCCAATTGGGCTAATTGAGCCATAAGGTGTGATTTTGACCAAGATTTGGCTAGGTTTGACTTTGGTCAAATTGGGTCAACTAGTTGACCAAATGATGGGGTTTTTGATCAATTGAATCTCTTTGAGGGTTTGTCATGTAGTGGTGGGATCAATTTGGTCATATGAAGTCATATTAAACAAATTTTGGTTGAATTAGATTATGTTGACATAAGTGACTTTGGTCAATTTGGCCAATTTGGTTGACCAATTGATGGGCTTTTTGGTCAATTGAGTCTCCTTTAGGGTTAGAGACATAGTGGTCAGGTCAGTTTGTGTTTGTGAGTTCAATTTGGGCTAGTTTGACCTAAGTTGACTTGTGTTCACTTGAGGGCACTAAATAGGTTTACCTTAACCCAATGTGTCTTAAGGTCACCTCCTTGTCTCAACTCATCATTCTCACCACATGTTGTGCCCTAACACTATCATGGGGTCTAGTAGGATTAGGGATGTTACAAAACGATGGGCTCATGGTTGTCTGGCTATCGCATGACGGTAACAACGTTACCGCGCGGCGGTAACAACGTTACCGCGCGGCGGTAACTTCCAGACCCCACTTTTTTAATGATTTTACTCTTCTTCCTTACCAGGTCATGGCATCTTTCAGCTCACACCTGCAACGCAATTTTGCAAAGCGTCGCCATTCTGCTACCCACTCCAACCCTGTGGCGATGAGTGCCACCGTGATTGTGGCTATGGCCATATAGATCGATGTGGATCGATATCCCCATATCTACATATACCTGGACGATGCGAAAATCCTACCAGTTATTACGTCTGAATACGCATTTTCATCGGTGTTGGTCTGTGAGTTCTACAACAACCTCCGGGATCCAGCGCTCACGACACTCAACGGAGGGGTGCAGTCATGCATCGGTTCACATATCGTGACCATAAAGCACGAGGACTTGGAGAGAATGTATAGCTTGACTCCCTGCCACCACCGACTCGACATCGTGGAGTCCTTCCAGACTTTCCGGGATATGACATTGATAAATCAAGTCCTCCGCGGTGAGGAGAATCACCGGGACCTTATCACGACCATGACTTCTCATATCCAGATGCTCTCATCATCCAGGATGACTTGCGCCACTCTCTCATGTACAAGTCAGGGGACACGAAGAAGATTACCACCCAGCTCTGGATGATGACTTATTATATCTTGACTGGTATGTCATTTAGTGTGTTTAATTTGATATTGTCTATTATGAGATATACATTCCGACTGAGAGATCCCGAGCGCCAACAACAGAACACACTGTCATTGGGCGGCGTGATTCAGAAAGCGTTGGCGCACAAATATCCGACCATCAATTGGACATCATTTCCAAATGATAGTCGTCCTCGAACATATGTAGTAGAGGAGATCTCATCAGCACCTAGCGCACGTCCATCTACTTCACATCCTCCTCTTCGCCGTGGAGGTTCATTCCGGGAGTCCCGTCGAGATGTATGAGATGATCGAGGAATAGGGACGGGAGATAAAAGAGACGAAGAAGGTTGTTGGACTAAAGAAGATGATGATGAAGATAATGAGAAAGTTAAGTATTCACCGACTACCTCAGACAGCAGTCAGGACTAGACATTTATTCGCTTTTGTACTGTAATAAGACATGGACACATGTTATTTTATGTATTGCATGTTTTCATTTTATCCGTTATGATTGATTTTGTGACGGCAACCTGCTTATATTTACGTTATGATTTTCAAATTTTTGTAGCTAGTTAATTTTAATTTTAATTAGCACCCATTTTAAGGTCAATAAAAAGATTTTGGGTGCGTGCGTGGGTGTGTGTGTGATCCCCAACCAAACAAAATTCAGCGAACAGGTTGAATATGTTAAGAGGAACTAAACATATTGTGGTTGCTGCTAATGTCTCATGCTACATCATGCCTAAAGCTCTGGGATATTATATATATATATATATATATTATCAAGCATGTTTCCCCGTACGCAAAAAACAATTAAATAACTAAAAGTAAAGAAGGAAAAGAAGATTCATTTATATTGCAGCAAAAGCTTAGAAACCTAAAATATGTACTTCAAGAAAATAAATTAATGCACTCAAAAGGAAAGATGCTCGACTGATCGATCCACTACAATTACAGGCATCCCAGAAAGGTGCGAATAGCTGAAACATATTTGTGAATGCGAGTAATATCGGGCAGAGAAATCGAGTACGGCATCATAAACATGTATTTCTGTGTTGCCGATGGAGTGATAGAACTTACTGCAGTAACATAATCTTATTGTTGAACTGGAATTTGATTATGAGAATGGCTAAGTAACTCGCTCGAAGGTGCCACCGACCTGCATATGCAGCCACTCGGTTGCAGATCCTTGCGCATATTCTCTCCTCGTCTGTGAGGCAAATGCCAAGCTTGATATGTTTTCGTATGTCTCGCCGCCGTCGTACTGAAGCTGCACCAAAATCAGTAAATAAATACATTTTTTAATATTACTTTACATGATTTCTAATTTTCATTGACTCATTTTCAAAAGCAGAATTAATACTTCCTGTCAACCAAAAAGATTTTACATCAATGGGTCCACTACCAACAACCAGGGCATTCCTGGAGTTCTAGTGGTTGTGTACCATCCGTAACTTAATTCATAAATTAAATTTACTTTCAGGACTCGATCACGGGCAAAAGTAATCGAGCCAACTTCTAATCG
The DNA here is from genome assembly GCA_033032865.1 of Dactylorhiza incarnata. Lineage (NCBI taxonomy): Eukaryota > Viridiplantae > Streptophyta > Magnoliopsida > Asparagales > Orchidaceae > Dactylorhiza > Dactylorhiza incarnata. The sequence goes on from JAWHQI010000005.1 coordinate 235,032, forward strand.
AGGTATGCATTTGTCTTGGTTAACCGTTACTTACAAATAAATGATTTATCTTTAAGAAATCATTTCGTCGCGTTTTAGAGGTCCACAAGCCCTTTTTACACTCATAACTATAATGTTATAATGTCCAATGGCGCTCTAGGAAATAAACTTCAAGTCCTTTTCTTCCCCCTCCCCTGTTCATCGATTTCTTTTTAGGAAGGGGCGCAGCTTCTACGGTTACTGTAACCGTAGCCCTGTTAATTTCTTTTTCCCGTAACCGGCGCAGCCTCACACGCCTGTTCGTCTTCGATCAAAAGAGTGCGTAGGTTCTCCTCTCTCCCAATCGCTCGTAAGAAGAGAAACTGCCGACTCCTCCGCTTCGTTTATCGCTCGCAGTCGCGCGGTCGAAGGAGACGTTCTAGGCGATCGACCGAGCCTTCGTTTCGAAGCCCTCCAGAGAACGGCGTTTTCCCCTGCGGAGTCGACGATCCTCCTACTCTATTTAGAAACCTTGAGCGCCGGCTCCTCCCTGTGCTCCTCCCGACGGAAGCAGGAATTTAGCCGCAGGTCCCTCCTCCCTCCTTCTGTGCTGTCTCGATCGACTGTACGCACAGCGACAGTTTGCCTTGTGTGGCTCCATCGATCTCTCCTCCCGCTTCAGTAAGTAATACTCTACCCTAGACTCTTCCGTCCCTCTCAAATAATTTTTGGGGTTTGGTTTACGATCTTGTGTATTACAGAAGCAGTAAATCTGAACTTCACCAATTGATTCATCACCCGTGTATTACAGAAGCAGTAAATCTGAACTTCACCAATTGATTCATCACCAGCGTAGTAGTGGCCATCGTTTGGAAGAGGTAAAGGCCTCCTTGATCTTTCTCTGTCGACCGCCATTCTTTTGTTATGATAGCACAAATTGTTTTGTGTTGTAGTTGGGGGAAATCCAGAAGGGGATATTTTGTTTTATTGATCAAGGGGCATGATTGTTTTTCAGAGCTAGGTCGCGTTCGGAAATATAACTAAGAAGGTCGTCCTTTGTCAAGCAATCTAGGAGGAATCATGCCGCCACGTCAAGTGTACGAGCGCCGTAATCTCAATGTAAGAAAATCTATTTCTTTTGGCTAGACATATCACATAGTAGCGCATAAATATTTCTTATGTAGATGAAAAATTGATTAATATTATGATCTCAGTTATGTACTTAACAATTGATAGTATGAACTAAAATGTTCTTTTTAGACATTCAAGTAATCCAGTAGAGCACGAATATGATGTTCTCTTAAAAGTTGGAGTTCTAGAAAAATGGTGAACCTACGCAGAACGCCTAGCAGAACTTTTTATTAAAACCAATATAATAACAGAAATCGTTTAGGAGGCACGAATGATGTTATCGCTCGTGATAAATTAAGGCGCACAATCTTCCTCGTAGGGCGTAGTAGTCCCTAGGAGCCTCAACTGTTGGGGAGAGAATACATTCCCCAATAGATTAGTAGATGCGGGTCTAAGTCCTTGAGACATAGAACGTGATGCGTTCGTTAGTAAAGACTCGAATCGTTAGAATGCGCATAAGATACAACTCCAAAATTTAAGCGTACGTCGCAGTTTAGAAACCCATTGAAATTATTGATTGAACGACTTAAATAGAAATGCATGATTAAATTTCAATAGAATAGTCTTTTATGCTTGTAGCTTTTTGATGAAAAAACATGCGTATTAATAAAGTATAATTATTTATTTGGTACAAAATAATTATTTCTGATTTTGGCACGCACTCAAATTTCTTCAATTATTAATATTTTAGTGTCACTAGGAGAAATGGTTTTTCTTACTCTCTAGTTGAGCTGACCCATTTTTGGGCTTATTATTACAGGGGTCACAGGTGGGGTGTTGCGCCTAAGATAAGCGCAGTTGTGGTTGTACCTCATTTAGTTTGATTTCATTGAATAGTTTATCCTTCCAGCACTGTTTTGTAATATTGGACAAGTATCAGAATTTTCTTAATGTTCTTTCTATCAGACTATGTTTAAAATTTCAAAATTTCCAGCATTTTTGACTCTTTCAATTTTAGTGGCTCGGTGAAATCAGATTATGAGGTTCATTTTTACCCTTAGTTTCTTTTATTACTTCCGTTGTAAGTACTCTTTTAGCATTTTTCATTTATGTCTGTTATGTATCAATTTAAATACTGTTACTTAGTTTACTTCTTATCACGGGGCCCGACCGGATAGCTGATTTGTTGATAAAACTAAGTTGGAATGTTACATTATGACCACCACTAGGCTCCGTTTGGTGCGGCGTTTTTTCTCCGTTGGGTTTGGACAAAAACGTCACTGTTATAGAATGTATGTTTGGCATGACAATGGTTATGACAACCATCAAGAAAATAAAATTACTTTTTAACATAAAAGTGGATGAAATTCCTTAGGTGACGTCGGGCGTTCCCAAACGACAGTTCATAACCACGGCGAGAAAAAAAACTATTTTTGAACATAAAAGTGGATGGAGTTCTTTAATGGTCCATTCGTTTGGACAAAATTGGACACCTTGAATTCAAATTGGAGGTTACTTCCAATTGAATTTAAACTCTAATTTCAATTCAGAAGTCACAATTCCGCCCAACCGGACTGAACCTAAGTGAAGTCGGGCGTTCAAGAATGACAGTTCATAACCACAACATTCACAACCGCCACCGCCATGCCAAATGAGTCGAATTGAATGAACGAGTACTTATTCATGTATGTAATTAAATTTGAATTAATAATGTATACGTTGCACCTATGCATTCATTAACAGCTGAATCAATTGAAACATTATTCCTTCTAGAGGTATTTTTTGTGCCCGATGCATGATTTTGGATAGGGAAAAATGATTGTTTTTCGATTGTAAATGGAAGAATACGAACCATATTTTAAAAAAAATTGATGTTTTAAAAAAGAAGTTTCAAAAACCGGTCTTTTTTAAACTTGTTTACAATTGTAAATATGTGACCGTAAACGAAAATAAAACGAGGGCTCATATTCTCCCATTTATGATCAAAATACAATTGTTTCGGATTTAAAATCAGGCACACGAAAGATAAGTCCAAAATATTCTCGAATCAAGTAATATGCAAATCACTAGCCTTACATCTTTTATAGGAAAGCCCTCCAAACCAGTGTTTATCCGAGAATTAACAGCTTCGAGCTTCATTGATAGGAACTGCGAATAAAATAAATATATAGCCGGAGTGTGAACCAAATCAAAACCGAAAACCTAGAATTTTTCCAAGCAGAAAATGTACCTCGACTTGACGCTGCAGTGCCTGGATGTAGTTAATAATCTCGTCGAGCACAGATGCTTTACCAATCACCTGCGTAAACTAAAGAGAATTAACTAAAGAAGCACGAATCATGATGCATACATTGGCCTGCAGTAGATTAATTTCAGCTGGGAATATTATCAGACAAAGATTAGTGGCTGTACCTTGTCACACCCAGGAACTAGATCTTGAAGGATCTTCATTCGCTCACTTATCTTTTCTCTCCTGGCCTGTTAATGTGCAAATCCAATAAGATGGTTGCCGAAATCAACTTTATAAAGCAGCAGAGCATTGAAATTCTATAAACTTTGAACCTTAGTCCTTGTGATTTACAGCAAAACAAAATTGTAAGGGTAAATATATATCATACTTATAGTTTATGCTCTTAAAACCCCTTTATAGGAGTCCCCCGCAGGGAAAAAATTGTTTCATGAAGATCCTTTTGTAAAAGAAAAAGGTTGATTGAGAGAAAATTATCAGATACACTACATTATTCATTCATTTCTTCACTAATGATTTTGCATGTCGTGCCCTCCATAATGGCTGCATCGCCTAAGGAACTCAGGATTTGGAATCATGAGATCCAACTCTAAGAAAGGTTGTAAATATCGGATGTCGGCGACATGTCGGACGTCGGAAGTCGGAGACATGTTGGGGATATTTTAAAATATCAGTTTTCCATATCTTATAAAAAAAATTTGTATCAAGTATAATTATAAGTTCTGAAAGGAAGAAAAAAATTAACATAACAAGTAAACTAACAATGAGTCATGTATATCCTAAAATCTATTCAAAAAATATCCAAAGTAAAATATTATAACAAATACAAATCAATACAATGTAAAAGATATTTAATATTATATAAGAATTTTATATTGTTAGTACTAAGTTTTATAGCAAATTAAGAATATTTAAAAGCTAAATATCAATGATTGATTATAAGCATTTTCATACTTAGTAAGTATGTTAAAATCATATAAATAACAACTAATAATTATGTTGAACTTTTTCAGATTTTTTATAATATGATGTAAGAAAATTAGTGTGAAATAATTATATAAAATTGATTATAAGAATAACGCATTAAAAGAACGAAATAATAAATCTAATTGATTTAAATATGCATTATATAGTATATATATATGATTTAGACATACTGCTAGACTGCTAACGCAACAAAATAAAATAGCGGACGATATGTCCAAAAGTCGTGTCAGCCGATATATAAAAAAAAAAACGGATATATCGGTCTAAATATTTTACAAAATGACAATCTATTTTTTAAGAAAAAAATGTCATTTAACCCTAAAAAATAACATTCGGACATGTCGGAGAACATTTAAAACAGTGACTGAACAATATCATTTTCAAGATTGTGAGTTTTCCTAACTTTGGTTTAAAACAATGAAACTCAGATAGGTTGTAGAAGAACCCTAATCCTAAAAAAGACAAGAAGCTGAGCATTGGGAAATTTTGGTCATAAAATTTAGGCTGAATCATCATTTCAGTACCAAAAGTTTGATCACTTTAAGATTTTATTCTCAAAGGTTTTAACTTTATGCTTTAGTCCTCAAACTTCCCTAATTTTAAGATTTTAATCCCTACCATTACTATCCATCTCACCACTAACGTAAAAAAGCAGTTTTGTTGCTTAGGCGGCTGATGGTTTGGTGGATTAGGAGGGATATGCTTTATAAAATATTTAAGAACTATTTTGTTAAACCATAAATTTGAAGCCGTCCATAAATTTTCCTCCAACTAATTGGTGTGATCTTGGGTAAACCAAATGCACAACCTCAACACAAGGCCACGTTTCCAAATCCAACTCCGAAACACTCCTCCCTGGGGACCTCTCCTATGCAGTATTGGACCAATTGCGGTGGGACTCCTTCAGCTTCCTCATTGAGTCACTCGCCAGCGCCATAGGCCAGCCATGGATAGTCACAGAGGGCAACAATGAGATAGAGAGCATATCCCTCATCAAATCCATTGCCTTCCCTACGAAGAGAGCGCCTCCCCTGCCAACCTCTTCTACTCCTTCGAAGTCGTCACCGGATCCATCAACGTCCTCATGCTCGGGTCCTACACAGACTTCGACATCGACACCGGCCAGTCCAAATGGCTCCATGTCGATCTCACCGGGACCTCCCCTAGGAGTTTGCATAATTGGAGGTTGCATCCCTCTATCTTTCAAAATTACATTTACCTCCCCTCTAAGATTCCCCAGTTTACAAAAATGCCCATTCGATTAGAAATATGGATGGAAAATGATAAAATCAGCCAAATTATTTTATGATATTTCAATTTTATTCTTTTATAATGATTCTAGATTCATCACAAAAAAAATGTGACTCACCATTTTCAATGTAGAGTTATTACAAAGGGTAAAATTAGAATATTATAAAATAATTTGGCATATTTTATCACTTTCTATCTATATTTCTAAAGGAAAATGTCACACCTTTCAATGTAGAGTCGTTACAAAGGATAAAATTGAATGTCATAAAATAATTTGGCTGATTTTATCATTTTCCATCCATATTTCTAACTGAATGGGCACTTTTGTTAACTGGGGAAACTTAGAGGGGAGGTAAATGTAATTTTGAAATATAGAGGGGTGCAACTTGTAATTATGCAAACTCCCAAGGGAGGACCCGATAATTAACCATATATATATATATATATATATATAAACGGCACGGGCCTCCGACCCTATGTTAGTGCAAAGGCGGGCTCCCCTAGGAGTTTGCATAATTGGAGGTTGCATCCCTCTATCTTTCAAAATTACATTTACCTCCCCTCTAAGTTTCCCCAGTTTACAAAAATGCCCCTTCGATTAGAAATATGGATGGAAAATGATAAAATCAGCCAAATTATTTTATGATATTTCAATTTTATTCTTTTATAATGATTCTAGATTCATCACAAAAAAAATGTGATTCACCATTTTCAATGTAGAGTTATTACAAAGGGTAAAATTAGAATATTATAAAATAATTTGGCATATTTTATCACTTTCTATCTATATTTCTAAAGGAAAATGTCACACCTTTCAATGTAGAGTCGTTACAAAGGATAAAATTGAATGTCATAAAATAATTTGGCTGATTTTATCATTTTCCATCCATATTTCTAACTGAATGGGCACTTTTGTTAACCGGGGAAACTTAGAGGGGAGGTAAATGTAATTTTGAAATATAGAGGGGTGCAACTTGTAATTATGCAAACTCCCAAGGGAGGTCCCGATAATTAACCATATATATATAAATATATAAACGGCACGGGCCTCCGACCCTATGTTAGTGCAAAGGCGGGCTACGCCCGCTTCAACTGAGAGCCCGCCCGCCGAAAACTGTGCTCGCCGTCGGTTTTCAAAAATCATTATAAAATCAGGTGATCTGCAAATAGCGGCCAGAACGTGGTCTGCAAATAGCGACAAGCGCAAAACTGATTGACTATTTGCAGATCAACGTAGTCTGCAAATAGCGGCCAGCGTAAAACTGTTTCGCTATTCACAGACCAACATGGTCTGCGAATAGCGGCTAGCGCAAAACTGATTGACTTTCGCAGACCAATTTGGTGTGCGAATAACAGCCAACGCATAACTGATTGACAATTCGCAGACCAATGTGGTCAGCGAATAGTGGCTAGCGCAAAATTGTTTTGCTATTCGCAGACCATTGTGGACGGTCTATATTTTTTGATTCCATCACGGACGGATATGATTTTCTCAATAGCTTTTTAATTCCATCAATTTTGAAATCATTCGTACTTTTTAGAATAGTATAGATATATGTAGAGAGAGACAAACTTGGAAAAAAAATTATTCTCATAAGAATATATTACTACAAGGCAACTATAATTACATGTATAAATAGATGAGTGGAGACAAAATCGTCATTCAATATGCGAGACTAATGCATACGTAGTAATAGGCTCAGCTGTGTGCCTTTTTATGGGCCTTTTGTATAGATTGTTTTAACACTCCCGCATGTTGGAGCATACAAATCATATGAACCAAGCTTGGACAAGAACTGGTGATAAAGTGGGCAGGGTAAGGCTTTGGTAAGAATATCAGCAATCTGTCCAGCCGCAGGGACGTCTGAAGTCTAGTTTCTTCATCTGCACTTTCTCCCGGATAAAATGACAGTCGGCCTCAATGTGCTTGGTGCGTTCGTGAAACACGGAATTATTTGCAATGTGGATAGTTGTCTGACTATCACAAAAGAGAGTGGTTGTATAGGAGAGTTTCACACCCAAATCGTTGAGAAGACTTTCCAACCATGTATGTTCAGAAACGACCGAAGCCATTAAGCGATACTCCGCTTCTGCAGATGATCGTGCAACTACAGTTTGTTTCTTGTTTCTCCAGGTGACAATGTGTCCACCAAAGTAAGTTCAGTAACTACTGGTGGATCGACGGTCGTCAAGAGAGCCAGCATAGTCAGCGTCTGAGTAGGCAATGAGAGATAATGACGAAGAGGGCTTATACACAAGCCCTTGACCAGGAGCACTCTTCAGATACTGGAGTATATGCTCAACTACATGTAGATGTGAAGTTCGTCGAGCATGCATGAAACGGATGACAACCCCAACAGCAAAGGATATATCAGGTCGTGTATCAGTGAGATAAATTAGCTTCCCCACAAGACAACGGTAGTATTCTGGATTTGGAAGCAGTACGTCAGAGTCGGAGTTGTGCGCACAGAGCTTTTGGTTGGCTTCCATAGGTGTTTTTGCGGGCTTGCATCCAGAGTAGCCAGCATCATGAAGAAAATCAAGACAATACTTCTGTTGGGATAGAACAAGACCATCAGGGCGACGAGCTATCTCGATACCAAGAAAATATCTGAGATTGCCCAAATCTTTGGTCTGAAAAGCAGATGTCAAGTGTTTCTTGATCATTTGTATTACATTGAGATCATTGCCCGTGATCAGAATATCATCAACATACACCAAAAGTATCGGTGTGCTTGTCGTGCGGTGACGAGTAAAAAGAGAGTAGTCGGTCGAGCTTCGAGTAAATCCAATATCATGAATGACACGACTGGCGCTCGAGGTGATTTTTTGAGACCATAGAGAGACTTCTTGAGGTGACAGAAAAAATTCCCCGTGGTCTCAAATTCGGGAGGGTGCTCCATGTAAACAGTGTCAATAAGGTCCTTATTCAAGAAAGCATAATTGATGTCCAACTGATGGAACGGCCAGTGACGATGAACAACCAGAGAAATTAAAACACGGACAGTATTCAGCTTTGCAACGGGCGAAAATGTCTCCTCATAGTCGAGGGTGTATTGCTGTGTGAAACCTCGAGCCACAAGGCGAGCTTTCAGTCGTTCCACAGCCCCATCCGGTCCATGCTTAACGGTGAAGATCCACTAACAACCCACACAGGTTTGACCAGGTAGTAGTGGGACAAGGTCCCAGGTTTGATTAGCCCAGAGATTAATCATTTCTTCCTCTATAGCAGCCCGCCACCCGGTATGTTGAAGAGCTTCTTGCAAAGAAGTAGGGGTTGAAATAATCATCAAAGATGTCGCAAATTTGTGAAGCGTCGGAGACAAGCGATGTAATGAGACATAATTAGATAAAGGATAAGCAGTAGAGGCTGGTACCGGATCAGCAGGCCGTGGAGCATCATTTGCAGAGGGTAACTGTCGTTGGGTATTCGAACGAGGGGAACGTCGTTTGTACACATGAATAATAGGCGGGTTTGGAGAGATTTTAGTGGGTGTATGGGGAGGTGAGATAGAATGGACAGGAACGGCGGGGCGTGGTAGTGTAGAAGTTACTGGAGGTACTGCAGGTGTGGAGTGAAATGTCTGATCTTCGAGGAATGTTACATCTGCAGATGTAACAATCTTGCGATCAGTGAGAGAATATCATACATAACCCTTTTGAGTGAGGGAATAGTCGACGAACATATATTTGGTAGCTCGGAGAGCAAACTTGTGTGTCGGAGGACCAAGACGGTGAATATAGCTGGCGCAACCAAACATGCGAAGAGTCAAGGGAAAGGGAGGTGTGGAAGGAAATAGAAAGCTGAAGGGCGTCGCAAAGTTGAGAATGGAAGAGGCATACGATTGATGAGATAACAGCCCATGGAGATGGAGAAATGCTAGTATACCGTTGGCACCATCATCTGAAACATAAAAGAGCGTGCGACCTCAAGGAGGTGACGGTTCTTTTGCTCGACAACCCCATTTTGTTGGGGGTGTGTAGGCATAAGAAGTTTGGTGGAGAATACCATGCTCAACACAATTATTTTTGAAACGCATGACTAGTATACTCGCATGCATTATCGGTTCGAAGAATTTTGAAAGAGATAGAAAACTGAGTACGCGTCTCGGCGATGAAGGCACGAAATACACCAAGTAGTTCAGAACGATCGTGAAGTAAATACAACCAGGTCATGCGAGAGTAATCATCAATAAATATGAGAAAATGGCGATAACCAGAAACACTAGTTGTTTTATATGGTCCTCAAATATCAGAGTGCACTATATTAAAAGGAGCAGACCTCTTACTACAATGTGGTGTAAAAGTATAACGATGTGGTTTGCCATAGATGAAGGACTTGCAGGTGAAGTCGGGGAGGAAGAGATCGGGAAGAGCTTTTAAGAGAATCGGGGCATGTGCATGCCCAAGGCGCTGATGTCAATCAACAAAGGTCACAGAGGTTAGAGCAGTGGTGAAAACATCCAGAGTGTAGAGCCCATTTGACAGTCGCCCTCTATCAATGATATTCTGGGTCTGTCGATCCTGCACAATAAAGAAAGAAGATGAAAAAGTTACAGAGCAGTCAAGATCTTGTGTCAAACGACTAACAGAGAGAAGATTAAAATGAGAGCCTGGAACATGAAGAACGGAGAGCAGAGAAAGAGAGAGAGAGAGAGAAAGAGAGAGAGAGATGAAGTGAGAGGCACATCCCCAGAACCACAAACAGGGGTGGTCTTCTCATTAGCCACTGTAATGAAATTAAGGTATGTGGAGTTCAAATATTGAGGCATTTTTGTGGAGTAATATGATTCGTAGCTCCAGAGCCCACTATTCAAGTTGGCCTATTGAAAAAAAAAATATACCTTCATTTGAAATAAATGTCACAGAGCCAGGAGAGCGACTGATCAATCCTTGAAGATGTTGAAGTTGGTGCGCAAGCTGTCAATGTCAGCATGGGCGGTGGAGGGAGCATATGTTGCAATGGAGGCATGTTGTTGCGGAAACTGCGGAGGTACACCATGCTTACGAAAGCAATTAGACTCCAAATGACCACCATGGCCACAATAGGTACACACGCGAGTGTCGATACCCTTGGAGCGATTCTAACTGTCGCGTCCCCGTCGAGTGTCTATAGCCGGTTGTTTTACTTGGATAGTTCAGTGGATTTACAGGGGATTATGAATGGTTTGCATTTGCATACCTGAATGGTTTGCAATTGCTTACAGCTTTTGGGTTATGGTGGGAGTTTATGTGATAGGATTGAATTACAAAATTTTATTCGATTTTCCTAATGTGGTGATGATTTAATTAGAGGCATGCATATTAAAATTTTGAAAGTGGATTTTGGGCTTTAATAACTTGGGATTATGATTTGGCTTTGAGACATTTTGATGAATTTAGGGTTTTAGTGTTATCGTTTACTGATATTTATTTAAGTTCACCTAAGTTTTCTTTGCCTTAGACAACTTATACTCCGTTTGGCGCGGTGGTGGCGGTCGTGAACACAGTGGTTATGAACCGTCGTTTGTGATCGCCCGACCTCACGTAAGGAAATTCATCCACTTTGACGTTCAAAACTAGTACTTTTTTCTTGGTGGCGGTCATAACCATTGTCCTGTCAAACATACATTCTAGAATTGTGACGTTTTTTGTCCAAACTCACCGGAGCAAAAACACCGCCACAAACGGAGCCTTAATCGTCTCAAGGAATCATCGTCGTTAGCTATTGAAAGACGCAACTCATATTAAAACGATGACTATTTACAGATATTACAGAGGATGGCGCCCCACGATAGGCACGACGATGAACCAAAGAATGATAAAAGGAAAGAAAAGTTAGTTGTGAGTTTTTACCTCTTTAATTTACGCTTATATGTCAAACTATTTTTAATTATTACATGCACAGCTGCTTATTTTCACATTGAGGTTATTTCATGCATGGCATTGCATATTTTATTGAAATTGAGTAAGTTTGTTGTTTTAGATCACTGAGAAAAAAATTGCTAAAGATGACTAATGGTGATTTAGAAAGAGATTAATCTTCTGAGGGGAATTTAATTTAATTGACATCTTATCCAATAAATAAGAACATAACACATAAATGAAGAAAAATACGGAACTGAACGCATTAATGCATAGGAATGTTAAGGGTTAATCCCGGCAGGGGTGTGAATCGCCAACGGATGACTTATTTTTCAATTCAAGGGGTCGGAAGGCCTATTGCGTGTTTGATCGCCCTAAATTGAAAGATTATGTCTAATTCAGGGGTCGGAAGGTTTATTGCGTATTTGATCGCCTTAGTAGATGATGACCTCATAGAGTCGGGCCCAAATGACTGATGATTGAGATGGCAACTACTCTTAGGATCACATGGATACTATAAATGATGAAATGAATAAATAAGTGAAAGGAATGCAGATATGAATGAAATAATTATGTGTAATGATATATAAGATTATTTCTTAATGAATACCGATTACTGCTTACTGATTACAGATTGTTGCTTACTGCAAAAAAGAACAGAATATGATTTATATGTATATTGCTACAAATTGTGTGTATTTGGCATGTGCAGCGTGTATGATCGTATGGCTTCCTTAGAGAGGGGGGATAAGGAATCGTCAACTTTTAATGAAAATCTTTCTAATAGTTAAATCATTAATTATTATTGAAATGATTGTAATGAAAAATAATATTGAATATCAGTAACCTTTAGTCAAAAACATATTCATATTATTATATTAATTTTCATAAATTTTAAAAAACTTGAATCTCCATAACGCTGAAGATCTAAGGCGATGATTGTTACACTTTTTTGTTTTTTATACGGACTCTCTTAGAATTGGTTGTCCTTAGTCCACCTTCCCCGGATTGGCCTCAGGCCCCCTAAACCTACCCCTTAGTCTAGTCATCACCCAAGAGGCGAATTTCAGGGGAGGTATTTTGTGCATGGAGGTTATGAAATGTGAACTTCAGGGGAGGTAAATGTTATGCTTTGTAACATTGAGGGGAGGTTTTTGTAATTTCAAAAATAAGAGGGGTGCAGCCTGTAATTATGATATCTTCCAGGGGAGGTTTTGGTAATTATTCGATATTCAGAATGAAAAACTCTCAAAGATGATTTCTGAAGGCGATGTCGAAGGAGCGCTCAAGATCTTTGTCGTTCGTGCGCTTTATCTTCATCGTGTATATGCCTCACGTGCCTTTGAAATCTCTTTTGATTGATGAACATGAGTGTTGGATCTTCTCTGGAGCTCTGGGACGAAAAACCTCTCTGAAATAGTCATGATCGCTTATAAGTAACGAAGCAAAACGTTCTTCCTGCGGTAGAACTACCATCGGGCGATAGTGCAAATAGTTCGTTTTCCCACTTCCTCAATTCTTCATTTGGAAGGCGGCGGGGCACTTTAGGCAACAAATAGTGCAACGTGGTTGAGCTATCGCCTGGCGGTACCAATTAATATCTTCACGCACAAAGAGAGATCCTCATGTTCAATTTGTTCCTCTGATAGATGAAGTTGCCAAAAAAGATATTGTCGGGCGATATCGATACCGTCACGCGGTAGTGTAATTTATTTCATTCCTTATGCAGCTCCCTGATTACGGGAAATCTAAATTTACTCCTTGACAGTTGGTCATTGTAGAACGAGTGTTGTCGCAGGGTGGTATAGCTACTGTCGGTGGTTGCACACGTTTCTTTCCATATTTGTCATCAGATGTCTCGAGCATGCTCTAGGTACTGTAGATGTGCTACCGCGACTGGCGATAGCAGTTATCACAGGCGGTAGCTTGTGATTTTCCCTTATGAGCAATCTTTCCAGCATGTCCAACAAAGACAGGTAATGTACATGTCTCCATTGTGCCTATAAACCTTGCACAATATAAACACAAGTCAAGATAGATTAAATACAACTTAGGATTTGTTATTCTCAAACCAAGAGATGCAGAACCAATATTCCAACGATCTCCCCCTTTTGATAATAACAAATCTCATGAATGAGAAATTAATCATTTATAAATGTGTGCTGTTTATAGAGTTGTGCAGAAAATGATAATCATGAATAAGGTATGAGAATTAACATTTGAAGGAATGCAAGTACAACAAACTCCCCCTAAATCCAATGGTTTGTCTTTAAAGTGATATATAGTTCTCTCATATTTTTCTCCCCCTAGATTTCTCATTTTATTCTCACATTGTTATTAGCAAAAGAGGGAGGTAACACTACAATATGTAGAGATCCATAACCAGACGGATAATCATGATCGAGCATAAAACAGAGTGTATTCAGCGGATAAGCGTGAAATAATGAAGACCTAGGAAGCACCGGTATGGGTACCAGGTACGATACGTATCCGGTACAACGGTACGTCAAAATTTAAAAAATAAGGGTACGGGTACGGCGGGATACGTTGTATTAAATATAATAAATATATATGTATATATTAAAAATGCAAATATAAATTCTCAAAACAATAAAACATGAAGCATAAATAATCAATTAAAGTACAAGTTCATAACTAATGTAATATAACATGAAGTTCTTAGACATGAAATATTCATAATCATTTCAAATTTAATGATGTTCATCACTCATTTTCTTCATCTTCCTCCGTATTGTTGGAGATCAAGTCATCTTCAATTTCTGGCTCATCTAAAGACAAGTTGGCAATTATAAGCATGCCAACTCCATCAAAAGGATTTGCCCATGCATCTCCTCCTATATCCCACATTCCACTCCTTCCTTGATTGTAGATTTCGTTTCTCCTCGATAATAGGCGTAGATTACTATGCACATACACCAAATCATCAGCTCGCTGTGCTAGAATTTTGTTTCTTCTCAATGAGTGTATGACTGAGTATGTGCTCCAATTTCTCTCACAACATGACGATGAAGAAGGTTGACCTAAAAGCTTCAAAGCAATTTTATGCAATTTAGGTGCTGAAGTTCCATAGTAACTCCACCAATCTTTGGGAAATAATGAAGCTCTGCTCTCCAAACTATCTGGCTCACTAAAAGCTTGATCAAACCCCGTGAACCTAGAGAACTCATTGATTACTATATTCCTCTCCATCACATTAGGAAAGTATCTTCTTAAGCATTTATTCCTCTCCAAAGAAATCTCCTCATTTGTATTTGGAGCAACTCTATTTGGCCCTCCATCAAGTCATTCTCGACTATAATACCTACAAATAAAAGCATATAGTAAATAGATAAATCATTGTAAATGTTAAATATCAAATAAGCAAAAAAAATACCTTGGATTAAGAGAATGAGCCATGCAATGTAGTGATGTGCAACTTTTGGTCCAACTTGTCCTAAAACGGCGATACTAACGTATTTCCACGTACCAAACACGTACCCGTACCAGAAACATACCCGGTACGGGTACTGGCCTGTTTTCAGCGTATCGGTGCTTCGTAGATGAAGACATAACGAGGGAAATACAAAAGCAACTGATCGTGAAAAACTAAGAGCACAACTTTAGAGTGAAGTTATAAGAAGATAATCGTTATAAACCGATAAACATCAGAAAAGATAATCGTGAGCAACCTAAAATATAATCTCAGAATTCAAATAAAAGAGTAGTATGATAAACCAAGAGACTGGACTGCAAAAAATTAATAATGCAAGATCCAGAAACCTATCGCCAGTGGTATTCGATACCGCGCAACGGTAACTACTCATAGACTAAAATATGCATTTTTCTTTATTTATTTGAAGTGGAATGTAACAAGAGATTAAATCACACAATAATTTTTTAATGACATTCGTTTAATTTTATAAGAAATGTGATAAACAAGTACTGTATAACCGCAAAGGATTTGAATGTACAATGTTACATGATTTGATGTTCAAACATACAAGACATTGTAGGGATCATGCTTAGTCATCTAGTACTTTTACTCTTTCATGTATGATTATGTACTTTGGGCTCATAGTCCAATTTTCATATGTGAAAGTTTTATATGAAACAATGATGTGTACAATTTGTGAAATTGATAGAATATACAAGAGTAATAATCAAGACACATAAATGCAATAAACAAAGTAAAATTACTTTCACAACTTCTAAGCACAATAAAGTGAAACGACCAAGTTACTTTGTTCACAAAATGCTTATGAAGACTTATCACGGAGACAAAATATTGTTTGGTGGATCACATACATATAAAATTTTGTTTTGATGATCTGGTGTACCAAAAAGAAGTAAGAATGTGATGTTTTTAAAGTTAGTTTGCTCAAGATTATTTAAAATTCAACCCAAGTTACTTTGTTCGCACAATGCTCATTAAGACTTATCAGGGATACAAAGCATTGTTTGGGGGGGATTTTTCTTGTCATTTTTTATTATTCTTGTTTTTATTTTTAGATGAACAAGAAACCTGAATTTACTTGTGTGGAGAAAAACTGAACTTTGTATATACTTCTTCAATAATCAAATACAATGTATGAATATATATATATGAGGGAGAAAGAGAGAAGAGTCCCTTATACAAGGTGTGGGACTAATGTATTAAGATAAAATAAGAGACTAAATGGGCCACAATCATGGGCCTTTACATGGTATTTTCTAACACTCCCCCGCAAGCTAGAGCGTACAAGTCGTAGGCATCCAGCTTGGACAGGAACTGATAAAATAAAGTACTCGGTAAGGCTTTAGTGAGAAGATCAGCAACTTGGTCAGTGCCCGGAACATGCTTCAATTCTAGCTTCTTCATTTGAACTTTCTCCCTAATGAAGTGACAGTATACTTCAATGTGTTTCGTTCTTTTGTGGAAGACTGGATTCTTAGCTATGTGTATAGCAGCTTGATTGTCACATAGTAAGGTAGCTGGTGAGGGAAGTTTTACTCCTAGATCAGCGAGGACACTTTCAAGCCATGTAAGCTCAGAGACAACTGACGCCATCGACCGGTATTCAGCTTCAGCGGATGATCGAGCAACCACAACTTGTTTCTAACTGCGCCAGGTCACAAGGTGACCTCCAAAGTAGGTAAAAAAACACTGGTAGACCGCTGATCGTCCAGGGAACCAGCATAATCTGCATCTGAATACGCAACCAATGTTGGAGTAGAAGAAGAGGTTTTGTATACCAGCCCTTGATCAGGGGCTATTTTTAGATATCTCAGGATGCACTCGACGGCCTGTAGATGAGATATCCAAGGAAAATGCATAAACTGGTTGACCACCCCAACTGCAAAGGATATGCCTGGTCTCGTGACCGTTAGGTAAATAAGTTTTCCAATGAGTCGTCGATAGTATTCTGGATTTGGAAGAAGATCTGCATAAGAAGTATGTGCACACATCTTGTGATTGACATCCATCGGGGTGTTAATCGTATTGTATCCAGAATAGCCAGCATCTTGAAGAAGGTCGAGACAGTACTTCCGTTGAGAGAGGATAAGTCCATCAAGACGTCTTGCGATCTCAAGACCAAGGAAGTATCGGAGGTTCCCCAGATCTTTTGTTTGAAAAACGAAACCAAGATGTTATTTGACCGCTTGTATTCCCTTTGAATCATCTACTGTGATTAGGATGTCATCGACATACACCAAAAGAAGAACCGTTCCTGTAGTTCGATGTCGAGTGAACAGAGAGAAGTCTGTCGAGCTCCGAGTAAAGCCACCCTCCCGAACAGCCTTACTGAACTTATCAAACCATGCCCGAGGGGATTGTTTGAGACCATAAATGGACTTCTTAAGGTGACAAACTCGGGACTCCCCCGTGGTCTCAAACCCAGGCGGCTGTTGCATGTAGACTGTTTCTTGTAGGTCATCATTTAGAAACGCATTCTTGATATCCAGCTGATGTGAGGTCCATTGGCGATGCACATCCACGAAGAGAAGGACACGAACTGTGTTGAGCTTGGCCACTGGAGAGAACGTTTCCTCATAATCGATACCTTGTTGTTGAGTACAACCACGAGCCACCAGTCGGGCTTAAAACGGTCAATTGTCCCATCAGGAGCATGCTTGATGACAAAGACCCATTTGCAACCAACAGTAGTCTGGCCTGGAGTGAGAGGAACCAGATCCCATGTCTGGTTATCCCAGAGGGCTGTCATTTCTTCGTCCATGGCAGCCCGCCATCCCGGATGTTGGAGAGCCTCCTGCACAGAGTTAGAGACAGAAATAGAGGATAAAGAAGTAGCAAAGGTGTGAAGCGGCGGCGACAGGCAATGTAAAGATACATAATGCGCCATGGGATGAGCGGTCGAGGCCGGTTCCGGATCAGCAGGTCGCAGAGTGTCAGAGGTCGAAGCCGACTGCATTGGGGTGGCGGAGCGAGGAGGGCGACGAGTGTAGACACGGAGAAGAGGAGACTTGTTGGGAACAGAAGTCGGGTCAGGGAGGAGAGGTAACTGGGATGACAGGTCTTGGTAAGGATTGTGGTGGAAGAGGGGGTTTGGGGCGGAGAAGAACGGTTGATCTTCCCGGAAGGTAACATTAGCAGAAACCGTCACCTTGCGGGTAGTAGGAGAGTAGCAGACATACCCTTTCTTAGTACGGGAGTAACCGACGAACATGTGTTTTGTTGCCCGAGGCTCCAACTTGTCCGTGGACGGACCAAGTAAGTAAACGTAGCAGGTACAAACAAATATGCGAGGGGTGAGAGAGAATGGCGGAGTAGAGGGAAAGAGGAGACTAAACGGAGTAGCATTTTGAAGGACGGAGGAAGGGAGACGGTTAATGAGATAGCATACCGTCGAAAGCGAAAAAGTTCCAATAAGCTTTGGGTACCTACATTTGAATCGTGGGGGAGGGAGCAACATCGAGAAGATGTCTATTTTTAAGTTCAGCAACGCCGTTTTGTTGGGGGTATAGGCACACGACGTCTGATGAATAATTCCAAATTCAGAACAGAGGTTAGCAAATTCATAGCTAGTGTATTCGCGAGCATTAACCGTCCGGACAGTTTTTATTGGTTCGGAAAACTGTGTGCGAGTCTCAAGAGCGAATGCCGGAAACACACGGGGAAGCTCGGAGCGATCACGAAGTAAGTACAGTCATGTCGTTCGAGAATAATCATCAATAAAAATGATAAAATAATGATAACCAAACACACTAGTAATTTTGTACGGGCCTCAAACATCAGAATGACTAAAACAAAAGGAGCAGAGCTCCGAGTACAATGAGGAGGAAAAGAAGAACGGTGTTGTTTGCCCAAAATACAAGAATCACAATTAAAAGCAGGAAGAGAGATCTTTGGAATAGCCTGTTGGAGGACAGGAAGAGGAGCATGTCCAAGACGCCGATGCCAATCAACGGAGGAGACTGATGAGAGGATGGTAGGAGAAACATCAAGAAGGTAGAGCCCATTTTGCAGTCAACCTTTACCAATGATACTCTGCGTCCGTCGATCCTGCATCAGAAAAGAAGAAGAGGTGAATGTGACAGAGCAATTCAAATCGATAGTGAGGCGACTAACAGAGAGTAAATTAAACGGGGAGCCCGTGACATGAATAGCCGAGCAGAGAGAGAGAGAGAAATTGAGAAGGATATCAACAGAGCCGGAGACAGGAACGGTGTCGTCATTGGCCACTGTGATACACTTAGGATGCGGAGAATCCAAGTATTGATGTGGCTGCATCGAGGTGATATGGTGAGTAGCACCTGAATCCACTATCCAGCGTAGACTAGTGGAGAGACAAGCGATACCTTCATTGGAGATGGAGGCAACGGAGGCACACAGATGGCTGACCATGTCGTGGAGTTGCTAGAGCTGGAGGCGGACTTCTTCAAGATCAGCACGAATGGCAGAAGGACTGTCGGCAACAACAGAAGCAGACGGACGAGGAGGAAGACCATGTTTGCGGTAGCAGGTCGCCTCAAGGTGTCCATCCCTACCGCAGAAGGAACACATAGACGTGGTCGGCCACCGCGACCCCTTCCCCGAGAGCCTGAACGTCCTCCACGAGCAGGAGGAGGAAGATGTAGTAATGGCGTAGAAGATTGCTGAAGAATGGCCGGTGAGGGAGGTCCAGTAGTATCAGGAGGCGGTGATACCTTTAGCAGCATGGAGCACACATTAGAGAGTGACGAAACAGCAGCAGACGAGAGGATCTGAGCCCAAATGCTCTGACGATGAGGCGGGACACGATCCATCATCATGGCAATACAGACTGCTTCCTTCTGAGCACGTTGGGCAGCGAGATCCGTAGTATAGGGCTGATGTCAGATGCAGGCTTCAGCCAGTGTCTTAGCCCGAGCAACAAATGAGGTCAAGTCGGCAGCACCGCCAGTGTCAAGAGTTTGAAGATTTGTGATGATGTCATGTAGGTGTTGGAGACTGTACTTGCCGGAGTATTGGGAATGGAGCTCATCCCATATCGTCTTGGCCGTTTCATGATACATGGTCATGCGGTAAGATTCACCATCAAGGGAGTTGAGAAGCCAAGTCTGAACACGGACATCATCACGTAGCCAGTCATCTGTAGATGCAGAAGGAGGATCCTTAGTGAGATGATGCAGAAGTCCCTTAGACTGAAGTACCCTTCTGACAGAATGCACCAATTCAACAAAACTCTTCTTCCTGGTAAGGGAGATGGTGGTGATCCTCAACTCATCGCGCACCTCAGGAGCAGGAACCAAGAGGACTGTAGGAGAGGACGCGGGCTGCTCTGAAGAATCAATCGAGGACCCCATGGAGTCACAGCGGCTAGAGCAGGCTCAGTGGCCGAGCGGCGACTAGACAAAGGGCAAGGTCGCAGCGGCAAAGCAGGAGAGGCGGACAGACACAGGTCGCAAGAACAGGAGCAGGAGTCGCCAAGACCGCGTGACTAGAGATGTCGGCAAGACCGCACGAGCAAGGGGAGACCGCGGCGAGACCGCGCGTGCAGGAGCAGCGGCTAGAAGACCGCGCGAGTAGGAGGAGCACGCGGCGAGAAGACCGGTAGAGAGACTGCGCGAGCAGGAGGAGCACGCGGCGAGAAGACCGCGCGAGCAACAAGGCGAGACCGCGCGGGCAGGAGGAGCACGCGGCGAGAAGACCGGTAGAGAGCGGGGCCCACCTGTCAGAGGGTAGAAGGCTATAAGAGAGCCAAGAAGATGGAGGAGAAGTGGAAGCGAAGGGAGAGAATAGCGTAAGCGGGCAGAAAAAAAAGAGACCGCGGTGGGAGCTGCGGTTAGAGGGGCAGGCAAGAGACGGAGACCACGCGAGGGGTAGTCAGTCGGTTAACAGAAGACCTCGCGGGTAACAGAACACCTCGCGGGTAGAGAGGCGGAGACCGCGCAAGATGGAGACCGCGGACAGCAGGCCGCGAGATGGAGATGGAGACGGCGCGAGATGGAGACCGTGCGAGATGGAAACCGCGCGAGAAGGAGACCGCGTGAGATGGAGACCGCGCGAGATGGAGATCGCGCAAGATGCATACCGCGCGAGATGGAAATCGCGCGAGATGCAGACCGCGCGTGATGGAGACCGCAGACCGCGATATGGAAACGGATACCGGGCGAGATGGAGACCGCAGGCCGCAGACGGTTAGAAAATATTGTAACCGTAGGTTCGGATCGATGGCACTGATACCATATAGAGAAAAATTGAACCTTGTATATACTTCTTCAATAATCAAATACAATGTATGAATACATATATATATGAGGGAGAAAGAGAGAAGAGTCATCTATACAAGGTGTGGGACTAATGTATAAAGATAAAATAAAGGCCAAATGGGTCACAATCATGGGCTTTTACATGATCTTTTCTAACAACTTGTAATCAAACATTCATATAATAGATCACACTTCTCTTGATTTAGTGCATGAATATTCATGGATCGCGTGAAGGCAATCTGATGGAGTGTAGGTAATTTATTTGTGCATATCAACCGGACGCAACATTACATTATATATGCAAGCAGAAGCAAGATTATAAACAATTGTAGGAATCAAATGAGTGAACATGTGTATCATTGTTTTAAATAAAATACCACTCATACTTAGAGGAATTAGCTTAGCATGAATAATCAATACATTGTTCATTGATGATTGAAGTAGAAGAAATCACACACTATCAATGTAGCTAGACACTATCAATGTAGCTAGACATTATCAATGTAGCTTAAAACAATTTTTATTTTTATTTTTAAATAAGAAGCAAAGTTATGAATGTAACAACAAAATAGCAAAATGAACATGTTTTGGGATTATTGAATTGTTTTATGTTTTTCTATTTTGTTTTGAATTTTTGTAAAGAAAGAAATAATAATTAAAACAACAATGATTGTGATGTAAGCAGAAAGCATTGGAGTCCAAGCAAGTAGAAACTATCCCGGGGCAACACAAATTCAGAAAAAATAAGTGAAAATAGCATAATTAGACGTTACCGCCGGCGGTAGAATTACCGCGCGGCGGTATCAAATAAAGACAAGGAAAAATGACGAAAAAACATATTTTAAAAAAAAATACTTTTTCATTTTTTATGAATTTTTTTTATATGTGCAATAAGAAGCAACTACTATAAGCACGAAAAAGAGCAAAAAAAATGCGGATTAATTATTTTAGGCATCGAGATCAAGAACGCCCAACTCCAACCGTAAAAGATATCCGCGAGTTGAGTCTCAGTGCCAATAAAACTAATTTTAACATTTTCTTTCTTAATGTGGCAAGAACGCCCAACTCCAACCGTAAAAGATATCCGCGAGTCGTGTCTCAGTACCAATAAAGCTAATTTTAACATTTTCTTTCTTAGTGTGGTCTCTAATGAGGTGATGTCTAACATCAATATGTTTTGACCTATAATGACGAACCAGATTGGGTTAGATCAATGACATTCTTGTTGTCACAACTTAACTCTACATTTTTAAAGAATAAATCAAAATCTTCCAATGTTTGAGTCATTCACAGTACTTGTGCGCAACAACTACCTAGTGCAATATACTCGGTCTTGGCAGTGAGCAACATAATTTTGTTTTCTACTAGACTATGAAACTAGTGCATGCCCTAAGAAATGACAAGTATCACTAGTGCTCTTACGATTTAGTGAACAACTAGCATAATCGGAATCAGAATACAACAACAACAGAACCCATATAGTCCCCAATCATTTGGGGTATGGGCGGGGGAAGATTGGAAACAGACCTAACTTTTAGCATTATGCACAAAGTGGCTTCTCTCAGAGGAGAAAGACCTAACCTTTGACAATAAATGCACAAAGTGGTTGCTCACAGAGTACCACTGAAATAGTGGCCCCCTATACCATCGCGTTTGCTGCGAAATCATGCCCTCAAATCAAAGCCAAAGACATCAGAGAGGGCAGACTACTCATGCGGCGAACCTCATCTGGCGCATGCTCTGCTGGATCCCCATCAACTCCCCCCGACTGAAAAGCCTTCATCTCCGATGAATGGAGACGGTTGTACTGAAGTCGAAGTCCGGGGGAGAGTCGATCAAGCTCTGCTGGTAGTATCCAAGTGTCATCAGTGTCTGGGCGGCCCTGCCAATGTACTAAGTAACGGCAAAGGGGGCCATCTGTAGTAGAAACATGCTCATGGGACATGATCTCGGTAATGCTCTCAGCGCTCAGCTCATGAGTGGTAGATCCCAGTGCAATCGTTGGTACCGCGGGTGAAACCATAGAAGACGAATCCACAAGTGGGTGGGTATCAGAAGTAGGTGGAATGTGTGGGTGGTAAGGTGAAGGGTGTGAAGGTGTGGGTGGATGAAGGTCCCCACTGCTTGAGCTCACATACTCGCGAGGCTCGTAGTATGGTGTCAGATCTTCAACATTAAATACCGGGTGAATACCCATGCATGCAAGGATATCAAGCTTGTAGGCGTTCGCCCCGATGTGACTTATGATCGAGTAGGGGCTCATTCTCTTGGCGCTTAGTTTTTTGGCAGGCCCCGGAGGGAGCCTCTCGGTGTGGATTCAGACCATTACTTGTTCACCTTCCTGAAACACTTGTTCTCGCTTGCACATATCTGCATAGGTTTTATAATGTTCATTGCTCCTAATGATCCGTCGGATGCAACTCATGCAAATGACATGCAAATGACTCAGCAGACTCGCTATGGCGTGACTCTAGTAGGCTGGGAATAAGATTGATGGGGTTCCTAGGTTCGTACCATGATACTACATGGCATGGACTCAACCCAGTGGACCTATTGACGGAACAATTATATGCAAACTTTGTGATGGGAAGAACGAAGTCCCAACTATCTACATGCTCGCCCACTAAACACCTCAATAGGTTCCCTAAGCTACGATTCACTACCTCAGTCTGCCCATCAGTCTGGGGATGAAAGGCTGAAGAAAACTTGAGGGTAGTGTCAGTCTTCTGCCACAGGGACTTCCAAAAATAACTCATAAACCCCACATCTCGGTCTGACACAATAGACTTAGGTAAACCATGTAACCTGAAGACGTCCCTCATAAAGTTGGATGCAACATGTGACGCGTCCGCCACCTTGCGACAAGCTATGAAGTGAGCCATCTTCGAAAATCGATCGACTACCACAAAGATGCAATCGTACTTCCGAAGAGTGCGGGGGAGTCCGAGCACGAAATCCAAGTTGATGTCCTCCCAAGGACGGTGTGGGATAGGTAACGGTGTGTGCAGCCCCGTGTTTTGTTTAGTGCCCTTAGCTGTCTGGCAGATACGGAAATAGCGGACAACGCGCGCCACGTCCTTCTTTAGGCTCGGGCAATAGAATTGATCCTCGGCAATGGCTATCGATTTATCCCTCCCGAAGTGTCCAGTGGCCCCGCCCGCATGTATCTCCCAAATCAAGTAATCACGGTAGGAAGTTTGGGGTATACACAGGCGAGAGCCCCGATAAAAATATCTCTCAAAAATCTGGAATCCCTCGACAGGGTAATGTCTGATGATCCGAGTAAAGCACAAACTCTCGGGGTAGGAGATAGTGTACGATCGTAATTCGAATATTTTTGCTTCGCTTTGTTCAGTTTCTCACTAAAGTAAGAAACTGGATGTCCATATTGACTCAACACACCCCCAATACCGACACCAGACGCATCACACACGACCTCGAATGTGCGACTAAAATCAGGAAGTCTCAAAACAGGGGTCGTCATGAATCTCTCCTTGATTTCCTCAAATGCTCTAGTTCCTGCGGCGGTCCACCGAAATTCGCCTTTCCGAAGGCAACTCGTGAATGGGGTCATGATCGTGCTGAACCCTTGGACAAACCTCTTATAGAAGGTGGCAAGTCCATGGAAGTTGCGGGCCTCGTGGATGGTCGCCGGCACATCCAATCGCGGATATATTTAACCTTTTCGGGGTCAACAGATACTTCAGTGGAGGACACAATAAACCCTAGAAAATTAACTGACTCAGATAGGAAAGAGCACTTCTTCAAGTTCACGAATAATATCTCCCAGCGGAGGATGCCAAAGAGGAGCCTCAAATGATCGAGGTGGTCAGTCTGGGTCTGGCTATAGATCAGGATATCTTCAAAGTATACAACCAGAAATTTGCCCATGCAGGGTCGTAATACCTGTGTCATGACTCTCATGAAAGTGCTTGGACTAGCAACTCATACAGACCATCCTTAGTCTTAAAAGTTGTCTTCCATTTGTCACCCTCGCGTACTCGGATCTAGTGGTACCTGTTGGATCTTGCGGCGCCCTTAGAGGGGGGTGAATAAGGGCTAAAATTTACTTTGAAATTTTTCTAATATATTATGATAATTTTAACGGATAAACAAGTAGATTTTTAGACAACCCAAATAAGCACTTAGAAAATCATAAGAAATTGGAAATCAAATTTTATTTTCACAAGTGATGAATACAAAGGATTGTCGATCTTAATAAAGCTTAAAATCAAGGCTATGATAAAAATAAAATTCTTTTCAATTTACCAGTCCTTCAACCAAGGACCGACTGGCTATAGCGAATCTCTTCCTAGATCTTGCTACTAGCCTCCCCCTAGATCTCTCCACGATCTAGACGCTGCACACAAGGCGGCGATTTCCTCCTAAGCCTCACACGGACCTAGACGCCACGCACAAGGCGGCGATTTCCTCCTAAGCCACACACGGACTTAGACGTCACGCACAAGGCGGCGATTTTCTCTACGGATTACAAGATGAATAAATGAAATACAAAATAGAGATTAAGATATGAGAACTCCCTAAATCCACAGCTTTGAAAACGACGTTGAATGCTTGCAAAGGTTGCTTGAGATTCCGCGCATGAACCGTCGCTCCTTCGATCTTGAACGTTCTTGCTGAAAATGAAGTTCTCGAATTTCTGGAGCTCTCTGATGAAAAGCACTCGGGAATTGGTACTCCAGAAAAGTGTGTAACTTCTCCTCCACGAAAAATGAGACAATATATAAAATCTTGATGTCGTCGACTACATCTAGATGTCGTCCGCCGACGTTATCTCCTCCAGTTGACACGTGTCCCATGCAAACGAAGTGTGCGCGCGACGTGACGGTTTCCGCTGAGACGTGGAGCTGTCGTCGACGACATCGATGTCGGAATTCCGACAGTGCATGGAACTTGCAGAACGTGTGGAAACCGCTGAGTCGTGGGCTGTCGGATTCCGATATCAAGCTGTCGCAGACGACAGTGATTTTTCTAGAAACCGCTGAGACTGGAAACCGCCGACACTGGAACCGCTGAGACTGGAACCGCTGAGACTGGGATATCGTCGGCGATATCTAGTTGTCGCAGACGACAGTGATTTTTCTGGACTACATTCTGAGCTCCAAACAATAATTAGCATAGTTGCATACCTATTATACCTGCACACCATAGAGAAAATAGGATCAAACGCACCTGGGATTTGTTATTAGCAAACCAAGGAGTTCGGAAAACATGTTCCAACAATCTCCCCCTTTTGATAATAACAAATCCACTTTGAAAGAAATCATAGTGTCATATTAAGTGATATAAGATAAGCAAGACTAAATAATTGGTTGTGCGATAACGTTATTCGGATGAAGTTCCCATATATGTATTCTCCCCCTAAGTGTGTATTCCCCCTACATAGGATAAGAAATTAATGTGTTTAAGATGTTCAACTCCTTATATGTAATCTCCCCCTAAATATGATAAGAAGTTAATGTGTTTAGGAATGATTTCTTTCTTTCTTACAAGAATAATTCTCCCCTTTTTGGTATTATTAAAAGAAATTAGGGTTAGGGAAATAATGATGCAATCTTTTGGAGTGAGGAACCATGATTGACCTTTTGTAATAAAGGTAATGTTTAAGAGTTTAAACATAGAAGTGTAGAGATTTCACAAGAAATAAATACGAGATTTAGGCTAGCGGAAGATTATCAGAAACATTGGATTGTAAGCATGAAAATCATAAGTAGAAATATGAGTTTGAGTTCAAATTGTAAAGTTTTGTAACCTTTGTGAAATCTCATAAGTGTTCATAAATTTATCAAGCATGATATGAATATATCAGAAAGAGAATATACTACAAAGCTACCGAATTTGAATTGTAAGAGATACCAAAAACATTGTAGAGATCATGCTAGGTTATCTATTGCATTTCTTATATAAAGAGTAGTATAGAGATAGCATTAGAATCCAATACACATGAGAAGAAGTGTTATGAAAGATAATGATGTGCACATAAGTGTATTTTGAGCAATGTTAACAATGGATTTAAATCACAAAATACAAGACATATGTAGAGTAAAGTGCACAATAAAACACAAGTATATTTTCGTTCACACACTTTAATGCACATATAGTTAGAGAAAAATGGTGTAAAAACAAAAGTTTGCCCAAGACACTTTACTATTCTTTCCAAGGTGCTCAACCTCACAATGCTTATGAAGACTTATCAGGAGGTTCAAGTAGTGCTTGGTGGAGTTATAGTTGTCTACATATATAATTTTTTTTGTTCACATTTGTGCGACAACATTCTCCGAATACACTTATTTGCAAACCCGCAATTTTTGAAACTTAACCACTTTTCAAAATTTCATAAGTGCAATTCAAATGTAGTGTAGGTAATAAACTTATGCAAGGTTTAATTTATTTTACAAATACAAAACACAAACAAGCATTTTTAGATTTAAACACACATGTTGATTACCAAAATAAGTGAGTGAAAGGTATTCATTATCAAGCATAATACATTTACTCATACTTAAAGGCATGCTAAGCTTGTTTCTACACATATTTGTCAATACAATTGATGCACTTTAAATAGATATATCAAAGCATGATAAACAAAACAATGTACATATTAATTTGAAGAAATAAATTGTAACATTGTAAATAATTATAAATAATAGAATTCATTCATGCTTGATATAAGCAATAAAGATCATATTTTTTAATTTGGGGAATAGAAAAAGAGAGAAAAAAATTGAATGTGCGAACATTTAAATTGATGTTTCAAAATAAAATAGTGCATATAAAAAGAAATATTTTTGATTAATTTTTGAAAACTAAAAAAAATTGTCAAATGAAATTTGACACATTTTTGGATGTCGGAAACGACATCAAGGTGTCGTCGACGACATAAAAAAAACGATAAAAGATCGCGAATCCGAAAAAAGCAGATCTGGGAGGCATTTCCTGTAGGGTTTGCGCGAGAGCTACTGTCGGAAGTCGCCGGAAATTTAAGGATTGAGGTAAGTTTATGGTTTTTTGTTAATTTTTGTTGAGATTTTTGAAATAGAAACTTGATTTGAGGATTCCTTTTCGTTTTGGTGAAGTTTTTAGAGAGGAAATCCTAGATCTAAGAGAATGTATGGGTTTGTGATAAATTTTGTTAATAATTTTAGAATAAAAACTTGGTTTAAGTAGGTCATTTTGTGTTTGTGAAGTTTTGAGAAGAGATCTGTGATGTATGTGTAGATCTAAGAAAATACTAGATTTCATGATACAAAGTATAGTTAGAAAATTCTAGATTTTCCTCTGTTTGAAGTTTTGATGATGTCGCTAAACGACATCTAGCTGTCGTTATTATTTTTTTTAGATCTGGAGGAATGAGATGCTACAATTTTTTTTTTGATATGAAGGTTGGTCGGGTAAAGAGATGGCATCAAGTTCTAGAGCACAGAGAAGTACTTCTGGTGACTCACATTCGTCGTACCAAAGTTATCCGGGCATTGAAAAGTCACTTATTGGAGTAGCTAAGGTGGTGGAGTTTGACCTTCCAAGACATGAACACATATATGATCTACTCGCCGAGGCAAGTATAATTTCCGTCATAATTGCAGACATGTTCTCATCAGTTTTAATTCGAGAGTTTTACAATCACTTGGAAGATCCAAATTATACGGATTTGAATGGTGGTGTAAGATCAAAAATCCAAGGACAATATGTGGAAATTACCCACATAGATTTGAGAAACGAATTTGGACTGATTGAGAGTGAGCACGTGATTGACATAGTAGAAAACTATAGAAAAGAACGAGATTGGACGCTCCTCAATATGGTATTGCATGGAAATTCTATGAAGAATTTAATCACAACTGCAATGACGCTCACACCTGATGCACAGGTTGTGCAAGAAATCCTAAGGAATACGGTCATGTACAAAGCCGGTGACTCGAGGAGTATTACGGCACAACTTAGTTTTGTGACGTATTTAATAATAGAAAGAGAGTCATTTGATGTTGCAGATCTTCTGTTATCCATTATGCGTTATACATTTAGATTGAAGAGTCCGACTTGGAAGAAAGTCCATAGCTTGCCGGCAATCATCCAATGCATATTATATAAGAAATATTCTTGGATAGACCAAGAGTTTTATTTAAGTGATTGTATTCCGGGTATTTTCACTACGGATACTATGCGACCTAGTCGATCTCAGCGTGAGCCATCGGTAGAGATGAGAAATCCACGAATCTCACGTGGAGGATCTGTACGCGAAGCTGTGGATGAGTTACGTGACTCACTTGAGGAGCATAGGAGGTCGTTTGAGGAACACAAGAAGGATGTAAAGAAGAAGATGGGCAAGATGCAGAAATTGATGAAATTTCTGGTGAAGGGGTTAAAGCTGAAGCCTACACCTGGTGAGGTCGCTGAATGGGAAGAGTCGGAACCAGGGCCGTCGCGGCAGTCGATGAGACGAACGCGACATGGAAGAGATGTTGGTCAGAGCTCCAGAGGGGATCAGGAAGAGAGTAGTGGTGCTGAGAGCAGAGATTTTTGAGTGTTTTTCTGCAGATTTTGATGTTCTGGTAGATGTCGTCGGCGACAGCTAGATGTCGTGGACGACAGTGAAGTTGTAATTTTTCTTTCAGTTTTCTGTGTTGTAACTTATATGGAGAAGTTATATTCAGTTAACTTTTGTATGAAACTTTCAGGTAGTGTGAATTTGATGAATTTTAATGATGTTTTAATTACATGGTGTGGAGTTAGCATGTTTGAAATAATTTTTTTTTTTATTTTTTTTTGTTGAAATTTAATTTGGATATTTAATTTGATATGTTTAGGATTCCCAATTCTAGTCTTAGCATTGAAAAGCGGGAATCAGGAAGTGGTTTTGTGAATATATCGGCAAGTTGTGAATCAGTGCCTATAAATGAAATTTTAATGTGATTTTGTTTGATGTGATCTCGTATAAAATGATGGCGAACATCGATGTGTTTAGACCTAGAATGATGTACTGGGTTGTTTGTTAAGTCAATAGCACTTTTGTTGTCACACCATAATTCTATTGTTTGATGATTAATGTTATAGTCTTCTAAAGTTTGTTTCATCCAAAGAGCTTGTGCACAACAGCTACCTAGTGCAATATACTCGGCCTCGGTGGTGGAGAGGGCAACAGAATTCTGTTTCCTACTCGACCAAGAAATGAGTGAAGGGCCTAAAAAATGACAAGTGTCACTAGTGTTTTTGCGATCTAATGAACACCCAGCATAATCAGAATCAGAATAGCCATGCAAAATAAAGTTATCACTATGTGGATACCATAAACCTAGTTTAGAAGTACCAATTAGATAACAAAAAATACGTTTAACCGCTTTTAAATGTGATTCTTTTGGATTAGCCTGAAATCTAGCACATAAACATACAGCAAACATAATGTCAGGTCTTGAAGTGGTTAAATATAATAATGATTCAATCATCCCTCTATATAAAGTTTGATCTATAGAAATTCCACTTTCATCCTTTCCCAATTTTAATGAAACACTCATAGGAGTATTAGCTTGTTTAAGATTGTCAAAACCAAATCTCTTTAACATATCATGAATGTATTTAGATTGATTAATAAAAATTCCATCATGTTTTTGTGTAACTTGAAAACCGAGAAAATAAGTTCTCCTACCATGCTCATTTCAAATTCATGTTTCATCACTTTAACAACATCATTACATAACTCTTCATTAGTTGATCCAAAGATAATGTCATCAACATAAATTTGCAAAACAATTATATCATCATTTACATACTTAATGAAAAGTGTACAATCAGCACTACCCATTTTAAAATCATTCTTTAATAAATAGAGCATCAATCTTTCATATCATGCTCGGGGTGCTTGTTTCAAACCATAAAGAGCTTTATATAACTTATAAACATGATTAGGATATTTATCATTAATAAAGCCAAGTGGTTGTTCGACATAAACCTCTTCCTTAATGTACCCGTTAAAAATGCAGTTTTAACATCCATTTGTAATCATTTAAATCGTTTAAAACTAGCAAATGCAATGAAAATTCTAACTGCT
This sequence comes from Dactylorhiza incarnata, assembly GCA_033032865.1. Taxonomy (NCBI): domain Eukaryota; kingdom Viridiplantae; phylum Streptophyta; class Magnoliopsida; order Asparagales; family Orchidaceae; genus Dactylorhiza; species Dactylorhiza incarnata. The sequence continues at coordinate 266,144 of JAWHQI010000005.1, forward strand.
TCAAGACGTGCTACAGGTGCAAAGGTTTCATCAAAATTTATTCCTTCAATTTGAGCATAACCTTTTGCCACAAGCCTAGCTTTATTTCTAGTAATCCGAGATTCACTATCTAATTTATTTTTGAAAATCCATTTTACTCCTACAACAGGATGATCACTAGGTCTTTCTACAAGCTTCCAAACCTTATTTCTCTCAAATTGATTAAGTTCTTCTGTCATAGCTAAAAACCAAGATTCATCATTTAAAGCGGTTGAAACATCTTTTGGTTCTATGTTGGAAATAAAACAAAGGTTCGAAAATAAATCATGTAGAGAAGCACGTGTACTTACCCCTCTTGTAGGTTCTCCAATGACCAAGTCTTGCGGATGATCAGTAGTGAATCTAAGTTCGCTTGGTGGCACAAATTCCTCAACTTCTTGTACTTCTTCCTTTTTTTTTTCTTCTTTTTCTTCTTTTTCATTTTCAAGTATGTCTTCTTCATCATCATTTCTTTTCAACGGAAGTTCTTCACCATCGCCTGCAGATTTATTCTCCACTACACATGGAACAAGTTCATCAAATTTAACATGAATTATTTCTTCAACTACTTTAGTCTGTTTATTATAAACTTTATAAGCCTTACTAGTTGAAGAATAACCAATGAAAATACCTTCGTCACATTTTTCATCAAATTTACTTAAAGTATCTTTTGTATTTAAAATAAAACATTTACACTCAAATACTTTGAAATAAGATACATTAGGTTTCTTTTGAAAATATAATTCAAATGGAGTAAGTTTCAACATAGGATGTAGCATGACACGATTTATAACATAACATGTAGTACTAACAGCTTCGGCCCAAAAATATTTTGGTAGTTTAAATTCAGATAACATAGTGCGTGCTAGTTCTTGAAGTGTTCTATTTTTCCTTTTCACTACATTATTTTGTTGTGGTGTACGAGGAGCGGAAAATTCATGCTTTATCCCAAATTCAGTACAATGTGAAATAAATTTTTCATTATCAAATTCACCACCATGATCTGATCGTATACATTTAATTTGTAAATCTATTTCATTTTGAATGCGAGTGCATAGCTTAGTGAATTCAATATACGAATCAAATTTGAATACTAGAAAAATAGTCCAACAAAAACGAGAATAGTCATCAATTAAGACAAAAGTATATTTTCGACCTCCTAGACTGAGTTGAAATTGGACCAAACAAACCCATGTGAATTAATTGCAAAGGCCTAGAAGTAGACATAATATTTTTGTTTTTAAAAGATGATTTTGTAAATTTTTCTTTTTGACATGGCGAGCACAATGAAGAAAGCTTTCCATCTAATAGGGGTAAACCTTTAATCAATTTCTTTTTGGAAAGTTTCACTACAAGTTTAGTACTAGAATGTCTTAGTCGCCTATGCCACAATTCTAACTCATCATTCTTTGAAATAAAACATTTAAGTGATGAATGAGAAAGTTCATGGAAGGTAATCATATAAACGTTATGAATTCTTGGTGCGGTAAAAATAACTTCATGAGTTTTTGAATCTATTATTTTGCAAAGGTTTGACGATGACTCAAATAAAACATTCAAGTCTCTATCACATAATTAACTAATAGATATTAAATTGTGTTTCAAACCATTAACAAATAAAATATTAGAGATTTTGAAAGAATCATTACCAACTTCACCAACTCCCATGATCCTTCCTTTTCCATTGTCGCCAAACGTTACAACTCCTCCTTTCTTCATCTCCAGGCTAAGGAACTTTGATTTATTGCCCGTCATGTGCTTTGAACAACCAGAGTCCAAATACCACACATCTTCTTTATCCTTAGCCTGCCTGCATACCTAACAAGATGATGAGAGTAAAGATCTGGTTACCCAAGTAGTTCCTCCCATAGTATAGGTGGACGTCTTAGGTACCCAGAATTGCTTAATATTACATGATCCCTTCTTCCTGCAAGAGTCCGCGATGTGATCAAATCTATTACATTTGGCACATGCAACAAAGAGAGATGACACTCTTGTCAAAGTTTTCTGTGGACTATTACTGGAAGAGGATGTTGCGGCAGTAGTATTATACTTATTTTCATTATTAACTTTCCATTTACTGGAATTTTCACTGTCGTCGGCGACAGTGGCTGTCGTTTTCCGACAGCCTCCAGCAACATATCCAAGTCCAAACTTAGCAGTTCCATGTCATTGGTTGGCTAATATCATATTCGGTGATTTCCGGCCAACTCCAAACTTATCTATAGCCAAGTTTAAATCATGGACTTGAGTTTTCAAAGCGGTGTTTTCTTTGACTAACATAGCACACCGATTTGAAAATCCTTTCTTGCTATTATCCAATTGTGAATAAGAAGATTTCAAAGATCTTACTAAATCTCTCTTTTCTTTGATAAGAAAATCTACTTTGGATTTGGATTTAGAAAGTTCTAGTTCTAATTCTTTAATTCTTATCAAAGAGCGATCACACTCTTGACAAGCAATCTTCTCCTTCTCAAGAACTTTCAATTCATTTGTTAGTTTTCTGTTTTCTTTTGAAAGAATTTTATTTTCAGATTTTAGACTATCAACATCTTTAAGACTTTTTTGGAAAAATTTACAAGTACGGAGAAATTCATCATAAAGCTCATCATAAGTTAGGGGAGTTACCTCAGTGACGCTCTGGACACTGCAATCGTTCACAGATGATGCGTCGCTTTTCCCATTAAGCACATATTTGCTTCTTCATGACCTTCGGAACTTGAATCATTTTCTCCTTCCGATGATGTGTCGTCCCATGTTTCCGCCTTTAGAACTTTCTTTTTGTATCTTTTATTTTGCCCTTTCTCTTTTTGTTTTTTCAGAAACTTTGGGCACTTGCTCCGTATATGTCCAATTTTCTTACAATGATAACATTCCGGTGGTGGACGTTCATCATCTTCCTCAGTTTCACTCTTTCCTTTTCCCTTCTTATATGAAAAATCCTTCTTGTTAAAGTACTTCTTAAAAGTGTTCCTCTCTTGCGGATTTCTCATAAACTTCTTAAATATTCTCACAAACAAACTTTCTTCATCTTCTTCCTCATCTCCATCAGTCTCACTCTCAACTTCTTTCTTAAACTTTAGTGCCAATGCCTTCTTTCTTGGCTCCACAATGTACTCTTGTTGTTGTATTTTCAGTTCCACTTCATGTGTCTTCAGATTTCCAATTGAACTCTTTAGTTGAAGAGTCTTAAGATCATGAGATTCCGAGATGGCGGTCACCTTCGGATTGAACTTCGGGGGAAGTGATCTTAAGATTTTTCTAACTAAATCTCCATTTGAAAAATTCTTTCCAAGGACTTTGGAATTGTTGACGATCTTGGTAAATCTGGTGTACATCGTATCGACGTCTTCATCAACCTCCATTCTGAACTTTTCAAATTCTGACTCGAGTTGGAATAGTTTGGAGTCCTTCACCTGCGAAGTACCTTCATGAGTAACTTTTAATAATTTCCAAATTTCAAACGCAGTTTCACATGCACATACTCTATTAAACTCAGTTCTATCTAACGCACAAAATAGAGCGTTCATTGCTTTTGCGTTATTCTTACATTGTAACTTATCAGTATCATCTCATTTATCCTTAGGCTTATCCATTGTTACACTACCAAGGACTAATGTCGGTGGAGTATAACTCGTTTCTACCATGTTCCAGACTTCAATATCTAGTGCAATTAGAAAACAACGCATACGAGTTTTCCAATAGTTATAGTCCATGCATGTGAATAAAGGTGGTCGTTTAATCCCTTGGCCCTCTACAAATGCGTGATCGTTATGCGTCATTACTCCCGATGGTAAAACCATTTTGGAGTAACCTTGCTCTCATACCAAGTGTTGGATCTTGCGGCGCCCTTAGAGGGGGGTGAATAAGGGCTAAAATTACTTTGAAATTTTTCTAATATATTATGATAATTTTAACGGATAAACAAGTAGATTTTTAGACAACCCAAATAAGCACTTAGAAAATCATAAGAAATTGGAAATCAAATTTTATTTCCACAAGTGATGAATACAAAGGATTGTCGATCTTAATAAAGCTTAAAATCAAGGCTATGATAAAAATAAAATTCTTTTCAATTTACCGGTCCTTCAACCAAGGACCGGCCGGCTATAGCGAATCTCTTCCTAGATCTTGCTACTAGCCTCTCCCTAGATCTCTCCACGATCTAGACGCTGCACACAAGGCGGCGATTTCCTCCTAAGCCTCACACGGACCTAGACGTCACGCACAAGGCGGCGATTTCCTCCTAAGCCACACGCGGACTTAGACGCCACGCACAAGGCGACGATTTTCTCTACGGATTACAAGATGAATAAATGAAATACAAAATAGAGAATAAGATATGAGAACTCCCTAAATCCACAGCTCTGAAAACGACGTTGAATGCTTGCAAAGGTTGCTTGAGATTTCGCGCATGAACCGTCGCTCCTTCGATCTTGAACGTTCTTGCCGAAAAGGAAGTTCTCGAATTTCTGGAGCTCTCTGATGAAAAGCACTCGGGAATTGGTACTCCAGAAAAGTGTGTAACTTCTCCTCCACGAAAAATGGGACAATATATAAAATCTTGATGTCGTCGACTACATCTAGATGTCGTCCACCGACGTTATCTCCTCCAGTTGACACGTGTCCCATGCGAACGAAGTGTGCGCGCGACGTGACGGTTTCCGCTGAGACGTGGAGCTGTCGTCGACGACATCGATGTCGGAATTCCGACAGTGCATGGAACTTGCAGAACGTGTGGAAACCGCTGAGTCGTGGGCTGTCGGATTCCGATATCAAGCTGTCGCAGACGACAGTGATTTTTCTGGAAACCGCTGAGACTGGAACCGCTGAGACTGGAACCGCTGAGACTGGAACCGCTGAGACTGGAACCGCTGAGACTGGAACCGCTGAGACTGGGATGTCGTCGGCGATATCTAGCTGTCGCAGACGACAGTGATTTTTCTGGACTATTCATTCTGAGCTCCAAACAACAATTAGCATAGTTGCATACCTATTATACCTGCACACCATAGAGAAAATAGGATCAAACACACCCGGGATTTGTTATTAGCAAACCAAGGAGTTCGGAAAACATGTTCCAACAGTACCCACTACGAAGATCGATCTTGGAAAAGATCTGGGCACCGAGCATAATGTCCAATAAGTCGTCGAGCCGTGGAATGGGGAAACGATACTTGACGGTAATTTTATTGATGGCTCTGTTGTCAACACACATTCACCAACTACCGTCCTTCTTAGGGGTAAGAAGGGCGGGAACCGCACACGGACTCGGGCTCTCTCGAATAAATTGCTTCCGGAAAAGCTCAACAACCTACCTTTTGAGCTCAACGTGCTCGTCAGGATGCATGCGGTAGTGGAGCAGATTCGAGAGGGAAGCCCCCAGGACCAGATCAATGGCGTGTTGAATGTCACGTGAGGGACAACTCAGCAGGGAGCTCATCTGGCATAATGTCTGCAAACTAATCCAAAAGGGGACGAACATCTGGGTAATGGTCAGGAGGGCACTCAGAGGTCATGGTGGTCGCTACCACATAAATAACATCAGCTTCAATGTTGTCTCTCAATAACTCACCTCGCCTCAAAATGTGAAGGGGTCTCGAAAAACTCGTGCTCACTGATGGCTCAATCCGACCCTTGGATTTCTCCTTGGGTTGGGTAGGCGATAACGTGATCTTCCGCCCCTTATCATAAAAGACGCGCGTGTTTGAAAAACCAAAACACGTGACGTCGCGATCAAACAACCAAGATCGGCTTAGCAAAACATGTGCGACATCCTATGTGGTTTTCTTCCTCCACAAGGTATCTACTATCCCTAACCTTCGTTTTTTCCCTCCCAAAACCCTAGCCGCCACCCACACCCATGCTGGTTTCCACCCAGCAAATCCAGATCCGCCCTTACCTTGTTGTTTTCCAGACAGCAGCCCTAGATCTGAACACCTCCCTCCTGTATCTACACCCAGGAGGTAGATCTGAGCCTTGCATTCCCTGTTCTCACACCTAGCCCTCTTGCCGCCACCTGTTCTCACACCTAGCCCTCTTGCCGCCACCTCTAAACCACCCTACCATTCCACACGCCTCTCTTTCCTGCAGCCAAAACTGCCTCCCAACCCACAGATCCCGCCTCCTCCCTGCAGCAGTGCCACCGTCCAACCCACCACCTCCCAGCAAGGTCGCCGACCCCTGCCTCTCACTGCATACACCCCTTTCCTCCGACCCTCTCCAACAGCCCACCAGCCCGCTACCTCCCCTCCACAACCCCGATCTCACCCCTCCAAAACAGCTGCTACCCGTGAGCCTCCTGGAGAACCCGCTAGCCATCCATTTTCGCCGCTACAGCCCAAATCCCATCCCAAACCTCCAAATCCAGTTGTTGTCACGTCGTTTCAGCCACTGGTCCTCTCTGGATCGTCCTTATTGTGCCGCACATCTCCGAAACTGCTCTCCTACAGCAGCCCTCATGCTTTGTGAGTTGTTATTTGTTGTATGAATCCTGTTTTTCAATATTAAAATATGGTGATGTGATTTCATATTTGTTTGAATAAATAGCATCAAAGAATTTTGGTCTAGATATCTTCTGATTTGCAGGAGGATAACCAAAGCTTGTTCGCCTAATGAAATATTTTTGCATTGCTTTAATTATCTATGTGCGATTTAACTATCTATTTCTTAATATGATTTCGACGTCAGATCTTGCATCTTACATACAGTAGTTTAGGGTTGTCAAGTTATTTCTCTGGCGCTTCACTTAGGATTGCATGTTAGTCGTGCACTCACGTAGCCTACCATACATCACATATTCTTAGGTTTTATTTCAAAAATAAAGCATAAATTAGAAAAAGATTCATGTAAGAAGAATGTGTCGTTACGCCTCTTGATGGATCTCCAGGTACAATCTCACGTTGATGGTTTTTAGAAAATTTAAGCACGCTTGGTGGCGCATATCCTTATTCTTTTTTCACCTTTTCAGCATTGGTTTGAATTTCATTTGTAAGCTCCATAATAACAATAGGTTCATTATCCTTGTACTAGTGCTTAGAACTACATATATAACAAACTCATCAAATTTCACATGAAAAAATTCAACAATCGTAGTTCTCTTTGTAAATTTTATATGCACGACTAGTTTGCGAGTATCCTAAAAATATGTCTTCATCAGATTTTTCACCAAATTTACTTAGATTATCTTTAGTATTTAAAATAAAACATTTACACCCAAAAACTCTAAAATATGACACACTAGGTACCTTTTGAAAATATAATTCATATGGAGTTCATTTTAAAATAGGACGAATCATAACTTGATTTATAATATAAGTAGTACTAACAGCTTCAGCCCAAAAGTATTTAGGCAACTCATAGTCGGAAAGCATAGTGCGAGCTAATTTTAGTAGGATTCTATTTTTCCTCTCCACTACCACATTTTGTTGTGGAGTGTGGAGCGAAAAACTCATGTCGAATGCCTAAATTGTAAAAGAAAATAGATAATTTTGTTGGGATATAACTTACTGAGCAATCTGGGCACACTAGAAGATAAATAAAACAGCAATCACACAAAAAAATTAACACAACCAGAGGACAACAATATTTTATGTGGAAAACCCTCTCTAAAACAATGAGTGAAAAACCACGGGGAGGGGCACACGAACAATTCACTATCAAAACAATAAGGATTACAACAATATAGTCTAGGTTTGCCCAACCTAAAAACCCCCTTGGATTCACAGATTGAATCGCTTCTCAAACCATGATGAAAAATACTTCTCTTCAAGAAAGGAAACAAAGAACTCAAAATCTCTCTCCAAGCACCAAAAGGCAAACGAAGACAAGACTGAGCAAAAACTCCTTACAGCGACGACGAAGAACACCGACGGTGAGAAAACTGTTCTTCCTCTTGAAGAACTCCTTCGGCAACAATGGCAGCAACACCTTGCAACTTCCTCTTTTTGCACGTTCTTCTTTGACGGCTCTAAATTCTGAAGTAATAACTTCTGTCAAAGCATCTCTGCCTATTTAGGGTAAAAGGGCGAACCCATCTTGGTCATTGAAACAAGTTCCAATGCGATCAGACGGCTTCCGATCGCAGATTAACGAAACAGTTTTCGTCCGCTACCGCCCGGCGGTAGCTACTACCGCTCCGCGTTAGCCATCAAGACAAGTCGTCTCGACGACATCGGAGATTCATCTCGACGATATAGCCCTTTTCAAGACTACAAAGCTACCGCCCACGGTACCACTACCGTCGAGCGTTAGTCCTCAGCAGCTAGTCCTCTCGACGACACTGCCAGTCCACACGACGACACTGACAGTCCTCTCGACGACAAAACGATACGCTACCGTCGGCGGTAGAGTTACCGTCCGGTGATAGCAACAGAACCAGAAAATGTTGTTATACACAACCTGCTTTTTCTCCTGAGGCAGCACAGCTCCAACCATGATATGAATTTGTTCTCTTTAGGGGTTGGACCCCCAACAAACTCCCCCTCCAGACCATAAAAAGGAGTTCCTTTACCTGACACCTTTACGTGGACTTCATGTCGATCAGCAACCGGCACAACTCGTGCTTCTCCCTTGGCACGACCTTCGTCATCATTTCCGAAGGATTTTCATCCGTGTGGACTTTCTCCACCTTCCGCAGCTTCTCCTCGACAGCATTCTGAATCCAATGATACAACACATCAATATGCTTCGTCTTGGAGTGGTGGGCGGGGTTCTTGGCCAGAAAAATAGCGTTATGACTGTCACTGTAAACAGTGAACACTTCTTGTTGGAGTCCAAGTTCAAACATGAACTTCTTCATCCACAAGATCTCCTTTGAAGCTTCCGTCAGCGCAATGTATTATGTCTCCGTCGTCGACAATGTCACGCACTTCTGCAACCTCGACTATCACGACACAGCTCCCCCTGCATAAGTAACAGTAAATCCAGATGTGGACCTCCGGGAATCAACATCTCCTGACATATCTGAGTCAGAGTAATCAACATCTCCGAACTGCAAACATAAACATGTGGTACCTCTGAGATATCGGAGTATCCACTTCACAGCATCCCAATGGATCATCCCTAGATTCGTCAGATATCTGCTCAATAACCTCACTGCATAAGCTATGTCTGGCCTTGTGCAGACCATAGCATACATCAAACTCCCCACTGCAGATGCGTAGGGGATCTGGTTCATCTCCTCCACTTCCTTCTCAGATGAAGGACACTGAGAGCTAGATAGCTTGAAGTGTCCACCCAACGAAGTAGCAACCACCTTTGCCTTCTCCATCATGAACCTCTTCAGCACTTTATCCACGTACTCAGCCTGAGATAGCCACAACAAACCTGCACTCCTATCCCTGGTGATCTTCATCCCAAGGATCTTCTTTGCTGGTCCTAAGTCTTCAATCTCAAAGGACTCACTAAGATCTTTCTTCAGCTCATCAATGCTGGTCTTGACATCACCGACAATCAGCATGTCATCTACGTACAGCAGCAGAATAGTAAGGGTCTTCTCAGTCTTCTTCACATAAACACAGTGATCAGCTCTGGTCCTTTGGAACTTGCTCTTCAGCATAAAGCAGTCAAATTTCGTGTACCACTGTCTGGGTGTCTGCTTCAACCCATACAGACTCTTCTTGAGTCGGCAGACCAAATGCTCCTTCCCCTTGGCTTCAAAACCTTCGGGTTGCTCCATGTACAGCTCCTCCTCCAAATCTCCATGCAGAAATGTCGTCTTGACATCCATCTGCTCAACTTCAAAATTCATGGAGGCAGCCAACCCCAGTACCAGTCTGAAAGACATTTTCACCACTGGTGAAAATATCTCATCAAAGTCTACACTATGCCTTTGATTGAACCCTTTGACTACCAACCTTGCCTTGTACCTAGGCCGGGAGAGGCTTTCATCCGTCTTCAGCTTGAAGACCCATTTGTTCTTCAAGGCTTTCTTCCCCTTTCATAGTCTGACCAAATCATAGGTCTCATTCTTCTGGAGCGAGTCTAACTCCTCCATAGCTGCTACCTAAGACTGTCTTCAGCCCTCTGAGCCTCCTCAAAAGACTCAGGCTCACCACCATCAGTAAGCAAAATATAATCTTGAGGTGGGTACCTGGTGCTGGGCCCCCGTGCTCTGTCAGATCTCCTGAGGGGCACCTCCACCATCGGTGGAACATCAACAGGCAACGCTCCCCCTCCATCCAGAATCTCCTCCTGAATTGAAATCTGCACAGCTTTTTCTTCAGCACGCCTTTCATCAGCACCAGCATTCTCTGGCTCAAGATCTGCATCAAAACCTTCCACAGTCGGTGAATCTTGTGGCTCAGTAACACTCTGTTCACCAACAATCTGGTCTTTCACGAAGACCACATCACTGCTTCTGATGATCTTCCTCTTCACTGGATCCCAAAGTCTATAGTCAAACTCTTCATGCGGGAATCCCAGCAAGATGCACTCCCGGGACTTCTCATCAAGTTTCAATCTCTCTTCCTTGGGGATATGGACATGTGCCCTGCAATCGAACACCCGCACATATCCATATGACACCTCCTTCTGGACCAAACACGCTCTAGGATATCTTCATCCAAAGGTGCAGAGGGGGACAAATAGATCAAATGCAATACAGTTTGTACAGCCTCTGCCCAGAACTGCATGTCAATACCTACTTGAGAGATCATGCACCTGATTTTCTCCACAATCGTCGTATTCATCCTCTCCGCCAATCCATTTTGTTGTGGTGTCCTCGGGACTGTCTTCTCATGCACGATGTCATGCTCCCTGCAGTAGGCACCAATGTACTCACCTTCATTGTCAGATCTTACCCGCTTGATCTGCTTCCCGGTCATCTTCTCCACTTTTGCCCTGAACTCCATAAACTTTGTCAAGACATCTCTTCTGTTTCAGAACATAAGTCCATACATTCCTCGAGTGATCATCTATGAAAGTGACAAAGTAAGATGCTCCGCCCACTGACTTGGGCTCTATAGGACCACACACATCCGTGTGTATCAGGTTCAGCAGCTCTGCCTTTCTCTTCGGTTCAGTCACCGCAAAGGATACTCATCTCTGCTTGCCAGCCAAGCAATGAGAACAAGTGGCAGGAAGCTCATCTGACAACTCTGGAAGAACTTTGTTCTTCACCAAGATCTTCAGGTTGTTTTCACTGATATGACATATGACCAAGTCTGCGATGCCACAACTCCATAGAGTTGTCTTCAGCCGCATTCACACTCGGACTGCAGATCTTGGCCTTTGCTCGGTACAAACAGCAACACTTATTGCCCCTGGCCACCACCAAGGAGCCCTTCACCAGCCTCCGGGCACCTCTGCCTTCAATGCTAGTAAAGACTCCATCATCTAACCTTCCAACAGAAATGAGGTTCATCCTCAAATCAGGAATATGTCTGACATCCTTGAGGATAACCTTCCCAAGATCAGTCTCCAGGTGGACGTCTATGTTGCCAATGATCTTCAACACACCAGCATTTTCCATCCAAATAGTGTCAAGATCTCCTGCATCATATGAGTAGAAATAATCTCTGTGAGGAGTGCAGTGGTAGGATGGACCACCATCCACTACTCAGTCTGTGTCAACACACGCCTGGCATGACGACCCACTGCAGTGTAAGCACAACGACTCATCTTCCGCAATCGAGGCCGCACCTGCACTCTCACTGGATTCTCCTGTCTCCTTCGCCTTTCCCTTCTGATTTCTATGCATTTTGTAGCAGCCTTTTCTGTAATGGTCTTTCTTCTTACAGTAGAAGCACTCGATCTCCCTCTTGGACTTACTCCTGGAGTTGCCCCTTTGCTTGCCCTCTTTCTTTAGCGGTTTGCCACTTCCCTCTATGAGAAAAGCATTTGATGTAGAGGTTCCAGAGTTCTTCCTTCTCAGCTCTTCGTTCAACAGACAACTCGTCACCATCTCCATTGACACGACGCCTTCAGGTGCTGAATTGCTCAGTGACACCACAAGAGTCTCTCAACTCTCTGGTAAGGAACTAAGGATCATCAAAGCTTGCAGCTCGTCCCCCAAGGTGATCTTCATAGCTTCCAACTGATTGATGATGCTCTGGGCAAGGTTCAGATGCTCTGTCATCTGAGAACCTTCCTTATACTTCAAGTTCACAAGCTTTCGGATCAAGAAAGCCTTGTTGTCTGATGTCTTTCTCTCGTACAATGCTTCAAGCTTTCTCCATGAAGTCTGGGCTGATGATTCAGTGGATACATTGTGGAAGACAGAATCATCTAGCCACTGCCGAATGAGTCCCACCGCCTTCCTATCCATCTTCTTCCACTCAGCATCATCCAACATGGTAGTCAGCCTCCCTGATAGTGGAGTATGGAGGTCCTTGCAATATAAGAGATCCTCCATCCGAGGCTTCCATATATTCCAATTCTTGTCGTTCATGCAGACCATTCTAGTGTTCTGCTTCATCTTCTGCAATAGTCCGACGATCAGAGACAAACCTTGAACAGATTTAGGAAGATAGGGAGCGGACCAATGTCGTCACCTACCGTTGACCCAAATATAAATCAGAATGTCCAATCAGACACTTAGGAACCAACCTAGCTTTGATACAACTTTTTGGATATAACTCACTGAGCAATCTGGGCAAACTAGAAGATAAATAAAACAGCAATCACACAGAAAAATTAACACAACCAGAGGACAACAATATTTTACGTGGAAAACCCTCTCTAAAACAATGAGAGAAAAAACACGGGGCGGGGCACACGAACAATCCACTATCAAAACAATAAGGATTACAACAATATAGTCTAGGTTTGCCCAACCTAGAAACCCCCTTGGATTCACAAATTGAATCCCCTCTCAAACCACGATGAAAAATACTTATCGTCAAGAAAGGAAACAAAGAACTCAAAATCTCTCTCCAAGCACCAAAAGACAAACGAAGACAAGACGGAGCAAAAACTCCTTACAGCGAAGATGAAGAACACCGACGGTGAGAAAACTGTTCTTGCTCCTGAAGAACTCCGGCAACAATGGCGGCAAGACCTTGCAACTTCCTTTTTTTGCACGTTCTTCTTTGACGGCTCTAAATTCTGAAGTAATAACTTCTGCCAAAGCATCTCTGCCTATTTAGGGTAAAAGGGAGAACCCATCTTGGCCATTGAAACAAGTTCCAATGCGATCTGATGGATCCCGATCGCCGATTAACGAAACAGTTTTCGTCCGCTACCACCCGGCGGTATCTACCACCGCTCCGCAGTAGCCATCAAGACGACAAGCCGTCTCGACGACATCAGAGACTCATCTCGACGATATAGCCCTTTTCAAGACGACAAAGCTACCGCACGCGGTACCACTACCGTCGGGCGTTAGCCCTCAACTGTCAGTCCTCTCGACGACATTGCCAATCCACACGACGACACTGACAATCCTCGACGACAAAATGATACGCTACCGCCGGCGGTAGAGTTACCGTCCGGCGATAGCAACAGAACCAAAAATTGTTATACACAGCCTGCTTCTTCCCCTGAGGCAGCACAGCTCCAACATTGATCTGAATTTCTTCTCTTTAGGGGCTGGACCCCAACAAATTTTTCATTTTCAAATTCACCTCCACGATCTGAGTATATGCAATTAATTTTATATGCATGTTGATTTTGAATACATTTATATAATTTTGAGAAGTCCAAAAACGCATTAAATTTGGAGGTAAGAAAAATAGTCCAACAATAGTGTGAAAAATCATCAATTAAAACAAAAGTATATTTTCTTCCACTTAGACTAGATGTACTAACTGGACCAAAGAGATCCATGTGAATTAATTGTAGCGGTCTAGTGGTAGATACTTCACTCTTGCTTTTAAATGAAGATCGTGTAAACTTTTCTTTTTGACATGGACTACATAAAGAAGATAGATTTACATTTAATTAGGGAAGACCACGAATTAGTTTTTATTTAGATAGCTTTATAATTAACTTGGTGCCAAAATGACCAAGTCTCCTATGTCAATGTTCTAATTCTTCATTTTTAGCAATATGACATTTCATGGAAGATGTAAAAAGATCAATGAAAGTAATAGTACAAACATTATGAGTTCTTGGTGTCATGAGTAACACTTCATTTGTTTTAGTATTTATTATTTTGCATTTATTTGTTGATGATTCAAATAGCACATTTAAACCTTTGGCACATAATTGACTGAAAGAAATTAAGTTATGTTTTAGGGCATCAACAAATAACATTTCCCCAGTGCACCTTTCTTTCTCTCCGATCTAAGGAACTTTTTTATCGCACATCTCCTTTGTCCTTCGTCTGTCAACATACCTAGAAAGAAACATGAAGTAAAGATTTGGATACCCAAGAGGTTCCTTCCATAGAATAGGTGGAAGACTTAAGTGCGCATATTTGCTTTAGAGCACGAGGTCCCTTCTTCAAGGAAGAGTCAGATGCGTGTCCAAACTTATAGCATTTAGAACAAAAACAAGGCAATGGAAACCACCTTCAGATTTCTAGGCAGATTTTTGCTGGAAGAGGGAGAAATAACAGTAAATTTATTTAATTTTTTATTTATTTTAGACAAACTGCAAGAAGCACTGCTACCGACGGCGGTAGTAGCTTCCGCAGGCGGTAGAGTAACAGAAGTATAGCCCAGCCCGAATTTTGCAGTTTCAAGACATTAGTTGGCCAAAAATCATATCCAGAGATTTCTGGCCAACTCCGAATTTTTGTACCACAATACTTAAGTCATGGATGCGGGCTTTCAAAGCGGTGTTTTCAGTTACTAGCATTACACACCGATTTGCAAATGAAATTTCTACATTCTCTACTTGGACGAGAAAAATTCAGTTTACTCTTCAAATCCTTCTTCTCAATAGTGAGATTTTCAATGTTAAAGGAGGTTTTGAAAAGCAACTCTTCTAATTTGTTTATCGTTGCCAACGAGTTGTCACACTCTTGAAAATCAACTCTTTCACAGATTTAATAACTTCTTTATTTGCATGTTTTCATGTACTTAATATAAAGATCATCGTAGGAGGGAGAAGGCACCTCGGTGTCGCTTTGAACACTGAGTTCATCATCCAAAGAATTTTGATGTTTCCCAATGAGGCACATGTTCGTCTCCTCTTCAACGCTTGAACTTGCTCGGCTTGACTCCTCATAAGAGGTGTCATCTCAAGGGGATGCCTTCAGAGCCTTCTTCTTCTCGGTTCTTTTGTTTATCTTTTCTTTTTCTTCCTTCAAGAATTTTGGGCACTTGCTTCTAATGTGCTCGGACTTCCGGCAGTAGTGATAGCACCTGGTAGTGGCTTTTCTTCGTCACTATCGGAAGCCTTCGCTTTCTTTGACCAAGATCCTCTTTTATCTCCTCCTTTCTTCATGTATTTCCGTAAGGTGCTTATTCTTCCAAATTTCTCATGAAACGCTTGAAGCCATGGACGAATAGGTTTTCCTAATTATCATCGTCATCATCATCCTTTACTTTTGCAGATTTCAGCGCCAATGATTTCTTCTTCGGCTCTACATAATATTCTTCAGACTGGATTTTTAATTCAACCTCATGAGTTTTCAAGTTTCCAATGAGGCTCTCTATATCGAGCTGGCTCAGATCATGTGATTTAGCAATGGCAGTGACCTTTGGATTAAATCTTGGAGGGAGAGATCTTAGTATCTTCCTTACCAAGTCCCCATTGGAGAAGGTCTTTCCAAGTGACTTTGATGCGTTCACAATCTTTATGAACCGAGTGTACATAACATCGACTTCTTCGTCGATCTCCAAGCGAAATTACTCGTACTCAGATTCCTACCTGAAAAACTTTGACTCTTTCACCTGCGAGGTACCTTCATGCGTTAGTTCCAATAAATAACAAATATCATATGCAGTCTCACGGGTGCATATGCGATTAAATTCAGTTTTATCGAAAGCACAAAAAAAGAGTTCATAGATTTAGCATTATTAGTACATCTTCTTTTATCAAAATCGCCCCACCTATTTCTAGGTTTTTCTACAACCTCATCATCAATCACAATAGATAGAGTATAGCGTCGCTCCACCATCGCCCAAACAACCAAATCTATTGTCATCAAAAAACACTTCATCCTAGTATTCCAAGAGCTGTAATCAAAACAAGTAAAAGGTGGAGGACGACTAATTCCTTGTCCCTTTATGAATGTGAGATCATGATGTGTTATTTTCTATGTAATTAAACCTTTTCAGAGAAACCTAGCTCTGATACCACTTGTAGAATCGTATGGCTTCCTCAGAGGGGGTGAATAAGGAATCAACTTTTAATGAAATTATTTCTAATAATTAAATCTTTAATTAGTATTGAAATGATTTTAATGAAAAATAATATTGAATATCAATGACCTTTAGTCAAAAACATACTCATAATATTTAGATTAATTTTCATAAATTTTACAAAACTTGAATCTCCATAACGCTAAAGATCTAATGCGATGATTGTTACACTTTTTGTTTTCTATACCGACTCTCTCTTAGAACCGGTGGGCCTTAGCCTCTCCTTCCTCGTAATGGCCTTAGCCACTCTTTCCCCGGATTAGCCTCAAGTCCACTAGACCTACCCCTTAGTCTAGTCTCCACCAAAGAGGCGAATTTTTAGCCCTAACTCCTCACCTAGACCTAGTCGCCAACAAAGACGAATTACCAACACGAACAAAAAGGTTACAAAAAATCGAAGGGAATACAAAAGAGACATTAAATAATATTCAGAATGAAAGACTTCCAAAGATGATTTCTGAAGGCGATGTCGAAGGAGCGCTCGAGATCTTTGTCGTTTGTGCGCTCAATTTTCGTCGTTTATATGCTTTAATCCTCACGTGCCTTCGAAATCTCTTTCGATTGATGTACGAGAGTGTTGGATCTTCTCAGGAGCTCTGGGACGAAAAACCTCTCTGAAATAGCCGTGATCACTGATGAGAAACGAAGCAAAACATTCTTTAAATGGTTCTTTGTGAGCTAGCGTCTGCGGTAACCAAGGTTGTCAGGATCGAGATCCCAGGTAGGATCGTTTTCCGGTTGGATCGGATCGGATCGTGGGATCGGATCGAGAATCGTAAGATTCTACAAAAATCATAAATTATGACGTAAAATATATAAATAAATTTTTTATCATCCAATTACACACAATCAACATATAAGAAGCTATAAAACTAATAAACATTTGAGTACTTATATCAAAAATAAACTAATGAACAACTAAACCCAAAAATAACATAAAGTTCACAACTTCACATCAGTCGTGTCCTAATATAAATCCTTAACATATGTTCGTCGGACCGATATAAAACCACTAATATAAATCCTTAACAGCTACATATGTCATGTCCTCATCATCAAGTTCTACATTCTCTGCATCGTCATTATCACCACTATCATTATGATCATCATCCCATTCAGCTTCACTAATATAATCGCCCGCATCAAGTTCACTGCGCCTTTTGGTGAGATCATATACACTACCTAAAATAAAAAGGTTTTAATTATGATACATAATATAGTTGAATAATTTTGCATTTTCAAATTAAATAATATCAAACTTACATTCATCAGCTACTGCTGCAGCGAATTATTCAACATTCCTTCCCGCACTATCATCACTATAGGTTTCTTGGGCATCTCTACTTTGAAGAATCCCAAACCAATTGCCCTTACGGGGAAGAAAATGATCTTCCTTCTCGGTGATCCATTCATCATCTGAAGGGATATCCTCAAAGTTTAAAAACTTATCCTTTAGTTGCACATCTCTTCTATCTTGTCGTTCCATCAACTTCATATTGTACATCACAAAGACTAGATCATTCATTTTCATTTGATGCAATCGGTTTCTTCATTTCGAATGCACCTATTTTAAGAAAATATAAATTATAAGAACACTCATGCTTCTCGAGAAGTTGAGCAAGACTGGAAATGCGCGGAGAACGACTGGAAATGGCGGTGCGGAGCACGACTGGAGCATGACTTGAGTCGTCGAAGTCTCGAACACTCAAACTGTGGAAGAGTAGTTGCCGACTTGTTGTCGAGGAGTTGCCGTCGAACTGTGGAAGCCGTCGAGGAGTTGTCGTCGAACAGTGGAAGTCGTCGAGGAGTTGCCGCTGCAGAGAGAGGACGACGCGTGACGCTGGAAGAGGAATTTGTCGCGGGAGACGGGATTAGGGCAAGAGCGAAGGAGTCGGGATTGAGTAATAAACAGAGCCCGATTTTTTTATATAGGCGGAGAATCGGGATCGGTAGAATCGTTGTAGGATCGCGATTCTACGATCCTACGACTTAGGAGCGCGATTTTGCGCACGATCCATAGAAAACGGATCCAGCGAGCGATCCGGATCGTTTTTAACATCCAGGATCGTAGGATCGTGCGATCCTACGATCCGGATCGCGATCCTGACAAGCTTGGCGGTAACACTATCGTCGGGCGGTAGTGCAAATAGTTCGTCTTCCCGCTTCCTCAATTCTTCATTTGGACGGCGGCGTGGGAACTTTAGGAAACAAATAGTATGGCGCGGTAGAGATATCACCTAGCGGTAGCAATTAATATCTCCGCGCGCAAACAGAGATGCACTTGCTTTATTTGTTCCTCTGATTGACGGAGTTACCAAAAAAGATATCGCAGGGAGATATCGCCACCGCCACGTGGTAGTGTAATTTATCTCGGTCCTTATGCAACTCCCTGATTTCGTAAAGTCCAAATTTGCTCCTTAACAGCTGGTCGTTGTAGAACGAGTGCTACCGCAGGGTGGTATAGCTATCGTCGGCGGTTGCAGACGTTTCTTTCTATATCTGTCATCAGATGTCCTGAGCATGATCCAGGTACTCTACATGTGCTACCGCGGCTGGTGATAACGATTATCTCCGGTGGTAGCTCGTGATTTTTCCTTATGAGCAATCTCCCAGCATTTCCAACATAGACAGGTAGTGTACTTGTCTTTATTGTACCTATAAACCATGTACATTATAAATGCAAGCCAAGAAGAATCAAATACATATTAGAATTTGTTATTCTCAAACCAAGAGATGCAGAACAAATGTTCCAACACACCGGTTAAAAAGACAAATTCTCACTTAGTTTTTATGACTAATGTGTTTTAATCTAAATTTTCAGGGCCCGAGCGACACCAAGCCAGACGCCAATAGGAAGCTATCTAAAAAAGGAAAGAGAAGATTAGTATAAGTTGTGTGTGAAACTCCTAGTAGGGATTACGAATATGGTTGAGGAGCATGGCAAGTTGTGTAGGAATCCGCAGTGTTCCGCGTGTCGAAGGACCGACTAGATGATAGCATAGCTATATAGTTAAACATATGATATTCGTTGTATATTGTATACTTGTGTAGTAGATCTTTATGTATATATACTTGTATGTCTGGATCTGGGATATGATATTGTAAAATTAAGCTTTTAATTGATGAAAAGTTTTTATTATGTGCATATTTGGTACTCATTGTGATTTTTTTGCACTAAAATGCAATCCGAAAATTTGCCTCATAATGTCTACTTTAAATTGTGGCGGTCTGCGAGTTGTTACAATTAAGTGGTATCAGAGCTAGGTTTTGATGTTTTTTGTCGTAACGAGTGCCTAATAAATGTACATAATAGTAACTAGAGAATATCTTGCATTAGGTGCTCACATTAGAAGCTAATTATATCTTGTTCCACATGTTCCCATTCAAGTTTATCCAGCAGAAGTGCACAAGAAGAGCCTGAAGTTGCTAAGGAAGTTATGTCTGTCGAAAGTGATAATGGGCAAAAACCGCAACTTCAAATGACCGACATTGTTCAATCCATTGCTGAGGCGATCTGTGGTGTGAGACGCTCCGCCAACAATGCCTCTAGTTGGCCCATCAATTCAACAGCATATGTAGATCTCAAGCAATTCCTGGAATTGAAACCACCTACCATCCGTGGTGTCTTGACTATGTTAGGGACCGAAGACTGAGCAATTCCTGGATAATGCAGATAGATTTTTCGTGTTATGCAATGTCCTGAAGTCCGAAGGTTCGATTTAGCTACATTTTTGCTCGAAGGAGAAGTGAAGAGATGGTAGGATAATGTAATGCGGGGGAGTTTGTCGTAAAATGAACAACTGGTAATTCATGGAACGAGTTTGATCAGGAGTTTACTAAATGGTTTGTGTCGATGTCCGAAAAAAGGACTACGGCAGGAGAAATTTTTAAGACTGGTGCAGGAGAAATTTTTAAGACTGGTGCAGGGCAATCGTGCAATGCTCCAATATGAAGGAGAGTTTTCCAATTTGATGTATTATGCAGGTTCTCTTGTAGCAACTGAAGCGGATCGATGTTTTCGCTTTCAGCAAGGCCTTAGAGATAATATTCGTACGCACATGGTGCCACTCAATATTACTGATTATAGTACCCTAGTCGAGAAAGCTCGATTAATTGAAATCGATTTAGAGAAAGCTCAAAAGAGGAAGGAGTTTTTGAAGAAAATGTTGACTGAGGGTCTGAGTAGAGAAACTTCAAGAAGAGCGGGTGAATCCCAATGAAAAAATAAGAAATTGCCTCAGCCTCCGTCTGCAATAAGTAGCAGTGTTTCACAATCAATGTCAAACAAATGTGAGAAGTGTGGAAAGATGCATAAAGAAGAATATTTATTAGGTGTATGTTTTATTTGCCGCCAACCTGGACATCGGCACAATGAATGTCTGAGGTTAAGACAAATGAAGGAGGGCGTTCGAGGGGAACCCTGGTATTGCAGACTCAAAATTTGTATCAGATGGGGAAATCTAAAGATATCGAATCTAAGGCATCTGCACCAGCTCCAGTTGAAGAGGTTCTTGAAGAAAGACACATTCAGCCCCGAATTTTCAACTTTGGGCAACAAGAAGCAAATTTTGATGGCTTTGTTGTCACAGGTATGTTTTATGCTCATGATCAATTGTTAATAGTTTTTGTCGAAACTAGTTAATTGTATTTCATAAACATGAAGGAGGGATACAACACACTATATTTTGGTGAGGAGGAAATAAAATAAACCATAAAAAACATAAAGAACACAAATACCAACACCCCCCTCAAGTTGGGGGTGTGATATCGACCATACCCAACTTGCCAATAATCTTTCCAAACACACTTGTACTCAGTCTCTTAGTGAGGATGTCGGTCAATTGATGCTCAGAAGGAACAAAAGGAGTGACCACAATGTCTCTCACAATATTTTCTTTGATGAAGTGTCGGTCGATCTCAATGTGTTTAGTACGATTGTGTTGAACAGGGAGCAATACTGATGGCCGTCTTATTATCACAGTATAGTCTGATAGGCTTTTCTCTTTTAAGACCAATGACTAGGATTCATAGCCCTTCACTGATCCCTTGAGTCATAGCCCTAAACTCCGCCTCAGCGCTGGATCTGGTCACCACATGTTGTTTCTTGCTCCTCCAGGTAACTAAATTTTCCCCACAATTGCACAATATCCAGAGGTGGATCGTCGATCATTAATCGATCCAGCTCAATCAGCATCAGAGTAAACTTACATAGTCAGTTCATCACATGGTGAGAATAGAATGCCCTTCCCAGGAGAGTACTTGAGGTATCTAAGGATACGATAAGCAGCATCAAGATGACGAGTCTTTGTGGAATACATATATTGGCTGACAACTCCAACAGCATAGGAGATATCAGGACGAGTAAGCGACAAGTATATTAGCGTTCTCACAAGTCTCTGAAAGCTGGGAATGTCTCCAATAGTTTCCCCATCATCTCTTCCAAGTCTGTGATTAGCTTCAATTGGGGTGTCAACAGGTCTACATCCACTCATTCATGAAGCTTCAAGAAGATCAAGAATGTATTTTCTCTGCGATATAAATATCTCATGTTTGGACCTTGCAACCTCAATACTCGAGAAGTATTTAAGGCACACCAAGTCTTTCACTTCAAATTCTCTTGTCAATCTTTCTTTTAGAGCAAGTTCCTCCTCCTGGTCATCTCCAGTTATAATGATGTCATCCACAAACTATCAGAGCTATCACATTTTCATCCCTGTGTTTGATAAACAAGGTATGATCAGCATTGCTCTGGGAGTATCCAAAGCTTTACATGGCCTTGTGAAATCTCTCAAACCAAGCTCTAGGAGATTGCTCCAAGCCATATAAAGTCTTCTTAAGCTTGCACACCTTCCCTTCCGATCCTCCAGGAGTGCAGGGGAAAGACCAGGAGGTAAAGCTATGTATACCTCCTCTTCCAGATTCCCATGAAGGAACGCATTCTTGACATCGAGTTGGCTGAGATTTCATCCCTTACAGGAAGCACATGATAGCAGTACCCTTATAGAGTTCATTTTCGTAACAGGAGCAAAGGTCTCTTAATAGTCAATTCCAGTCGTCTGAGTGTACCCATTAGCAAACAACCTTGTCTTGTATCTCTCTACAACCCCCAGGGAGTTTTGCTTGACAGATCAAAACACCCATTTGCATCCAACGACAGTCTTCCCTTCAGGCATATTTACCAGGTCCCATGTGTGATTTTTATCCGGAGCACGCATTTCTTCAAGCATAGTTGCCTTCCACTTGTCATCATAAAGAGCTTCCTGCCACGATGTGGGAATGGAAATAGCAGACAAAGAAGAGAGAAAAGCCCTGTGGGAAGCCGTTAGGGAGAAATACGAGACAAACTGAGATAATGGGTGCTGAGTAGAGGTACCTTTCCTTAGCGCAATGGACCCGGATGATGGATCAGATGTCAGCTCTGGTATTCTTAGAGAGGCAAGTGTGTTTGATCCCTTAGGACGTAGAGAGTAAACCTGCAGGAGGGAAACATGGGATTTTACCATAGGAGCAGCAGGAGTGGGCACAGGAGTGAGAGTCGAGTGGGGTTGGTACTGGTACAATGGAGGAATGGGTAACGGAGTAGTAGAAGGAGGATTAGCGGGAGTTATTAAGGAGCTCATTTCCAACATAAAAGAGTTCCCCCATAAAGTGAGGGCCCATAATAGCTCTCAGATTCACGGAAGGTGACATCCATTGAAACAAACACTTTTTTGTGGATTGGGTCAAAGCATTTATAACCCTTTTGAGTAGGGGAATACCCTATGAATACACACTTGTGTGCTTGAGCATCATGTTTAATCTTTTGATGGATATGGACAAAGCACACACATCCAAATACACGAGGGTGCAAATTTGTCGGAGGAACCCGAAGAGTGTTAAGGAGAGTGTTATTTCCCAGAACACGTGAAGGCATACGATTAATAAGGTAGGTTGCAGTGAGGACAACATCTCCCCAATAGTACTTCGGAAGGTGCATCTGGAGAAGAAGACATCGGGCAACCTCTAATAGGTGACGATTCTTCCGCTCGGCCACCCCATTCTGGGCAGGAGAGTAAACACAAGAAGTCTGATGGATAATGCCATGATTAGCGAGATATTGTTCAAAATGGGAGTCAATATACTCGCGACCATTGTCAGTTCGAAGAATTTTGATATGGGCGCCGAATTGGGTAGAGATCATGGTATGAAATCGTTGAAATAAGGAAAAACATCATTTTTTGCTTTCATTAGGTAAACTCATGTAATGCGGGAAAAACAGTTTATGAAGGTAACAAACCAAAAACACCCAGAAATATAAGCAACGGGGCAAGGCCCCCATACATCACTATGTATAACATCAAACTGTGCAGAACTAGGAGAGGAAACATGATTAAAAGAAGCACGATGGTGTTTACCAAGTTCACAAACATCACAATGAAAATTATCAACTAAAACAGGTGGCATAGTAGGAAATAAATGTTTCATAGACAAGATAGAGGGGTGTCCAAGGCAACAATGCCAGAACTCCAAGGTGGTCGACTGATCAGCATGAAGAGCAGCGGGAGAAGCAGAGTGAGAGGAGTCAAACACGTAGAGCCCATCCAACAGACTACCAGAGTCAATCACCGTTCCCATCTTCAGGTCCTGAAAAATACAAGACGAAGGGAAGAAAGTCACAGAACAGTTCATAGAATTTGTTAGATGACTAATGGATAGAAGATTGCGAGTAAACTTTGGAACATGAAGCACA
Source organism: Dactylorhiza incarnata (assembly GCA_033032865.1). Lineage (NCBI taxonomy): Eukaryota > Viridiplantae > Streptophyta > Magnoliopsida > Asparagales > Orchidaceae > Dactylorhiza > Dactylorhiza incarnata. The sequence continues at coordinate 290,144 of JAWHQI010000005.1, forward strand.
GAAGAAAGGGTGAGAGAGGAGTAGGAGATGGATCTTTTCCCAACAATCGGAGAGAAAGATCCATCAGCAATGGTCACCTTGTCCCTACCAGACAATTGAAGGTAAGAAACAAAACCTGTGGTAGAGCCGTTCATATGGTCTGTGGCTCCAAAATCAATGATCCAGTGAGTAATCAGGCGAGAAGACGCGACATGATCACCAGAGGATCCCTGATGAGCATATGAGAACGAGGAAGCAGGAGTCTCAGAAGATTGGCCCTGCATCAACCGACGGAAAGCATGGATCTCAACGGCTAAATAGATACAAAGGAACAAGAGTGTCAAAGGAAGGCAAGAGCTTTGTCGAGGCATCAGAAAGATGAGCAGACCGAGACTGAGTAGATCGACCTGGAGAGAGCCAGAACCACGACCTCTTCTTGATGCCTAACCACCACGTGGTGTAGGAAACCATAAAGACGAAAGCACGTGTCCCTGGTATGAAAAGAATTCCCACAGTAATCCTTGTTCGTGGACTTGGGCCTTGGGTCATGAGAGGATCTACTACTACTAAACTGAGCAGCGATGGCAGAACCTTCAGGAGCAGCATCAAGAGTCCAAGTTTGTCACCTATCAAATTCTAGTTGAACAAGACTATACACCTCTGGAAGAGAGGGCGTGGGGGAGCGCCCAAGTATCTGAACACTGATCTGATCCAAGTCCCGATGCAAACCATTAAGGAACTCAAAAACTTTGTTCCTTTCTTCCCTAGCCCGGACAAGGATCTCATCCTCGGGGGGCACAAGAGTGTCAATCAAAATGATCGTATTCCTGATAGAGCTGAGTGAACTTCAAGTAGTAGATTGAAGGAGGACGATCCCCCTGAAGGAGGAAAAAGATCTTCCGCCTCAGCTGATAGATTTGGGCGGCATTCACTCGGCTTGAGTAAGTAGCCACAGCCCTCTTCAAAATATCTGCAGCAGTATCTAGGAACAAGTAATTTATGGCAATAGAGACCACCATGGAATTGGTCAGCCAACACATGACAAGAGAGTTCTCTGACTCCCATTGCAACCACTCCGGGGAATCCTGGGCAGGCGCGGTCGCAGTACCCAGAACATAAGCAAACAAACGTCTACTCTTCAAGGCAAGATGACCGCCTGAGACCACGGGAGAAAATTTGAGCCATCCAGACGTATAGTCGTGATTTGGGGGGATTATGGTCATGACTTGACCGAATAGAGCCACCAGACCCCAAAGTAGTGGAGGACACACCAGCACCAGAAGAGATCGTGGGAAAGCCATTGTTCCTCGGCATGAATATCCAAGAATAGAAATCGAGGAGTCGAGGATGATGAACGCTACACCACAACGGAAACACCTAAGGTTTGCTCATAGAAGATGGAGACAACCCAAATCAATGAAGGAACATCCAATAGAGACAAATACCGGAAATGCCTCCAAACTAGGTCAGCACATTCGGGGCCAAGAAAGGAACAACAACAAACCAGAAAGAAGCTCCCCCGCTGCGACGGCGCGAGGGAGAACCTCCACTACGGTGACTAGAAAGAGGACCTGCGCTGGTCGAGCGCTGGGTTGGCTCGGTCGAACGCCGGAAGGACGCTTCGGTCGAGTGCTGGAGATCGACGTGTTGGGAGGGCTTGATCGAGCGCTGGAAGGATGCGGGAAGAAGCTTCGAGCGAGCGCTGGACGAGGAAGATGTCGGTCGAAGACGAGCGGAGCGGATCGAAAACGAGGCGAGCGGAAGACAAGCAGAGCGGAAGCGGCGCGAGGAGACGAACGGAGCGGTTCTCCCTATGGCTCTGATACCATGTTGAAACTAGTTAATTGTATTTCATAAACATGAAGGAGGGATATACAACCCACTATATATGGGTGAGGAGAAAGAAATAAATAAACCATAAAAAAACATAAAGACCGCAAATACCAACAATTTTATTTGATACTAGCACAAGTTATTCTTTTATTTCGGCACGTATTCTCAATTCCTCACACATAAAACCCTACAAAGCAAATGACACATTAAATGTTGCAATGTCAAACAATACTATGATGACCACACAATTGTGAGTTCAAGTGCAACTCTGTTTCAATGAGAAACTATTAGAAGTGGACTTGGCAGTCTTACAAATTATTGAATATGATATTATATTGGGTGTGGATTGGCTGTGGAGGCAGGAAATTGTGATTTATTGAAAGACTAAGGGAGTTACTATTAAATATTTGGATCAGAGTCTTGTGGTCTTTAGAGGATTATGAGAAGCATCGAAGATTATAATCTCCGCAATGAAAGCATTGAAGAAGATGAGAAAAGGATGTGACAATGTACTAGTAATGGTTAAGGTGGAAAAGGAGGAAAAGAAAGAAATTAGGTCGGTGTCAGTCGTTCGAGAATTTTTGGAAGTGTTTCCAGAAGATTTGTCGAGATTACCACCAATCAGAGAGGTAGAGTTTGAGATTAATTTATTTGAAAGAGCGACTCCGGTGGCAAAGGACTCGTACTGTAAGGCTCCAAAGGAATTGGCTGAGCTGAAATGTCAATTGCAGGAGCTAATCGATAAGAATTTCATTCGTCCAAGTTAGTCGTCATGGGGAGCTCCAGTTTTGTTCGTAAAGAAGGAAGATCGAACACTTCATCAAAGCATTGATTACAGGGAATTGAATAAGCTCAACATGAGTAACAATTATCCTCTTGCCTGCATTCATGATCTATTTGATCAATTGGAGGATGCGAAGGTATTTTCTAAAATCGATCTTAAATCGGAATATCATCAATTGAGGATAAAAGAAGATGATATTTATAAGACGACCTTAGCACCAAGGATAGACATTTTGAATATGTCGTAATGCCTTTTGGACAAACAAATGTGTTGGGAAAAATTCCTATATATTAAATGAGATAAAGCTAGTTGTTGATGATGTACAAACTCCTCAATATATTATGTGAAGATGTTATTTTAATCTCCAAGAGTAGGTCTTATGAAGTGAAGAAAAGCTAAGCAAAACAACCTCTAAAGAAAGCTCTACAATCAACATTCGTTGACCGACATTCGTTAACCGGTGACCGGAGCGCTCAACGTTTGTTGATCTCAAAGAAGCTCAGCGATCGTTGACCGACGAACGCTGATCGGCGACCAAACAACTCACAGTTTGAAGATTGAAGAAGCTAGCTCAGCGATATATGATCGCTGACCACTGTCCGTTGATCAGTGACCGAGACTCTCAGGGACCTGAAGACTTGAAGAAAACAGCCCAACGATCAACGATCGTTGACCGGCGTTCGCTGACCTCGCTCAGCGATCGCCGACCATTGTCTCCAGATTAAAGAAGACCGATCACGTTGACCGAGATTTTGTGATCGCTGGCTGCACTGCCCTCCCAGTGAAGAGCTCCACTCAGGGATCGTTGACCAAAGCGCTTAGCGATCGTCGACCGAGTTCAAAGTTGCTGTCGATTTCAAATAGTCGTTGAAGTTCTGAGAAAGGAAGGCACCAGCTTTCTGCCACTCATACAATATAAAAGCTCTCTTATTTCTCAAGAAAAACATAATGTTGAATGCGACAAGAATTAGAAAATAATCTGCCCATGAGAACGACTATATTCTCTCTTCTCTCTACTATAAATTGAATCCTCCTTCTAGGATTCAGCTAATCACTTCTCTCCAGTGATAAAATCTTCTTGATCTAAAGTCATCACATTCACAAAGAAATGTTGTAAAGGGTTACCAGGCTCTCCCTTCAAATGAGCAACATGGGTTTTTGAATCTCCAGTGGAAAAAATTCAGTGGATTGGAGTCTCCAGTGGAAAAAAATTTAGTGGATTGGAGTCTCCAGTGGAAAAGACACGTCGTCTTGGGGAAGAGGCTGTACTAACCTACAGATCTGTGGAAGAGAGGAGTACACACCTTTTGGGGAACCTCTATAAAAATCATGTGTCTTTTGGATGCCTTTCTCGGTTTCTATTTCTTATTTAGATGCGTCTATTTGCTTACATCTATGCACTAACTATTATCTGATATATTGCATATAACCCAACTCTTAAAATATCTGTGAAAGCATCACAAGTGAAGAAATTAATTTTAGTTTAATTTGGGTGTCTTCTCAATTCACCCATAGAGAAGTATTCAAATAGTCTATTCAGTACTTTCAATTGGTATCAGAGTCAGGCTCACCTTTAAGAGTTACAACTTCGGCGAACTAAGATTCTGAACTCTGAATACTCCTCCAGCATCTATAATGTCTTCACAGAAAAACTATGCCTAAACATCAAAATCACCAATGTGCAACCTTGATAGGTTTGTCATATGGAAGTCAAGGATCAAGATAAATATGGATTATATTAATGAAGAAATCTATGAGTTCATCATTGCAGGTCCTTTCATTCCTAAGAAGGTTCAAGAGAACAATGGTCTGAAGAAGACAAGAAGATGAGGTCCTACAACAAGAAGGCCATGAACATCTTGGTCAGCACCATCTATGATGATTTCTACCACTTCATCATCAATTACACTTCAGCCAAAGAAATCTGAGATGCTCTTATTGTGATGGCTGAAGGTAGTGAAGATGTCAGAAAGAATAAGAAAGTGTATATCATAAGCCAATATGAGAATTTCAAGATGAAGGCAGATGAGTTTGTAGTGGAGTGGTACAAGAGGAACACCACCATCATCAATGACTTGAGGACCAATGGAAGGGAGATCACTGATGAGAGCAGAATGACAAGCTTCTCAAGAGCCTCACCAAGGAGTATCTTCAATACTCTTGGGAAATTAAGAAGATAAGAAAGTCCAGGAAAATCGCCCGTGATGTCCTATATGGAAGGCTCCGGTCCTTTGAGTTGGATTGGTATGAGTGGCGACGTACTCATGCTCCACAACATCAGTGATAATCTCCATTAATTGGCATGTACTCATGGGACTCTCGCTCTGCTCTTGTGGAAACAGTGGATCCAACGGTGGTGCCTCGGTACTCTAGAGTGCTCGGGGCTCGGTAAAGGTGGGGTAAGAAGGTTGAGGAGGAGGAGAAGGTGGAGGTTGGTGAGGAGGGGAATCAGGAGTTGCTTCGGAATGCGGATCCATGTACTCATGCGGCTCATAGTATGGTGTCAGGTCCTCGACATTGAACACATGGTGAATGCCCATATCCTTAGGGAGATCTAACTCATAAGCGTTTGTCCCAATCTTTCTCAAGATTGTAAAAGGACTCATTCACTTAGCATTCAGCTTTCTAGCTGACCCGCGGGGGAGCCGCTCAGCACGAATGTGAACCATCACCCGATCGCCTTCACAAAATACTTGCTCACGCCTGTGAATATCTGCATAAGCCTTATAGATCTTATTGTTAGATATTATCTTTCGACAGATTGAATCATGCGACTCATGCAAATGATGAACAAATGAATCGACAGACGTACTAGAACGTGATTCAAGGGGAACTGGATCGGGTCAATCGGCTTTCTAAGCTCGTACCCTAATACTACATGAAATGGGCTTAGACCTATGGACCTACTGACCGATCTATACCATACGCGAATCCGTATATAGGCAGAATCGAATCCAAACTCGACACGTGTTCGCCCACAAGGCATCTCAATAGATTTCCTAGGCTCCTGTTCACTACCTAAGTTTGGTAGTCAGTTTGAAGGTGGTAGGCAGATGAAAAATTAAGGTTCATCCCCATTTTTCGCCATAGAGTCTTCCATAAATAACTCATAAACCGAGCGTCGCGATCAGAGACTATGGTCTTGGGGAGACCATGCAACCCAAAAACATCTCGAATGAAGAGTGGGGCAACCAGAGAGGCATCTGATGTTTTGCTACATGCATAAAATGGGTCATTTTAAAGAACCAGTCGACAACCACGAATATAGAATCGTTCCTCCTAAAGGTGCACGGAAGTTTCAAAAAGAAGTCCACAGTGATGTCTACCAAGGGCTGATCGGAACCGGTAGCAGTGTGTACAAGCCCGTATTTTGTCGGGTCTCTTGGGCCATTGGCATACTCGGCAATGGAAAATGACATGGGCCACATCCATTTTCAAGTTCAGCCAATAAAAGAGATCCTCAACTAAAGCAATCGACTTGTCTCTGCCGAAGTGGCTGATAGCACCACCCACGTGCATCTCCCAGATCAGATAGTTTCGGTATGAAGTAAGCGGGATGCACAGTCGAGATCCACGATAAAGGTAAGCGTCAACGATAAGGAACCCATCGATGGTTTCTAGGGGCACTCTACTGAGGGATGCATATACCGTACCAAAATTTGGCAGGAGGGGTAGTCATTGATGATGCGCTCAAACTCAGTTACCCTTGTACTAAGCGCATGTAAAAGACTAACTTGACGACTAAGGGCATCGACTGGCTTGTTCTCAACACCGTCTTTGTGCTTGAGAACAAAGTGAAACTCTTGCATGTATTCGACCCATTTTGCATGTCAATGACTCAGCTTCCATTGTGATTCTAGATATCGCAGAGCTCAGTGGTCTGAATATAAGAAAAATTCCTTTGAGAGGATATAGTGACGCCAATAGCGCAAAGCTTGACCCACGGCGTAGAATTCTCGATCATAGTTCGAGTACTTTTGTCGGGCCTCGTTTAGTTTCTCATTAAAGTAGGCAACTGGATGGCCCTCCTAGCTCATCACTCCACCTATACCTACCCACGAAGCATCACAAGCGACTTCGAACACCATGTTAAAGTCGGGTAATTGCAGAACAGGGCGGAGGATAATTTGTCCTTGATCTCTTTGAAGGCTTTAATGACTGATATAGTCAATACAAAGTCACCTTTACGGAGGCAACTCGTAAAGGTGGTCATGATACTGCTGAAATCCTAGACGGGCCTCCGATAAAACATGGCAAGTCCATGAAAGTTGCGAGCCTCGTAGATGTTCGATGGGATGGGCCACTCGCGAATAGCTCTGACCTTGTCAATCAATAGAGACGCCAGAAGTTGATACGATGTACCCCAAGATGTGGATGGACTTGGATAAGAAGATACATTTCTTTAGGTTGACATACAGATGCTCCCTACGAAGTATATCGAACATGGAACGCAAATGGTGAAGATGGTCATCAGGCATCTTGTTGTATAAGAGGATGTCATCAAAATAGACTACGAAAAACTGATTCACGAACGATCGCAGAACTTGGATCAACATCCTCATAAACATGCCTGGGGCATCAGAGAGCCCGAATGACATCACAAACAACTCATACAGGTCGTCTTTGGTTTTGAAGGTCGTCTTCCCTTCGTCGCCCTCATGTATCCTAATTTGGTGATACCCTCTTTGTAAGTCGATCTTGGAAAATACTTGGGCACCAGCCAACTCAACATCCTCATAAACGTGCTCGGAGCATTGAAGAGCCTGAATGGCATCAGAAACCACTCATACAGGTCGTGTTTGGTTTTGAAAGTTGTCTTCCCTCCGTCGCCCTCGCATGTTCTAATTTGGTAATACCCTCTTCATAAGTCGATCTTGGAAAAGACATGGGCACCAGTTAACTCATCCAAGAGATCATCTAGGCGGGGAATATGGAATCGATACTTCACGGTAATCATGTTGATAGCCCTTCTATCGATGCACAGCGCCAGCTACCGTGCTTCTTAGGGGTTAGGAGGGTTGGAAGGACAAAAGGGCTAAGGCTCTCTCGGATGAAATGCTTCTGAAGAAGCTCGTATACATGCTGCTAAAACTCGGCATGCTTAATGGGATTCATTCTATAGTGTGGCAAATTTGGCAAAGATGCCCTAGGTACGAGATCAATGGCATGTTGGATGTCCCTGGTGGGACGTAGCTCGTCGGGTAGGACATCCACAAACTCATCCAGTATACTATGGACGTCAGGATGAATAACACTAGGCTCAATAGGGCCCTCAGAAACTTGAGAGGCATCCACAACGTAGATAATGTTGGTCTCACGACTTTCCCTCAGAAATTCTCCTTTCCTAATGAGCTGGAGGGGGCTCTATGTACTAGTACTCACCGAAGTGCAATCTTGCCTCCGGGGAAATCCTTGGGCTTGGTCGGGACAAGGGTAATCTTGTGTCCCTTGTCATAAAGGACACAAGTGTTCGACCTCCCAAAACATGTCACGTCCCGGTCATAGATCCAAGGGCTTCCCAGCAATATGTGTGCGACATCCATCTGGATCACGTTGCACCATACTTAGTCCTCAAAGAATGCAAGACTAATCGAGACCAGGCATCTCTGGGTGACCTGAATCGCGGTCATATCGGCCCAAAAAACTCCATAAGGATGCAGGTGCGGCTCGGGGTGACTTTCAAGCATTATAAGCCCTTCTGGGCTACAATGTTTACGCAGCTGCCATTGTCGATAGCAAGCTTGCATGTGCCACCCGCGCTAGAAAAGTATGTGTAGAATATGGTCGTGCGTCGCCAGTCCTCAACGGTACGAGGTGCATGGAGAAGGCGATAAATAACTCCCATCTCTAATGCTCTTTCGGCGTCACTCTACCATCCTTCCTTCGCGGCCGCGACAACATCCTCCTTAGGGATCTCATTAAGATTTGCACTCGCATCAGTCTCCTCCTCAATAAGTAGATTCTTTGTAGGGCAATGGTACGCCACATGACCTCTACCTGAACACATAAAGCACTGAATCCCGCTAGGCTTTGGCATCTGAAGGAATGACCGTGTTCCCTTTCGTGTCGATGTGGGCACGAGAAGGGGGGGGAGCTGCCAAAAAGTCGGGGATGCGGGCTTCCTAAAGTCGGACCATCTGGTCGAGATGCAACCTTCCTGGGGGGAAATGAACGAAGATATTCCTCGTACTCCATAGCCATCTGATAAACCTGCAAGACCGCCTCTAACCTATGGGAAATCAGTTCGAGATGAAAGTCTGCCGTTAAACCTGACCTATAACGGGAGGCAGTAGCAATGGCCTCCTCATGGAGGTTTCTCCTCACAACGAGTTCATTGAATCGTGCCATATACTCTGCTACATAGTGGGTGCCCTGTCGGAGAGCATATAATTGTTCAAGTATTTGATTCTGATATGATGCAAGCCGTCGAATGTGGGTGTTGTGGCGGTTGATACTCATCCTCAGGGTGGAGCGGCTTAATGTGTGCAACTCGAGGACAATGATCGTAGGCGGGCTCAAGGTTCCACCTGGTCGAGCGCATCGGGACTCTAGTAGGTAAATCTCTCAAATCGTCCGGGTTGGATACGGGCATCACAATCCTCATCCAAATGACCATTCCTAAGCCTAACCGTCTCATGTGTCCTTGGGGGGGATTGACCGAGCTCTCTGGGATTTTCTAAGGTCTCTACCTTTGTAGCCAAAGTGGCAACCTCGTCTCTTAAGTCATCAAGTCTAGCGTCGATCCTATCAAATCGGATCTAGTCTGAATTTTTGAAGGTCAGCCGTGGACATGTCTGTGTTCGAGCTAACCATTTGAACGTTTGTGATGTTTGTGCCTGACATGGGCAATCCATATGGCCTACTGCTACGAAGCATAAAGTTGCCCGACCAGGGCTCTGATACCAACTGATGTAGGGTGGGCTCGGTGAGTGTGTTCGGGTACCTAAAGACACAATGCCTAGTGAGGAGGGGTGTGCAAGGCAAACTCGTGGTCAATGTGTGTGTGGACTGAAATTAAATGCATGCAAAGTGTTCCATTGGCATATTAGCACCTTAATAATGAAACAATAAATACTTAGCAATACGTTCGGCAGCTTGCAATTATAGTGAAAACAAATGAGTGTAATTCCTCTGATTGGAACGCACAAGTAAGAATACCAAGCAAATAAACCCCACAATCTATATTGATTAATTAGGGAAGACAAACAAGCACAAATTAAGCTCCACTAAACAATACAAGCATCCATTGCACACAATAAAGGAACAAAACAACCAAAACTACAAAACTTACAAGTACTATGGCTGTTTTGAAGCTATCGGTGGATATAAAGAGGCGTCTGACCGTCGTGGGATGGACAAGAAGGGAGTGTTGGACTGGAAGTTGCTTTGTGGAGGTGTTGAATGTAGCATATGTGGAGCTGGGAAGTGAGGTTAGCAGTAGGGAGGGGTTAGGGAGTTGTGATTTTTAGAGGGGAGGAGATGAGAGGCGGAGTTCTGCAACAGGGAGGGGCTGGGAGGCGGATTTTGGCAGCGGAGAGGTGTTGGGTGGCAGTGTTTTGGAGCGGAGAAGGGCGGGGATGTAGGGATCTGCAGCGGAGAGGGGCTGGGAGGCGGAGTTTGGCAGCGCGGAGGTGCTGGATGGCGGTGTTTTGGAGCGTGATGGAGTAAGATTGCAGGGATCTGTGGCGGAGAGGGACTGGGATGCGCGGATCTGCAGCAGGGATGCGCGGATCTGCAGCAGGGATGCGCAGATTTGCAGCGGGGAGGGATGAGAATGCACGGATCTGCAGCGGGAAGAGGCGGGATACATGGTCGGAGGCAGCGAAGGAGAGGAAAAGCACTCTCGTAAAACCTGAATGACCAAAAAAACAACCATAACACATGTCTATATAATGGAGGGGTTTAGGGCTCCACTACGAACGGCTAAGATCGCACGTCGATAACGAATATCTAAACCCTCAAAATAGACTGTTATAAAATAAAAAAAAAACTCCCAAAAACATAGACCAGCGGGCCAAATGCGGGTGTGGTCCGGATCATAAAAATGCAACTCCGATCAACGCATAGGGCGCGTATAAACTCTAGTATGTCCTGGCGACGCGTGCTCTGAGTGGTGATCCTCATCGTATATATTTATATATATTGTACGTGACCACTGTGCTCAGTGGAACTTTTTATACATTGTACTATATGTTTACAGTATACTTCTATAGTTGATTAATCTTTACTCAATTATTGTATTATGTGGTACTATTTAATAATCTGATGTGCGGCCATTTTCGTGCAATTGAATTAAATAGTTTTTAAATTTATCATATTTTGCGTAAACCTAATTCACCCCCGCCTCCTAAGGAGGCCTACCTGATCCAACTAGCATGAGCACTCTGTACTCTCGAAGAGGGAAAGGCGGTGGAGGATCCAACTGTTGAGCTCCTCGGTAGATATAGAACTTAATGATAACAGGGTGTAGCGGACCGGCCACCATTGCTAACAACGTCTTCAAGGAACTTTATCACATGCATCCTAAGATGAGATTGAGTAACAATAGTAACCCCCCGCCCTCCGAAAAAAATTTGCCGCTCACACAATCACGACCTTCAATGTGCCCCTGCTAGGTAGGGAAAGATGAGGATAAAGGCGATAGCATGCCTCACGAGCAATGCCCTTTCTTCCCACAATAATCACAGAAGGACGGGAACACGTATAAGAAGGACGAACCTGTTCAAATCCAACAAAGGCAAAGGGATCAATAGTTCTAGTAGTACTCAATGTCCTCAAACGATACCCATCCCCCAAGTTATCAGAAACTCGCTTCTTCCATGAAAGATCCTTGCAAATCACAACCACTACCCCATCAATGAACCCAAGAAAGATGACTGCATGGATGAAAGTTGTGCAATGGGTAATCATTCAAGATAGTTTGTACCATCCAAGGGAACGATAATGATCTAAAGGGAATCAGAACAACTGTGAGCCCATGAAGGGAATCAGAACAACTATTAGCCCATGAAGAATCAATCATGTGAGTACTAAGAGGCAACTGAGTATGGGAGGAAGATCCAGATGTATCCCTGTAGAGAGGAAGGCATACACGCACCAAAGAAACCAAAGACACAAGATCTGGATGGGACACTCACATATCGAGCTGCTCTAGTGCATGACAAGTCGTCGAATGTGACCTTCAATAAGGCATCCCACTTTCGCAGAATGAAGAAAGGAAGCTCGATGGAAGGCATAAGTTAGGTAAGGAGTGGAAATTGAATAATGGGGCAGGGGAGGGCCTATAGTAGAAGCATTGTGTGTGTGTGTGACCTTGAGGTCACGGGTTCGAGAGTCCTGGAAGCAGCCTCTTGCAAAAATGCAGGGTAAGGTTTGCCTACATTTCACCCTAGTGGTGGGACCCTTTCCCAAACTCTCGCTGGTCGGGGATGCTTTGTGCACTGGGCTGCCCCCACCCCATCCCCCACCCCCACCCCCACCTTATATACATATTTTTAATAAAAAAAGTTAGCGCGTGAATAGGAATTCGTCGGTCACGGAGAGCGTAGTTGCGTGCGTCACGCTTTTTTTCCTTTTTTACTTCACGGAGTTACTGCGTGTGTGCTATATAATAGTTATTAATATATATAATATCTTAAATTAGATATATAATATATTAGATTAGACATATAAGCGGTGGATGAACAATGGAGTGGTCCATTGTTCACCCGCCGCAATATATATATATATGTGTGTGTGTGTGTGTGTGTATATATGTGTGTATGTATATATATATAGATAGATATATATACATACACATATATATATGTGTATGTATATATATATGTATGTATATATATGTATGTATATATATATGTATGTATATATATATATGTATGTATGTATATATATATGTATGTATATATATGTATGTATGTATATATATATGTATGTATGTATATATATATGTATGTATGTATATATATATGTATGTATGTATATATATATGTATGTATATATATGTATGTATGTATGTATATGTATAGATATGTATATGTATGTATATGTATATGTATATGTATAGATATGTATATGTGTATATATATATGTACATCTATATATGTATATATACATATATATATGTATATATAATTATAATAAAAGTTTATAGATTATGTGAATATATTCTCTTAAGAGAGACTGTGCACGGGCCCCGTGCGGCCGCGACAATGCCCCGGCGTGATGGCACTCCCGCTGCTCGCAGTCCCTCTGAGCGCACGACTGCAGTCCTCCGACACAACTGCCCTCGGGGGGCTGTGAGTTGTGGGCACTATCGCGGCCGCACGGGGACCCGTGCGCTGTCTCTCTCTCGCGTGTATGCGTGTGCGCGCGCGCGCATGCGCGTGTGCGCATGTGTGCGTGTGTGCGTGTGTGCGTGTGTGCGTGTGTGCGTGTGTGCGTGTGTGCGTGTGTGCGTGTGTGCGTGTGTGCGTGTGTGCGTGTGTGCGTGTGTGTGCGTGTGTGCGTGTGTGCACACACACAAATACATCTACAGAATTAATTTTATCCAACGGAAATTACCCAAATAATGATGCCACAGAGAATTTGTTCATTTGCATGCTGTTAAGTGCAAGTACAATCTATAGAAAATCAAGAGAATACACATTTGTAGATGGTAGTATGCCTTACTCTCTCTGCTAAACTGTGGCTGTCAGTTGCTTGACCTCTTCTAGCCCGAACATGAATGAAGTCCTGCTTCGGTGGTTCGGAAGGTTGATCAAGCTTATTACCATCCGAACTTGCTTCAGCATCCACTTTTGATTCAAAAAATTCATCTATGGATTTTCCCACTTTCAAGGGTTTTGATTCACTCTCAGCCTGCTCAAGAGCAATTTGGAGAAACATAAAGGATTAGGTGAAACCAGAAAGGAAAAAAAATAGAGCTATGATTGGGTTATTTGCTTTAAGATTACAACAACACTCAAGCCTTTATCCCACTATAGTGGAGTCGGTATTTGTTTTAAGATTACATTATAAAAATCCAAATAGACCTAGAACATACTAAATTCAATTAAATAAACAACAGCATTTCTTATAAGATGGCCATTATGTGGGTCATACTGTAATTAACATTTTCTAGCGAGCCTCGTGGAGATCAAAGAGTAAAAATAAATCAAGTGGTACCCTGATGAAAGAGAATTTCAGATCAAGCTATAATTCTTGATGACTATTTTTAGTAGCTTGGTAAAACCTAACAATGGCAGAATTATGTCACTAGACACCCTCAAGGAGGATAAAAGTCATGCCATTTGGATCACATTCCCTCTCCCTCAAATAAAATAAAATGAAAAAATATATCTCCTCATTCTAAACAATAATCTGGATAAATACCCAAGAAAACGGATAGTTAGGTGTGGGTCTCAGAGCCTTAAGTGGGAGAACTAGGTGTCGAACTGTTCCTTCATTCAAATAGGAACTGTCCACTCTAATGTTACAAGAAAAAAAACTTGAAATGTAATCTTTCCAAATTAGATACGGATAAGATATTATAAAATGCTCTTTTCATTTCTGGTATCTCAATTCAATATCCGCATATGGTGTAAACTCAGGGAAATGTATAACTAATTGTCTTATCCAATAAAATTTTGTCTTATCCTACGGTGGGAAAATATGGAAATTTTGCACTTAAACACAGACTTTGTTTGGTTTCAAGAAATTGAAACCGAGGAAATGAGAAGTAAAGAAAATGGAAGTAAAGAAAATGAAAGTAAAGGAAAATGGAAAGAGTAATTAAATTGAGTTGAAATTAGTGTTCACCTACCTTTTCTTTGAGGAAAAACTGAGTGACAAACATTTTTTTATTTTCCTATTTTGTTTATGAAAAATAGAGATTTCACTCTCTAAAATGATGATGTGAACCGCTGCCATAATCTGATAAAAATAATAATTTGGCATTTTTCGCTGGGTTTGAATAGGAAACGTAACATCCCACTTTTCAATTGAACCATCTAGGAGTCTAGTCGGTTCAATTGACCCACGTGAGCGGTCTAGCCGAGTCTGGGTGACTCATTACCCGACCATGACCTAAACATATTGGTTTCTCACGATCTAAGCAAATGACCTCAGAATCAAATTCAGTTAGCGTCGTTAGATTCGTAAAATCTATACTAGTCCGACGAAGTCGATCGCACTCGATTCCGATGAGTATCAGAGAATTTGGCGTGTCGACCCAACTTTAAGTATCGTTCTCACCCAAAAAAATGAAAATTGAGTAAATGACCTCAAAATCGATCTCAGTTAGCGTCCTTAGACTCGTGAAGTCAAATACGAGTTCAACAAAACTGTTCGCAGTCAACTCCGATAAGTATCGGAGAAATTATCGTGGGAATGCGAGTTTTAAGTAACGTAATTATCCAAAAAGGTGAACTCATATTTATGTAAATTAGGTCGCAAACGCTCCGGGAAGCGTAAAATGAGCAAACGAACTCGGAATTTACCTCAGATCATTCTGGTGGATGCGTGTCAACAAGGCGGTCGTAACGAGCCCATCCGGGACAGATTTCGAATCTCGTAGAGAAAATTATGAGGGTTTAAGTAGGGAATGAGAGAAGTCGCCTAAACCTAAATATCTCCCTATAAATATAAATCATAAAATTAGGTTTAAGAAACTTACCTCTCCCTTACCTCTCGACCCTCCCAGCAGCAGTCCGACGGCGGAAACGAAAACCAGTCGATCTCCTCTCCGATCCCCACTTCTCCGCCGGAAACTCCTCCCTTCCTCCGGCGATCTCTCATCTACGGCGAGCTACTAAACAGCTGTGTATTCTCCAAGGTCGGCCGACTCCCAAGCAGCCCAACGAAGAAGCTCGAGCAGTCGATCTCCTCTCCGATTTCTTCTTCTCCGGCGAAGCCTTAATGGAAATGAGAAAAGTAATTGATCGATTCATTACCAAGCCTATTACTCTTATATATATAAGAGTAGGGCATAAATTACAAGGACTAAAATATCCCTACAGTGGGATAACGAAATATATAAGACAGGATACTGGACCAACTAGACTTGATTAATTACAACTCTTCCCCTCAAGTCGAACGGAAAATATCTGTCATTCCAAGCTTCTGAATATCGTCAACAAAAACATCACATCCCAAACTCTTGGTGAACACATCAGCAAGTTGGTCTTTGGACTGAACGAACGGAGTGACCGCATTCCCCTTATCTAGATGATCTTTGATGTGTCGATCCACCTCAACATGTTTAGTCATGTAACGGGATTATGAGTTATGTTGATCGCAGCCTTATTATCACAATATAGGGATATGGGGCTATTGTCCTGGAGCCCCAGATCACGAAGCAATGTATGTACCCAAAGAGATTGCACGATACTAAGCCTCAGCACTAGATCTAGCAACCACATTATACTTTTTACTTCTCCATGCCACTAAATTTCCTCCAACAAAGGTACAGTAGCCAGCAGTGGATTTCCTATCATCACGGCATCCAGCCCAATCAGCATCAGTGAAGACTTCAACCTTCAAGTGATTGTTTTGAGAGAACAAGAGGCCACGACCAGGAGACATCTTCAGGTATCGCAATACACGATATGTTGCCTCTTAATGTCTGATCCTAGGAGCATGAATAAATCTACTCAAGATACCAACAGCATACGTGATGTCAGGATAGGTGTGTGATAGATATATAAGTCACCCAACCAATCTCTGATAGCTTGAAGTATCCGTGTGATCACCATCACCATCACCATCCTCATCGATCCTATGATTCTCCTCCATAGGAGTGTTTGCAGGAGCACAACCAAACATTCCAGTTTCTTTTAAAAGGTCAGAACATACTTCCATTGAGAGATGAAGATACTTTGGTTTGACCGAGTCACCTCAATACCTAGGAAGTATCGTAATCTTTCTAAGTCTTTCACCTCAAACTCAGCAGATAAGAGAGCCTTAAGGTTACTAATTTCCTCAGTGTCATTGTATGTGATCACAGTGTCATCCACATAGACAATAAGGACCACAATCTTCTGGTCGCTTCTGCGGATAAACATAGCGTGATCAGATTGCCCTTGCTTATAGTCGAACTTGGTCATTGCCTTGAGAAATCTGCCAAACCATGTCCTTGGAGATTGTTTCAGCCTGTATAAGGATTTCTGTAAGCGGCAAACAAGACCTTCTTCCCTCTGTTTTACGAACCCAGGAGGAAATTTCATGTACACTTCCTCATAAAGCTCGTCATGGAGGAAAACATTCTTAACATCCAGTTGATGTAGGTCACATCCTAAGCAAGCGGCACATGATAGAAGAATCTGAATGGAGTCCATCTTTGCCACGGGGGCAAAGGTCTCCTGATAGTCCACTCCTTGAGTCTGAGTGTACCCTTGAGCAACTAGCCAAGCCTTGTATCGTTCCACCTTACCATCCTGATTCTGCTTAACTGAGAACACCCATCGTGATCCAATGGCATTCTTCCCGGGGGGAAGAGGGAAGAGGTCCCATGTACAACTCTTGTCTAAGGCGGACATTTCTTCCTCCATAGCCCGTGTCCAAACCGGTATACTCAATGCTTGCTGCCACGTCTTGGGAATAGAAACCAAACATAATGAAGAAACAAATGCATGATGGGCCAGGGTAAGATGATGATAAGTCACATGATTAGAAATAGGGTGATGAGTGCTTACCTCTTTACCTTTTGGCAAATCAAGGGGATCATCACCAGAAATCGAGTCTGAAGCAGGCACTGGTAGGGTGGAACGCTAGTAGCATGTTTCCCCGGTTGGCGACAGTGGTATATATGCGGAAGAGGAGGAATCAATGAAGGAAGCAGAGGGATTGGGATAGGCGGCGACGGAGTTACCTAAATGGGGGAAGCAGAGATAGGAGACTGAGCGGGAATGAAAGAAAAAGAGGAAGAGGAGGATCAACACTAGTGTCGTCCATCTCCCACTGGCGAAGAGATTAAGCCGAAACTGGATAATACGGTTCCTCCTCTCGAAAAGTAACATCCATGGTACAGAAGAAACATCTGGAAGGAGGGTGGTAACACCGATATCCTTTCGTGGTGGACGAATACCCAATAAAGACACAACGTTGAGCCCGAAGGTCAAGTTTGTCCCTATTACGCTGAAGAACATGAACGAAACATACACACTCAAATACACGATGAGGTAGATGAGAGGTATGGACGACAGACATAGAAGAGAGTCGAGCGATAGGAGTAGCATAATCTAAAACACTTGAGGGAAGACGAGTGATAAGATGAGAGGCAGTAAGGACGGCATCGCCCCAATAGGATTTGGGAAGATGCATGGTGTCAAGAAGACAACGTGCCACCTCAAGAAGGTGTTGATTCTTCCGTCCAGCAACCCCATTTTGGGTGGAAGTGTGAACAAAGGTGGTTTGATGCAGGATACCATGACTAGAGAGGTACGAGCCAAACAGACCACGATCATCGTATTCTCCCCCATTGTCACTACGAAGAACACAGATTTTGCCATCAAATTGGGCATGCACCATCTTAAGAAAACTTTGAAAACAAGAAAGCACATCACTTTTTTTCTTTAAAAAAATAGTTCTCGAAAAACAGTCAATAAAGGTAACAAACCAACGAAAATCAGATAAAGAGAGAGCAAGCGAAGGAACCCAAACATCAGAATGTATAACAGAAAAAGGAATGTCACTAGGAGAAGATAAATGCAAAGAAGTGTGTTGAACATGCTTAGACATAGCACAAATATCACAAGAAAAAGTTTTAATAAACGGC
Source organism: Dactylorhiza incarnata (assembly GCA_033032865.1). Taxonomy (NCBI): domain Eukaryota; kingdom Viridiplantae; phylum Streptophyta; class Magnoliopsida; order Asparagales; family Orchidaceae; genus Dactylorhiza; species Dactylorhiza incarnata. The sequence continues at coordinate 308,491 of JAWHQI010000005.1, forward strand.
AAGAAAGCTGGAAACACTTTGTAAAGATAAACGAAAGACGGATGTCCGAGGCGAAGATGTCATCGTCGAACATCCTCAGCAGTAACAGTAGTGGATGTGAGAGCACGAGATGGTAGTTGGGTGTCCAGGTAGTACAAGGCACCAAGGTTCCTACCACTATCAATGGTCCGCTGCGTACCTAGTTCCTGAAAAACACAAGAGTCGGGAAAAAAGGTCACAGAGCAGTTAAGAGATCTATTAACGTTGCTGATAGAAAGTAAATTTCGAGGGAAAAAGGGAACATGAAGGACAGAGGTAAGAGAAATAGACGGAGAGCATGAGATATGCCTTTTGCCCGCAATGGAGGACAAGATGTCATTAGTAGAGATAACCTTCTCCTTGCCAGACAAAGTTGTGTATGAGACAAAACCTGAAGAGGATCCAGTCATATGATCAGTGGCGCCTGATTGATCCAATCAGAAGGAGCGGTGGTAGTTGTGTGCGCACTGGGAGGAGTCGCGGTTGCAAATGAGGTAGAGACACTAGAGGCGCAGTCAGGCTAGGAGTCAAAGTGATGAAGGCAACGGAGAACATCCAATTCCTGAGCAGTAAACTGTCCTGAAGAAGGATATGTAGGGTCAGCATAAACCTCGGTAGCATAAGCAGCATCAGGCACCCGAGAACTTCCGTGTCGAGTCCCTCCATGGCTGGGACCACGACCACAGCCACGACCAGCAAGAGCAAGGTGAGGATGATACGCCCTACGCTAGCTAGGGCCAAGCGATCAATCACACCTCACAAGTGTGTCCTCTGCGCCCACAGTAATCACAGGTAGGAACAGTAGTGCTGGAGATGATACGCCCTACGCTAGCTAGGGTCGAGCGATCAAGAGGGGCAATCGAGCTGAGAGACTTCCGGCAGTCATCATCCCCAAGAACCGTGCTAAAAGCTTCCCTAAGAGAAGGGAGAGGGGACCGGTGGAGGATGTAAGTCCGAACAGTGTCCGACTCCATATTCAGGCCCATCAGGAAAACATGTAGACGAAAGCGCTCCTCCTTCTGCTGTAACTTAACCGCATCAACAGTGCAGACTTGAGTAAACTGCTCGAAATAGTCCAATTCCTGATAGAGCCGCTCAAACTCAGAAAAATAGGAAGCTACAGTCATAGGTCCCTGTCGCAACTCCAAAATGCGGCGAGTGAGCTCATAGATCTGAGTAGAACTTCCGATCTGTGAGTACGTTTCCCGTGCCCGTGTCCATATCTCAGAAGCAGAATCCAACAACATGTAGCTACGATAAACCTTGGGATACATTGAGTGAAGGAGCCAGGAAACAACGAGGGAATTTTTGGAATCCCATCGTTTCCAAGAGGGATCGTCCTTAGGAGGTTCCTTGACACTCCCATCTATGTAACTGTACATCTGGTGGCTGCGTATCACATGCAGAGCAGCACGAGACCATTCGAGATAGTTTGTACCATCGAGGGGCACGGTGGCGATCTTCAAGGAACCAGAGTAGCCATGAGTCCGCGGCGGGCCACTCATCTGTGGCATCATCACACTCGGCGAAGTAACTGAAGAATCCCCTATGACCGCACACAAAAAAGGAGCTAATAAAGGAAAAAACAGCAACTTCCAGCGGCTGGAATAATCAGAACAAGTCAGGCACTGGCTCACCAGCAGCTGGAAGGATCAGACAAAGCAAGCCGCGGTCGGAAAACAGAAGCACCATCAAAGCAGGCAGTAGCAAACGGGAAACGGCGGCTGGAAGGATCAAAGCAGCGACGACATCATCACCGGAGAGCGGCGGCATCATCATCAGAGAGCAGCGGGACGACGAAGAACGGCGGTATCACAGGAGAACGGCGGCGGCGGCCTTCTCAGCAACCGACGGCGGAGGCGTTTCAGCCAGACGACCGCATTAGCGAGTCGAACACGAACGGCCGCTCAAACCAGCGGTCAGGAAAGAGCTTCCAATCGACGCACGCGTCTGGCAGGAGAGGCGACGCGAGACGGAGTTGAGGAACAATGTGCGACGGGAGACAGAGTCGAGCGGAACGGTGCACAGGATACCAAGTGGAGATGAGAAAATTCATTGATCGATTTCATTACCAAGTCTATTACTCTTATATATATAAGAGTAGGGCATAAATTACAAGGACTAAAATATCCTTACAGTGAGATAACGAAATATATAAGACAAGATACTGGACCAACTAGACTTGATTAACTATAACTGCTTTTACCTCCGGTAACCTCCATTTTCGAGAAACCCCATTCCTAGCTTCTCCAGGGTCCAAACCACCACCTCCTCTCCAATCTCCGGCGATCTTCCTTCAGATCCAGTAGCAACCCCTTCATCTCCTCGGCAACTTGAGATGCTCCTCCAAGCAAATCGAGCAGCCTCTCTCCAAACAGAGATCCCCATTCCGGCAGCGGCTCGTCTCCTCTCCTATGGCCGAAAAGCAGCACCCCTTCCACCAACCCGAGCTGCACAATCTCCTACGAGCCTCCAAGTAAACTGAGCCTCTTCAACCTCCAAGCTGTCCTCTACTGTGTTCAACCCTCTCTGATCATTTCCTGGCATCACTAAGACATCGTAGACTGGTTTTTCAAGCTACATATGGTTGGGTCCTGCTAGACTTTTTAGTTCAAGTCTACTGGGAATGATGAAATCGGGACCGATTTGGGGACGATCGACTCCTGTGTAGCTATTACAAAGGAAAGAATCCCAAAGTTATTGAGAACTGTGAAGGAGCACAAAACAGCCCACTCAAAGAGGTTGATACCTCTTCAACAACGTTTGACGAGATCCGATCCGGCGAGATTCGTCTATGGCCGAGAGCGACGGACAAATGGCGCATGTGCGGCTATTGGGTAGCATGCATGGGCACCCGGTAAGTGCTTCCTCAACTTCTTCAGAGCATAGATCTTAAGGTTTCTTAATTTAGACGTTTTCCCGCAAAGCCTCGTTTTTCAGGTGAGCCACGAACACCCGAGCATAGTCGTGCTCGGGGTGGTCGTGGATCATTTAGAGTAGGTACTTGCGACCCCTCTCCGCGAATCTCGACGTGCGACATTTTCGATAAATTATATTGATGCGCGCAATCAAAATAACGACGATCGCGCGACGATAAATAATATTGGTACGCGCGATCGAAATAACGACGATCACGTGACGATAAATTACATTGATGTGCGCGATCGAAATAACAATGATCGTGGGGCAATAAATAATATTAAATCGCGCGGTAAAATCGACGATGATCGTATGATGAAATCAACGACGATTGCGCATTGGAGGTAATCATGAAGCTTGCGGCGGAGATCTTCGACGGTGAAGATTCTCAGTCTGTGGAAGGTTTAGTCGACTTAGAGTAGAAATACTGAACAGACGTTGTTAGAAATACCCATTTCATGATAATTAATTAACGTGGTATGATGTCTGATAAATCATGGTCGCGCCCGCCAATAAGAGGCGGCTAGCCCAAATTCTATTCTAGATCTGGGAAGTGATTATAATCCATAATCTGATGCGTCAATCGCTCTTTAATCATATGATATACATAACCATTTAGTGGTTTTATGATTTTGGCAGAGGTGAGGATTGATTAGTGTTTGAGTTGAGTAGAGTAGCAAGTTATTTGCCTCCCCAAATTGGTACACTAAATTGTAGTTAACTCTGCCTGTTTGACATAATTAATCAATGACATGATGTCTGATATGAGGCGGCTAACCCAAATCCTATTCTAGGTCTGAAAGTTATTAGGATCCCTAATTTGATGCGTCTATCACACTTAAATCATATGTTTATACATAACGATTTATTGGTTTTATGATTTTGGCAGAGGTGAAAATTGATTAATGTTTTGGTTAAGTAGAGTAGAAAGTTGTTCGCCTTCCCTAGTTGGTACACTAAATTATAGGCAACTCTGCATGTATGAAATGATAATGTGTGTGAATGTATGTGGCGGGTCGACTGGCCCTGCCGGTGGCACACTCCGGAGGGTTTGACAGCGACTCAAGGATAGCGTCATGGTCAAACGACAGCGTGCGCCCTAGCCTAGTTCGTGGTTTGTGTAGGTGTTAGCCATCTGGAGTTCGACCTGAGCTACGTCTCGGTTGCTTTGTTTATGCCTCCAGTATGGGCGAAGAATGAGTACGGGCTCGGACAGCCGTACGTAAGGCCTAGGGATGATTGTGCTTAAATACCCTAGAAGTGGTCAGCGCGTGCAACTGCCACCGCTTGGCCATGGTGATGGTGCATGTGGGCTTAGCTACCCTACGAATAAGTGTCTCAGTCGTTAGTTGGCACCCGATTACGATCGGGAACGAGCGTCTCGACACTGTGTGTTTGTTTAATCTATGTCGACATAGTAGTTATGTGCACTTGTTGTGATGATGATGATGATGATGATGAAGATGATGTGTAGTGTATAGTTGAGTGTTTTTCTTATAACTAACATTACTTCTTTTAAAGGATAGATCTTTCTTACTATTAGTAGTTAGCATCATTGGGTGCATGAGTGTGAACAATGCTAGGTTCGAAACAGTAGGTTATAAATACTGCTTAATTGATATGCACATATATTGATAGCATGTTAGTTGTACTTTCATTCCTTACTATTCTTAATAGTATCGTCTGCTATTATTGAAAACACATTGCATGTCACTTTTTGCAGCGTGGTACTTCCCTTCCTTTGAGTGTTAGGGCTTGGGGGAGCGGAAAGTTCACTCAATCTAGTTTGACTGACGCTCTCGCGTTGAAACATTTTAGGCGGGGACCTCCATCGATGGCGACGCAGTCGAAGCCCTAGGTGTTCCCAGTGCTATGACGTGGACTTGACGCGGACTCGACGTGGACTTGACGCGGACTCGACGTGGACTCGACATGCACTTGATGTGGACTCGACGTGGACTTGATGTGGAGATAGAAGACATGCTGATGATCGTTGTTACTCTTAGCAACATCATCAGCCTTATAGTTAGCTCGGTAGGTTTATAGTTGTATATTATTTTATATAATAGTTTTTATTCAATTTGGCATATTTACTTGTGAGCCCCCAGACTTTCTATAGACTGTTGTACTTGGACTATGCGGTCATCGTGCCGTTGTTGTGGTTAGTTTTTGTCTTATCTTATTACTCATATATTTCTGTGATCTACTACGTGACTGTTAGTATTCCGTTAGTACATCTTCCGCTACTGCATATAGTGTGTCATGATTGTGATGTGATAGTTATTCGCTTAGCACCATCGTCGGTTCGTAAAGTCAGGAGAGAATGATGAGAGAGGGTTGAGACGTTCATATCTCTACTCTTACGTTATTCCCTTCTTTGTTGTGGATTGGCGGTGGTGTGCGATAAGATCCCTTTGTTGTGCTCTTAGCTTCGATTTGTATGTCTAGTCCCTAGGTCTATCCGTGCAAGCACAAACTCCCTCCCCTCTTCCTAAAGGCATGAACATCTTTTTCTTTTCCGTAATAAAAATTGCTTATGACATTCGTGACTAAAAGGCGCCAAGCTGTTTCATTTTCTCGGTCCGAGAAGTGCATTGTTGGAACTAGGTTGGATGGTCAAATGGCTCTAGATTCAGGGACTTCAGTCATAGACAAATGCAAGAGAAAAACCATTTATAATGATATAATCACGAGATCTCTATTCCTGAGTCAAAGTAATTCAGCTTTTCCTCAATAGGTCTAAATATGGGTGATCACCTTCCCTTGATCAAAGACCGGTTACATTGAATCGATCATGATACTTCGCACCTTGGTGTTGGGGGATCACTTTCATCTGAATCGCCTCACGGCACAAAAAATGTATTAGAAAGGGAAATCTGACTCGACCCGACCAAATCCGACGAGTAAGTCTCTGTCTAACCTTGAGTAAAATACAAACTAGATAATTACATTACCAAAAATACACCACTATTACTCCGACAAAATGAATAAAAAATAAAGGAAAATAAAGGAAAATAAATATGAATCAAACACACAAAATAAAATGTCTGAAACCATGTACAATAAATAAAATGCAAACATAAATTAAATGTTGTCATCGGCATTGCCCTGTCTATATCAAATATTATTCCATTGTTATAAGTAACAATAAATAAATGTGATTTCGCAGGCCTAAAGATCGAAACTTCTCACATTTTTTGAGAATTCAATCCCATTAAATTTCAACTAAACAAATACTTGGATTTTACTTGTGAAAATGAGATCCAATCACTTTCAGAACACTTGCTGGAAACAAATTGGCCGAAGTACTTAGTGTCCTGATAAATTGTAGGTTTTTATTGTGGCAAAAGCAAGCACTTAATGTCCTGATGTGAAGCAGTCAAGCAGATCAAGAAATTATGAAATTAAAAACTGTGCAAGAAATTGAGTGATTGCGCATTGCCAAATCAATTCATGATATGAAGCGGGTCAAGAAATTAAGATAGATATGTTTGCTGCCTTCATTTTTTTCCTACTTGAAGCTCTCTAGTTGTTTGTGCCAAATCGGCCAACATCCGCCTGTCTCGCTTGAGGGGAGTGAGACCGCTTGACCGGTGTGATTGTCGTTGTGGATATCACTAGTTTAGGCCTTATATATAAAACAGATCCTTCTTTATATTTGATGGAAATGTCGAAGGGCATGGGGCTAGAGTCCTTCACTATGTCGGGTCAGAGGAGTTATTCACTATGAGGATACAAATCAAGCAGTAGATAGTCTAGTTCATATTCGACAAGGGAGTAAGAAAAACCTCATATTTACCTCTCTAGTGCTTTGGGGCTCAAGACACAACAACATCCAAGCCCATATAAGTTAGGTTGAATTCAGCAGGAGTCGGAGGTGAGACTATATAAACAGTCCGACTTCAACTTCACCATTACTGGGGACTACTTCGACAAGATTTTATGCAATACAGTATCATCTGACATTTGGCAAGTGCTATTTGGTAATCATTATGTATGAAAGGTCGGTTGGTATTTACCAATACTTTTCTACAATCCATGACTCTGAATATACCTCATGATTGGATAAGAGCATGCAATTGTTGCTCCCAATTCAAAAGTTGTACAAATGTAGGTTGCCACATTACTTTTTGACCCGCTAATGTATCAACATAACCACCCTAACATTCGATCTTAATAATAAGATAATATGATATGAGTTATGACAAAAGCATGTAATCTCTATTTGCATTATGGGGTGATCAACTGATCAAATGATGCAAGAGGAATACAAAGATTTCCAAGACATGGACGAAGAAGCTCAAGCCCTGGAAAGACCATAAAAGAGGAAACATGAAAGAAAAACGAAGGAAATTGTTATGTATGCAATGCACTAGTCTAGTTGAGCCCTCATGGACTAGTAAGGATATTTTGGCTACTTGTGTATGAGTTGTATCCCTACATGAAAACCACGATTATATCTTTACCAGCGGATGTCTGACAATGGTTAATGCAAGTGTCTTGCCCCTCCTCGCCCTCTTCCTCAATTGTGAGGTATACCAACATTCTCCATTCCATTCCAGTAACCCGATCCATGCAAGCGTGATGCCCCAACCAACATGCCAAGCGCTCCAAGCATCTTGTTTCTCTTGCTTTCGGCTCACGAACATTGATCACGCAAGTTACAACATTCTACGGTACACAAAAACCAAAACTCACAGATTTCTCCTACTATTTCCACCGTCGACAATATTGTGTTCCGCCCAAGCTCTGTCTGACATATGCGCACGCCGGTGAAGCAAGTCTGTACTCTCTGCTGCTTATTGCACTTCTAGTGCTCCTTTAAATGCTTAACTCTCCCATGCAGTGACTTTGTCGCCTCTGCAACAACACACTGCCCGCAGAACCTCAAATTCAATCTCCACTGTGAGTTTTTTTGTCTCAGTTGGACTAGTGTCTTAATCAATATAATCGACCCCCAAAATTTCTTCTCAACATTGTGCATCCTTCTTTACTCCAAACAGCACTTCGATTCACCCAATCGGGCTCTTATTACCCTTCTTTTGCAGCACAAAAGTTCCATGTATGAACCAACATCCTAGTCCAGCCCCTCTAGCTTCAAGCGCTTGTCCATGCAGCATGCGTAGTTCTTTTTCAGGATCAGTGGCCCATTTCGCCGAATTGAGATCTCGATTCATCTGCGATATATCGGATAGTTATTTTTCCTAGTTTTTGATGAATACCCCTCAATAGCAAAATAACGAACAATTTTGAAGGATATTCTAACTTTGGGAGGTAAAAATCATCTCAACTAGATTGCACAAACGAAGCAATTTTCAAACTGCAATCAACACCTGAAGGACGTACCCTTTTCACCATGATCCATATGGAGGGCTCAGCTCACCATTAGTTGTGTTGGCTCCATCAAATAAACGGATCGAACTCTAAGAAGTGTTTTGAAGACATGAGATCTGAATTGGACACTGTATACAAACCAGGTATAAACATGGTTATCAGGATTGCAATCCGGATCGTAGAATTGCGCGATCCTACGATCCATATTTTGTAAATCAATCTGGATCTTACCCGAGATCGAATTTAGCGCCTCTACGGGTGGGATTGCGATCCGGATAATAGGATCGGTAGAATCACGATCCCGACCCGAACCTACCGATCCGGATCTAGTTATAGAAAACACGTGCCAGTTCTGTTATCTTTTCTATCCTCGTCTGGCCCCGATCCCCCTTATAAAACATATCCCGCGACCGATTGTTTGTGAGTGTCGTGCCATGATGTCTTCCCTAGTTCCCTCTCAAGCTCCAGCCGAGTCCGTCATTTTCCATTCCAGTCCAGAAGAATAACCTGCATGCTTCTCTTTGTGCAATCCCCAGGCCAATACTTCTCTTCGTGCGAGCCATCGAGCCCAGCTTCTCTTCATGCGAGCATCGGAGCCGCCGATCCCAAGCGATCCTTCACTCCCTTTCTAGTCCAAGAGAACTCCTCGGACAGCGACAACCTAGCTTCATGCTTACTCCAAGTACACTGGATGACCGCTCTTGCATCTCCTCGTTTTTTCCAGTCCAAGAGCATATAGGAGCTCGTGTATTACATGAGCTTCTCTTCACGTTTTTTCTCTTTAACCTTATCTGTGATTCGGGCCATCCAACCTATCTGCTTCTCTTCTCATTTTTTCAAGCCCTAACCAGCTGGTATGCACTTTTCTTTATTGATGTTTAGAATAACTTCAGTTTTTGTATCTTCTACAATTGCAGTAATATGAATCTATATTTAGAAGTACCTTTACACTCGCATATGCAATTGTTTATACAACTACATATACTATTAATTCTCATTTCATTATCTGTTGTCCTATGTTTTTTTAGATGTCATTTTAATTCAGTTGTTGAACTGCTTTCTTTTGATATAATTATTCACTTGTTGTTTAGTTTAATGATTTGTTGTGTTAATTGAGCAAATGATGCAAAGTTCAATTTCATCTTTTAAGCCTTAATTTATGAATGTTGTAGGCTCATGCGATCCTCGAAACGATCTCACATAGGATCTCGATCCTGACAACCTTGGGTATGAACCTTGGTTATCAGACATCAAAAGGAATGCACAAACATTCAAAGGGTGATTGACAGCTAAAGATTTCAAGAAAATTTATGGTGTAAATTATGATGAAACTGTTACGCCCGGCGTCGTTACCAGGTTATCCGATTACTGTGCACGTCGACCAAAGGAGAAGGCGGAGGAAGACCGGGCTGAACCATCCGGTTCAGCCCGCCAGTATTAATATAAGGAGCACCGGGGCTGCCCAATGGGGGCCGGCCGGCCCTAGGGGTTGGGTGGGCATAAATACCCAACCCCTCATCCTTGGTTGGGCATGCAAGACTATTATCAAGGTATTCTCCCTCTCTTCTCCCTAAAACCATAACCCTAATCTCTAGTTTCCTATAGTTTCCTCTAGATCTTCCTCTTTCTCTAGATAGTTCATAACATTTGGTATCAAAGGATCTTCCCTCCAACCATGGTTTCCACTCGCTCTGAAGCCGAACTCGCACGATTAACCGCCATCGAGGAAAATTATGTTGGGTTGACGGATGTCGTCGCCGCCGTTGAGGAACGGATGAAGAAGACCACGGATCAACTCGAAGAAAGGTTGGGCAACCGTCTAGAGGAGATCAAAGCCCTCCTCGCTCAGAATCTGAAAGGGAAAATGTAGATCCAAGAAGGATCGGAAGGGGAGATATCAATACAGCCGACGGGAATTTCGGTCCAGGGCGCCGATCGGCTGATAGCATCGGGGTCCCAAACCGACGGGACTCGGGCGACCGGGAACCAGCAGAGAAGGATCGGGGGGGCCGGCGAGGGCTGGCAGGGGGGCGGCGCAGTGCCGCTGGGCTCCTGGGACAGCGGCGGAAGCCGCGCGGGCTACAACAGGCCGACGGAACCCGATAGGGTTCCGCACGCCTATGGGCCGATTCCAGCCCCTGTTTCGACCCACGGGGGTGAGTTTCAGCAGGGAGGGAGGCCACCGGAGCAGATCGCAACGTTCTCAAGGCCGTACGGGATGCGGGGAGCACCGACGGGGGCTGAAACGGGAATTTTACCACTCCCAAGGGCCTATGGACCTCCCATGGGGTTTGGAAATACACATATGGGGTACGAGAGGCCCCCACCAGCCATGCAGCATGGGGGAGGACAGCCCCTGGTCGGTGGCGGCGGAGGAGTGAACTACCCGGGACCACAGGGTCATCCTATTCCACCACGGGAGCAATACAAGGTCAGAGACATGGACCACGGCGGGTTTGGACCGGGCAATCAACGTGCATACATGCAGCCCAAGCGCACTCGCATGAATTTTCCCAAATTCCGGGGTGGCGATGCCCTGGAGTGGGTTCAGAAGGCAGAGCTTTTTTTCAATTATCAGGAGATACCGGAGGATCAGTGGGTGCAATTGGCGGCCTTCCATCTGGAAGACGACGCCTATCAGTGGACCAAGTGGTTCCAGCGGGGTCGCGCTTATGCACCCTGGACGGAGTTCGTCGAGGCTTTTTCGGCCCGGTTCGGGTCGTTGGACTATGAGGATGTAGAGGCAATGTTGCAGAAGCTGCGGCAGAAAGGGACAGTCACGGAATACAGGACAGAGTTTGAACGATTGGCCAATCGGGTCAATTGGGAGGAGAAGACGCTCCTCAGCTGTTTCATATCCGGCTTGCGAGATGAGTTGTGGGACGAGGTCCACGCCTATTTGCCACGAAGTCTGAGCCATGCAATCAGTGTGGCAAGGATACAGGAGGAGAGATTCAACCGGCAGAGGACCCGTACAGTGGTGAGAGCTCCTGCGGCTGTACATCCTCCTCGGGGGCTCCCCCGGCTGAGGGCGGGCCAACAGTGACAAGACTGACATGGCAGGAACTTCAAGCCAGGAAGGAGAAGGGGTTATGCTTCAACTGCGATGAGAAGTACACCCGAGGGCACGCTTGCCAGAAGGTCCATTTATTCATGCTGCAGGAGGAAGTGGAAGATGTTACTCGCACTGAAGAGGAGGGAGAGTTGGTTTTCGACGACTTTGGAGTATCCATCCGGGCCCTGGAGGGGGGTACCCCATCTCCGACCTTACACCTGGCTGGGAGGGTCGGCACGGAGACGGTGGCGATCTTGATGGACAGCGGGAGCACTCACAACTTCATCCAACCCGCAATGGCCCAGAAGACGGGGTGTCTCATTGATCGCAGCGCAGCTTTCCCCGTCAGGGTAGCGGATGGTCGTACACTGCAGTGCGAGGGCGTGTTGAAAGGAGTGGAGCTCCAGATACAGGGGTACACGGGACATATTGATGTTTACTTATTACCGATCCGGGGTTCTGACATGGTGTTGGGCGTACCGTGGCTGCAGCAATTTCAGCGGGTGACCTTCGATTGGGACCAGATGGCTATAGAGTTCAGCCAGCACGGGAGGAGGTACTGCTTGGGAGGCCTCAAGTGGTCTCAGGTAAAGGAGACCTCACCCCGCAACGTGGAACGACTAGGGGCACCGGATAGTACGATGACCGTCGCCACGGCGAGTAGAGCGGAGCCTACGGCTCCAACAGAGATCTCGTCTCAGATGCGGGCCAGAGCCGACTGGTCCCAAGAGCCGCACGCTCCCCGCCTCCAGCTTGAGGACAAACTGGTCCTTGATGGGGGAGGGAATGTTACGCCCGGCGTCGTTACCAGGTTATCCGATTACTGTGCACGTCGACCAAAGGAGAAGGCGGAGGAAGACCGGGCTGAACCATCCGGTTCAGCCCGCCAGTATTAATATAAGGAGCACCGGGGCTGAACCGCACCGGTTCAGCCCCTATGGGGGCCGGCCGGCCCTAGGGGTTGGGTGGGCATAAATACCCAACCCCTCCTCCTTGGTTGGGCATGCAAGACTATTATCAAGGTATTCTCCCTCTCTTCTCCCTAAGACTCTAACCATAATCTCTAGTTTCCTATAGATCTTCCCCTTTCTCTAGATAGTTCATAACAGAAACCTTCTCTCCAGTTATTATGGTTAAGTCCAACAGAATCTTGTTTTCTATTGCAACATATTATGATTATGAAATTTGGTAAATTGATGTCAAAATGGCTTTCCTTAATGGGAACCTCCTCAATAATGTATACACGACACAACTTTAGGGTTGTCTCTTCAAGTAAAGCTAGTAAAGTATATAAGCAGCAACAATCTATTTATGGATTAAAACAAGATCTTCAAAGTTGGAATCTTTCATCAAAAATGAAGATGAACATTGTGTTTACAAGAAGGATAATGGGAGCATAATTATATTTCTAATTATATGTAGATGACATATTAATTATTAATAACATTCTAATTTTGTTGTTTGTTAAGACTTGGCAAAGGAACTTCTTTTCTATGAAGTGACTTATAAGATCTATAGAGATAGATGGAAATAATTACTTGGCATGGGTTATAGTACATATATTGACAAAGTGTTGAAGGAGTTAACATGCATGATTCTAAGAGAGATTTCTTACTTTGTCTCGTGGTATAAATCTCTCCAGGGCTCAGTGTCATATATATCAGGAAGATAGAGACTGCATGAGTATGATTTCATATGCTTCGGCAATTTGATATATCATGTATGTGATGTTATGCACTCGCCCTGATGTCTGATATACATTGAGCATGACTAGAAGATACCCAATCAGATCCAAGTGAAGATTATTGGACAAAAATGAAAAATATACTGAAGTATTTAAGGACTAAGGATATATTCTTGGTTTATGATAGTGATGATAAACTAGTTGTAAGGGGACACGGATGTCAGTTTCCAAATCGATAAGGACGACTTTAAGTCGCGGTCGGGTTATGTATTTTTCCCAAATAAATGTGTTATAAGCTGAAAAAGTTCGAAACAAAAGACAATTGTCAATTCTACTACAGATGTTGGGTATTTTGTGTTGCTAATGCGGCAAAGGTGGTTGTTTGGATTAGAAAGTTCATCACTGAGCCTGATGTTCCTATCATTATTGGTCCAATGAGACTTCGCTATGACAATAATGGAGTCAATGAACAAGCCAAGGAACTTAGAACTCATCAGCGCTCTAAGCACATCCTACGTCAGTTCCATCTCATTCGAGAGATCATCGAGTGAGGAGATATGAGCATGTGCAGGGTGTCAACCAATAACATAGTGATGAAATCTCTTCCTCAAAAGAAGGGTGATGGTCATACTAGATCACTGGTGGGTTATGTATTTATCATATTTTATGTTCATGTGATATTGAACCACGGTAACATTCATATATATTTTGCATTTCTATTATTGTGTTTATTCCTTTTCTATATAGATAGTATAATTAAACATAATAATTGTCTTTAGAATAATTAATTTCCATAGAAATTCAATTAAATGACTTAAATATGAGATCCTATATTTATATGAATCATTATTCTTAAATCATCCTCATTAAAATCATTATTTTAAAATTGGACAATACTTATATATTAAAACTACTATGTGAGTTGACTGATTCCCGAGTCCCGTAGGTCATAAAATTGAATATCAAGTCATCACATAGGTATATGAATAAGTATACTGGACAGACCCGTAATGAGAATGCTTTGTGGATTATTATATATGTCACAAGAAATTCTCTGATATATATAGTTCTTTGACCTAGAGTCACTACAGTCATTGCATAAGAAGAAACATACTTTGATGTTAGCTAAAGTCTTCTTTGAGAAATATTGATAATAAGGTTGGTTATTAGGTACATTGAAAATCAAGTAGGTGAATGTGAGTGATGTATAAGGAATTGTCCTACAAATATAATATGAGTCATATCAATGGGTCCTTTGATGGAGTGAGACTATAAAATTCATGATCGTGAAAAATTGGGTCAATGTGTGATATTGAGCTCATTTATTTGAAATAGTCTACTCGCAAATCAAGTAAACATAGATTGAATAATTAAAAGGGTGATACATTTCATGCATCAAGCTCACCCTGGATGTCAATAACAAAGGGACTAAACTACAGTGGAACAATGGTTACTAAAATGTTGTCATCGAGTTACTGACTTTTGTATTACTTTGGTAGCAATGATATATTACTAGATGTCGCTCATTATTTGTCACATTATAATTGATTTTCTTTAGTTCAAGTGGGAGACTGTTGGAATTTGTGACCTAGGAGCAATCAAGCGATTAATATCATTGTCAACATAATATAAATTTATAGGGTCGCACATTAAGAATTTACTGAAAAAGAAAGAATGATCGGGTTGAGTTTACTGTAAGTTGGACTTTAATTTAACTCAGCAATTGAAATGTATTAATAGATACTAATCGGTTTAGTATTAATTAATGTCGGAATTATTAATTCAATTTTGCATCGAAGTGGTGTCATTTAGTTTGGAACCGCATGGGCAAATTTTGGATGTCAATAACTCTTCATTTAGTGTCTTCAAAACATTCTCTCTACAGGAAAAAACCATTGTAGTTTTTTGAAACTGCTCACTACTCTTTTCGCATGGGTATTCTCTGAGAATAAGACTGAGAGAAAAGAGAGGAGAAACAGAGACGATCTCTTAACGAAGTTAGTATTTCGTATCATAGACGGTCGATTATCTTTCTTTCGTGAGGCCGTTGACGGACTGCGCCAGGTTTCAGGTGTTCGTGTGGATACTGGTAGAGATCCGGATAGTTTTCTGCGTTCAATTTTTGACAAACTCATCTAAAATGAAAATAGATACCATTGTTTCATTACAAGTATAACTTTGATTTCTTTATTAACTAGTTTTGCATGGATCTTGTGTGGTATCGTATAATTCTACTGCACATTTCAAGCCCTTGAAACCCAACACGAACTACTGTGTATTGTATGACAGTGCGACTATGTGTATTTATATAGTAAGCATGACTTACTATTCTGCTACATTCAATATTATCCTCAGTGAAATTGTGTCATTCTTCTGTGATATGCTACATTCTTTTGTGTTTTGTTACATTCTCTTTAGTTGTACCCTTAATTCTTCTGCTACATACTCTTTATTTTGCCTAACTCTCTTGTTGGTCGATTATATCATTATGTGGGTTGTGGCATATGGTTGTTATGTACTATATGTCTTTATCTTTATTTTGTAGTGAACTTATTTTTAAAGTGGTTATCATGTTGTTCCTAATTTGGAACATATGATGTTACTTAGTACCTAACATCATTTATCCCTTCTGACATATGATGTCTATGATGTTTCATTATGGGAGTTTGATGACTGATTAGTGATGAATGGTGATAATGATATTAAGGTGCTTTTGGCATTTTGTCTCCTTACATGAAATGATGAAAGCATGGATTGATGATGGCCAAATGAATGCTCTATCTTTCTTCATTTTATTCTACCATTGAGTGATGAATGATGGATGATATTTAGTTGCTCTCGGCATTTCCAATTCCTTGAATGGAACTTTAGATAGATGATAGCATGATGGGTGCTCTATCTGTTGGCACAAAAAATGTACCTCCAAAACTCACTCTAAAAAGAGATGGGGGGAGACTGTGGAGTGCAGGCTACTTGAGACAGAAAAAACCAGAGAGGAGATCTCTGGGGAAAGAACTGCTTCGATTGATCTTAAAAAGGTTAAAGGAGGGGGGTCTAAAACAGGTAAGGATAAGAGGTAGAAAAATGACAGATTTCGAGACCGCTTGCACAGGTCGCAAGTTGGAGGCTCGAAGCACAAGTCCTTTTTCAGGTACCCCTACCCCTCTATTCATAGAGGCGGAAGCTGCCGAAACGGGTAGAACCAAAAATTACGGGTTGTCCGGGGTACAGGAGAACCGGGGCAGAGATAGGTTGCAAATAACAAAAAGGAGACAAAACCTCAGACCGCGCGGTCTGGCGGTCTCCCAGGAGCTTGGCCGCCTTTGCCTTGGAAGAAGAGCTGGAGACGAGGTTGGCGGTCTGCGCGGTCTCCAAGAATGGAGACCGCTGGAACTGAATTCTGACCGGAAAAGAGTGATCGCGGGCTTCCGGGAAAACATGATCCCCACACATTTTCAAGTTTCACTGGATCTTCGGAATTATTCGCTTTGACCGCTGAGACCGCGACTGTCATAAATGCGGGAGAAATCTATAAATACGGCTTCAAGGTTTCAGAATCTAGAACTTTCTGGAAAGGACTGCGAGCTCGTGTTATCAGCGATCACTGCTTTTTAGACCGCAGCAATCTTTAAAATGGCGAGCATACTGAACCGCCTGTCCAAGCGAGCACATGACCAGGGGACGCCCAAGATAGCTTCCCCAAAAGGAAAGCGCAAAGAGAAGGAGACCGCTAGCTCCAAGAAGGTGTCGGCGGCCAAAGCTTCCAAGGTTGCGGCGGAGGATGTGGCGAAGGAGGTCGTCAATGCTCCTGAAGACCAGCAAGCTGAATTGTCGGGGACGCGATCTTGGCGGCCTCTAGTATTGTTGATTTATCGGCCACTTCCTCAGGGCCTCATGTGCTTGATCTCCCCGGTGTTTCCATCACCTTTGACTGCACCAAATCGGTTGAAGCTCTCAGCCTGATCGTTGTCCAATCTGGTGGGACCGCTTCTACTGAGGTCATTAAAGCTCAGATGCAGAAGCAGGCGGCTTCAGCGCGAAAGTTGAGGCAGCAGATCGCGGATAAGCATGAAGCTGCAAAGGGAACAAAAAGAAAAGGCACAGGTTCTTCCATTCAGATCGCCAAGAAGAGGAAAAGTGGCGAAAGTAAAGCAGTGACCGCTAAAGAGGCGGCCACACTCCCTGAAAGTGGCGATCTGTGACATCCTCCAGCGGACTCTGAGAAGGTAAGTAAGCAAATCGACCTCCCTTTTCCTTCTGCGGTCTCATTTTCTTCCAAAGGAGCGGAGCCAGAGTTGATTGCTTATCTCGATGAAGATTCTTCTAACGGTCTTGTTCGTTCGATCTTGCAGGTGATCGACCCTTTCGAATCTGAAAATCTTCGGGAGGCCGCCGAGAAGCGGGAGAGGAAGACCGCGGAAGAGTAGGCCAGAAAAAAGGCTAAGTCTGAGAAGAAAGAGGAAGAGGAAGAGGAGAAGAAGGAAAAGGAGGAGAAGACAGCGCAGGCCGCTGCAGAGGAAAAAAGGATAGAGGAGGAAAAGGCGATGTTGATCGCCGCCGAAAAGAAGAAAGAAGAGGAGAAAAAAGCAGCGCAGGTCGCTGCAGAGAGAGAAAGGAAGGAAAAGGAAGAGAAAGCGATGTTGATCGCTGCTGAGAAGAAGAAAGAAGAGGAAGAGAAGGCAGCACAGGTCGTTGCAGGGAAAGAAAAAATAGAAAAAGAGGAGAAGGCAGCGTTGATCGCTGCTAAGAAAGAGAAGAAGAAGAAGAAGAAGAAGAAGAAGAAGAAGAAGAAGAAGAAGAAGAAGAAGAAGAAGTCTAACGAGGAGGAGAAAGGAGAGAAGAGGAGAGAAGAAATTCGGCAGATCAAAAAGGAGAAGACCGCGCTGACCGCCGGTCTGAAGAATATCTCCGTTGTCCAGGAAGAACAGCTGGATAAGGCAGCGGCAGACCGCGCTACAGCGGTCTCTGCCCTGCAGACCGGTAAGGCTGATCTGACCGTGAGACCGCCTGAATTCCTTCATCTGCCTGCTCCTCGACCTAGATCTCCAAAAGAACGACGTGAGATCGTCATCATTGAAACAGATGACATCCTCGTTAGTAATACAGAATTAAAAATGAGAAGATAAGAAGGTCGCAAAAAAGGGAGTTGGAAAGAATGAACCTAGAGCGCTTTAGAGGTTCGGACCGCCTTTTGCTGACCGCAGATCATGCGGTCCCAAAAGATGTTGAAAATGCCTTGCGCGACAGCGGTCTTGATTTCTTTCCAAGTATTTCCTTTGCGCGAGCTCTTCTATTTTTGAGTTGTTGCTGAGTTAATCGTTCTTTACTTTTAATCGCAGATGCTGATGAGGTCGCCGACACTCCTGAAGAAGGGGAAATTCAGCGGCAACAGCTGGTGATGCTCCCGCAACTTGCTGATATCCTCAAGCCCATGTTTGAGGATGTCCGAACAATGCGAGCTCGGGAGCGGGCACAGGACGACCAACTTCGGACTTTGACCGCCAATTTTGAAGAGAAGCTGCGCGCTAATGAAAAGCCAGCCTACGAGGAGGGCGATCTGAAGAATGTCGAGCTCACCAGGGCGCTCCGGAGGGCTGAGAAGGACGCAGAATATTATAAGAGGAAAGTCGTTGCTCTGGTCGCTGAGGTCGCGTCCCTCAGGGCCGGTCCTGCCCACATGACGATGAAGCCTGGAACCTCCAGCGGTCTCCCAGAGGAGAGACCGATCTCTGAAATCATGGTCATTCCTATGGAGAGGTGGACAAGGAGATGTCGAAAATCCATCGAGCTACAATGTCAGCTAACCAAAACTTGGCATCTTTTTTGACCGTTGTAAATGAGATGCAGGATATTACGGCCTTTGTCGGGAGAAAACGCCCTGCTAGGAGATAAATTTTAGCTTTTTATTTTATGCGGTCTCAAATATTTAAAGTTTGGACGATGTGAATTTGTAATATTTGTATTATGACAATTTGATTCTTCTGATGCGATCTTTATATTTGTTGTGATGCCGATCTCCTTCTCTTGTTTTTGTGTTGCTGCTTGGAAATCCACGGTCTCACTTTATTGGGACCAACCAAATTGTTTGTTGTCTTTCTCTTCTTATGCAGGTTCTACGGTCTACACAGATTACTGGGCGGTCTCCCAAAAAAGTAATTATTACGAAATCATCCTTCATCTTCTATAAATAGCTGGCTTCGGCTTCATTGCTTTAAACTTTCTAAATGCGCCCAAAACACCGTTCTCAATGAACTCCAACAATGGTGACCGCTCGTGCTTTAGCTGCTGAGCTTTTCCTCGCTGCCGATCACAAACCCAGCCGTCTTTCCAAGGACGAGTACTTGAGTTTTCTTGAAAAACACATGATCCAGGGCCAGATTATTGTGAGACCGCCAACAGACGAGGAGGGCCTAAGCTTTGGAGAGGACAACAAATTTGTCATCCCAATCAATCACTTCGATTGGGGCCTGACGCTACCTCTCCCCTAGGAGGTCCTGGAAGTGATGGAGTATTACGGCTTGGTGCTCGCACAGCTGCCGCTGAACTCCATCGATCTCATGACTGTATTTATCAACTACCTGAGATCGATGAGAGTTAAATTTACCATTGATATATTTCGCGCGACCTTCTCTGTAAAGTCGCTGAAGGAGGGGAGGAAAAAGGAGGAGTTCAAGGGTCTTCTTTATTTGTCATGCAACGGGATTAAGGTCATCAACCTTCCGAACAAGATCCTTTTCTGGACGGAAACGTTCTTGGTGTTCGAAGGCGATCTTGGAGGTCTCAAACCTACGCCATCTCGTCGAGCTGAAAGGGTCTTCCGCAACCCCAAAGTCGTTTTGCAGGAGGAGATTAAAATTCTTGCTTTCCTGGCGGACAAGCGGTTCGACCTCCTCTATTACCTGGCGATCTGGACAGAGGTCGCGGAGGTTACTCCTGAAGAAAGTAAGATGTTTCTAGCGGTCTTTTGCGATCTCGTCACTTTTCTTTTGATGTTCTAACATTTTCCTTCTTCAGCGACCTTCGCGGTCCCAGAGATTGATCCAGTGGCACCAGCTGAGGAGGTGCTTACCCAGAGAGAGATGAGGAAGAAGAGAGACCGCGAAAGGGAGACCGCGGAGCCTGGCGGCGAGTCGGAGACCGCCAACCAGCCCTTTCCTCTGACCGGCTTTGGGAAGAAGCTGAAGGACATCAAGGGGAAACCCCTTCTCAAGTGGGGTGCCAAAGGAAAAAAGCGTGAAGGTGTCTACCGACCTCCCCTTGTGGGGTGGGAAGTTGACACGTCATGCTTTCGCGATCACCTCTGCTCTATATGGAAAAGATAATGCAAGGGAGACATATGATATAGAGACCGATATGCTCCCTGACATCTGCGCGCAAGTAACCGCCAGGAGCACGGTCTTGAATCATCACATGGGGCGGTCTCTCCGAAGAGCCCTGAAAGAAATCGAACAGCTACAAGAAGAATTGCGTGTAAGTTTTCCTTACCTGCGACCTTCCTTTTTCTTCGTTTATGATTGAGCGATCTAATTATCTTCTTCTATGCAGTGCTCAAAGAAAGAAGCTTATCATGCGGATATTACAGATTTTCAAAATGTCATGATGCAGCATGTAAAGGAGACGTTTGAAATGACGATCACAGAACTTCGTGATCGCGGCGGTCTCACTGAAGACTTTAAGGAGGTGACATTTGCCGACCTCTTTCCTGATGCGGCCAGGTTGATAAATGAACAATCGGTCACTGAAAATGAGGCCGGAAGTGAAGAAGATGTCGAGATCGATGGAAGCGCGGGCGAGGAAAGCGGGAGCTGATATGTTGAAGGCGATGATCTGTGTTCTGTCGCGGCCTCAAGTTTAGGATCAAAAATCCCAAATAGCTCAGAAGAATTTTCTAAAGAGACCGGCTCTTCATCATCATCTGATGAGCGGTCTTTGAAGAAATCAAAGAATGATTGAAAACCAGCTTAATGTAATCTTTTTGTTTTTCAAACTGCAATCGCCGGCTCGATAACGAAAGGATCCATCCAAGATGGTCGTTGGTCTATTTGCATAACATCTCCCTCCTCGATAGCTAGATGAAACAACTCTGAGGTGGTTCCTCCCGAAAGGAGACCAAACTTAGCTAACTCATCAGCTTCCGCGTTCTCCTCTCTTGGAATATACTGAATAGTGAAGCTTTTGAATCTGCCTATCTCGCTCTTTACCAGAGCTTGATATTGCTTCAAGATGTGGTCTCTGGTCTCGAAGGTTCAGTTCACTTGAGATGTCATTACTAGGGAGTCAGTTATGACTTGGACGTCTTCAATCCCTAGCTCTCTTGCAAATCTAAGACCGGCGAGTAAGGCTTCATACTCCGCTTGATTGTTTGTTGTTGGAAAATAGAACTTCAGAGCCTAATCTAGTCTAACCTCATTTGGGTTAATCAATACAACTCCTGCTCCTGATGAATTCCTTCCTGAAGCTCCATCGACGAAGATTGTCCAAGTAAGAGGTGTTCCAACCTCTTTCTCTGAGCTAGCTCCTTTTGCATCGATCATGAAATCCGCTAGCAACCTGAATTGAATGAGCTTGAAAATAGGGTCTAGTCTTCGTGCTGAGGTCACAAGCATTAAGGCTAGCTTCTCAAGGATCGGATATCAGGTTTCCGCATCCTTCAAGATCTTGCTCACATAAAAAATCGGAAACTGCCTTTTCTTTTCTTCCCTGACTAACACTGAACTAATAGCATCAGAGCCAACTCCGAGATATAAGAACAGATCTTCTCCTTCTCTTGGACTTTGGAGCAAAGGAGTCGACGTTAGCTGCTTTTTGAGCTGATTGAAAGCTTCGTCACACTCTTTAGTCCATTCAAACTTAACTCCTCCACGGAGAGTCTTGAAGAAAGGAGCACTTTTATCTCATGAGCGAGAGATAAAACGACTCAAGCCTGTCATCCTCCCTCCTAGCTGCTGAACTTCCTTGGAGGACTTGGGAGGTGACATCTCTAAGATGGCCTTCACCTTATCCGGATTCGGTTCCAACCCTTCCGGAGTGAGGAGATGGCCAAGAAACTTCCCTCTGCTAGCTCTGAAGACACATTTCAACTGATTTAATCTCATGTTGAAGGTTCGGAGGGTCGCAAACGTTTCCATTAGATCGTTAAGGTGAGCTGAAAAGGATTTGTTTTTTATCAGGAGGTCATCGACATAGACCTCTACATTTCTTCCTTTTTGAGTTTTAAAGACGGTGTCCATCATTTTCTGATAGGTAGCACCAGCGTTCTTTAGCCCGAAAGGCATTACGAGATAGCAAAAACAACCGTCATTCGTGATGAATGATGTGTGAGGAATATCGGGCTTATTCATTCTAATTTGGTGATAGTCAAAGAATGCATTTAAAAACTCATGCAAGAATACCCAACCGTGGAATCAACTAAAGAATCTATCTGAGGCAAGGGGTAGCAATCTTTCGGGCAAGCTTTATTGAGTTTTGTAAAATCAACACACATTCGTCATTTACCGTCAGCTTTCTTAACCATTACAACATTTGACACTCAATCGGGATATTGAATTACCCTGACGAATTTGGCTCTGAGGAGTTTTTCAACCTCCTCTCTGATGGGCTGAGCTAGGGTCACCGCCACTGCTCTTTTCTTTTGCTTGATTGGGATGAAGTTGGGACCAACATTGAGGTGGTGGCAAGCGGCATCTGGATCGACTCCTGGTATGTCATCCGCTGACCAGGCAAACACATCCAGGTTCTTTAGAAGGCAGGAGATGAGCTGATTTTTATCAGCTTCAGATAGCTCGACATTGATTGAAAGCTTTTTGCTTTCATCTCCTTTGCTGATCGGCACTGCTTGAATTGCTTGGACAGGTTCCAAGCGAGCTCCATCTTTAGGCTCTTCTTCTACGACCTCTTCTGCAACTTCAGCTGTATTGGGGACTTGGGGAGCTGAAGAAGTCTCAGCTACCTGAGGAGGAAAAGATTCGGTCATATTGACCGTCTTGATATAGCATTCCCGGGCTTTCTTCGGATCACTCCTGATCTGATATTGTTTGTCATTCAGGGCAAACTTCACAGCCAGGTGGTAGGTAGAAACCACCGCATGATATTCTTTCAAGATTGGCCTTCCGAAGATTGCGTTGTAGCTACTCGGAGCTTCAATGACTATGAACTTGACAAGCTTTGTTATTCCTCCGAGGGTCACAGAGAGGGTGACATTTCCTTCTACCTCTTTCTTCTCCCCAGAGAAGCTATAGAGAGGCCCTTCAGTGGAAAGGAGTTTTTTCAGTCTTCAGCGCTTCAAAAGCTGGATTGAAGAGGAGGTTGACGGAGCTTCCAGTATCGATCAAAATATTCTCAATAGTATAATTTTCGATAACCGCCTTAATAACGACTGCATCGTTGAAAGGGTTGGCGGTCGGAGGAAGATCTTCTTGTCCGAAGGTAACTGTCCCTCGGACCGGAGGAGAAGATGAAGTAGCAGCGACCTCTGATCTGAAGACTCTAGCGAGGCTTGCTTTCTTCGAGGATTCGAGACCTGCACCTCCGTGGATGCAGAAGAGGTAGCCCAGAGCTCCCTCATCATTTGCATCCACACACTCGGTTGGGTATTCTACGTTGTCGAGGGGGCCAACGTTATCCACTTCTTCGCACTCTCAATGGACCTCTGCTACCTCCTTGCTCTTGGAGGTCGAGGCCTTGGAGTGATCACCCTTCTGGACAAGATCCTGTAACTTTCCTTCCTTGAGGAGCTTCTCCACCAGCGTGCAGAGAGCTCTGCACTTCTCGGTCAGGTGACCCCTCTCCCTGTGAAACTCAAAGTACAGGGAGAGGTTTCCGGTCTTCGGGTCAGATTGCAAGGGAGCAGGCCTTTTGAAGAAAGGTTGCTTCTGCAGAATTAGAACCACCTCGCTCATTGAAACATTGAGCTCGGTGAATGACTCTTGAGATTCATTGAAGGCGGGCTGAGAAGAAGGCGGAAGAGGTGGTTGGACAAAAAGAACTTGGTGGACGGGTGTTGGTTGCGGTGCTGGAGTGACAGGAGTTGGCAGCATAGGCACATTAGCCTGAAACTGTTGGTGCCCCTGGTATGGACGGTAGTGGCGAAAGTTCCTTCCTCTTTGAGCTGGAGGTTGGAACTCTTGTCGTGGAAGCTTTGCTGACGGAGGGGCCGGAGGAAAACCTGCAGAGCCTTTCTGGACGGCTTTGCTTGTCAGATTGGAAGCATAGTTGGGGTTGTTAATTTCCCCTTCTATGAATTTATTCGCAACGCTGATTAGCTCTTGATAAGAGCTCGGCTCTCTAGTGGTGACCTCAAACTTAAGAGAGCCTTCCTTCAGGCCATTCATCAGGGCCACCATATAAAGCGAGGGATCTACATCCCTGATCTCAAGGATTTCTCTTTGAAAATGATCAATAAAGTGAGTCGTCGTCTCGCTCTCTCCTTGCTTGATCTTGAAGAGGGCTGCAGGTCCACTTTTCCTCTTCTTTGAGGTAGCAAACCTCGGAAGAAGTTCTTGTCTCAAGACGGTAAAGCAGGAGATGGACTGGGGAGGTAGTTTATAAAACCACTCCCTTGCCTGCCCATCTAAAGAGGTGATCAACAACTTGCACCTCATCGCATATGAGAGAGTCCTCAGAGCGATTACAGAGTCAAATGCCTGAAGATGAGAGTTAGGATCGCTCTCTCCGGTGAACATAGGCAATCTTGGCTCTCTAAAGCCGTGGGGAGTTGGCTCCCAACGGATTCTGTTAGAAAAAGGAGAAGGCTCCTCCGCTTCAAAATCACTGGAAGGAGCGGGAGGGGCGGCAGCAGAGGCTGGAGGATAAACATAATCCTCTTGGAAATTCAGGGCTCGAGCTGGAGATCCCTGAGATGCTCCCCTGAAGAAGGCTTGGTGAGCAACGAACTCCTCCCCTTGAGACCGCAAGGGGGCAGCGGGTTGGGGGGGTCATGCGGTCAGGAACGTGACCGGAGGCCAGATGATCAGGGGTCGCAACCTGATCGGCTTGAGGCGTCAGCAGAGCGCGGACAGCATCTGGTTCATGGATTCGAAATTTCGAACTATCGAGTGGTCTCCTGACGGTCTCGGGCGGCCTCCTGGCGAGCCTGAGCGGACTCTTGGAGAGCTTGCGCGAGATGGAGCTCAAGGCGAAGCTCTAG
The DNA here is from genome assembly GCA_033032865.1 of Dactylorhiza incarnata. NCBI lineage: Eukaryota > Viridiplantae > Streptophyta > Magnoliopsida > Asparagales > Orchidaceae > Dactylorhiza > Dactylorhiza incarnata. The sequence goes on from JAWHQI010000005.1 coordinate 333,646, forward strand.
GGCTTCCAAGGAGTTCGCGCCACCTGAAGGCTGACCGCTGGCAAGCTGACTGAGAGGAAACTCGCGATCTGACTTTTGCTTGTCTGCTGATTTCACCTGGACACTTCGGATCTGAAGGTCACGTGTTCGTTCTGTTGGCACAAAAAATATACCTCCAAAACTCACACTAAAAAGACAAGGGGGGTAGACTGCGGAGTGCAGGCAACTTGAGACAGAAAAAACTAGAGAGGAGATCTCTGAGGAAAGAACTGCTTCGATTGATCTTACAGGAGGGTGTTCTAAAACAGGTAAGGATGAGAGGTAGAAAAATGACATATTTCGAGACCGCTTGCACAGGTCGCAAGCTGGAGGCTCGAAGCAAAAGTCCTTTTTCAGGTACCCCTGCCTCTCGATTTATAGAGGCGGAGGCTGCCCAAACGGGCAGAACCAAAAATTACGAGTTGTCCGGGGTACAAGAGAACCGGGGCAGAGATAGGGGTGCAAATAACAAAAAGGAGACAAAACCTCAGACCGCGCGGTCTGGCGGTCTCCCAGGAGCTTGGCCGCCTTTGCCTTGGAAGAAAAGCTGGAGACGAGGCTGGCGGTCTGCGCGGTCTGCGCGGTCTCCAAGAATGGAGACCGCTGGAGCTGACCATTCTGACAGGAAAAGAGAGGTCGCGGGCTTCCGGGCAAACACTATCATTGTTCCTTTCTCACGTGATGAATTTAAAAATATCACTGATGACTGATGTTGCAAAAATCAAAATTGATATAAGACTTGATTGACGACGGATAACTTAATGAGGCTTTTGGGTTCGTTTTCGTGATAATTGCTAATCGACAACTGATGAGTATGTTGCATGGCAAAAATAACAGTAATTTTATATTATTATTTTTATTTGAACATTTCCTTTCTTTCCTTAATGTTGATTATTATTTACTTGCTCTATATTGGTTTTTCTATTTCTAGGGATTCTTTTGTTGATTTCAAGTAAGGTGTCTCTTGCTATAGTACGGGTTGGTAGAGACCAATTTTGGACTTTTGTTGTGAAGTTGGTAGCCAAAGATTGTGCGATTTTGCTTTTGTAAAGTTCAATATCATGTTGAAGTCAAATTATTTCGACCCACCTCGAGATCCTATTGCAGCAAAGAGCCTAGATGGTGGGAAGATAACAAGGTGGATGGTGGGTGCAATTGACGGTGATGATGATGAAGTTTTTCCTAGAGAATGGTCGACATGGGCGCAACTTGAAGTTCGCCATCCCTCATTATGATGATTCGATCGACACTGAAAAGTTAGAAGCATGGTTGGAACAATTGAATACTTTAGTCCATATGGTTAGTCCGGAGAAACTAACTTCGTCACCTAATGCTCACTCTTACATGAAATGTAATGAAAAGTTTTGCTATTTGACGTGCACATGATCTCTACACATATTCATCATATCACTACCATACCATGAAATTACTTCTTCAAGTAATTAGAATAGATACAAATATTAGATTATCATTGAAGCTCTTCGCAACTGAGAAAAGACCATCCTCAAATCCAACATTAAGTACCTTCCAACATCCACAATTTCAACTTTCAACATTGTCTTTGCAGTGGATTTATGTAAAAAAACTCATTTTCTGTGACCAACAAGAATCATCTTCTTCTTCTTTAAAAGCCTTAACCCAACTATTTGTGATCAGCTTTATGAATTCTTATTTTTCATTCATTCTTGTTAAGTGTTGCTCGATGAGTTAAACCTAAACTATATAAATCAACTTGACCAACGTCCATCCATGTTATACATTGGATGAATATACTCATTATGCATTTTCTAGCTTTCAATGCACATGTCCAAACCAAAGGATTATTTTTTTTATTATATTTTTTTATAGATGTAGCTCATATTGTTTCATTAAAACCCTAATTGGCGGGCAGAACCTTGAATGCAGGACCGCAGCAGCAGTCTAGGACCCCCGCTGCCGCGGTTCGGGAACCGCATTCGATATTTGCGACTTTTTTGCATTTGAGTGCAAGCATATCCACGGAAGCTGGACCACGGCGATGTCAAAAGGTCACAGAACTGTGACACCATTCCTCGAGGTATGTGTTATGGGCCTTATTATGATATTATTTATTATTATGTTGTTGTTGTTTATTGTCTTTAGGTCGTCTTCCTATTTAGTCGCATTCCAAGTCTGTCATTGATTTCCTATTTAATTGCATTCCAAGTTTGTCGTTTTATTTCCATTAAGGGTCAGTTGTACGTCTATTTAAAGGACCTCTTAGGTCTTGTATTGGTACAAAAGAATTTAATCTGTCTCCTTCCTCTTGTTTGTGAGATATTGGTAGCTCTCTCCTCTAACGAGCAAGCCCCGCTTAGGCAGCCGCGGTTTCGGCTCCGTAGTATACCCGCCATCATCCTCGCCTCTGGTCAGCTCTCCGGCGAGCCCATAACAAATTGGTATCAGAGCCTCGTCCTCCCCTTCGGGACAAGCATCGTTCTTCCGTCGTTCCAACAGCTGTGCCCCTTCGTCCAGATACACAGCGCCATTTACGTCCTCCGTTGTTCTAACGACAGCACCAGCTTCTTCCCACCCCCACGAGCCTGCGTCCTCTTCATTTCAGCAGTCACCGCTACTTTACCGACACCTCCTGGCTTCTTCCCCAGCGCCAGCTCCATCGACACAGCCAAGGCTTCCCATGTACGCAGTCGACGTCGCGTCCAGACGCGATCAACCACGTCTCTCCATCCGTCCTGCGCAGTTGAAGGAACAGCAGGGAGGCCACGCCTGCTGCATCGACGCCTCCTCGTCGATACTTCATATTTGTGGCACCTTCGGCAAGACTCCCGCTCGCATTCCGCCAGCGCGTCGTCTCCATCACTCAAGGCCTACGACGTTGAAGCCCTCTCATTTCCACGGGCTACTAACTGAACGGTAGACAGCGCCCGCTCCATCAATCATGCGCCAGTCAGGTCCCACTTTTGGCTCCCACGCGCCGTTTTTCGTTGACTGCCGGAAGGATTTATTAACTAATTCCACATGCCCGCATAATTTCAGCACGCGTCTACCATATTTAAGCGTGGAGGATTTAATTAATTTTGTCGTTGGAATTAATTAGAAATTACTACTCCATCCAACCATTACAAAGCACGTAAGATCTCCCTTTTTCCCTTCTCGAGCCCAGTGAAGGATTGGAGTAAATTTTTGTCACCATTGGGAAGCGTCGCGGATCTCGCGACAACCAAAATTCAACTGCCTCTGAGGAAGTACACCGACCTGTCACCCGCTTTTGCTCTAGCTCCTCTCATCATATGGAAGACTCGCCCAATTTCTTGGATGCTATGAACCTGCTCCACGCAGTTATATCCGTCATGGATGCAACGTGCACGTCTTCAGGAAGTAGAAGCACGCTTTCGGGATGCCGACGCACGTCATCGAGACGACATGACCACCCTCACCGCCAAGCTTAATGTACTAACAACAGTCCCTCCCGTTGTTACCACCCCACCAACGGATCACGCCAGCAGCGGTCAAGCCCCGCCACCGCCGCTTATCCGCCATGAGCCGCCATCACCGACCTTCTTACGCTCCGAAGCTGCTATTTTTTTGCGTTATAACCGGTTGGAATTCCCCACCTGCGATGGAAAAATTAATCCCTTGGGTTAGCTCACCAGGTGCGAGAAATTCTTTAGACACCAACAAACTCTGGCAGTTGAACGGCTTCCTCTGGCCTCCTTCCACCTTCTCGACTCAGCTTTGCTTTGGGCCACTCGTCTCCTCACTGACCAGCCGGGTCTAACAAGGGATGACTTTAGCGATTTTGCAACCCATCCGCAGCAACCCCCTAGGTTCCCTCACGACACTACGCCAGACAGGTGTTGTGGATGAGTACCTGAAACAATTTCAGCTTCTTCTGGCGCACGTCGCACATTCCTCATAGATGCAAATCGTCATCTTCACCACCGGACTTCGCGACCGCGTCTGTCTGAATATCGGACTTAGTGACTACTATGAGTCTGGCCAAGCTATGTGACTGTCGCCTCTAGCTGGCGCAGGAGGCCTATTTGCCCACCGACTTGGGCGCTACGCACGGTTGTACCTTATATCCAGCCCCACCAGTCTGTAGACTATCTCGGGTTGATATGAAGGAACGGCGCGCGCAAGGCTTATGTTATAACTGCGACGAGCAGTACACTCACAGCCACAGGTGCAAACGACTTTTCTATCTGCACGTCGAGGACTCTGATGAAGAAGGTGTCGGATAAAGAGGACACCGTAGATTTCCCTCGAGCTTGAGGTCAAGCTCTTTTTGCAAGGAGAGAGAGATGTTATGGGTATTATTATGATATTATTTATTATTATGTTGTTGTTTATTGCTTTTAGGTCATCTTCCTATTTAGTCGCATTCCAAGTCTGTCGTTGATTTCCTATTTAATTACATTTCAAGTCTGTCGTTTTATTTCCATTAAGAGTCAGTTGTACGTCTATTTAAAGGACCTTTAAGGTCATGTATTGGTATGAAAGAATTTAATCTATTTTCTTCCTCTTGTTTGTGAGATATTGATAGATATCTCCTCTACGAGCAAGACCCGCTTAGGTAGTCGCGGTTCCGGCACCGTAGTATCCCCGCCATCATCCTCGCCTCAGTTCACCTCTCCGCAGAGCCCATAACAGTATGCACCACTCAAAATCCCTCCAAGGCTTAAGATAATCATGTCTTCATCTAATATTCAAATTATATTACATATTCATCTTAGCATTCTGATTTTTGTCGCATTCAACTAAAATATTAATGGCTTCTTAACATTTTGATTTTGGTAACATTCAACTTAGATATCAATGACCTTTTTAGTACCCAAAACTCAAATACATAGAACACCGTCAACTTTTTATAAAATTTAACTTTAAATTCCTCATGGTATCCGCTTATCACATAGTAATGATGCCCACTTCTCCATTTTAACCACTCAGCCTTAAACTATAAAGATTATATCATTTAGGGTGTGCACAAAAACTGAAAACTGGACAAAATGCCATGAACTAACTCTTGCACCGAGTCGATCGATTTGAGACAAGGCCAGTTTCTCTACCCTAAAACTTGAAGGCCCATTACGTCAAATTTATTTCCATGTGCTAAGAGTAAACCACATTAAATCGACCCAATGAACATATATCTAAAAGAACTTTGCACACTTTATTAGTTTATACATAATTCCTATTGTTTTTCAATATGAACTCAATCATGATTGGCAACAAGGGGAGATAAAAAAGCTTATGGGCACACTTCACCGCTTCAATCTATGGTGTAGCGATTTATTAAGACAACTGATAAAAATAAATTTTATGTTGGTAATTGATCTCACCAAAAAGAGCATCGCTAAGGCATTTTGCGACGGTTCCACTAGTAAAAGGTATCAACTACATTCCAATCATCAAACAATAACAAATCTTGTAAGATGAGTGCAAAGACACTTTTTCTTGAAATCTATGTCATTATTAATTAATTTACAAATTGTTTACCACTAAAATTGCTACCAGATTTAAGGTGGTGTTATAATAAACTTTTATATTGAACAATTAAAAATTGGGCCTTAGTAGGTTGCAATATGTTCCTATTTCTCTATATTAAGAAATAACTTTATGTTTATTTCAGAATGTATCCTAACCTTCTTGTCAATTACATAATCCCACAAATCCCACATTCATAGGAAAAAGGAATAGCATGAATACACTAACTTTTACCTTCATGTCAGTTAGCATCTCATATTTATTATTATTAGTAATACTGTTATTATAACTTATGTATCTCATATTTAATTTGTAAGTCGCAATCATTTTTTTATTAAAATAGTCCTCATCATTGGCCAATGCTTTATAAGTGGTGCAATCATTTTCCCTAAAGAGAAGGCATGAACATTTGGATCGTTGTCCAGAAATTGTTGGAGTTCTAATGTGTATTGTACATCTAGGGCCTGTACAATTTATCATATATTCTTTAACCAATTAAATACTAGTCCTTATTATAATCTAAGTTTTTCCTCTCTTTTTAATATTAATAGTGATTTTAGGCGAAAACCAAAAAATTAAACTAACCCTAAACCGAACCAAAGTGAAACCAAATCACTCCAATTTGGTTCGGCTCGGTTCAGTTTTGGTTGGTAAAAAACCGAACCCCACAGTTTAGTTCGACTTTGTTTGGGTCCAAATTGACCCAAATCGAACCCTCATACACCACTAATATACTCATCTATATCTCCTTTCTTTTATATAATTGATCCAAGGCACTAAAACCAATCATGCGTAAGAAACTTTTTATCTTTTAGTAAGGTAGATTGATAATTGTTAATATTACCCGTCTAAAAATTGCATATCATGTACTCACTTTTTATTCTCCTATTTGAAGCCCTTAAGCTTCTAAACATGTTTTCTCCAATATTCTAACTATTAACTAAACTCACTAAATGCCTCACAATCAAAAAAAATATCACCACTACCACAATCATATCCTTTAACAAGCGCCTCCAGTATATATGATCTTCCATGAATACCTACAAGCTGTTGAGTTATGGCAGTAGCTACTACTTGTATGAACCCTTCATTTGTCCCAAACACCACCAAAACATATACACAGTAAAACATGCTATATGGATACATAATATTACCAAAAAAAAGGTGAAACAGTAAAACAGGGAAAAAAATCAGAATCATAAGATCAATCATACACAAGCAAGACATTAGAAAAACATCAACAATCATGTAAGACAATAAATTAACCCCCTCATGTCAGAATTTCATCAATCTAGATCAGGTAGTATTTACATATATGGCATGTCTTACATATACAGAAGCGAACCCACTCATAAACTCTTTACTCAATGATCAAGTACAATTGATACAGTTCTATTCTCAAAATTTCCTCTTCTCCCTTGAGTTCTATAATTAATTGTATGTCAGCACAAACTTTATACGTTTAAGCTGTAAATCTAGTCAGGATACCTGTTCAGCGAGCATCACCTACAGTACTCACAGGACCATTATCGATGCTAGCCAACTCCTAACGAACAAGAAAGAGGACAGAGGAAGTGAGGAATTGTAGGGGAGTATGGAGACCCCATAACACCGCAAAGCATGAAAATGTCAGAGGGCATTTATTCCTGCTGTAAGCCGATAAAGCTTCTTCGACTTCCAGAATTAATTACCAGTAACGAAAACGCCAACATTATAAACATAAACAAAAGCAGCTGCAAGAAAAAAAAATAAGCATCGGTCACCATCATGCACAGTCGCACAGATCTGTCAATCTCAACCACAACGCAGAAATACAAAATAAAACCCAAAAAAGTAATGACCGAAAATTCCGCTATACTCGAACACAGCCATCGTCGAGAAATTCCCCCAGATCTAGCAGGGCCCATATCCGCAATCAAACTAAACTCAGATCATGAAATCATGCAGCAATTCACAAACCAAACGTCAAGGATTACCGAGCTAAATACCAAATCAACGCCTCCGCTGCTCGTGGAAACAAATTTCGAAGAATCCTCCTCCGACACCGCATCCGTCACGGCCGCCAGAAGCCTGGTATCCCGGCGCTTCTTCCTGCTCCGGTTTCCCCCGCTCTGCTCCGTCACTGTCGATTCTCCAGCCGACACGTCACGGAGGCTCATTCCGGCAGCCGGGGCTCTCACTGCTGAGACTACCCCGATCATCGGAAACTGCCACATCTCCGGTATCACACTCTGCGATATCAGCGGCGAAGGATCCATCGGAAAAAACTCCGAACCACCGTTGAAACACACTTCACATCAACTTCGGATTCCGCATTATTGTGGTCGAAAGACACTCAGATCTCGATGTAGAAGTAGAACCGAGGAGAAGCGAACACCCCGGGAGACGTTGTGGGAGAGCTGAGTGGGGAAGGGTTTTAGTTTCTTTTCTGTCGGGTTTGGTGTATTTCTATTTCTCTCTCTTCTTTGCTCCAGTGAGCGGTAACCATAAATGCGTCTGTTCGATGAAAACATCCTTCCAAATTTTTAGTATTATATTTATATTTATGACTAGCAAGACACTATACCATATCATGTATATGGTAACGCTTAATTTGTAGCGGTTTTGTGACGCCACAATACATTGTGTAACCGCTATCATATTCTATGTCCACGGCGACAGATGCAACACACGCGCAACCGCTACTGTAACCCTACAGTGGCGGTTTTTTCATATATAGTAGCGATTTTTGAGCGTTATCATATGCATGATATGGTGTAATGAGAATAGCCTCCACCTACGGCTAACTGTAACAGTGCTCTGATTATAATAGGTATGAGGCTCTGTCTCTATTAATTAATTAATGCAGCATAAATTTAAGCATACTATCAATTAATGCGAAAAATAGTTATTCGTCGTTTTTATTTCCTCTTTGTTAAAATAATCAATAATTCTTTGTCTGCGAGTTTCCAGTCTTTTTAATGTTATTACAATGGTCAATCGATGGATGATTACACTCTCCTCGTTTTCTTTATTTCAAGTAATACCTCATTCTCCCTCCAAGCATTTTTTTTATCTACATCTATTTGAATCCCGATGGATTTCGTAGTGGGGGTTCCTCTCACTCAGAGGAAAGTTGATTTTATTTTCGTTGTGGTGAATCAATTTTAAAAAATGGCACACTTCTTCCTGTGTAGGAAAACCTCTAGTGTTGTACGGGTCGCTGAAATTTTCTTTAGAGAGGTTGTTAGGTTGCATGGGGTTCCTAGATCATTCACATATGATATGGATACACACTTTATGAGATAATTTTTGGAGAACACCCTGGGGGCGACTGAGAACCAAACTTGAGTTTAGTATTGTTTATCACCCTCGGACCGATGAACAAACTGTGGTAGTTAGTTTGGGGGACCATCTCCACTGTTTAACTAGGGAGAATCCAAAATAATGAAATCTTATACTTTCACAAGCTGAATTCGCATTCAATAATTCTAAAAATCGCTCTACAAATAAATCTTCTTTCAAGATTATATATAGATTCTCCATAGCACACTTGCTTGACCACCATTCTCTATAATCTCATGAACATATTTTCTTTGACGTGTTTACCCGGAAATCGGCGATCCCCTCCGAGCTGACAATTTTCAGGTGCTCGGCGGTCTCAGCCTGTCCCAGGCGATCTCAGCCTGCCCCAGGCAGTCTCAGCCAGCTTCAGGAGGTCTCAGCCTATCCCAGGCGGTCTCAGCCTGCCATAGGCGATCTCAGCCGCCCCAGGCGATCTCAGCAATCTCGACGATTTCAGTGATGCCGACGATCTCAGACGATCTCAGCAGGCCCGGGCAGCCCGTTACTTTTAGAACTGCCCGTTTGGGCAGGCCCTCGCGTCTATAAATAGAGGTGAGGGGGTACTCAAAAATAGACTTTTGGGGATTCAAGCCTCCAGCTCGACCTGCATAAGCGGTCTCAATTTCGGTGACCGCGACTACCTCTTTCTCTAGCCAATTTTGGACTCCTCAGACGATCTCGGCGGTCTCAGAAGTGCGAACTGAGCGGTCTCCATCAGACCAGTCATCTGAGCGATCTTGGCGGTCTCAGAAGTGCGACCTGAGCGGTCTCCATCAGACCAGTCATCTGATCAACCTTTGCGGTCTCTTTCAGCTCCCATCGACCTCGGCGACCTCAAAGACCTCTTTCATGACCGCCAACTCTTTTCTTCAAGCTCTGCATTATTTTTCAAGTATTTGAATGAAACTTCAGCTGTAACATAGGTTTTAAATCAATTAGGGGGGTTTGGCACTTTGCACCCTACTTTTTAATTCTTGGCACTTTGCACCCTCCAAAACACCAAATGCACCCTCAATTTCAAAATATTTATATTCTGAATTTTATTTAATTTTTTTATTTAATATTTGAGGGTATTTAGGCCAATATACGCAATCAGAAATGCTAAACCCCCCACAGCTAGGGTGTTCGATCATTTCTCCCTCGCAAGCAGCGACCCCCAGACGGCGATCCTCCCGCAACTATCGCAACCAGCCAGTGATCCACCCCCTTCTGACGGTAGTGAGTATTTCCCGGCGCTTCCATGATTCTGCCGCGACTGTAACTATTTTGATGAATAATACTTGATTCCCCTAGCAGGTATACCACACATTCAGATGAAAAATTCAGGTCCATAGCCGGTGTTCTTCACGGAGGTGTTCCGCATTCTTCAAGGTTTTAGTCTTCAGTTTTCCCCCTCAAAGCCATACCTGATTCCCCTAGCAGGTATACCTCTAGCTTCAATTAATTTTGTGGTCTTTACTTAATTTTGTTGTACTGTAGCTATTTAGGTTTGGATGAATGTAAAATTGATTTCGAGTTTATGAAATAAAAAATTTCATTTCAGATTTTATAGATTTCATATACTGCAAAAATGATCAAATATATGGAGGTAGTGATGATAATAATCCAATAGTAGACGTTCAACATAATTGCGACTCAATGGGTACTAAGGATGACACAGATGGTACTGATTCCATTTTCACTAATGGATTCGAAGATGGTGATTATGATAGAGATGATCTCTATTTTGATGAAAATATAGATGAAGTTGTAGAATGGGTTGGAGCGAAAGAGCAAACTCAAATGGTTGTAGGAAGCAATTCTCTAATCACCTCCAACACCAAAAAAAGTAAATTAACATTTTATCATATTTATCAGGGTGATGCAGGTAACTCAAATTTTGATTTTCAAGTTGGGCTATGCTTTAATACATCTCAAGAGTTTAGAAATGCAGTGCAGACGTACTCAAATATGCAAGGGAGACTGATTAAATTTACAAAAAATTGTAGTTACAAAGTGCAGGTTACTTGCGAATGTGGATGAGTAATGTACGTTGCATTCATCTCTAAGAATGACCACACCTTCCAAGTGAAGTCTATAAAAGGAGAACATTCATGCTATAGAGCCTCAAGTTCGAAACATTGTACATCTGATTTTCTTGCAAATAAATATCAACACCAGTTAAGGAGTGACCCTGAGTGGTATGCAAGTTCAATGCAAGAAATAATGCAAATGGAGAATAGAACGTCTCTCTCGATCTGGAAGATGTATAAAGCAAAAAAACAAGCAAACAAGATAATCCATGATTCAGAATTAGAGCAGTATTCCAGGCTATGAGATTATTGTGAAGAGCTGCGCCGTAGTAATCCTAACACAACAGTGAAACTACAGTGTAAACAGGTATCCGAAAATCTATCATGTGTTTTCAAAAGAATATATATATGTTGGGGTGCTTTAAATTTGGGTTTTATTGTTGGGTTGTAAGACCCCAAATTTCATGTGCACGCCAAAATACCAAAAAGGAAAATGACTTGAAGTCAGGGAGCTAGCGCCAGGCGCTAGCGCTAGCGCCGGCGGTAGTGTCTCTCAGCGGTACCGACTCAGGGCTAGCGCTAGGCGCTAGCCACTAGCGCCGGCGGTAGCGGGAAAATCTTAAATCCCCCCAAAATCCGATGTTTCTTCTCATTTCTTTGAGACCCTCTGCCTTTTCATGGTTTGGGAGCTGAGAGCCGAAGGTTAGAAGATAAATTGAGGGTGGGCCTTTCATTGTGCGAAGGGCAAATTCACGAAGGCGGCCTTGTGTGCTTGTGCCATCAGCGATTCCGTGGAGAGGGTGCTGGTTCAGCGAGTTTCCTCCGGATCAAGCTCAGTTCTATGGCACCGAAACGGCCTACGAGGGTAACGAATCTCCTCCCTAATCCTTGGACATGTACGTCCTTTGATTTGCATGTATTTCGGGAGACTTCTACTAATTAGTGGATTGGATCTTCCGGTGGGATGAAGGTATTCCCCCACAAATTGCATATAGAGTCCGGAACGGTAGTACGGGCATAGGCATGCTGTGTGAAACCCATCTGGATAGATCGAGCTGGATTGGTGATGTTTAAAGTGCCGGAAACGATTCCGTGTACGTGAGGTGATTCGGGTCATGTGTACGGTTTTGTACAGAAAAAGGGTCCTGGAGGTGTTTCCCAGGCAATACCTGAATTTGGTAGCAGATCTGTGTTCTGTTACTATCGCCGGGCGTTAGCGATAGCGCCGGCGGTAGCTCCAGGTGAGCTACCCGTGTTGTTATCTGGAGGTGTTTTCCCAGAGGTAGCAGAACAGGGTTCTGTTACCAGTTCCGGGCAGAATTGAGTTCTGTTGCTAGCGTCGGGCGCTAGCGTTAGCGCCGGCGTTAGCGCCGGCGGTAGCGCCCAGCACACATACATTGTGTTTCAGTGCTACCTACATTCCTGGAAGCTGGATGCGTACCAGAAAAAGTTGTGGAATTTGCAAAACCCAGTTTTTAGAGATGGGTATTAGGTGACGCTTACCCGTATCGTGCATAGTGGAATCGCGGTATTTGAGCAACGGGCCTAGCTGATCCGAACCCTCCCATAGTGGTGGTGAAGAGGTCGCCCCTCAGTGCACCGGGCTATGGATGAGTGTCGGAACTTCGTGTTCATGGACTAGCTCAAATTGCTTGTCTAAGTTGAAATAAGACTTAGCGTGAGGGCGTAACTCAGGGAGTATGTGATGCGTGTCGGCAAGTGCACCGGTCGCTGTCAAGTAATAAATGTGGAGAGTGGACTCCCCGAATGTCGGTCTCTTGAGGAATGCAGGTTGGGTGAACGAGATGCGTAGCGTGACTCTTGTTACACGAACGAAACACACATGAAAAAGGGGGGGTTTTGGTTGGTTTGTCCTAATCTTAGCAACAGTAAAAGAGATGCGGGTCGAAAGCACCGCTTCGCAAGGTGAGATGGATGCAACGGCCGCGATGCCGTGCTTCGTGAGGCGGATGGAGTGTGTTCTAGCGCGAAAGGGTGAGGGTCGTAAACACCTATTCACAACCGTCGTTAGCTCTTGCTAACATGGAACAAACACCTTGCGTGCGTGTGCGAGTGAGTGAGTGAGAACGGAGTGAATCACAATCGAACCATGAAGAACAACAAGGAAACATTCATTTCAACAAACATCATCATAATATTCGAGTTTACACGGTTCAACGAGTACAATGGAGGAAAGAGGAGAGAAATAACCGATGGTGAAGACTAGCGGCCGTTCACGGCCGGAATGGTAGGTTGTCGGGCTACCTCCGGACTCCGGCGGACTATGCTTCTGGCGTAGAGAGCTGTCACGATCTCCCTACGTAGCTCCGTCGTCTTCGACTTCAGGTTCCTTCTTCTTCTCACCGGGCGAAATGAGAGAATGGTTGCTTGGAGGCTTGCGGACGATGGAGAACACTCACGGACAATGGAGGAAGTCTTGGAATGGGTGGAGGAGGCTTCCCCTTGCGTAGAAGATGAAGTGGAGGCGTCCCACGGTGGAAATCGGCGGCGTACAGAACAGGAATCCCGCTCCCGCAAGTGATAATGCCCTAAAAATCGCAACAGGCGTTTAAATAGGCGCTGGAATAAATACTGTGCACGGTCATTGGCGCACGACCAGTGGTCGTGCGCACTGGAATTCTGCGATCGTGCGCACTGCCTGGGTGGAACCTGCAAGATACGAAATTTATAAAATAAAATGTTCGCACGACCAGTGGCGCACGACCGGTGGTCGTGCGCACTAGCGTTGATGGTCGTGCGCAATACAGCAAACAGAACTCAGAATTTTAATGATAAGTGCGCACGAGCAGTGGCGCACGACCGGTGGTCGTGCGCACTAGCGTTGGTGGTCGTGCGCACTGCACCAAACAGAACTCGTGAAAAAGGGTTAAGTGCACACGATCAGTGGCGCACGACCAGTGGTCGTGCGCAATAGAACCGGCGATCGTGCGCAGTGTTCCTGTGCAGAATTGCACCTGGAACACTTGCACGACTCCTATTCCCGCACGCTTGCCCGATCACACTCTCTCCACGGCGCTAGCAAACTCGCAAATCAAATCAGTAGAGCTTATAGGATTAAAACGGGGCTTAGGTTACGGTATGATATTCAAAGTTAAACACGGCGGCTACGCAACCCAAGTGAGCTAACGGAACGCTGCACCACGCAAGACCAACAACTATGCTCGTGTGACACACCCCCAGACTTATCATGAAAACCAGGTGTGCACACGGCCTACTTCACAAATACCAACAGATTGTATTTTTAGCTCGGAAGGATTTTTTTTTCCAAAATACTCTTTTTTTTTCTTTTAACATCTTTTACTTCTTTTAAATATCCTCCGGCTGGTTCAAAATCAGCAGATAGACTTTATTTTCCTTTCATGACACAATGATTCCACACACCACACATGTTGAGACTTATAAGCGCAGTCAAAAACAATTTGGTTGCGGGTAGGATAGGCTTCAGGCTTTGGTGGATGAAGAGGAGCTGAACAAAGGATTGGTAGGCACAAGTTTGGCTTGCAACAGCAAATGAAATGGACATGGAAGAACAAAGCTCAAACTAGCCAAAGGGTGGCCTACATCATGTTTAACTCGACGAGTAGCTCTCACCCATGCTTCGAGAGTCGCTTGGGGCAAGTTCTTAGCCCACGAGAAAGGTAAACCTTCCTCCCGACTCGAGCAACACACGACTAGTAATCGCACACACACAACACCGGGTTATCGTCAATTTCATTCAAATTCACCAATTGAGTATAACAAATCTAAATCTACGCAGAAATACTAAACATAAATTAGATGCATAAAGAAAATCTAGTTCTACTCAAATTCTACCATAGCATGCGAAGTGACTAGAACACTACATGAGTCAACATCACACTCCAAATAATAATTCCTACGTTAACAATCTATTTCACCTTCCGACCAAAATAGTTCAAACGGAACAACGACAAAAAGATAAGCACGCACTCAAGTGGGTGAAGTGGTGTGTGAAGCATGAAAACAATGATAATGACTGGAATAAATAAGAAACGACCTTCTAGTATGCAGTGCAACTCGTGCACAGTGGATAACAACAACCGCTCCCCCAGACTTAGTCTAAACAATATATCTAGCAATTGGAAGCAAAAAGAGGGGAGGAAGTGTTACCCAATGCTCAGAATTGAGCATACCAGATGATCGGCGTTTATGATCAAGAATAGTCCGCAGCATCCGCACCATCAAACACAAAACCTGCAAGCACAAACTCAAAACAACAAATATGCAAAAGCTAAACTAAAAGAAGTTAGATAAAAAAACTACAAAATCAGGGAATCTGGGCTGTCTCCCAGTAGCGCTTTCATTTAACGTCCTTAAGCTGGACCAAATACCTGTATTAGCAGTGTTTAAAGAGTGCAGGAATTGAAAGAGAAATATTCAGAAGCAGTTCACCACATCAGAAGAAACACAAATTAACTAAAAGCGCTCTTATGATGCGCGTCTCCCGTAGCACGTAGGCGAGAGGTGAAGGCTTTAGGTCCAGCACTGGTGTTACCCAATGCTCCCCTAACCTCCGCCATCTTGCCACGGAGAGCGGCAGCACGAGCATCGCGCAGAAGTTTTTCCTTTTTAAGTTTGGCGACAGTCGGAGACTACCACCGTTGAGAGTTCTCAGATTTCTCCACTTTAGCGGGGGGGTGGCGTCACCTCCGGTATCTCGGTGACCACCGGATCGGCCCAGGAGATGGAGCGCTTAGATAGTTTATTACAAGATTCACCACAAGAAGATAAATAATCAGCATCCCTAACTAGATCCAAGTCAACGTTTCCCGAACTGCAGTCTTCCTCCTTCTCGGAGTCGAACTCTTTCCGAAAGTCAACCTCTTCTTCCTCATCTGATTGGAGCTCCTCCTTTCCTCCTTCACTTGTTTCTTGATCATGTATCTTTCCTGCACAGCTTAGAAATTCATCAGAAATAACGAGAGGGGGAGGAGTGGATGTGTCAGCTGTAGCTTCGAGGCGAGTGGGCTGCAGCGCCTTGTTAGGTAGGAGAACACACCCCGTAGCGAAGTCAAGGGTGGCGCCGCTCTCTTTCAAGAACGGCACGCCCAAGATAGGAATGGATTGATTTTCCTGGGGGCCCAACACCTGAAAGTCCGCGACCACAGTCGTCCCCTCAACTATTACTTCCACATTTCTCACTTCCCCCTCAGATTGGATAATAGTGCCGTTAGCGAGAACAAGCGATTTCCTTTCCTCCGTGTTCATCTCAAGTTGTAATCTCGCAACATCTTGCAGTGCAATGACGTTGCGGGAGGAACCGGAATCGCATAAAGCTTTTGTTTCAACCTTATTGATGGAACAAGAAATTACCAACTCACTTGGATCAGTCTCAACCACATCGCCTAGACTCTTCCCTTGATCTATTGGGTTCTTTTCAGTGTTGCTAGGAAGGGTCCCCTGCGACCGCTCGGTTAGCACTTGGGCCAATTGGCCCAACTGCGTTTCCAAGTTACGCATGGATGCAGTTTGATTCACCATATTAGAGTTGGCCGCTTGCATGAACTTCTCCATCATTTCCTCCAAATTACTCTTTTTTTGGATTGGGGGACCTTGGTTATAATCCGGGTGTGGTGGCCTCGGTTGGCTCCCGGAGGCGTAAGCATCGTTTTGATGCTGCCCCGGTGCCCATCGTTGGCCAGGTGTGTTTGGATTCCACGAGAAGTTCGGGTGACTTCTCGCTCCCGGATTATAAGCATTATTGAAAGGCGCCCCCTAGGCTGATTTCCTACATAATTAACAGATTCGTTCAAGTTCAAGTGTGCGAAGTCACCTGCCATGTTGTTCCCCGAACACTCATACGCGTGGTGGCCTCCGCCTCCACATCCCTCGCAGGTAATGACAGCAGCAGTCGCGGATGGAGAGGGGAGAGAGTCGACCATGAAAAAACCTCGGCCGCTTCTTGGAGCGTTTCTCCCTGCAGTCCAGAATGTACTGTGGGAGGCAGTATCGCGCAGAATCCGAAGGGCTTCTTCAGGAGTGTGGTTCATCAAGGTACCACCCGCCGCAGCATCGATCATTGCCCTGTAGTTGGGCTCGATCGCGAAGTAGAACAATTCAACCACATTCCATGGTTGGAGCTCGTGGCCAGGGCAACGGCGAAGGAGATCGTTGAGGCGCTCCCAAGCTTCAGCAAGGGTCTCTTGGTCAAGTTGGCGAAATGTGGCGATCTCCCGCCGCAAGCTTACAATCTTATCCACAGGATGGAATTTAGCAAGGAACTTGGATGCGAGGGCATCCCAAGTTGCAGCAGTCCCGGGCGGAATGGAGTGGAGCCACACCTTTGCTTTGTCGCGGAGTGAAAAGGGAAACAGTCTGAGCTTGACTGTGTCGTCAGCAATCCCTGCGTAGCGGAAGGTTCCGCAAATATCAGAAAATTCTGCCAGATGCAGATGCGGGTCTTCGCTGGCCAGCCCGGAAAATTGAGCGTTGTTCCGGATAATGTTCAAGATTGCTGGCTTAATCTCGAACTGATTATTCATAATATTTGGCCCGAACCCCGGATACACACTCCCAGCAGTTGGAGTGGTGTAGTCCCTCATCGTGCGGGGTCGAGGCCTAGCTGCCTCCTGCTCAATCCCAGGCTGATGTTCCCCCACGCCGGGCATTCTCGGATCAACATCATTTGGGTCTACCTGATCACCCATGGCCGCTTGTACGGCAGCCGCGCGCCTTCGTGCGCGAGCGGTCCGTTCAATCTCAGGATCGAAGGGTACTAGCTCCCCTGCGGCTTGTCTCTGCATGCACTGTCGCAAACAAAAAAGAAAAGCAAAGAAAATCAAAAACAACTGCTCGTATAACGAAAGTCACAACACAAGACGAAACACGCCTGCATTCCCCGGCAACGGCGCCAAAAACTTGATGCGTGTCGGCAAGTGCACCGGTCGCTGTCAAGTAATAAATGTGGAGAGTGGACTCCCCGAATGTCGGTCTCTTGAGGAATGCAGGTTGGGTGAACGAGATGCGTAGCGTGACTCTTGTTACACGAACGAAACACACATGAAAAAGGAGGTTTTTGGTTGGTTTGTCCTAATCTTAGCAACAGTAAAAGAGATGCGGGTCGAAAGCACCGCTTCGCAAGGTGAGATGGATGCAACGGCCGCGATGTCGTGCTTCATGAGACGGATGGAGTGTGTTCTAGCGCGAAAGGGTGAGGGTCGTAAACACCTCTTCACAACCGTCGTTAGCTCTTGCTAACATGGAACAAACACCTTGCGTGCGTGTGCGAGTGAGTGAGTGAGAACGGAGTGAATCACAATCGAACCATGAAGAACAACAAGGAAACATTCATTTCAACAAACATCATCATAATATTCGAGTTTACATGGTTCAACGAGTACAATGGAGGAAAGAGGAGAGAAATAACCGATGGTGAAGACTAGCGGCCGTTCACGGCCGGAATGGTAGGTTGTCGGGCTACCTCCGGACTCGGGCGGACTATGCTTCCGGCGTAGAGAGCTGTCACGATCTCCCTACGTAGCTCCGTCGTCTTCGACTTCAGGTTCCTTCTTCTTCTCACCGGGCGAAATGAGAGAATGGTTGCTTGGAGGCTTGCGGACGATGGAGAACACTCACGGACAATGGAGGAAGTCTTGGAATGGGTGGAGGAGGCTTCCCCTTGCGTAGAAGATGAAGTGGAGGCGTCCCACGGTGGAAATCGCCGGCGTACGGAACAGGAATCCCGCTCCCGCAAGTGATAATGCCCTAAAAATCGCAACAGGCGTTTAAATAGGCGCTGGAATAAATACTGCGCACGGTCATTGGCGCACGACCAGTGGTCGTACGCACTGGAATTCTGCGATCGTGCGCACTGCCTGGGTGGAACCTGCAAGATACGAAATTTATAAAATAAAATGTTCGCACGACCAGTAGCGCCCGACCGGTGGTCGTGCGCACTAGCGTTGATGGTCGTGCGCAATACAGCAAACAGAACTCAGAATTTTAATGATAAGTGCGCACGAGCAGTGGCGCACGACCGGTGGTCGTGCGCACTAGCGTTGGTGGTCGTGCGCACTGCACCAAATAGAACTCGTGAAAAAGGGTTAAGTGCACACGATCAGTGGCGCACGACCAGTGGTCGTGCGCAATAGAACCGGCGATCGTGCGCAGTGTTCCTGTGCAGAATTGCACCGGGAACACTTGCACGACTCCTATTCCCGCACAACCACAGATCTAGCCACTGAAAGTGGCACTTAACAGCACATGAATACTACTAATGACAATAAGCACAAAAATCACACCAAAGTGGGCCTAGATGTGCACCTAGCATGAATTATCAAATATAAACTATAACAAGGCTAAAGTGCGGAGAAATGACTAAATAACGGCTCGGATGAGTCCATAAATGTGTATATGATCAGGACTCATTAGTATGCCAAAGTGTGCCTTGAGAGCACGAAGCGGGTGGCTTGGTATGCCTCAGTTGGTGTTGTTTGCGGATATATATGCTGCTGACTCTTACTTGCAGGGAAGGAGCACCGCCGCCCCGAGTTTGGGGTGGGGTCGTTATAAATCTTGGTCAGCTAAAGCTGACCGGTTACTTGTTTTCCCACCACTTGGTGGATTTGCCTATACAGGTCCCGGTGAGACTAGCGGGAGATAGCGGGCTGAAGCCCTTGCTGCTGTGCTGTGCTGGCCCTTGAAGGCCATAACTTTTGTTTACCTTTTGTTCATGTGTGGCCGGCCTGCGTGCCGATGTCTGGAAGCCACCTTTTTGATGTAAACAAATAATGTAACTAACTGTTTAAGTATTTCATTCCTACTAGAGATGTGGACATGTTATAACTGGTTTTAAGTAAATGAAACTTATGCTTCTGTTGCGACTCTGATGCTGAGATAGTTATAGTTTTAACTGTTTAATGCTAATTTTAGTAACGCGCTCTTCTGTTCATTTCATATGGCGTGGGGTCCCGGCCGGACCTACTGTTATATGCTATTTAACAGGGAGGGTGTTACAACTTGGTATCAGCT
This sequence comes from Dactylorhiza incarnata, assembly GCA_033032865.1. NCBI lineage: Eukaryota > Viridiplantae > Streptophyta > Magnoliopsida > Asparagales > Orchidaceae > Dactylorhiza > Dactylorhiza incarnata. The sequence continues at coordinate 353,475 of JAWHQI010000005.1, forward strand.
ACGGGTCTCGATCCCTTTCCGTCTGAATTCGTGGTCAAATTCTTTTCAGGGGTGGTGAGCACGTGTGTGCGTCGCCTTTAAATCATGTAAATACCAGTAATTGTCCACTTTAGGAATGAATTACATATCTACGTGTAGCATTCTGATGGAACTTCTGTGTTCCTTTATTGTTTCATGCTATCTCTTAGTCGCTAATTATGTTTTCGGTACATATATAGGTGGCTGAGAGTGGAGCGGGGCCTTCTCGACCCCCTCGTTCGACTGCAAGTAGTGCACCAACTCCGGTGCCGACTCCTCCTTCGGCTGAAACTGTAAGGATGATCGCTGAGGCAGTATTTGCGATGTTCACGGCGCAACCAGAAGGGCATGTCCCTGGACAGCCTCCTATTCCGGGAGTGGCTCCAGTGCAGGCTCCAGCAGCCGAACCTGCGCTGGAAAGGCCAGTGCCGTTGAGGGCACGAAGAGCTCCAGATCAACAGCTGCAATACTTTTTGAGTTTCCACCCTCCCACGTTCACGGGGGCAGAAACCCCGACGCAAGCGGAGGATTGGCTGACAAGGGTGCGCAAAACCTTGAAGGCCACAGTTACAGAGGAAGAGCAAAAAGTTACTTTGGCAACCTTCCTATTGGATGGGGAGGCGCAGCTGTGGTGGGACGAGATGGAGTTACATCAGTTAGCAGGGAGGCAGCTGACAGATATCTCCTTTGATGAGTTTTCCAGACTGTTCTTGGCGCGGTATCTTCCACCGGCCCAACAGATAGAGATGGAAAATCAGTTCAACCATCTGACTCAGGGTGATAGAATGATCGACGACTATCTACATGAGTTTACACGGTTGGGGCGCTATGCAGGCGTGACGTTTGCGGATGAAGCTCGTAAGACAAATCGGTTTCACGAAGGCTTGTGAGAAGAGTTGCGGTTCCTTCTGTCGGGGCTAATGACGCAGGGGTTTATGACCCTGGTCAACTCGGCTCGTTCTTTAGAGAAATATATGAAGCGGTCCCAAAGCAGGAAGGAGCTAGCAGTAGTCAAGCCAGAGTTCAAAGTAGCGAGTTCGGCAAAGCCGGGACGAGACAAATGGAAGAAAGGATCGCGACCGTCTGGGTCAGCTCAATCTTCAGCATCGGGAGTGACTGGGCATCGCCCAATCATCTGTTACAACTGCGGCAAGCCGGGACATATAGCTCATGATTGTCGTGGTGGAAAGAAGGCAGCTGCGGCCTATGCGGCAGAGAAAGGGAAGACGGTAGAGTCAACCGCATCCCACGCCACTCCAGCCCAGCCTAGAGTGTACAACCTTGGCCAGCAGGAGGCCATCAAACAGAGCGATGTGGTGACAGGTATGCGATAGGATATAACTTTTCTTGCTTTTTATACTTCATACCTTATGCATTGCTTGTTAACCATTGATGTCCTAGGCTTTGTCCTGATCTTTAACTATCCGGCGAGAGCACTATTTGATACGGGTGCTTCACATTCCTTTCTATCGGAGGCCTTCATACATCAACTTGGAGTGCCTTCATTGTTTAGACAGGAACGATTAGATGTGTTGCTACCAAATAGGTGTTCGATGCGCGTGGATCGAGGTTGTGTGGTAACGGTACGAATAGGGAGTGAAGACTTTGATTTGGAAGCACTGATACTCCCGCTTTCGGAGTTCGATGTAATCTTTGGTATGGACTGGCTGTCAGCGCAGCAGGCCTACATTGATTGCACTTCGAAGGAGGTCACGCTGGGGCGGAATACCGAACGTGCGACTACGTTTGCTGGTTTGCATGGATCGAGCAAGACACTGATGTCTGCTGTCCAAGTGGTCAAGGCAGTTCGGCAAGGCGCAGAGTTATTTGTTGTGCTAGTGGGGGCTGCAAAGCCTCAACCCAGTTTGAGTGATGTTCCGGTGATTTCAGAGTATCCAGATGTGTTTCCGAAAGATCTCCCTGGGGCGCCACCTCAGCGAGAGATTGACTTCACTATAGAGCTAGTGCCAGGTGCCAAACCTATTTCACGCTCTCCGTACCGAATTGCGCCAAAGAAGATGACGGAATTGAAGGTTCAATTACAGGAGTTGTTAGAGCAGGGTTACATACGCCCAAGTACATCCCCTTGGGGTGCTCCGGTCCTTTTTGTGAAGAAGAAGGACGGAAGCCTGCGTCTATGCATTGACTACCGAGAATTGAACAAGCTGACCGAGAAGAACAAGTATCCGATTCCTCGAATCGATGACTTATTCGATCAGCTAGTTGGGTCAACTGTGTATTCAAAGTTGGATCTCAAGTCTGGCTATTACCAATTGCGAATTCGGGATTGTGATATCCCCAAAACAACATTCAGTACCCGCTATGGACACTTCGAGTTTACAGTCATGCCGTTTGGATTAATGAATGCGCCGTCAGTATTTCTGGATCTGATGAATAGGACCTTTCGAGAGTGCCTTGATCGGTTTGTCATTGTCTTCATTGACGATATCTTGGTGTACTCTCAGTCTGAAGAAGAGCACGCGATTCATTTGCGTGAAGTTTTGGAAACCCTGCGACGTAGTCAACTATATGCCAAGTTCTCTAAGTGCGAGTTCTGGCTAGCCTCAGTGACGTTCCTTGGTCATGTTGTTAGTGGCGAGGGTATCACAGTGGATCCGACAAAGATTGATGCAATCCAGAAGTGGCCCGTTTTGGCGATAGTAGCGGAAGTCAGGAGTTTCCTTGGACTTGCCGGCTACTATCGTCGCATCGTGGAGAACTTTTCGCGGATCGCTCTACCTCTCACCACCTTGACGAGGAAGGATCAGAAGTTCGTTTGGTCATCGTAGTGTGCACGGGCTTTTGAGGAACTGAAGAGGCGTCTAACCACATCACCAATTTTGTGTTTGCCATCTAGTGCAGAGGGTTATGAAATTTACAGTGATGCGTCAGGGAGCGGCTTAGGCTGCGTACTTCTTCAGCCTTGTCAAGTAATAGCTTATGGCTCTCGTCAGTTGAAAGTGCATGAGCGGAATTATCCGGTCCACGACTTGGAGTTGGCGGCCGTGATCTTCGCTCAATATGCGACAACGAAGGTGGATGGAGTTCCTGGGGGACTACACTTTTGATATACATTATACTCCCGGAAAGGGGAATGTCGTCGCAGATGCATTGAGCAGGAGGGCTTTTTCACAGGCCAACTGGATTCAGGTGTATGATCCACATCTGATCAGGGACTTGGAAGCCTTGGAGATCTCCTGTGTAGATAGGAGTTCTAGTGCGAATGCGTGCTTAAACTGGACGGAGGTGCAATATGACCTCGCCGACAGAATACGATAGGCCTTGGAGCTTGATTCGAGCATACAACGTTATTTAGCAGAGTCTGGGGATGGGACTGCTGCAGAGTTTGTAGTAGACGATGGTCTGATGTGGAAAGACGGTCGGTTGTGCGTCCCAAATGTGGGTAAGTTGCGGGAGGAATTGATGTACGAAGCGGACTTTTCCAAATACTCAATTCACCCAGGGAGCACAAAGATGTACCAAGACATGAAAAAGCTGTTTTGGTGGCCAGGATTGAAGAAAGACATCGCCTTGTACGTGGCAAAATGCAAAACTTGCGCACTGGTGAAGGCGGAATGTCAGAAACCTGGAGGTTTCCTGAAGTCGTTGCCTATACCGGAATGGAAATTTGATGACATTTCGATGGATTTCGTGCACGGTTTGCCGAGATTGCAGAGTGGGAATGATGCCGTATGGGTGATCGTGGATCGCTTGACGAAGGCAGCCCACTTTATTCCAAACCGGAAGGACAATTCAGTTGAAAAGTTAGCAAAACTTTATGTAGATAGCATTGTCCGATTGCACGGTGTGCCCCGTAGCATCGTCAGTGACCGAGATGAGCGCTTTACTTCTAAGGATTGGAGGCTAATCCACCAGTTGTTGGGTACAAAGCTAAAGTTTAGTACTGCCTTCCACCCTCAGACGGATGGACAGGCTGAACGTATGAACAGAACTCTGGAGGATATGCTCCGAATGTGCGTCCTGGATTTCGATAAAAAGTGGGAAGATCATCTTTACATGATCGAGTTCGCCTATAATAACAGCTATCAGGCAAGTATAAAGATGGCACCCTTTGAGGCCCTCTATGGTAGAGCTTGCCGCACTCCCTTAGCTTGGGCAGAGACAGGCGAGACAAAGCTGTTTAAGCGAAAAGAAGTCGAAAATGCAAATTCGGCTATACAAATAATCCGGGAGAGGTTGTTGATTGCTCAAGATAGGCAGGCGAAGTACTATAATGCCAAGCACAGAAATGTCGAGTTCGCCGTGGGCGAATGGGTTTATCTCAAGATCAAACCTTTCAAGGGTGTGTCCCAGATTCGACGCTTGAAAAAGCTGAGTCCAAGATACCTTGGGCTGTTTGAGATACTGGAACGTGTTGGCGAAGCTGCCTATCGGCTCGCTCTTTTGACAGAGTTGAGTGGTCTGCACGATGTGTTACACATATCGGTGTTGAGGAAAGCAGTACCAGAGCCTAATCAAGTGCTTGTAGCTAGTCAGGTGCCGGTCGATGATGGGCTGAAGACGCTGGTCACGCCTATTTGCATCGAAGACACTGATATCAGGCAACTGCGGAATAAATTGATCAAGATGGTCAAAGTTCGATGGAACAACTGCGGTCGTGAGGAGCTTTCATGGGAACGCGAGCAAACTATGCGTGAGGAGTTCCCCGAGCTATTCCGTTGAGGTACAAGTCGTATTTTGTATCTTTTTGATTATTTGCACTATTAGAATTTCGGGACGAAATTCATTTTAAGTGGGGGAGAATTGTAAGACCCCAAATTTCATGTGCACGCCAAAATACCAAAAAGGAAAATGACTTGAAGTCAGGGAGCTAGCGCCAGGCGCTAGCGCTAGCGCCGGCGGTAGTGTCTCTCAGCGGTACCGACTCAGGGCTAGCGCCAGGCGCTAGCCACTAGCGCCGGCGGTAGCGGGAAAATCTTAAATCCCCCAAAATCCGATGTTTCTTCTCAGTTCTTTGAGACCCTGTGCCTTTTCATGGTTTGGGAGCTGAGAGCCGAAGGTTAGAAGAGAAATTGAGGGTGGGCCTTTCATTGTGCGAAGGGCAAATTCACGAAGGCGGCCTTGTGTGCTTGTGCCATCAGCGATTCCGTGGAGAGGGTGCTGGTTCAGCGAGTTTCCTCCAGATCAAGCTCAGTTCTATGGCACCGAAATGGCCTACGAGGGTAACGAATCTCCTCCTTAATCCTTGGACATGTACGTCCTTTGATTTGCATGTATTTCGGGAGACTTCTACTAATTAGTGGATTGGATCTTCCGGTGGGATGAAGGTATTCCCCTACAAATTGCATATAGAGTCCGGAACGGTAGTACGGGCATAGGCATGCTGTGTGAAACCCATCTGGACAGATCGAGCCGGATTGGTGATGTTTAAAGTGCCGGAAACGATTCCGTGTACGTGCGGTGATTCGGGTCATGCGTACGGTTTTGTACAGAAAAAGGGTCCTGGAGGTATTTCCCAGGCAATACCTGAATTTGGTAGCAGATCTTGTTGGAGTTTCTGAGGTGATCTCAAAGCAATCAATAGTTAGTCTTGCTGCCAACGCAATATGAGCCTATAGGGTCGCACATAAAAGCGTTTGGAGAAATTGGAGAAAGGATTGTGTTGGCCTTACTCGTATTGGATATGAGTGGAGGACCAATCTTGTGACTGCTTGGAATCAAGTTGAGAATGTCTCAAAAGGGAAATCGTTTAAATTGTTTAAACGAACGGATTTACATTAAGTAATTCGGCTAAAGGCATTAACCGAATTCGACTAAATGGTTTAGACGAATTCGGCTAATGGGATTAACCGAATTCGGCTAATGGGATTAACCGAATTCGGCTAATGGGATTAACCGAATTCGGCTAATGGCAAATTCGACGAAAGGGTTTCGCCGAATTTGTACAGCCGAATTTATATAGTCGAATTCGTCGAAATGGTTTCGCCGGATTCGGTTATTGTGATTAGTCGAATTCGGTTAATGTGATTAGTCGAATTCGGCGAATGTAAATCTGGACAGATTTTCTGTTTTTCCCTCTGGTCTGCGGATAGCCGGTTTTAAGCCTTGCTTATAAAAGGAACGTGTTTAGGGCTTCGAAGTAGACGGTTTTTCAGATCGACCCTTTTCGCGAGAGAGAAACGACGGAAGCATTCCGGCTGTTCTCGTTCCGTCCGCCGATCGTCGTTCCGCCGCCGATAGTCGCCGCCGCCGGTCGCCGCCTCCTCTGGATCGGACCTAGCAGTCCGTGAGGACGTTGGGAGCTTCCTTCTCCGACCTAGTTCTTGTGCGACAAGAAGCTAGGGTTCTTCATCGCTTGTATGGACTTTTGTAGAGGGATCGATCTATTTCGATCCTTGAAGAACTCAAGGCAGAAATTCGGATTTCATCTTGTTGCACCTAGGTTGGATTCGATCCAACTCCACTAAGGTAATTTATGCCTAGTATTTTTGATTAGCTTCTTGATTCAATGTTCATGGCCTGATCCAAACTCTTTTGGGTTGTTCTCTTTATCTCCGCTGCGCCTACATATGATGTATGGTTGTAGAAAACCCAACAGTGGTATCAGAGGGAGGTTCCGACCATGAATGTTGTTTCAGAAGTTAGGTTATTCCAGTACGTGCAAATCTAGGTATTTGGAAGCGTTCTAAATGTCAAGATTTCTTCCTGGAACATCAAACGTTGATGATTTTTCCAAGGGAATTCGGTGGTGATTTTGAAAAAAATTTAGACGGGGCTCTGCCCCGCACCCCGCAGGGGCTCTGCCCCTTGACCCCGCCCGCTGATCGGTCAGCGGGACCCCCGCCAGGGGCGCGGCCCCTTGGAACCCCGCCAGGAACGTCTGGAATTTCGTGGTAATTTCTAATTGTTAGAAATTGTTGTCTCCTTAGCAGTAACCGTCCCTCAAGTGGTTAATGAACCCTTGTATTGTTTTGGATTTTGAATCCAACAATGAGACGACGAGCTTGTCTACTGCTTTAAGTCGAGTTGTCTTTGCCTTTGTCCAATGCATGTAAATCTGAAGATTTGGAAGAGTTCTAAATGTCCAGATTTAGCCCTTTCGTCTATCAAAGGTTGATAGTCTTATGTTGTGTACATAAGAGATGCATGTGGATTTTTAGAAAGCCTGTTTTTCTGTGGATGTGCACACTGATCAAATGTTGATCATGGTTAAGTGTTAACCTATTATTAAAAATCCCTTCATCAAATATTAAGTATTCTGATGCCTTCCGATGGATGACACTCTTCCTGCCTCGATCGATGAAATGTGGGCTTGCCAAAGCAAGGTGCATTAATCTATCTTGGTAAGGGTGCGAGCGGATAATTGTGATATCCCACTGTCGACATCGGGTCTACCTTAACTAGGTGACCTTAAAGGTTGAGTGCCTAGAGGCATAGGGTTGGCATGCCTCATATGATGGATGCGAATACGGAGTTATTCACCAACCACACAAGAGTTGCATGAGGATGCAATTGGCAAGCGTTGCCTACCTAAATAACTGTATAGTGAGAGAAGAGCCAAAGCTGACTCATTGTGTTGGTGAAATACGGGTCTTGTCCACTAAGAGAGTAGCTCGCATGAACTCTCCGAATTGATAGTGAGGGCTATCAGTTTGAATAAAATAGTGGGAGTATTTAATTGAAGTCCAAATTAAAATAAATTGTATTTTGAAATTTTGGTACTGATTAAATTCTGCATGAATTCTTGTAGAATTCCATGGCAAGTGGATCACAATCCACCTTGTCCCTGAGAGCTATCCTTGAGAAGGACAAGCTAAGTGGGACGAACTACATGGACTGGTATAGGAACCTGAGAATTGTTCTCAGGCAAGAGCGAAAGCTCTACGTCTTGGAAGAAGAAGCCCCCGAGGTGCCGACCGGGAACTCATCCCGTGTTGATAAGGATGCTTATAAGAAGTATACCGATGACGCCTTAGACGTCGAGTGCCTTATGCTTGCCACCATGAACTCTGAGCTTCAGAAGCAACACGAGAACATGGGGTGCAAGGAGATTGATGAGCACCTAAAGAAAATGTTTCAAGGGCAAGCTCGTCAAGAGAGGTTCGATGTCACGAAGGCATTATTTTAGTGCAAAATGGGAGCTCGAGACTCGGTTGGTACTCACGTACTCAAGATGATTGGGCATATAGAGAACCTGGAAAGACTGGGTTTTCCTCTGGGTCAAGAGTTGGCCACAGATCTTATACTGCAATCGTTGCCGGATAATTATGAGCAGTTCGTCTTGAACTACAACATGAATGAAATAGACAAGACACTGCCCGAGCTCCTAGGCATATTGCGAACTGCCGAGACAAACATGAAGAAGGCTAAGCCTGCTAGTCCCATATTGATGGTACATAAAGGCAAGGGTAAGGCGAAGGGCTTCAAGAAGACGAAGGTGGGACCTAAGTCACATCTTGAGCCCAAATCTTCTGCGCTGAAAAGGAAGAGCACCGTGAAGGAAGGGAAATGCCACCACTGTGGCAAGGCTGGTCATTGGAGGAGGAATTGCCCTTCGTACATTGAGGGTCTGCAGAAAATGAAGGGAGGTATGACTTCCGCTTCGAATATTTACGTTATAGAGATAAACCTTTCTGCTCCTTCATCTTGGGTATTGGATACCGAATGTGGTTCTCACATTTGTACAAATGTGCAGGAACTGAGAAGGAGAAGATTGCTGAGTAAAGGAGAGGTGGACCTGCGCGTCGGCAATGGAGCAAGAGTTGCTGCTGTGGCCGTAGGGGTTTACCGTCTTTCTTTGCCCAGTGGGCTTGTAATAGAACTTAATAATTGTTATTTTGTTCCGGCCATAACTAGAAACATTATATCCATTTCATGCTTAGACATGATTGGATTTTCTTTTATAATTAAGAACAATTGTTGTTCTATATTTAAGAATGATGTTTGTTATGATGTAGCTCAATTGTTTAATGGTCTTTATGTTTTGAACCTGGACCATCCGATCTATAATGTAGATAATAATAAAAGACTAAGAACAAATGACTCAAATCCTACATATCTCTGGCATTGTCGTTTGGGCCATATAAACGAGAAGCGCATATCCAAGCTCCATAAAGATGGACTATTGGACTCATTTGATTATGAATCTTTTGAGCGATGCGAGTCTTGTTTATTAGGCAAGATGACTAAATCCCCTTTCACTGGTTATACTGAGAGGGCTGAGGATCTTTTGGGTATAGTACATAGTGATGTATGCGGACCCATGAGTTCTATGGCTAGGGGTGGGTATTTCTACTTCGTTACATTTACTGATGATTTCAGTAAATACGGATACGTGTATCTTATGAAGTGCAAATCCGAAACTTTTGAAAAGTTCAAAGAGTTTAAGAATGAAGTGGAGAACCAATTGGGTAAAAGGGTTAAAGCACTCCGATCTGATCGAGGTGGCGAATACCTGAGTCATGAGTTCTGTGATCATCTGAAAGAGTGTGGTATTGTATCACAGCTCACTCCACCTAGGACACATCAGCATAACGATGTGTCTGAGAGGAGAAATCATACTCTGTTAGACATGGTACGGTCGATGATGAGTCATGCAGACTTGCCTGTTTCCTTTTGGGTTTTTGCTTTAGAGACTGCTGCAATGACACTGAATCGCGCTTCGACGAAAACGGTTCTAAAGACACCATATGAGATATGGACTGGGAAGTGTCCCAGTATGTCATTCATTAAAATTTGGGGCTGTGAGGCATACGTACGATGTCAAATGCCTGACAAGCTGGAACCCAAATCAGATAAGTGTTATCTGGTGGGATATCCTAAGGAAACAAAAGGATATTACTTTTACCTACCGTCTGAGGGCAAAGTGTTTGTCGCAAGGACGAGTGTCTTCTTGGAGAAAGAGTTCTTGTCGAGAAAGACGCAAAAGGTAGAACTTGAAGAAGTTCAAGAACCACAAGTAATGAATGAACCAGAATTGGATTCTGAGCCAGGACTACAAGATGTTGTAGCTAGAGAACCTGCTCAAGAGACACAAGTCCTACGTAGATCTGGTAGACCAAGATTTGAGCCTGAGAGATATGGATTTCTCGTGTCTCAAATAGGTAATGTGTTGCTTATGGATCATGATGATGAACCGGCGACCTACCAAGAGGCTATGAATGGACCGGACTCCGACAAATGGCTTGAGGCTATGAAATCCGAAATGGACTCCATGTATACAAACCAAGTTTGGAACTTGGTGGAACCACCTGAAGGGGTACGACCCATAGGGTGCAAGTGGGTCTTCAAGAAGAAGACCGACATGGATGGGAATGTACAGACATTCAAAGGACGACTGGTGGCTAAGGGTTTCAAGCAAATTCATGGTGTTGACTATGATGAGACCTTTTCCCCTGTTGCCATGGTAAAGTCCATTAGGATATTGTTTGCTATTGCTGCGTATTATGACTACGAGATCTGGCAGATGGATGTCAAAACGACTTTCCTAAATGGAAACCTCCTTGAGGAAGTGTACATGACACAACCCGAGGGTTTTGTATCCCCAAATGAAGCCACTAAAATATGCAAGCTGAATAGGTCCATCTATGGATTGAAACAGGCCTCTAGATGTTGGAATCAGTGGGAGCATTGTTTACAAGCGAATCAGTGGGAGCATTATTGTCTTCCTGATATTGTATGTAGATGACATACTGCTGATCGGGAATGACATACCTACCCTGAAAGTTGTTAAGAACAACCTAGGGAACTGCTTTTCTATGAAGGACTTGGGTGAAGCGACTTACATACTCGGTATTAAGATCTATAGAGATAGATCGAAGAAGTTGCTGGGTTTGACCCAGAGTACGTACATTGAGAAGGTGTTGAAGCGGTTCAACATGCTTGAGTCCAAGAAAAGATTTTTGCCCATGTCTCATGGTGTGAATCTCTCTAAGGACCAGTGTCCAAAATCTTGTGAAGATAAGGACCGCATGAAGTTGATTCCATATGCTTCGGCAATTGGGTCAATCATGTATGCAATGTTATATACTCGACCCGATGTCTCTTTTGCTTTGAGCATGACTAGCAGGTATCAGTCTGATCCCGGTGAATGTCACTGGATAGCCGTGAAGAATATCCTGAAGTACTTGAGAAGGACTAAGTATGTATTCTTGGTGTATGGTGGAGAGGAAGAGCTCGTTGTAAGTGGTTACACGGATGCCAGCTTCCAAACTGATAGGGATGATTCGAAGTCTCAGTCAGAGTTTGTGTTTTGCCTGAATGGAGGAGCTGTGAGCTGGAAGAGTTCCAAGCAAGAGACAGTTGCTGATTCTACGACTGAGGCCGAGTATATCGCTGCAGCGAATGCGGCGAAGGAGGCTGTATGGATTAGGAAATTCATCGGCGAGCTAGATGTAGTTCCTAGCATTGTTTGTCCCGTAATTCTCTACTGTGATAACAATGGTGCAATTGCAGAGTGCTGACTGGGGAGAATATTGCAGATGTGAACGAGGAGATGTGAACATTTGCAGAGTGCTGACTGAGGAGAATATTGCAGATCCACTGACAAAGCCTCTCGCGCAGAGAAAACATGATGGTCATACTAGATCAATGGGTATACGATACCTGAGTGATCAACTCTAGTGGGAGTCTTGTGGGTTGCATGTAAAATATATATTTTGTTGGCTGTTTATTATTTATTCATATGATGAATTGGGTACCAATTGTTTCTTTTTACAATTAATGGCAAGTTCTTTTATTATGATATACTGTTTCTATATGATAGAATAAAATTCGTAATAAATACCCTTAGAATGTTCGCTTCCATAGGACATCAAGTACGTGACTTGAATGTGAGAGCATATGATTTCGAAGCTTCATTCTTAAAAGGTCCCTGGTCGAGGTATCATCGTAGAAGCTAAGGGTGATGATGATACATTAAGACTATCATGTGTGTTGACTGATGACCGGTTCTCACAGGTCATGATATTGTGATATCAAGTCATCACGTGGGTACTTGTTAGTGAACAAGTTGTACTGGACAGACCCAACCTGAGTCTACTTTGTGGATTGTTACTTAAATGTGTCACAAGTAGGTCTCATTTGACTATGGTGTTGTGGTCCTTTGACCTAAAATCACAGCATTCATCGAGTGAGGAAGAGCGTGCTTTGATGTCATCTAAAGTCTTCCTTGAAGAAGGTTGATGATATGGGTGGTCGTTGGGTACGTTACGAATCATTTGGGTGTTTGGGTGTGAGCAGATATGGGATTTGTCCTCCTATATAACAGGAGTTGCATCCATGGGCCCCTTGATGGAATTGGACTGAGAAAAGCATGGCCATGCTTGGTTGAGCCAATATATGATATTGGGCTCACCATTCTCTGGAAGTCCATTCTAGATCAAGAAACTTGGATTGAGCTATCATGAGGGTGACACGGTCCATGCCTCTAGTTCTTTCCGGATGTAAAGGACAAAGGGACATGACAGCACTGATACATTGGTCTTGACATGCTTATTTGAGTTATGAACTCTTATTGCTTGGGTAGCAATGATGTATTGCTAGATGCCGCTCATTGTTTGTGAGACTTTTGTTGATACTTTGTGATCAAGTGGGAGACTGTTGGAGTTTCTGAGGTGATCTCAAAGCAATCAATAGTTAGTCTTGCTGCCAACGCAATATGAGCCTATAGGGTCGCACATAAAAGCGTTTGGAGAAATTGGAGAAAGGATTGTGTTGGCCTTACTCGTATTGGATATGAGTGGAGGACCAATCCTGTGACTGCTTGGAATCAAGTTGAGAATGTCTCAAAAGGGAAATCGTTTAAAGTGTTTAAACAAACGGATTTACATTAAGTAATTCGGCTAAATGCATTAACCGAATTCGACTAAATGGTTTAGACGAATTCGGCTAATGGGATTAACCGAATTCGGCTAATGGGATTAACCGAATTCGGCTAATGGCAAATTCGACGAAAGGGTTTCGCCGAATTTGTACAGCCGAATTTATATAGTCGAATTCGTCGAAATGGGTTCGCCATATTCGGTTATTGTGATTAGTCGAATTCAGTTAATGTGATTAGTCGAATTCGGCGAATGTAAATATGGACAGATTTTCTGTTTTTCCCTCTGGTCTGCGGATAGCCGGTTTTAAGCCTTGCTTATAAAAGGAACGTGTTTAGGGCTTCGAAGTAGACGGTTTTTCAGATCGAACCTTTTTGCGAGAGAGAAACGACGGAAGCATTCCGACTGTTCTCGTTCCGTCCGCCGATCGTCGTTCCGCCGCCGATAGTCTCCGCCGCCGGTCGCCGCCTCCTCTGGATCGGACCTAGCAGTCCGTGAGGACGTTGGGAGCTTCCTTCTCCGACCTAGTTCTTGTGCGACAAGAAGCTAGGGTTCTTCATCGCTTGTTTGGACTTCTGTAGAGGGATCGATCTATTTCGATCCTTGAAGAACTCAAGGCAGAAATTCGGATTTCATCTTGGAGCACCTAGGTTGGATTCGATCCAACTCCACTAAGGTAATTTATGCCTAGTATTTTTGATTAGCTTCTTGATTCAATGTTCATGGCCTGATCCAAACTCTTTTGGGTTGTTCTCTTTATCTCCGCTGCGCCTACATATGATGTATGGTTGTAGAAAGCCCAACAGATCTGTGTTCTGTTACTATCACCGGGCGTTAGCGATAGCGCCGACGGTAGCTCCAGGTGAGCTACCCGTGTTGTTATCTGGAGGTGTTTTCCCAGAGGTAGCAGAACTGGGTTCTGTTACCAGTTCCGGGCAGAACTGAGTTCTGTTGCTAGCGCCGGGCGCTAGCGTTAGCGCCGGCAGTAGTGCCCAGCACACAGACATTGTGTTTCAGTGCTTCCTACATTCCTGGAAGCTGGATGCGTAGCAGAAAAAGTTGTGGAACTTGCAAAACCCAGCTTTTAGAGATGGGTATTAGGTGACGCTTACCCGTATCGTGCATAGTGGAATCGCGGTATTTGAGCAACGGGCCTAGCTGATCCGAACCCTCCCATAGTGGTGGTGAAGAGGTCGCCCCTCGGTGCACCGGACTATGGATGAGTGCCGGAACTTCGTGTTCACGGACTAGCTCAAATTGCTTGTCTAAGTTGTAATAAGACTTAGCGTGACAATCCTGACCTGATGAGGGTATGATGAACTGTGTGATTGAATGAGAATATAAATTGAGGAGCGAATAATGTTGTATTATATTATAGGTTATTAATCTAAAATATAAAAGCTGATGAATTGTAACGGTTGGTGACCTTGGATATGATAGGGCGTTCATTTCTCCTAAGTGATGAGGAGTGGTTTGAGACGATCAATGAGATCTATAGCCTCCACCTGTAATGCATAGAGTGCTAGGGTGGGACGATACACTAGCTGAGTGCCTTTCCATCATGTGCGATGATTAGTAGGGCGTTCTTTCCCCTCAGTGATTGTTTGTATGTTTGCATGTGTATGATGTGGCGGGTCGCTGGATCTACCGGTGGCACACCCCGGAGGGTTAGTACAGTGACTCTAGGATAACTTCATGATCGAACAACAACATACACCCTAGCCTAGTTTGTTGTTTATGTAGGTGTTAGCCACCTGGAGTTAGACCTGAGTTTTGCCTCGGTTCTTTTGTTTATTCCGCCAGTATGGGCGAAGACTGAGTACGGGCTCGGACAACCGTACATAAGGCCCAGAGGTGATAGTGCTAAAACACCTTAGAAGTGGCCAGGACGTGCCACTGCCACCGTTAGGCCATGATGGTGGTGCCTGTGGGATTAGCTACCCCACGAATAAGTGTCCCAGTCGTTAGTTTGCACTTGATTTTGATTGAGTGCTTGCGTCTCGACACTGTTTGAATTGTTTAAAACTATTTCGACGTAGATTTCATATGCGTTTATGATGTGATGTTAATCCAGTTGGGTTTATTATTTACTATTACTGCTCTTAGATGATAACACACTTCATTCTGTTTTAGCTTAGCCATCGTTGGGTACGTGAGTGTGGAAACCGCTAGGTTCGAAACAGTAGCACTTATACCTTCATTTTCTTAATATGCACTGCTCCTTATATGCTCATATATGTCAGGGTGCTAGTTTTCTCACTGTTATTAATTGTTTATACTTGCTCATATATATAATAGCCTGTTAGTTGTATTAATCTTGGTACCATGTTTATACTCATCTGCTACACTACATATTACACCGCCTGTCACTTCATGCAGCGTGGTATTTCCCTCCCTTGAGCATTAGGGCTTTGGTGGGAGTGGGAAGAATCACTTAGTCTAGTTTGAGTGACGTGTTCGCGCTTATCATTTTAGGAGGAGGCTCTGCCGAAGGCGATGCAACCGAAATCGTGGGTGTTTCCAGAGCTATGACGTGAACTTGATGTGGACTTGGCATGGACTCGATGTGGACTTGGCGTGAAGATAGAAGGCATGATGATGATCCTTGCTACCCTTAGAAACATCATCAGTCATATAGTTAGCTCATTAGATTTACCCTTTTACATCACTTTATATATTATCTCATTAGATTTACCCTTTTTCATCCGGCTTGGCATGTTACTTTTGAGCCCCAGGATTTTCTATTAACTGTTGTACTTGGACTGTGGGGTCATCGTGCCATTGTTGTGGCTATTTCTGTCTTGTATTTATATACTCATATATTTCTGTGCTCTACTACGTGGCTACTAGTCTTCCGCTAGTACTTCTTCCGCACTGCTCATAGTGTACGCTGGTTGGGTGTGATGGTAGTTCGCTTAGCACCGTCATCAGTTCGTAGCGTAGAAGAGAATGATGGGAGAGGGTTGAGACGTTCATACCTCTACTCTTCCGTTATTCCCTTCTTTGTTGTGGATTGACGGTGGTGTGCGATAAGATCCCCTGGTCGTGCCTAGTTTCAAAGGGGGGGGGGGGGGGGGGGTCTTACACCTCACAAACCAACAAATATGGTCTTATCTTCGATGTTTTTCCCAGCGTAATCTACTTCAAATTGCAATCTATGCATGCTCGCTGCTTCGAGAGCCAGTCCATGCCAAATATTATGTTAAATTCACCAAGCGGTAGTAATGACGCTTCCAAGTCAAAATCTTGATTCCCAATCCGCACCTTTACACAACTTCTCCTATCCGCGCTCATTCGAGACCCATTGGGTAGCACTACCTCCAATATATTTTTTACTAAGGTAGATTGAAAGGGAGTTTAGTTCTTAATATCCTTTGTCTTTATTAAAGCCTTTTTTATATTATTTCAAAATAGTGATATATAACTATGTGTACTAAGTGAGTAATAAAAACAAATACAAAGAAGGCACAAATATCAGCACATCACAGAAAATAGACAAGCATCACATATGACACCAGAAATATAGTAGTTCCCCAATCAACCTGGGTACATCTACTCTTCTACCCACTGGTAGGAATCCACTCCAGGTTTTTGTTAAGGTGCCCTGTCATCGAGAGTTAACTTTTGAAGGGAGTTATAACCCTGTACAAGAGGGAAAGGAGAAAAGATATATTGTTCTTCTCTTTGCTGAGAAGACTCTTGAAGATCCTGATGGGTTGTTGAGATTGGATCTTTGAAGATGATGTTGAAGAGCTCCCCCTGTCTGATTGAATTGATGACAGCTTGTGGAGGCTTCTTCTTCTTATTGTAATAACTCTTTTTCTTCTTCTTGCAATTTAGATCCCTGAGCAAATGATCTTGATTGGTGTCTCAGGTTAAAGATGATCTGCAGAGAAGAGTTAGCAAAAAGAAGATAAATAATATTTGTTCTTATCAAGAACACTGTAGATCTGTTTCTTTTTGCTTCTGTATATTTCCTTCTTCCTATTCTGGTTCTGCCTTTTCTTATTTCTTTTCCTTGTTATTGTTATTCTCTGATCTTCTCTCTGAGTATATATTCTGGAGAGCTGTTCGGCTGATTTGAATTCTTGCCGACAAGAGAGGAAGGAGATAATGTCTCTTTAATTTCCTAGATCTTCGAGAAGATAAATTGCCGTCTTTGGCTTTGCTGCAACGACTATAACCTTTAATGCTGCAACGAATATAATGTTAAGGCAACAATATATAATTTGAGACTATTCAAAATATTGCTCTGTCAGCATATATAATATTAGTCAAGCTAAAAATGATATTAAAACAATGCTGAAGATATTTCGTCAAGCCCAGCTTCAAGTTCGTCGATCTGAACATTTGATTCATCATTCTGAGTTTCTGTTGAAGATTCGTCGAACGCAGACTTGAGATCGTCGAACGCAACGTTTCGTCGACCGCTGAGATGGGGTCTGTTCGTCGACCGCTGAGACGGGGTCTGTTCGTTGACCGCTGAGACAATTTGTTCATCGACCGCTGAACCGCTGAGACGGGATCGTCGACCGCTGAGATAGCTGGATTTTGTCGAGCGCAGAGCGCCGTTTGTCGAACGCAGATAGCCGTTCGTCGAACGCAGAGAACATATATAATGTTTATTCTTCTCTTATTTTCTCATCCTATTATTTATATATATTTTCAGCCTTTTATCTTAATGGGATTTGATCTAAGTTATAAGATGTGTTATGATAGAAACTTAGACATTAAAGATGGATCCTAACTCAAATCATAACTAAGGTTCCAACAATCTCCCCCTATTTGAGTTGGGATCCTAATCCAAATTAAGACTAGGTTCTAACAATCTCCCACTATTTGAGTTGGGATCCTAATCCAAATTAAGACTAGGTTCTAACAATCTCCCCCAATTTGGTTTAGGATACCTAAGCATAAAAAGTCTTGAATAACTTAAGGCTTAAGGGTCAGAGATTATTTCTGAGATTTTATTGTCCTTTTTGAAAATATTTAATCATTATTTCTGTTGGGAAAATGATTTCTCTTAACCTCTGAAAATAAGTTGAATATGAATTCTAAGAAAGGAAAATCAAGGATAAGTAAATATGCGTCGAATAGTATTCGACGCAACGTCGAAATAAAGTCGACGTTTCTTTCAGAATGAGTCAAAGTAACTTTAAGAAGAATTCGACGTATCCTATGTCGACGTACCTCTGACTTCCAGTCGACGCATCTTGAGAAGTCGACGCACCTTAGTCGACGCACCTTCCTTATTCATCTCTCGACGTTCCGCCAGGACGAATTCGATGCTTACGTCGAATAGTAATCGACGCACGTCGATTTCTATGATTAATTCAAAAATCGCCAGATCTCTTTCCTTCTTTCATAGATCTGATTTATATGGAATCAAATTATTCTTTATAGACGTTCTGAATTATTCTTTTCCTCTAATGAATTCTTGGCTAATTTGATTAAATCCATTATGGACACTATTTGAAATCAGAATGAATACTTTCTTTCTATGGATATAATTGTTATGGAAATTTCTCCTTCTTTCTAATACTCTGCCTTCTAATTGATTACTCTCCTATAATGTTATTCTAATGAACAGAGCTATAAATAACAAGGAGGTCGGCAGAGAACAAAGAAGAGACGTGATCCACCATTTTACATTTGAAAAAGAGGAAGAGCTCTCAAGTGAAAAGAGAAAATTGAGAAATAGTGCTACAGCAAAGATCAAGCTTCCTTCTCCTTCTCACTCTGAAGCCATACTGCTGCATACTCTGATAGCTCTCACAAAAGAGAGAAAAGGCCTACAATCTCCTTCTCACTATAGAAGAGAGATTTCATTCACTACTTCTTGTGCTTCCAATCTTCTTGCTAGGAAGAAGATTCCTTCTTATCTTTATATTATCTCTCTTTCTTCTTTACCTTTATTTAACTTTTCAAATACTGTAAAAGAGTTTTTAGAATCTCTCTTCAAAAAATTCAGTTGTATTGGTTCTAAGAGTCTCCTTTTCAAAAGACTCAGTTGGTTCTAAGAGTCTCCTTATCAAAAGACTCAGGGTGGTTCTAAGAGTCTCCTTATCAAAAGACTCAGTACAAGATAGTGAATTCCTACCAAGGGGGTAGAAGAGTGGACTACCCAAAGTTTGGGGAACCACTATATTTCCTTATGTTGTGCTGTGATTTCTTTTCTTGCATTTACTTTCTTTACTTATTTAATTCTTGTTGGTGTGTGGGAAGCCTTAATCTGTGATCACCACATATAAATATATATAATTGCACAAAATATTTTAAATCTCTATTCACCCCCCTCTAGAGAATTCTAGTGAGGTTAACTGTGCACTTTCAATTGGTATCAGAGATAGGTTGATCTAAAAAGGATAACTCCTTGATAAAAAAGATCCTACCTCTTATTTATATATATATATATATATATATATTTCTAAAAATTATTTTTCACATGGCACAAATCAAAGATTATGCTTCCACCAGACCACCAATGTGCAATCTTGAAAAGTTTGCAGTTTGGAAAACAAGAATTAGGATTTATATGAATTCTATTGATGAAGATTTATATAATGTTATCTTGACAGGTCCTCCCAAGACTTATAGAAAAGACTCAAGTGGGGAAGTGACTCAAACACTTGTCCCAAAGGCTGAGTGGACAGTTGAAGAGAAGAAGGCAGGAACATGTGATGCAAAAGCTGTAAATATTCTGGTCTCAACCCTCTCTGATGAAATCTTTCAAAGGGTTGTTGAGTGTGAATCAGCAAAAGAAATTTGGGAGGCTCTCATAAAGATGGTAGAAGGAAGTGCTGATGAAAGAAAAGATAGGAAGGCTCTATTGATCTCTCAATATGAGAACTTCCAAAAGAAGAATGAAGAAAGCATCTCTGAGATGTATGATAGATTTAGTCTGATCATCAATCAACTAAGGGACTTGGATAGAGAAATCTCTCTCACAGAGATCAATGACAAACTGCTGATGAGTCTCCCAAGTTCATGGGACTCAAGGATATGGGCAATAAGAGACACAAGAGGACAAAGGGAAATTTCAACAGATGCTCTCTTGGGAAAACTCAGATCCTATGAGCAACTGCTGAAAACCAGAGAAGAGAAGAAGAGAAGAGAAAACACCCCAACTTCTTCAAAAGACAGGAACATTGCATTAAAAGCAACAGAAGAAGGAAGCTCTATCACCGAAGAAGAACTATTTAGTTTCCTGGCCAGAAAATTCAAGAAATGGGCCAGGACAGATGGATCAAGAAGGAGAGAGTCAAAACCAAGGTATGACAAAACTCCTACTAAAGAAATTATTTGTTATTCTTGCAGGAAACCTGGACATATTGCCCCAGAATGTCCAGAAAATGCTGAGACAAAGAAAGATCTGCAAAAGAAAGATCTCAAGAAAAAGGGGAAGAAGAAAGAAAGAGGCTTTATAGCAGATGCCTGGAGTGATACAGACTCTGAGGACAGCTCCTCTTCTAAGAGTGACAATGAAGAGCCTAAGCAAGAAGATCTATGCTTAATGGCCCTTGAAGGCTCAAAGAATGATGATGGTGCTAAATCATGGAGTGAGACAGGATCAGAAGAAAGCATATCTTCTGAAGATGAAAAAGAAATAGCCTTATTCTCATAGAGGAATCTGAGGATAAGGATGAGGTAAGCATTTTTGATAAAATAGATTTTCAAGGTGAAAATTTCAGAAATGATTTTATGGGAATGTGTCTAGATCAACTAAAAGCTACACAAGAAATTAAAGATCTAAAAGAACAAATCAATGTGGCTAAAAACCAGAGAAATAGAGAAGTTAAATGCTCTAAAAATTATGAATTAAGGGCTAACATCATAGAAAAGGAGCTAGAAAGGGCTAGAATAGAAAACCAGCTCCTCAAGGATAAGGTATCCCATGCAAAAGCCTTTGAAGAATCAATAAACATGAGAAGCCAAACTCTCAAGGAAATCACTGAACAACAAATAAGGAGACATAAAAATCTCGGTCTAGGGACTGATCCCTCAACCAGCCATATTCCATCCAACAAACCTGCTTGGATGATCCCTATAAAATTCATAAAACCCATCAAATCAAACCAAGAAAAAGACTCACTAAATAAGGAAGAAGACTCCCTCAAGGAAATAAAACAATTTGATGAAACATCATATTATTCAGCTGATGACTCTCAAACTTCATCTGAATAAGCAACTAAGCCAAAAGAAACAGTACATAAAAGAACAAAATCAGATAAAGGGAAAAAGAAAATGTATGAAGATACAGTTGCGTCGACTTTATATCGACGCATGAATGATAGTGCGTCGACTTTTACTCAACGCAACCTCTCAGATGCCTCGACCTCTACTCGACGCTTGAATAAAAGTACGTCGACATCCAATCGACGCAACTTTTTCCATGCGTCGATATCAGATCAACGCTATCAGGAGAAAGCGCCGAATATAAATCGAAGCAACTATCAACATGCGTCGAATAGATATCGACGCACAAAAATTCAGAGCAACTTAAATGCCTATCCTCCAAAAACCTTCTATAATTCCCATTCAGGATCCATTCATCCTAACCATGATTTCCATCCTAATCAACACCTCTATCCTAACCAAAATTTCTACCCTAAACCTGGTAACCAAAATTCCCATCCAAATCAAACTTTCTATCCTAATCAACCCTTCTATCCTTCTCTAAACTCAAATTATCATAAGAATAAGATAATCAAGTGCCATATATGTAACAAAACTGGCCACCTTGCCAAACAATGTTGGCACAACCAATCAAACTATCTGTAAAAATTAGTCCAAGACTGACTTAGAACTAGGAAGAGATAAAAAGAAATAAACACTTAAAATTCTTTAGGAAAATCAAAGTCACGTCGACTTCTAATCGACGCACCGTCGATGACTCAACTCAATAAGTGAAATCGACGCATACGTCGACTCCAATCGACGCATACGTCGATAGGAAACCCTATCATCCCAAATCAGACTATATCGACGCTTACGTCGAACTCCACTCATCATAATGTCGACTTCATAAAAACGAGCGGCAATACTAAAATATTTTCGGTCACATCCACTGAAGTACCGAATAAGCCTCGAATTGAGTCCCGTTTCGACGCTTCACCTAACTTAAAAAGACTCTTAAGTTAGAAACCTTCACTACTCTGCATCCTTCATCTTTCTTGCTTCTTAGTCCATCCATTTCCTCCTCTCTCACTGACCTAAAATGGCTCCCAAGATAAACTCTGGCTTCGACATTGACCTCGACTCCTTCCAAGCCGCTGCAGAAAATTATAAGAACATCATAGCTCTCTTCACTGAAGCTGGATTGGACAAACTCATCTCCACAAGATGTAAGCTCCTGGAAACAGAGCTCACAGAGCTGATGACTCATGTTCAGATATCTGAACAAGGAGAAATCCAGGGAACAATCTATGAGACACCAGTCTCAATCTCTGCAGAACATATTAAGACCACCTTTGGTCTTCGATCAGGTATATCCTAATATTATCTTTGTTCAAATAAAATAGGGAAAGGAAATCAATTTCCAAAGAGTAACCTCATAAGTCTTCATCATTCCCTTATTAGGTGATGAATATATAGACCTCACACCTGATGAAATCAAGCATCTGCTAACCACCATGAAGTTTTCAAAGGATAAACCAATCCATCTAAAGAAAATAGACTTTTCTGAGGAGTACAGACTGCTAGCAGATATAGTAGGAAAGATACTACTATGCAAAATTTCAGCCCATGATGCAGTACCCAAGCAGCAACTGAACATCATGGGGGCACTTGTGCTGAAGAAGAAGGTGGACTGGGCCACATGCTTGCTCAAGATGATAGGCTCCAAATACTCACACAAAGAAAATGCATATATGAGGATTATGAGTCAAGTACTCTTCCACTCCTTCCCTGACCTCTGTAGGTCAAAAGGATACCCCATTCCTCCAGGGAAAAGAATGTCAATAGCTCTATTCTCCAAGTGGACCAGGCAAATCCCTAAGTCTGGTTCCATTCCTGAAAGGACTCCCTCTCCTCCTAACTCTCCTGTTCATCCATCTCCTCCTCCTCCTCCTCCTCAAAGAGAAAATCCTTCTCTACCACCATCATCCACTCCAATAGTCTCTACCACCCTCACAACTCCTACTCTACCTACCTCTTCTCAAACACCTGCTCCTCCTCAAACAACAGTTTCTCCATCTCCTCCTCCTCCTCATACTTTCTCATCCTCTTCACCTCCATTATCACCAATACCTTATACATCAACTAACCTTTCTCCACCCTCATCACCACCTCCACCACTCTCTCCTCATCACCAATCACAACATGAACCATCTGCATCCACTGAAGCCCTCCTTACTCAGTGCATTGCATCAGCAGCTCAAACATTCCAAGCAATGCTGGATGAGCACTGCTCCCAG
This sequence comes from Dactylorhiza incarnata, assembly GCA_033032865.1. Taxonomy (NCBI): domain Eukaryota; kingdom Viridiplantae; phylum Streptophyta; class Magnoliopsida; order Asparagales; family Orchidaceae; genus Dactylorhiza; species Dactylorhiza incarnata. The sequence goes on from JAWHQI010000005.1 coordinate 376,690, forward strand.
ATTCATTCCTCCATCCTTCACATGCACACCCAAATAGATGGGGTCAGTGCCTCTGTGCAAAATCTGAAGACCTCTCTCTCTTCCTCTAGAGTAACCAGGTCTTTCATAACCTCCCTGGCCAGGAAGGTCAAGAAGGGGGAGAATCTAGATGAAGAGCAGCTCTCCAATCCTAAACCTCTCTCTCATAAGTCCCCTCCTTCCTCAAAAGATGATAGTCTTGCACTTCTCAAGACAATTGGAAATGAAATTGTACCTGAGCTACACTCTGAAGAACAAACAATAGAGGTACTTAATATAGCAAGAGAGGCTGCAAATCAAGTGGTACTATTACAAGGGGAGGCAAGCAGAGCAGACAATGAAGCTGAAAAGGAAAATGTGGCAGATGGTAAGAAAAATAAAGAGACTGAAACTCAGGGGGAGCTGGATACAATCTATTCGTCGACCGCTGAGACGGGGACTATTCATTGACCGCTGAGACAATCTATTCGTCGATCGCTGAACCGCTGAGACGGGATCGTCGACCGCTGAGATAGCTGGATTTCGTCAAGCGCAGAATGAATATCATTCGTCGAGCGCAGAGCGCCATTTGTCGAACGCAGAGAGCCGTTCGTCGAACGCAGATAATATATATAATTTTTATTCTTCTCTTATTTTCTCAGCCTATTATTTATATATATTTTCAGCCTTCTATCTTAATGGGATTTGATCTAAGTTATAAGATGTGTTATGATAGAAACTTAGACATTAAAGATGGATCCTAACTCAAATCAAAACTAAGGTTCCAACATAGATGACACTCCGATTCGCACCACGAAGTCCTTAGACAGAAAGGAGTGCGATGCTCTAGTATTAAAAAGTGCTCTCGCTGGATAGTTGAAAATTAGGACAAAGCCTAATTGCTCACATAAATAAACGTATAGTCGCACATGAAATATAAATCACGTCAAGCTATAGAAGATAAATTATTATTCATACCTGTGACAACATCATTTTGTCCGATGGCTTCCTGTTGTCCAAGCAAGTAGACTCTCGGCTGGGTCGAAGGATGCTGGGAAGCAGAAGACTCCACAACTTTGCCTTTCTCCACATAATTTGAACCCGCCGCACGAGCATAGTCTACTTCTTGGTTTTCTTCCTTCGGGGGACCACTTCGACATGCTTGGGCTTTGTGCCCCACCTTTCTGCAAGTGAACCACGTTAAGGGACCCCGTGACATAGTTGCTCCCGATACATTATAGGGAGCTGGTTCCGCGAACCTAGGCTGCCTCTTGTTCTTTCTGAACTTAGGCTTTGACTGAGAGGTCGGCGAGTGAAACTCTGAATTCTTTGCATTGAGGCCTTTCATGTGTTGCACTCTCTGCATATCCATTTTTAGAGATCTGGCATTTTGTACCAGAACATGGAAGCCGAATGTCATTGGGTCTGCTAGAAGCTGCCTGAACTCATCATGAAGTCCTTCATAGAACTTATTTATCTTTGTCTCCTCATATTTTACCAAAGATCTCGCATAGCGACACAGTCCGGTGAAATCAAGAAAATAATCATCTACAGAGTTATCACCCTGAATTAAACACAGAAACTGGTTTTACAACGCAATGCGCTGGGCAGAGGGGATAAACCTCTAGAGGAATAGTTTTGAGAATTCTACCATTGAGACATCAATAATTTATCTACTAGCGAACTTGTGCACTTCTAGTTCCTCCCACCAAAGCACTGCCTTTCTATCCAGAAGTAAAGAGGCTAAGATGACCATCATAGCTTCTTTCATTGTTGTCACTTTTAAAGTTCTCTTTATTCTTGACAGTCAATCCTCTGCCTCAGTTGGGGATTCATTCACCGAGAAGGCTGGAGGATGGAAGCTCAGAAAATGCTTCAGTTGTTGGTCACGAGCTCGTCCCATAACTACATGCTCGAATCTATGATCCACCCTAGGCTCCACCGCAGGTTCCACTACAACAATAGACACTCGAGCCACATCTAGAGTAGGAGTAATAGGCTGTTCAAGCCTTCCTGCCTGAGTATTGATCATCATGAAGACCGCTTCGTTGACTAATCTAATCATTTCAGCAGAAGGAGTGGTCATTAGCACCTCAGCAGATGCACTACTTTCAACAGTGTTATGGGGTTGAGACTACCACGCACCACTCCTAGTCACATATAATCATGTAATACACAATTTAGTGACCGAAAACATAATAACAAACTATCATGGAATGCTCTGGTTCTGTAAACAAGCATATTTTTTTTATTCCTAAGTGGACATTCTTATCAAATTTTGTCGTTTTAGGTGAATGCACATCACGTGCGCTCTACCCCTTAAAAGTAATTTGACCTCGAATTTTATAAACTACGGACTGACTCCTAAAGTCCGATACCAAATTGTAACACCCTGCTAGTACAAACAATATAACAATAGGCCCGACTAGGACCCCACACCATATTGAACACACTAGCCAGACATTAATAAGATGCTAAACAGAAAAGAACTAGACGAGAGTATAATCAAAGCGTAAGAGGAAGCTTTTACATAAACATTAAATTCAGAATGTCCACATACTCAGGAATGTCAACTAAAGAGATATGGCCTTAAGGTCTTACATTCAACAAACATATCCAACTCAAAATCATATTGTCGGATCTGTAGGCGCCCTTAGGGGGGGGGGGGGGTGAATAAGGGTTTTAAAAACTTTTATGGCTTAAGTGAAATTATAGATATATGTTGAATATATTTTACGAATTATTTCACTCAAGATAATGCTTTATGCTTTTATGAGACAGTAATGCACAAAGCAAGAGAGATGGAGACTTTGTTGCTACCGCCAGCGATAGAAGTAACCGCTCAGTGTTAGTGACAGAGAACTCCCTTTTCTTTAGATTTAATGGATCAAAGAGAACAAATCAATACTGGAGAAAATAATAATATTATTGCTTTATGAATGATTACAAAACTTGATCCCAATGACGCTTGGAATTGAGACGTACGTAAAAACCCTTTTGGTTTTCTATATCGACCCTTCTCCCAAGGAATAGTGGCTCTAGCCTATCTCTCCCCAGATGAGGCATCGAGCCGCCACCTAGATCTAACCCTAGACCTAGTCGCCATACCTACGCGACGAATTCTCCCTAGTCCTCGCAAGGCCCTACTCGCCAACACGGGCAAATTTCTCTACCGATAAAAAAGGATAAGAGTTACAAGATAAAAACTAAAAAAATCAAAAGACTCCCTCAAAGATTGAACTTGAAGAAGATGTAGGCATGATCGATCTGTCTTCAAGTTCTTAGCATTCATGAGTGTTGATGGAGTTCTCTTGGCTGCAAGGAGGAGGCTCTCAAAAAAGTTTAGGAGTTGTTGCTTTCTATTCTTCGTATATCAACACCGCTTAAAGGAGGAGGACTGCTCTTTAAATAGACTCGGATCCTAGTGCCAGCGGTAGTGCGACCACCGAGCGGTAGTCTCTTTAGGAAAAAGGCTGGCTGATATAAAAATTAATGAAAGGATTTGTATGAATTTTAGAATTGTTGTTGATGTTCTCCAATTCTATATCCGATGAAGGCAAGTGTACCTTATCGTTTATAGTATATGATACTTAAGAAAAATATCAAGGTTGTATTTAAACAATGGTCTGTCGAATACTTCTACTTCGAGAAAACAGACGATTATTCTATCGGAGAGAGCGGAAAAGAGATATAATTTAAACTAAATAAAAGAGAAAAAAATAAATAAAAAAAAACTTGATTAAAATGCGCATTGAAATGAAAATAAAAGATAAATTATTATAATTCTAATCTATGCCTTGACCGTGGAGATTCCTAGCATATGAACGCACCTCTCTCAAGAAATACGCCCACCTGAGATTAGGTTGAGCAACCGAACTCTCATTCTATAATCAAAACTCCTAATACTCGCTTTAACGAGGTGAATCCCACTATAGGATTTGACTCATATCCAGAAGATTTATGTCATCCTCTCTCGAGGGTTGCGTGCAACTCTTTTTATTCTCGACTGATCAATTCGTACGCACGAGCCTCTCGGCTAACTAGAATACAAAAATAAATATCAAAATTCATAACCGACATATGAACTCAGTACCGACATTTTTCGAGAATAAATCGAAGGTAGAAAAGAAATGAAAATAAGGCAAAAGATGATTTCATAACAAAGCTTGTAGAAATTAAGAACTAACTACTTACTAAAAAAAGGAAAAACTTGCTATAAAAATAAAGAAATGAAATAAGAAGGAAGAGACTTTAGATAAATGAAAAGAAACTTAAAATTTCATTGCCATAATAAAAGGAGATTACAGAAACTAAAAACTAAATTACATTGCGTGGAAATAAAACTAAACTAACTTGCATGAAATAAAAATACAAGAAATAAAACTAAACTAAGAAAAGAAAAATACATTAAATAAAAACTAAGCCTAGAAATGAAAAATAGAGAAAAACTGTACAAGAAGAGCCCAAATGGGCAGGAGGATGAATTGCTGGAGTCGGGCTTTTGAATTTATTAGAAAATTTTTGAGATTACACGCCCTCGGTCACGGGGTGTGACCTAGGGGATGTCTAGTGAAATGATGGCAGAGGTCTGAATCTGGTGGAAGCGGCTGTAAAAATGGCTTGATTTGACAATTTGGGAAGTACACGCCCTAGGTCGCGGGTGTGACCTGGGGCATAACCTGCACGGGAGCCAACAACAATCGAGTTCGGCATGCGGCATGCATGGAGGCTCTAGAAAAGTCAAGGAGGACACGACCGTGACAAGCAGGTCATGGGCATGTACATGGGCGACTTCATTTAATGCGACATGAGCTTGATTAGCGGCGCAGCGGAAGTCAGAAATCAAACTGGTGAGTCACAGCCGTGACTAGCAGGCACACGGGCATGACTGAAGTCAAATCTGCACGGAATTTCAACCTGGACACGACAACATCACTGGATTGATCTTTAAATTTACACGCCCTTGGTCACGGGCGTGACCGAGGGTGTGACTTCATTCGTCTTGATGGCTGTCCAAATTCGGCTTGATGAGGTCTCAATTCGGCTAGACTGAGAGTTCCACGGGCGTGACCAGTTACACGCTCTTGGGCACGGGCGTGACCTGGGGCGTGACTTGATTCATCTTAATGCCTGTGCTCAAATTGCACGGTAGCAACTCTGGACCTATTTTAAAAAGACACCCTTGGTCACGGGCGTGTACTTCATTTTTGAGCAAAAACTCCAGAAAATATGCAAAACAGAAATACAACTCTTATTAGGACAAAGATTATTAAATAAAGGGTTTTTAAACAAAATAGAAATAATATTTACAAATTTATATAAAAATTAACCTAAATACTATAATAAAAATAAACACAAATCCTACTCATCAAATACCCCCATACTTAAGCTTTTGCTATTTCAGAGTAAAAGTATGAGAAATATTTATAAGACATTAATAAAGTCTTGGGGGCTTGATAGATGAAGTTCCTGCACACTATAAACACATGGAAAATATTATCAAATACAATGAGATTTGTTATTCTCAAACCAAGAGATGTGGAAAGCATGTTCCAACCATACAACGACACGCAGGCCGACAGTACAAGTAAAACTGTAAAATAGACTGGCCTTCAAGGACCAACTCAGTAGTGGGCTTCAGCCCCCTATTTCCCGCTAGGCTCACCAACACCTGCACCATCCACAAATAAGAGGTAAACGAGGGTCAGCTATAAGCTGAACACAAACCGCATAATAATCCCACCCCCAACCATTCTAGCTGGCTCAGGGGCGGGGCACTGCGAACCTGTAAGCAAGTCGTATATGTACTATGTAATAATAATAAAGAAAGTGCATCTACTCTACAAAGGGTTAAGTTTAAAGCACAATCAATATTCTAGGTTGAGCATCAAAGAAAGGTGGACTTAGGTATGCACATGATGTTGGTAGGGTTCACCCGGAGGATCCCCACAACCACCTAAGCAACCGCATGGGGCTAACATAACATCAATTCATCGTATCACAAATGTGGAAACTCACGACCACACATTTCATGCACACAAGGCATGCTTTCAAAGTACTCTTTCACGAGCACCAACACCACCCTACGTTATACAACCTTAGGTTTGAAAAAGAGCTTTTGGCCGGTCTAGGTGAACACCTTCCACGGCCTCTCCATGATCATACGATATTCAAGAGGTTAAGACCTCTCACCGATCTGCATGGAAACGAGTTTGGTTCATCTTTGCCCATGCTCTAGTCGTCGTGTTCCATCAGCACAATGCGGGTACAGTTTCGCCTCGACTCGTAAAGGTTTAGCACATATAAGTGATACTCAAAAGATAAGCTACACACCTAAACCTTACAAGAGGACATAGGCTTCACAAATACAACCAACGAAGGAGGTCCAAGACACACTTCAAAATTCATGGTGAAGGTTTGCGTTCAACCATAACCCAAGCATGGGGCTTCCGTTAGGCTCTCCAAAATACACCTAAAACTCAAGTCCCACATTTAAAATGACATATCTCACAGAGTTATTCTCTAGCACACATTCTAGTCTTAACCTAAATGCGCGTCACAAATCAAGCATCACCGTTCCGGGCTAACGGCCACAGGTAGGCTTCACACAAAATGCCAAAATCTGTACGAATACCGGATTTCTACATGCAATATATATCGGTGATGAACACAATTGACCCAGAGTTCCAAAGAACTAAAGGGAGTCCTACACTTCACTAATTAGTGAAAGAGACAACCCAATGCAAACATAGAAAAAGGGATGAAAGGACCAAAACACATATCCTAAGATCGGGAGGAAGGATCCTTTCCCTTTCCAGTCTCTTTGGCGCCATGAGAATCTAAGATTTCAATCAGATGGAAAGAACCACACCGGACTGCTCTTCATGTATCTGAAAATGGTTCGCGATTTAGAGCTCCGAAGCTCCAGTAATGGACAAAAGAGTCCTCATCTTCCATGATTTTCTTCTGTCTCTAGCTTGGAGAGAGAGTCGGCTGAAAAGTGGTCCTAAACCTTTTATCCAAGTGTATTTATATAGCACAGACCAAGACGCCAACATTAGGTTTAAATCCCATATGAAGATAGACGACCGCGGTCCGTCAAAATGAAATAGACAAAAGCACCATCTCTGTCTGTGTCATCGAGTCACTCAACGACATAGATTTGCTTGTGTCGTCGAGTCTTCTCGATGACACACACTTAAGCCTATGTCGTCGAGTGGTATCGATGACACACTATTCTAGTCCATGTCATCGAGACCACTCGACGACACACAACCTGTGTCGTCGAGAGATCTCGACAACACTCCACTCCAGTTTGTGTCGTCAAAACCACTCGACGACACACAACCTGAAGTTGTGCAGTTGTAGCGCACTTCCTCTGTTAGCCCATAAACTTGGACTTTCCACCATTTGGAAAATGGCGTGTTACAAGTAAGATGATAAACATAAGCATAAGACTACATGAGAGTATATACAGCACTAGCGGAAGCTTTCAATAAACAATAACATAAGAATGTCCATCTACTCAGGAATATCATCAACAGATAGTTATGGCCTTATGGCCTTACATTCATCAAATGTTTCAAAACTCTAAAACATGCAAGAATACATCAACACGCATGCAAAAAATACATGTAAAAGCAGTAAAGTAGGTTGGCCTTCGAGGGCCAACTCAATATTGGGCTTTTGGCTGCTATTTCCCATTCGGCTCACCAACACCTACATCATCCACAAATTAGAGGTAAACAAGAGTCAGCTATGTGCTGACCACAAATTGTATAATGATCCCACTGTAACATCCCCATTCCTATTAGACCCCTAATGCGAATTAGGTCATGACAAGTGTCATGAAATTTGACCTAGGGCAAGAAGGTGACCCTAAGGACCAAAGAGACCAGATGATCTCACCTAGTGAGCCCCTATAGATAAAAGTCAACCTAGTTCAATTTACCTCAAATTGAACTCATAAGCTTAAATTGACCTCACCATTAACTACCTAACCCTAAAGGAGATTCAATTGACCATAAACCACATGAATTGGTCATCCAAATTAGGCAATTTGACCAAAGTCAACTCTAGCTCAAAATGGGTAAATGCGCCCTAAATTGGTTCTATTAGACTTCAAATTACCAAATTAACTTCACCAATACTCTCCTAACCATTAAGGGAGACCATTAGGGAAATAATAATCAAGAGGGCTCAATCAATTTCATGAAATTGACGAAAGTCATCTTTGGGTCAACGTGCCCAATTCAACCCTAAGTGACCCAATTAGACTTCAATTGGTCAAATTGACCTCAACATTACTATTTGTCCAGAAGTCCGCGACCTCAACTTTTCGATCAAAATTATCGGCCCCGACAGTCATGATTTTCTAAGACCGTCCAGAACGCCTGTCTCGCCTCTGTCAAATTCTCTATGGCACAAGCGGTCTACTTCCAGCGAGACCGCATGACCGCACAGTCTGGAGTTTTCTCTCCTTTTTACTATTTGCACCCAATGTATCCTCTCTTCCGTGCCCCGGTTCTCCTGTACCCCGGACAACCCGTTATTTATTGAGCTGCCTGTTTGGGCAGGCCCCCACGTCTATAAATAGAGGGGTAGGGGTACCAGAAAAGTGACTTTTGGATTCGAGCCTCCATCTTATGACCTGTATAAGCGGTCTCGAATTTTGTCTCTTTTCTACCTCTCTCCCTGACCTGTTTCAGATTCATCTGTAATCTCTTTTTATAAATCAGACCAGGCTTCTTTGCTTAATAACCTCTCTTTTAACCTCCTTTAGCCCGAGTAACCAACACTCTACAGTTTGCCCTCATCCTTTGTTGTGTGAGTGTTGGAGGAACAATTTATGTGCCAACAGAACGAAGACAGGACCTTCAGATCGGAGTATTAGCTGAATTTGGCGTCCGTACAAGATGTTTGACTGCGAAAATCAGCCAGCCAGTGGTCACCCCTACTCAAACAGTGCAACCTCTTTAGAAGCTCTCGAGCTTTGCATCGAGATCTGCCTCGACCAGGCTCGTTGAGAGGTCGCCCAGGCTCGACAAGAGACATCCCGATAGCTCGAAGCGAAGAATCAAGTCCTGGCAGTGATCACCTAGAGGATAATTCGTCAGACTGATCAGATCGCTACCCCGGATCCTCTAGCTGGTGGTCATGCACCTACCGCACGATCCCTCAACCCGCAAGTCCTATGCGGTCTCAGGCTGGAGATTTCATGGCTCGCCGTGATTTTTTAGAGTAGCAACTCAGGTAACCCCAGCCCTATTGTTGAATTTCCAAAAGGATTATGCCTATCCTCCAGCTTCTACTGCTGCCTTTCCTTCTGCTCCATCCGATGCTGTTGAAGCGAAAGAGTCTTCTCCTTTTACTGATAGAGTTAGTTGGGAGCCTATTCCCAATGGCTTCAAGGAGCCTCGACTGCCTATGTTCACTGGGGAGAGTGACCAAGTCTCTCATCTCTAGGCTTTTGAGTCCACTATCGCTCTGAGATCTCTCTCAGATGCGATGAGGTGTAAACTCCTGATCACCTCCCTTGATGGGAAAACACTAGAGTTATTCTACAAGCTCCCTCCCTAGTTTATCACTTGCTTTGTCATTCTTAGGCAAGAGCTCCTCCTGAGATTTGCAACCTCTAGGAAAAGGAAGAGTGGCCCTGAAACCCTCTTTAGAATCAAGCAGGGAAAAAGCGAGACTCTAGCTCGCTTTGTGGATCGCTTCCAAAAATAGATCCTTGGGATAAGAGATGTTGATTCCTCTCTTTACATGGTGGCCTTAGTAAATGGCCTTTAGGAAGTCCCTCTAAATTTTGAGGTCACTACTCGAGAGCCCAACTTTTATCAAGAGCTAATTAGCATTATTAACCGATTCATAGAGGGGGAAATCAGTAACCCCACATATGTCTCAAACATAATATCTAGAGCCATCCAGGAGGGCTCTGCTGGTTTCTTTCCTGCTCAGCAGTCGAAAAAACCTCATCGCTAAGAGTTCTAGATGTTGGATCTTGCGGCGCCCTTAGGGGGGGGGGGGGGGGGGGTGAATTAGGGCTAATATTTACTTTGAAATTTTTCTAAAATATTAAGATAATTTTGCAATGATAAATAAGTAGATTTTTACACAACCAAAATAATCACTTATAAAATCATGAGGAAATTGGAAATTAAATTTTATTTTCACAAGTGATGAATACAAAGAACTACTGATCTTAATAAAGCTTAAGATCAAGGCTATGATAAAAATAAACTTTTTAATTTATCGGTCCTTCAACCAAGGACCGGCCAGCTATAGCGTATCTCTTCCTAGATCTTACTAGTAGCCTCCCCTAGATCTCTCCATAATCTAGACGCTGCACACAAGGCATCAATTTACTCCTAAGCCACACAAGGACCTAGACGCCACGCGCAAGGCGGCGATCCATACAAGGACCTAGATGCCACGCGCAAGGCGGTGATTTACCCTAAGCCACACAAGGACCTAGACGCCACGCGTAAGGCGACGATTTCCCCTAATCCACACACGGACTTAGACCCCACGCACAAGGCGATGATTTCCTCCTTCGATTACAAAATGATAAGATAAAATACAAAATAGAAATTCAGATATGAAACTCCCTAAATATGAAGCTCTGAAGACGGCGTCGAATCCTTGCAAAGATTGCTTGAGATACTGCACAGACCGTCTCTTCTTTGCTCTTGAACATTCTTGACAAAATGGGAGTTCTCAGAGTTTTGGATCTCTCTGGACGGAATGCACTAGGGTATAGGTACTCTAGATGCTGGAAACTCTGTTCTCCGCAGAAAAATGAACCAATTTATATTTTTCGCTGTCGGAATCCGATAGCTAGATGTCGTCCGACAACGTTATCTTCTCTGTCTGCCACCTGTCCCATGAATGTAATGTTTCTGCGAGATTATAGTCGTGGAGCTGTCATCGACAACATCGATGTTGGAATTCCGACAGTGGATATAACCGTTCTTCGTGCAAATCGTACGGAACATGCCCGTCGTCATGCTGACGTCATTTTCGTTGTCGGATTCCTACATCTAGATGTCGGAATCCGATAGCTCCTCTTCATTTTTGCCATCCGAAACTTCTCCAGACTGTAGATGGAGTCGTTCTCATCTCTGAAATGGGGTGGACCGTTCCGTAACTCTTCATGGATTGAAAGTTATGTCCATTTTAAGATCAGCACACAAAACTCATCCTTTTGCTTTTTCTAAAGTGTACACACTCTTGGATCAAGCCCATGAACGAGGACTTGTCTCCTCATTCAACCTGTACAACCTGGACACTATAAACACACAAAAAACTAGATCAAATATATCATGGTATTTGTTATTCTCAATCCAAGAGATGCAGAACGCAAGCTCCAACACTAGCCCCCTGCTTAAAGGGGAATGAACGTTCGCCACCACCATCCATACCAGGGTCACCAACAATTCCAACCAAAAGGACCTCTGCTGCCAACCCCGGTTGCTCCAGTTCTCTAATCAACACCTGTCAACCAGGTCCAATTCTGCCAACCACCTCTCCCAACTTTGTCACACCCTTCTTTCGATGATTCTCAGGAATCTTTTACCGAACTCAACCTGCCCATGTGATGAGTCTAATATTTATAGTGTTCTATGGACTCATCCGGGCTAGTTTTCATGCACATGCGCTTCAATTTTAGTTCATTATTGCTTATATTTCACTTGTTCACAGTTCTCACATAAAGTCCACATTTAGGCCCGTTGTGGTGTGCAATTGCGCACTATTTTGCGGGGGTAAGCACATTGTGCTCCCCATTCTATTTATGCTATTATACTTGTGTTAGAGGTGTGTTCCCAGCGTTTGGATGTGTTGTGCAGCTGGGCAGATTGTCCATATTGCCCAAAATTCATGTCTGTATGAATCGCACGGGCGTGCATTTTCTTCACACACGGTTGACTACGACCGTGCGCGATGATCGGCTGGCCAATATGGTGTTCTGTCCCAGCTCATGCGATTTGTTCTCGCACGAGCTATTCGCCCGTGCGTGAGTAAAATCGCACGAGCTCTCTTGTTGTCCAAATTTATATGTTTCTTATTGCCCGTGCGTTTGCTTCACGCACGGTTGGATTCAACCATGTGCGAAGGAAACACACGATCTCCTGCTGATAGCCTGTTTTTTGAGCCTTCTGGATTTGCCCGTGCGTTTTTACGCACGGTCTATTTTGACCGTGCATGAGTAAAATCGCACGGGCGCTTCTGGGTCATCTTCCTGGGCTTCTTGTAAGTTTAATATCACACGGTCCACGCAAGGTCGTGCGTTCGACCGTGCATGACCAAATTTCTGATTGTTTTGTATAAAAGCTGTAGATCTCTCCCTAAACCAGATCAATCATCTTCTTCCGCCATTTCTGCTGCAAGAGGTGCTCCAGCTCCATTTGCTTCCAATCTTCCTCCACCTTTTTCCCGAGGCCACCTCGCATCATCCAAGTGCTTCAAGGAGAGGATTCTACACTCATCTTCATCGCCAAGAAAGGAGTTCTTCGCATTGAACGTGGCTAGATTGCAATATACTGGAGAAGATGGGTCCATTGGGAGGAAGTGACAAACCTCCTCTACCCCGGACGTAGTCGCGGACCGATCTAGGATGCAGATTGACAACCCGACGATTCCTACCGTGAATCTATAAAGAGCCTCCGGATTTTGTTGTATCTCATGCCTTTTTCTCCTCTTGGACTATTGTTGTTAGTATAATCTTCTATATTTGATGATGTTTGCACTCAACATTTGATTTAATCTTCATCTCATTGTTATGCAATGTTATTATTCTTGTATGAGTGCTTGAGGTGAGCTCTTGTGGTAATTGTGGGGTGAGTGTTTGGGTTTGCTACACTAGCAATTGCTAGGTGTGAGCTTTGTGATGAGGTGCTTGCGACCCTCATTCCATTGGTGCGACTCACTCCATCCACTTGCCTTCTCGCACATCCGCCTTGCGAAGCAGAGCATAGCGACCTGCATAGTCTCCATCCACTTTGCGAAGTAGTGCATAGCGACCTGCATAGTCTCCATCCACCTTGCGAAGTAGTGCATAGCGACCTGCATAGTAGTATTAATGTAGTTTATTTTATTTGTTTTCCATAAACCTATCCAATCCGTCCGCAACCCATCAGACTTAAAGGACTTCAATCTCAAGTCCTGCCTCAAAAGTAAACTCCACCTTACTGTGTTCCTTCGAGATCGATACTTGAGGAAACTCACCAATTTTATATTACTTGTGCGACCGGTACACTTTACGTAAGCGCATCAAGTTTTTTGGAGCCGTTATAGGGGAACACAGTCATGTGAGTTTCTAGATAGAGAGTCGAGAGAAAGAAGTTCTTTGTGTTGTAAATAACATCCTTTTTTTTATTTCTTCCTAATCTATTTTACAGTTTTAAAAATCAGGTTTTTACTAATTTTATTTTCATTTCGTATGTAGTAAGTCTTATTTCTGTTTGTTCCATTTTTTGAATTTACTGTGCACCATTAATGTATTCTCGTCCATCTTGCAAATGGTGCTCTTCTCGTAGTCACCTTAGTGAAAATTGTTATTTAGGAAGGCGTAATAATAACTCGTATGGCTCGTCATATGGTGCTCCCTCTGTTGATTCACCCTCATATAACAAGACTTCTTATTATCATTACGCACCTCCTGTGCAAGCATCACCTTCTCCGGGTGGTTGGGCCCCATCATGGTCTAAACCTACCGGGAAGCGGTGCTTATGTTGTCAGAGTCTCTATCACTCTCTGAAGGACTGTGAACAATGGAAGTTGCAATTGGAAGAGGATGATGAGCCAGCATTTGTCTCCATCCCCAACCTTCCTGTGCCACTGCTCCTTTCATCACAGATGACACATACGTTAGGGCCCCAAGTCGTCTTAGGAGCACAATGAATGTGTCGATTAGTGTTGTCGTTGATCGTCATGAAGACATTATGGAGTTTCCTCCTTCTTCACTACCATCACTACCGGTGTATTCATTTTCGGAGGATAGCTCACATCTTTTAGCTGATTCTATCATGGGCCCTGCTTATCCTCCATCTTTTTTTGACTTTACTACACATTTATCTTTTGATCTTGTCGATTACTTAGATGTGCAGGATGAGCTTCTGGATCCGAAAGCCGCGCCGAGTTGCACTGAGGAGGAGGATCTCTTTAATGATGAGATTATTACCTCATCATTAGAGGAGAAGGTCCAACTCATCACCGAAGATCCATGTTGCTCATTTTTTCCTTGCAGCAATATGCTTATTGCCGACATTGATCCCATTATGAAACCTGATGGGGGTGACACCGGGGCCGCTCCTCCTTCGATTAAATCTTTTAGTTCTTCATCCAGATTATTTCTTGATCACAATTCTTACAATGATGTTATTGATAAGTTCATTCTTCGTACTTCCCCTCCTGTTAATGCTTCTAATATTTTGTTTACTCCACTGCAGGTCTATGAGTTCGTGGATCCATTTTTGGGTGATTCTAAGTGGCAGTCTTGGCAGGGAAAGCATATGGCAATGATGAAATCAATCGCCTATTCCAAGTCATCATCATTGGCTGCTTTTTCCTTGAGAGATTGGGTGCAGGGTGGTAAACGGTATTTCATTGACGACAGATGATTGGAGGAGATGATGAAGCTGAAACTTGGAGATGGAAAGCTTCTGATCCTCTTGACTATTACTGCTGGGTCTTCAGACCATTTCATTCATTTCTAGTTACTACTTTAAATCAATGTATAGTTGATTTCTCTGCTGGTTGTGTAATAATTATAAGTTGTCTTTATTATTTTCGCGTTATGCTTAGACAATCGTATAAAACTACATAATACAGGCATTAAGTCCAGCTTAAGGATGGTAAACAAAAGCGCTTCTGGGAGATAACCTAGATTTTGTTGTTTTAATTTCTCTAATACGCAAATCATTTAGCATTTATATTTGCTTTTGCTTGGAGCTGTCTTTCCTGCATGCACTTGCTTTATTTTGGGATGGTGGAGCCTGCTCTGTTTCATGATTTTCATGCATCTTCTGGTATGCTCAATATCTGAGCATGGGGTACACTCTAAACTTCTCCCTGCATATTTTTAGCTTACGATCACATTTCTTTATATAGTTTCATGTAAGTCTGGAGGAGAGTGAATTCATGGCGTTACCTACTGTGCACCATTCACATTATATTAGAGGCATGCTAGAAGATTGATTATATAATTTTGATTTTTCTTTGCCACGCATAACACAGCACCCACTTGAGCGCGTGCTTAACCAATAGCGCGTCGCGAGTTGAATTCATTTCTTTTGTGTGACTTGGGAAAATTATTGTGCTGGCTTAGGATTGTGAGATGGAGTAAAATGTCGATTCTTGTAGTGTTTCTAGTTGAGTGCTCGTGTCTCACATAGAAATATGTGTAGAATTAATTTTTCTTTATGCTTATAGTTTTATACTTTTTCTATTTGCATAAATATTATTTATGCTACTCAAAATTGGTGAATCCAGTGTGAATCCGACGGTAGCGTAGGGATGTGTGTAGATGTTTGCTAGATTCGTATTGCTCGAGTCAGGAGGAAGGATTGTCTTTCTAGGTGGCTAAGAAATTTCCCCAAGATACTCTTGAAGCATTGGCATAGGTTAGTTTAGTGCGTTAGCGTGACGTAGGCCATCATTTTGGCCCGGTTGAGCCTTTGTACCATTCCTATCGACTCATCCTCACTAGCCCCTTTGTGCCTACCCCGTCTTTTGATTCAGCTCCACTGTTTCTCCACCAAAGCCAAAAAATCGATCCCAGTCGCACACCCAAAGCTGAGCTTTAGTTGTTTTCATATTTTTATTTTTTGGGGAATGTTGTTGCGGTGAATTAATTGTGGATATGTGGATGTGCTCCAATGAATAATTGTGCTGGAAATAGTTGAAAAAATGAAAAAAAAACAAGAGTTGAAAAAATTGAGAAAAGATCTTAATTGAAAATTATTTACGAAAGTTTGTATTAGGAGTAGGCGGTGCTCACACCCATGTTTTCAAGTTCAAGTCTGGGGGTGTGGTGCGCCCGCGCATTTTTGTCACTACGTGGATAGCTTTTTGTGCTAGCTCATTTGGGTTTAGGTGCTTTAAGCCCTCATGTTTATCTTTGTATACCCCATAACCCAAACTCCATTTCTAACCTAAAGTCCAGCTGATTTGCGTATTGAACCAAACTAGTGTCACAGAGAGAGTGCAAATGGCTGAGCTTATGGTCACCAACATTGATGGATTACTTTGGAGGTTGTCCCGAGCCTCCGATCTTTGGCAATGCCCATCTTAGCGCTTAGCCTATTTTCTCCTTATGCATGACCAGATGATTCACCGTGATTCAGATTTTGAGTAATAATAATATATAGATACGCTCATAGAAAAATATAGACTATAATGCATAATTAGATATTTCTTATACTGAATTTTTATGAGCGTGAGCCTGCGACTTCGCGTGGTACTCTGCCTTTGCAGTTTCTAAGCCAACTTTTTATTTTCTCGTCCGCTTGAGGGGTGATTTGCTCGGGACGAGCAAAAGGTTAAGTCTTGGGGTGTGATGAGTCCAATATTTATAGTGTTCTATGGATACATATGGGATAGTTTTCACGCACATGCACTTCAATTTTAGTTCATTATTGCTTATATTTCACTTGTTCACAGTTCTCACATAAAGTGCACATTTAGGCCCATTGTGGTGTGCAATTGCGCACTATTTTGCTGGGGGTAAGCACATTGTTCTCCCCATTATATTTATGCTATAATTCTTGTGCTAGAGGTGTGTTCCCAACGTTTGGATGTGTTGTGCAGGTGGGCAGGTCGTCCATATTGCCTAGAATTCGTGTCTGCATGAATCGCACGGTCATGCATTCTCTTCATGCACGGTCGGCTATGACCGTGCGCGATGATTGGCTGGCCAATATGGTTTTCTATCCCTGCTCATGCGATTTGTTCTCGCACGAGAAATTTGCCATTGCGTGAGTAAAATCGCACGAGCTCTCTTGTTGTCCAAATTTATATTTTTCTTATTGCACGTGCGTTTGCTTCACGCACAGTTGGATTCAACCGTGCTCGAAGGAAACACACGATCTCTTGTTGATAGACTATTTTTTGAGCTGTCTGGATTTTCCCGCGCGTGAGTAAAATCGCAAGGGCGCTTTGGGTCATATTCTTGGGCTTCTTGTAAGTTTAATATCACAAGGTCCATGCACGGTCGTGCGTTCGACCGTGCATGACCAAATTTCTGATTGTTTTGTATAAAAGCTGCAGATCTCGCCCTAAACCGGCTCAATCATCTTCTTCCGCCAGTTCCTCTGCAGGAGGAGCTCTAGCTTCATTTTCTTCTACTCTTCCTCCCCCTTTTGCCTGAGGCCACCTTGCATCATCCAAGCGCTTCAAGGAGATGATTCTACACTCATCTTCATCGCCAAGCAAGGAGTTCTTCGCATCGTACGTGGCCGGATTGAAATATATTGGAGAAGACGGGTCCATTGGGAGGAAGTGACAACCCTCCTCTACCCTGGACGTAGTTGCAGACTGAGCTAGGACGCTGATTGACAACCCGACGATTCCTACCGTGAATCTACAACGAGCCTCCGGATTCGGTTGTATCTCTTTCATTTTTCTCCTCTTGGACTATTTTTGTTAATGTAATCTTCTTTATTTGATGATGTTTGCACTCTACATTTGATTTAATCTTCATCTCATTCCTATGTAATGTTATTATTCTTGTATGAGTGCTTGAGGTGAGCTCTTGTGGTAATTGTGGTGTGAGTGTTTGGGTTTGCTACACTAGCAATTCTAGGTGTGAGCTTTGTGACGAGGTGCTTGCGACCCTCATTCCGTCGGTGTGACTCACTCCATCCGCTTGCCTTCTCGCCCATCCGCCTTGCAAAGCAGTGCATAGCGACCTGCATAGTCTCCATCCACCTTGCGAAGCAGTGCATAGCGGCCTGCATAGTAGTGTAAATTTAGTTTATTTTATTTCATTTCCACAAACCTATCCAATCCGTCCGCAACCCATCCGACTTAAAGGACTTCAATCTCAAGTCCTGCCTCATAAGTAAACTCCACATTACTGTGTTCCTTCGAGATTGATACTTGGGGAAACTCACCCATTTTATATTACTTATGCGACTGGTACACTTGCCGTAAGCGCATCAGCATGAGCGAGGTTGTTGAAGTTCTCCAAAAGCTGTCTTTTTACAAAAGGCACGCTCCTCTACAATCTGATCCGAAATCCAGGAATCTCTCCCTTTACTGTGAACATTACAGGGAGAGAGGGCATTTAATAGAAGAATGCCGAGCTCTCTGCATGTTGGTGGATAAGCTTCTTAAAGAAGGAAAGTTGTAGGACATAGTCCTGAAAAGTGATTATGCAAAGGCTTCAATTTCTAAGAATAAAGAAGTAGCATAAGCTCGCTGGGAATATGAAGAGGTAGATGGCGTTGGCCTCCTTGATAACGTTGGTTACCGAAATGAATGCATAGAAGCCAATGATGAGGGTGCCTTGGGCTACCTCTTTTGCATTCATGGAGAAGCAGGGCTCAAATCCTCCCAGAAAGCTAGTCACGCAAGAGTCTACCGATCAGAGATCACTGCGACCTCCTCCTCTGCTCCTGTTAGGGGGTTGGTTACCTTTGGGTAGGATGATCTACCTCCAACCGCCAATCCTTTTAATGATGTTGTTGTTATTAAGGCGGTGATCGAGAATTATATAGTGGAAAACATTTTGGTTGACACCGGAAGCTCAGTGAACTTCCTGTTCAAACCAGCATATGAGGCCCTGAAGACTGGAAAGACTCTCCTTTCCACCGAAGGGCCTTTGTTAGTTATTGGGTGTCGACTTATCACCTAGAGGGGGGGGGGGGGGGGGGGGATGAATAGGTATTTCAAATTGTTTTGTTTCCCTTTTGGTGTTCTTGATTTCTGGTTAACAGATTTAGAGATTAAAAGCACTACATAGAAAACACACAAGAATTTATAGAGGTTCCTCAAGACAGGGTGTCTTGAGTAGTTCTCTGTCCCTCTGCGCCTACCTAGCAGTGTGCTAGGCTTGGCAAAATCAGCCAATGTCTCCGGCCCGCAAGCCTTACAACTCGGACCCGCAAGTCCTACAACCTAGGCCCGCAAGCCCCTACTGCACTCAAGCCCACAAGCTCGACACTCAGACCGTCAAGCTCTACACAGCACAGACCCACAAGTCTTACCCCTTGGACAGGCAAGTCCTGCAGCCTAGGCCCGCAAGCCTCTACTGTATCCAAGCCCGCAAGCTTGACTTGATTGGACCCGGAAGTCCTCTGCCCTGGCCCTCAAGCCTCACAGATCTCAAGCCCTCAAGCTCGACAAGGTTGGACCCGCAAGTCCTCTGCCCTGGCCCTCAAGCCTCACAGATATCAAGCCCTCAAGCTCGACACTTAGATCTGAAAACAGATCTTACAGATTTGGCCCGCAAGCCTTACAAAGAAAGATATACAATGATTGTTCTTCTGCCTGGTGGAGATCAGTTTCTTGACTTGAAGAAGCCTCTTATTTGAATCTTGAAAGTACAGATCTTCTTCAAGCCTTCTTCTTTATCCTGATGTTGACTGTGTTGGGTATTGAATCCACAATAACCTTGATTTGTGGGAAGTCACCCTTGAACCAAGATTGAATTGCTAGTGTATTTGATATGTCTTTCTAGTATTATTCCTGCAGGTTCATATTGCTAAGTGTAGACCAATGTCAGGTCACAGTGGGTCAATAAGCACAGTTTCATTCAATGTAATTCCTCATTGTGTGGAACATGGTGTTGACTTATGTGTGATCTCTCTATTGGGATAGACTTCATTTTCAAGACTATTGAAGCCCATGGTTTGGAGGTGCAACTGGTGTCCAAGAGAAGAAGAAATATTTTTCCTATGTATTTTTCGTTCGACGAATTTTGGTGAGTTCGTCGAGCTCCGTTCGACGAACTGAAGTGTGTTCATCGAGCGCCATTCGATGGACAGTTTTACTGGAATCCTGAGTTCAGCTTTCATCGATCTCCGTTCGACGAACTGAAGTGGTTTCGTCGACCGCTGTTTTACTGAAGTTGAAGTAGTTTCGTCGAACGCCGTTCATCGAGCTCCGTTCGATGAACTAAAGTGGTTTCGTCGATCGCTGTTTTACTGAAATTGAAGTAAGTTTCGTTGATCGCCGTTCGACGAACTGAAGCGATTTCTTCGTGCTCCGTTCGACAAATTTTTCTCGGCCGACGAATTGACTCTGCGCTCTTTTGTTTTTCAATTCCTTTCTCGAGAAATCCTTTTCAATCCTTTATTTCTAGTTTCTAAAGATTTCTCGGCAAGACTTGAGTTTCTCGAGAATTCAAAACATTCTCTCGAGAAATATGTCTGTCTCTCGGAAAGTCTTTCTCATCTGCCAGAAAAGTTTTTCTAAGGTTGTTTTTTTATGAGAAGCCAATTGTTCTCGAGAAGTCCTTCCATCTCTCGAGAAATCCTTTATCTCTTGAGAAGTTTATCTCTATCTCCCAAAAATCCTTCTATGTGTTCTCTCGAGTAGAAGCTGCAATTTCTCGAGAAGCTTTGTATTTCTCGAGAAATTTTGATTTCGCCCTTTAAGTGTTTTCAGTCCGTTTGTCGGGACGTTAATTCTTTCTGTCTGATGTGACGGCTCATATGATCTCGTTTAAGGTTAATCCTACCTTAATTCATGCCGTTAAGACTATGACTATATAAGGCTCTCGTTTAAGGATTAATTAATTACGAAGAGGAATCAATCATTATCATATTAACCATAATTCTCTATTCGATCCAAGAAGAACGAGAAAGTGCCGCCTCCTGTCGCCATTGCTGGAGATCGATCTACTGTTTTGAATCAATTATCTCCAGTGGAAGAAAAGGTTCGATTGATCATTGCTCCATCCCCTACTGTATCTATTGGATCAAGTCGAATTGAAGAAGGTCAGATCTGAGTTATTTACAATTCTTCCTCCTCGACAACAAGTCAAAGCTATTCAAGCCTCAAGAAGGAAGAAGATTTCTGAGGGTTTTCAGATCTGTTTATGTATTGATAAGTATTGTATCAATCTCAATTTACATTTGATTGTAGGAGAAGTTTTCTCCGAGTTGTAGGAGAGGTTTGTCTCCGAGTTGTAGGAGAGGTTTATCTCCGAGTTGTAAGAGAGGTTTTCTTTGAGTTTGTAGGAGATTTGTCTCCGAGATTGTAGGAGTGTTGACTCCGAGATTGTAGTATCATTCTTGATCCGAGTTATAGTGAAGTAGTCAAGTCAAGCTGTGGTGCTAGATTGGCGAGGCCAGCAAGTGGAGTACCCAAGAACGGGGAACCACTATAAATTTCTTATGTCATCTGTGATTGTGATTTGCTTTATGTGCGTTCTATTTCATCAAGTTTTTAATTCCACAAAAGACGCAGTTATCACCTATTCACCCCCCTCTAGGTGATTTAGGTTGGCAACTAGATATTACAGACTGGCTTCTTGACTTGAACAATTCTTATCAGTCGATGTGGCTTGAATGCAACATGGAGAACACTGGATGTGTGCTTTTGTTCTCCTCTTCTTATTTCGATTCTTCTCCGCAGCTTTTACTGCTGTATTGCTCGGCGGGATACTTTTTTGTTTCTTCGTTCTCGTCTTACTCGACTCTTTAGGGTATCCACTGTTCCCTTTTATAGGACGGAGAAGCCGCTTAATGGTCTTCTATGATGTCCTCCACTGACAGACGCCCATACATTAAGAGCACACACTGATTGGACAATCAGGCGGCGACATTAAATGCTGACAGCGCGTCTGGCATATTTTGAATCTGTCTCGACGATATTTCTATTGTTACGACGATATGGACAATATCTTGACGACAGGACTTATCGTTGACTTGGACTAGGGTAGTTCTTCAAGTCTTCTTCCTTCTTCTTCTTCAGATAGTGATATCTCGACGATACGGGACATCCCTTATGCACTTGCGCTTAAGACGACATGAAGTCATCTAACCAATGCCGGCGTAATCTTCTTGACTACTCGATATCATTGTAACCACCTTATCTTGTCGACGACATAATCGATATCATGTCCACAGACTATTCTTCAGCAACTGCCTGTCTTCATGTGACCTTCCTTAGTCTTCTCGACATCAAGCCTCCATTACGACGATATCGTCGTCATCAGTCTTACTTGGCCTTTCCAACGACAAGGATTCTTTACGACGATATCTGTCTTGCTTTGCCTTATCAACGACATGGCTCCTTTACGATGATATTGTCGACATCTGACTTGTTTTTGCTTGAGTCTTCTTCTTCATCCCGACTTTCTGATATCTTTGTGAGGTGTGGTTGTGTTGATCTCACAACGATATCATCATACGCATGTTTTCTTGATGATAACCGATATGATCATTCTGCTTTGCTCTGCACATCATTTCAATGACATGCATACACTTTTCGACGATATGTCCAGTCTTTTTCGACGATATTGTACTGGCAAATTATTGAAGTACTAGACATATTGCCCGATCTCTGCAAGCATGAACTAGATATAACATTAAATACACAATGCTTTTATCATTGAGCTGAGTGCTTCTTTAAATCATGAACATTGCAGGGCACATTTCCCAATAATCTCCCTCTAGTTGAAGATGTCCTAACTCACCTCAATGATAAATGCCACACACATAAAGATTTAACATTAAGACAATATAATCACATTAAGCAGCAAAAACATAGAAAGATTAAATGTTCTTGAATAAGAATTAACATTCATTTGACCTATTCTATTTTTCAATTCGATTCGACGCTCCTTAAGGTCTGCTGCTGCTTGCACCTATGTCTTGCCTCCTTTGCTTCTGATAGTAGTTGATGGGCTTTGGAATCTTCTTGGGAGAAGGAGGGCCATGAGGGAATGCTAGCTTGTTATTCTTCCTCCTTTCTAGTTGATTTAGAGGCTTATTCCACTCAACCGACTGATATACTCTTTGATGGCCTTCTTGAGGGTATCCAAACTGTATCCATGATTCTGTAATTATTTCTCTGGAATTAGGACTCGACCTTCCTGCCTGCTCAACTTCCCCCAGCCTCTTCTGCCTGTAGTTGTTGCTCAGGAGTTTCTTTCTCTTCCTGGAGGTTGCTGATTCTCCGAATTCAATACCATACTCCGCTGAATCAGTACTTACTGATGGATCAGCTACTTCATACACTGATGGGTTTTTTTTTGCATTGTCTGCTTCACTTGATTTGTTATCCACATCGCTTGATGGGATCTGACATTTATTATTTTATTCTCCCCTTTAGGACTTGTTCAATTATGCGTTCTTCAAGAGCTTCTCTGACCACTGTTAACTATTCATGCAGGTGCTGTTCAGTAATATCCAGATTGTTCCTCACTTCTAGTAGATGTGAATCTATTGTGTGAGCACTCATTAATCCTGTTCAAAACTTGATTCTTATTATTATTAGCACCTGTTTCTATTTGCCCAAAGGCATACTCCACATTTTCTGAGAATGTTACTTGATCTGTCAGGATCTTATGAGTTTGATGTCCGACCTTGTTGACTTCCTCACCCATGTGTTTTATTGCGGGAGCTGCCAGAGTGTAGAAGTGGGCGCACTGGGTGTTGAGATCAAGTATGTCTCTCTTCACTGTCTTGATCTCAGCTTTTATCTCGTTCCTTAGGCCATCAACAGTCTTTACAATGAATGTTTCCAATTATTTCCGCTGAGCAGTCAGTATAGCCGATATCATATGATATAGAGAGCCTACCTGACCTGAAGATGGCTCAACATCTTCTTCTTCTTGATCTCCTCCTTCCCGTGGAGCTACATCTGAGGTACCTCCAGATGATTCCTCACTGATATGGGCTGTTACTTTGGCCTTCCCCTTGAAGACTTCTGGTACTATCTCACTCGGAGATGTAATTAGTATTTTACTTGATATTGCCAGTTCATGGCAAGCTGAAGGGGCGGTGTCTTCCATTGGCTCGAGCACATTACCTTGATTTTCTAGGGCAGAGTACCCCAGTTGGGTCTCCCACTCAACTTGTGCGTCACCTTGGGCTGAGCCTCCTACCGGGAGCTCCCCATCAATCATCTCTGCATCTTGGGCTGAGCTCCCAAGTTGGGACTCCCCCTCAGCAGGAATACTCCCCAAGTTGGGGTTGCTACCTTCTTCAATAACCTCTTTGGAAGGAGGTTCAGGTAGTGATGCTGTGATATCTCTTCGAGTAGATGTCTCCCCCTTAGATGGAGCAGGGTTGTGTTGGGGTGAGGTTCTGTCATCAGAACTGCTTGATGAATCTTCTTTTTCTGAGAGGACTACTTGGGTTGCTTGCTTCTTTTGCTTCTTTGGAGCGGATGGGGCATCAGATGATGTTTTGGGGATAGACCTATCCCATCTGTCAAACATCTTGGCATCCAACCTTTTGTAGTAGTGAAATGGCACTCCCATCCTTCTATGAAGAACTTCACCGAGGGTATTCAGGAGGAACAAAGATAGTATTCTTCCGTAAGATGGAATCTTCAGGGTACTCTTCATTCTATGGAAGAGAAACACACTCCAGCCAATCTTCTTGGAATGAATGATTCAGGCCATTGCAACGAACATTTCCTTGGAAATTCGTTCATGCGAGCCTGGTTTGCATAACAAAACCTTCCTCATGATGTCGGCCAGCAACTTGCCTTTCTGATTGAACTCATTTCTTTTAATCGACCCGTAGGTCTTCTCGGTGTGGACGCACCAGTTGTAGCTAGCATAGATATTCTCCATGGTCAGCTCTTCTTCCTCTTCCCCTTTGATTCTGGGCAGATGCAACGCCTTCCCGAGGCTCTTTGCAGATATCTTAACTTTCTTACCGGCCACGGTGGATTGGATCTGGGATTCCGAATGATTGAGCCTGGCTTCAGCGAAGAATTCTATCAGTTTTCGGTGGAGAAGAACTGAAGGCTCGCTCAGCAGAAATTCTAGGTCGGTGGATTCCAAGATCCCTAGCACTGACCTGATTTCTTCAGAGCATGAGTTGAAGCCCCCGCGCTGGAGTTGACAACCTGAGATTACTTCTTCTCTTTTGGGAGCCATCGATTCAGAGCAAGAGAGGAGGCAGTATGTCGGAGACGAAGCATTGATTTGTCGAAGGAATAACTTAGGGTAAATGATAGCGTAATTTTTATTCTCGAGCATTCACTCTATTTATAGTGTAGGTAGGTGAGGGGGCGTGTACCTTTGACTATGTCAGTGAAAATGATCAGACGGCTCTGATGGATCGATCTAGTGCCGTGTTAAATAGCTGGACTCTATTTCGATGATATTTCTGATTGTCGTTGAAATGGTTCTTGGATACGCATCCTTCCAGCTTGATCCATTTGTCGTCGCAACATCTGCTATATCGTCGTAACAACTTATTGTATCGACGATACAGATTTCTTAAATTTGTCAGCCTAGGGCAACTTTCGGCCCTTCTTGAGAGACATCTTTTGGCACCAACCCTGAGAGTTCTCCAAGGGTGTTTTGGTCAATTCCAACTTGTAATCCTATTGACTTCTTTTGGTCTTTTTAATAGGATGACCTGCACTAAGATTGTTAATGAACTAATTTTGTTGTTCCAGCCTATGAGCCAGAACAACCATCTTGTCCGAGGCCCAGATTTGCTTTGGTGGGCCCTTAGACTACCTGCAAAATGAGATTACAGACCCTTAGGTACCCAAGTAGCCTTGGGTCCTAGGACATTGTTAGCTTTAAAGAGCTTACTGGATCTGACTGCTCCAGGATGTGCATAATGATAACGAACAAAGTTATTTGCTGGTTTAGCATTCGCTACCCTTGGAGCAGTTGGATTGTACCAACAATCAATTGCAAAGTGCCTAGTATTTCCACAACACCAACATTCAAACCTGTTATATCTTCCTTTCTTGCTGACTGTGTGAGCATAAGTCCTTTGTGTGTGAGCAGAAGGATATTTGAAGGAGACTGATCTGTACTGATTGTGAGTGTGATGTTGGCTATCACCATCCACAACTTTCCATCTGGAGTCAGTCTTCTTTAGTGATTTCTTCTCTTCTCTAGACCCAGTAACTTCATGCCTCATCGTGATCATCCTTTCATGAGGTACCTTTGAGGTTTTTTTGGCATGTTCTTGGGTTTGGATGAGCTTGCTACAGGGTTCCTTGCAATGGGGGACTTATCCTCCACCCTTCTGACTTTATTATTCTTAGATTTCAGGGTACTAGGTTGATCTCTATCCTTCTTTAGAAGTACAACCTCTTTGGTTAGAGACCAGCACAATTCCTTACTGTCAATCAACATTGTGAAGGCAGTATGAAGATAATTCAAGATATAAATTTCTCAAGTTATAACTCCAAGTTCTACATTGTGAAGGCAGTATGAAGATTATTCAGTAATTAAACCTAACAATATTCCCAGAGATTCATATTGCTATCAAAAGTCTATGTACAAATTTATATAACATTCTAATGTCAATAATTCAAGATATAAATTTCTCAAGTTATAACTCCAAGTTCTATATTGTGAAGGAAGTATGAAAATTATTCAGTAATTAAATCTAACAAATTTCTAGAGGTCCATAATGACATCACAAGTCTAACTACTAATTTCTATGATATTCCAGTATCAATCTTTCAACATATCTATTTTTCAATGAGATCAACAAAGCTCTACTTTGTGAAGGAAGTACCATAAATGTTGAACCATAAATTTTATAAAAATTCCCAGAGATCTCAGGTGGTCTCATAAATCCAAATGTCCAATTTCACGCAGCATGAAGTTCATTAGCTTACCAAAATGTGGGGTGAAGTAAATTGGGGGTAATTGAATAATCAATGAATGAGGGTCTATATTATTTCTAAAAATTCCACCAAAAATCTAAAGAGTTAATCTCACTCTATTAAGTGAATCCCAGAAATTTATAACTTTTAGAATGTTTTGAACCTAAAAATACTCATTTAAGGTCTATGTGACAAATCACATAAATCTTAATTTCCTAGGGAAATCAATCCAAATGTTCATGATTTTCTCCAAGGGATATTATCTCATAACCCTAAGTATATGTTTTAAGTTTCTTGAGAATTGACCAAGGGAATACCCTTCAATTCTCAAAACATTATTGCTTAAGAACCTTATTGATCACCTTTTAACACCTAGATTTTTGGCATGTGAATTTCATTCACATACAAGAGTCCAATTGGGCTCAACCTTTAACTAGGGCATATTCATGGTCTTATTATCATTCCACCCAAAATTTGGGTTAAGATAAGTTGATTTAATCATGAAAAACTAGTACTACATGGTAGTGCTATATGCACACCAATTTCCCCTTCACATGCATGTAGAATACACCAACATGCAGAGATCCAAATGACCTTAAATTTTTACCATGGACTATTCTTGATCTAATTAACATGCTACTTAAGATTTGGGTCAATTTGAGTTGATTTAACCATGTAAATCCAGTACTACATGGTAGTGCTATATGCACACCAATTTACCTTACACATGTGAAAGATTATATAGGTATATGATCTAATGCACCTAGAGGGGGGGGGGGGGGGGGGGGTGAATAGGTCTTTTGATTTTTTGCTTGTTTGATTTAGATGTGTAAAGTTATTCTAAGCAAGTAATCAAGCACAACCAGAAAATGCACAAGTGTTTATAGTGGTTCCCCAAGACAGTGTGTCTATGGGTAGTACACTTTCCCCCTTCACCCTTCTAACAGTGTGTTAGACAGGGCTAACTCCTCCAAACGCAGCTAAAATAGCTTACAACACAGATCCCTTAGGATCTTTCAGGTTTTCCCAACCCAACCTCAGGCACAGCAACCCTACCTCAGATCAGCCACTAATCCTACAACTCAGACCACAACAGGTCCTACAAACTTAGGCCTAAACATCTCTACCTCAAATGAATCCACCTCCTACAACTCAGACCCCTTCCAGGTCCTACCTCAGAGGAATCCTCCTCCTACAGCTCAGGCAATAATGCCCTACAACTCAGGCTAAACAGCCCTACAAGCTCAGGCCTTCAGCCCTACAAACTCAGGCCAACAAGCCCTACAATCTCAGGCAAATAGCCCTACAAACTCAGGCAATAGCCCTACAGTAAAAGTGTATTTGAAGCTTACTACAGTAGACAACAGAGAGTAGAGGTCTTCTGTAGTTCCTGCACAGCTTGTTCTATCTTGTAACTGGAGATGTTGATGGCAGCTACAAACTGATCTTCCCCTTCAGTTGAAGGATGGAAGATCACCTTGCTCCTTCTTGTAGAGGAGCTTTCTTTTTCTCTCTATTTCTTCTTGCTTGTTCAGTGAGCAGGAGAAGAAAGATGAGAGATCTGGCCGTCAATGGAATAATGAAATGTTGGTTCTCTGCCGGCTGCTTCAAAAGTGCCCTAACTCTTTCTTTTATACACCCTTGATCTTCAACGGCTCTCAGCCGTCCTTCTGAGTAGTATGGGAGAGACTGGTGGACCCCACACTGTCTTTCTGCAGCTTACGCTACGGGCAGAACTCGCAATCTGCGTTTGACGAACTCGCCATACTCTGCGTTCGAAGAACTTGTCATACTCTGCGTTTGACGAACTTGTCATACTCTGCGTTCGACGAACTTGTCATACTCTGCGTTCGACGAACACTCCAAGTCTCAGCGCTTGCTTCTTCCTATCTCTGCGTTCGACGAACTGTCTTCTGCATTCGACGAACTGTCTTTTGCGTTCGATGATCACTCCAAGTCTCAGCGCTTGCTTCTTCCTATCTCTGCGTTCGACAGACTATCTTCTGTGTTCGACGAACACGCCAAGTCTCAACTGTTTCTTCTATCTCATCTCAGCGTTCGACGAACCGAGTTCTGCGTTCTATGAACTGTGTTCCGCATTCGACGAACACGCCAGATCTCTTCTATCTGCAGCTCCTTTCCCATCTCAGCGGATCCGCTGATACAATGTGCTCGTCTTAGCGGATTTGACCCTTCGTCTCAGCAGTTCTGCTGAGACAATTCTTCATCTCTCAGGAGTTGATTTCTCCTGAACTAAGGGCATGATTGGCCCTTTCTCAGCTGATTAAACAACACATCTCTGAATCTATTCCAGTGTATGGAATATCATTTCCCTGTATTATACTTAAGACAAAATAGAATGTATCAAATACAATATGTCCTTAGCATTGTGAGTGATGCCTCTTCAAATCAAGGGAACATTGAGGGCAATATTCCCAACAATCTCCCCCTATTTGAAGAAGGCAGAACATTCCCAATGCTAAGGTACATAACCAACAAAAACCTATCATGACACATACTCTATTTAGCATTCATGATATCATTGCTTCTAGAAAATAACATTGTTTAAGCATTAACATTGTTTAAGCATGCTTTGATACCTCATGACAGATTATGTTAAGCTTTGACTAGCTCATAGGTTTTCTCCCCCTTTCTAACTCAAATTATAGCATATTCATAGTAACTAACTCTGATAACTTTATCAGAGGGCTAACTCTGATTTGGTCATAACATTGGCCATCTCCCCCTTTCTGGTTTCTTCAACTCTTTTACCCTTTAGGGATTGGGAGGCAGCATCTACAACATTTGCCAACTCCCCCTCAATATGAGCAGGAACTTGCTCCCCCTCAATTTGAGAACTATTATCTTTAATAGCTGATCTTGTTCATTTTGAACAACCCTTTCTAGCTCCCCCTCATTTGGAGCATTAATATTGACCTTTTGATTGGAAGTGTAAATGAAATTACATCCTATGCCTGAGTTCGTCAAACTCAGAGTAGAGTTCGTCGAACACAAGCTCGACGTTCGTCGAACCCAGGAAAGAGTTTGTCGAACCCAGAATTTTCCCAGCAGTTTAAGGGAACCTGAAACTCAGCTGATCCAGATTTTTTTGATCCAGCTGATCATACAACATTATACTGTTCTACATTTAAAATTGTAGGGAGATTATCTACCCTATCATGTGGTCTATGCCTACTGTTAAAGTTGATCTATTCAGATTTCAGTTTATCATAACAGTACATATTGTGAGAATTGTACAGATGAGAACATAAGCATTTTAATAGTGGATATTGATTCATAAATGGACTCATTCTAAATTCAACATTCCTAATTCAATTTTGAAAGAATTGAACTTGGTCTCATCTAGTGGCTTGGTGAAGATATCATCTACTTGATTGTCTGTGGGGACATATTCAAGTTTGATATCTTCAGACTCTACATGCTCTCTAATAAAATGGTACCTAATTTCTATGTGCTTGGTCCTGCTATAGGAGACATGATTTTTGGCAATAGAAATAACACATGATAAGTCACACAGTAGGGGAGATTGACTAACCTTTATGTTGTAATCCTCCAATTGATATTGGATCCACAGAAGTTGAGCACAAAAGCTACCTGCAGCAATGTACTTTGACTCAGCTGTGGATATGGCCACACTGGTTTGCTTTTTGCTTCTCCAAGAGATCAACCTCCTCCCTAGGAATTGATAAGTGCCACTTGTGCTTTTCCTGTCTTCTTTGCACCCTGCAAAATCTGCATCTGAATAGCCTATTAGTTCAAAGTCATTGTTCCTAGGGTACCAAAGGCCAAGATTTAGGCTGCCCTTGAGGTATCTCAAAATCCTCTTGATAGAGGTGTAGTGAGATTCCTTAGGACAATCCTGATACCTAGCACAAACACATGTAGAATACATAATGTCTGGCCTACTAGCAGTCAAGTACAACAGGGATCCAATGATACAACTATACATGGATTCATCAAAGGCCTTCCCCTTTTCATCCTTGTCTAATGATACATTAGATCCCATGGGTGTTCTCATGGTGGAGGCTGATTCCATCCCAAATTTCTTGATGAGCTCCTTGGTGTACTTAGTTTGGGAAATAAAAATTCCATCATCAGATTGTTTCACATGGAGCCCAAGGAAATATTTAAGTTCACCCATACTGCTCATCTCAAACTCTCTCTGCATTAGATTGGCAAATCTCTTGCAGAGGTTGTCATCAGTAGACCCAAAAATTATGTCATCAACATAGATTTGGACTAAGAGACACTTGCCCCTTGTTTCCCTAAGAAACAATGTGCTATCTATCTTTCCCCTCAAGAACTTGTTCTTGATGAGAAAGCTAGACAATGTCTCATACCAAGCCCTGGGGGCATGCTTAAGACCATATAGAGCTTTCCTTAGTAGAAAAACATGAGATGAGAGAGTAGGATGGACAAAACCTGATGGCTGCTCTACATAAACTTCCTCTTTCAGATTTCCATTCAGGAATGCTGATTTGACATCCATCTGGTACACTTTGAATCCTTTGTGGGCTGTATATGCAAGGAATAGCCTTATGGCCTCCAAACTTGCAACTGGGGCAAAGGTTTGGTCAAAGTCTATTCCTTCCTCTTGCCTATACCCCTTTGCAACCAGCCTTGCCTTGTTCTTGATGATTGTCCCATTTTCATCCATCTTGTTTCTGAAGATCCATTTGGTGCCAATTATGTTGTGTCCCTGTGGTCTTGGCACCAACTTCCATACTTTGCATCTCTTAAATTGCAACATTTCTTCCCGCATTGCCTGAATCCAGAAAGGATCCATGTTGGCCTCTTCAAACTTCTTAGGCTCTACCTATGACAGGAAACTGAGGAACAAGGCCTCATTGTGAGCCCTGCTCCTAGTTGTCACACCTTGCTGAATATTCCCAATAATCTGCTCCAAGGGATGATCCCTTAGATATCTTGTAGCTACAGACAGTCTCTCCTTTACATGCTGAATTTCTCCCACTGGGTCAGCAGCTTCTTCAGCATCCTGCTCCTCTACTTCTTCTGGAATTGCTGCATCAGTATGAGCTTTACTGCTGCTGGATGGTTGTTGTATAGATAGATCTTCCATGATCCTTTCACTTCCTGTCAAAACAGAAGAACTGGACCAACCCTTATAAATCAGGCTGGTCTCATCAAATACCACATGCATGGACTCTTCAACAACATGGGTTTTCTTGTTATATACTCTATAAGCTATACTATGTGAGCTATAGCCAACAAGAACCCCCCAAGTAGCATTTTTCAGCAAACTTGGTTAATTGAGATTTTCCATTATTTAAAATGTAGCATTTAGATCCAAAGATCCTAAGATATGAAATTGAAGGTTGTTTGCCTTTCAGAATCTCATAGGGGGTAATTCCATGAACTTTATTGATGGAAGCTCTATTGAGAACATAACAGGCAGTATTGACTGCTTCAGCCCAGAAATATTTTGGGAGTGAAGAGTCACTAAGCAATGTTCTCCCAGCTTCAATCAATGTTCTATTCCTCCTCTCAGCCACCCCATTTTGTTGTGGGGTCCTTGGGGAGGAAAACTCTTGGATGATACCTAGTTCTTGACAGAACCTTGTCATGGCTTTAGATTGAAACTCTGTGCCATGGTCAGACCTAGTTCTGACCACAGAATATTGCAAATCATTCTGAATGGCCTTGACATGGCTTATAAAGACATTTAGAGTATCAGATTTTTTTTTAAGAAAAAATACCCATGTATATCTTGAGTGATCATCAATAATCACTAAGGTATACAACTTCCCTCCTAAGCTCTGAATTGCAATAGGACCAAACAAGTCCATATTCAATAAATAAAGGCATCTCTTAGTGTCTTTGGAGCCAATACTTTTAAAAGTGGCCCTTGTTTGCTTGCTGATACGTTAAAATTATTATTTTTTAAGTGTGAAGCCTTGCTTTCTTCTTTTATTAGAATTCGGCGGCGTTTTCGAAGAGTCCCGCGAGTAATCCTACTTTGAAGAATTACCCGTTATCCTATCGAAAGATAGAAGTAACGGCCTTTTCCTCTTTCGAAATATCGAAGATTACTCTTTGGCCGCGTCGCCAAAAGCTAAGTAGAAAAGATTGAAAAAGGGCTTTATGTTGAAATTAAAATTGAAAGCTTTTTGAAAATATTGTTGCAACAATTTTTTGAGTAGTTGCAACAATTCTTTAAGAGCGTTTTAAAACTTCTTTTACCTTGAGCTAGTTGCAACAACCAAAGAGGTGTTGCAACAAATTTTTTAGTGTTTTTAAAAGAGAGTTTTTAAAAAGTGCTTTAGAGAGAAAGCTTTTGGGTTTATGTAATTATCCGGACTAAAATCAATAAAGGTAAGTGGACCTTATCGATAGTAGTATAGGATATTTCTTTTGAAATATCAAGGTCGTATTTTTCCAAGGTCGTATCGATTATTTCTACTTCTTAGGAACGCGCTATTATTTTATCGAAAAGAGTTTGAAATTGATTTTTATGATTTTATAGAAAAGCTAGTGACGAAAATGATAACTATCGCGGGCTTGGTGTGCGTTTAGCAAAAACCAAGAAAAGCGATGAAAAGAAAAAGAACGAAAACGTTAATTTAAAAAGTAGTTTTGCTTAGAATTTCTTAGGGTTTTATAAAACGATAATGATAACTACGGCGATAATAAGCGATTGAGCGGGTAGCGGAATTAAGCAAAAAACAAATATATAAAAAATAAAAGACGCACTAATTGAAAACTCACGCACTCTACAGAATTAAAATGAAAGCTGTAAATTGCAGAAATTGAAGAAATGCGATCCCTACCCAAATAGGTAGAGGGGAAATAAATGCGTGAGCAAGTCCTATCCAAACGGATAGGCGGGAAATAAATGCGTGAGCAAGTCCTATCCAAACGGATAGGCGGGAAAAAATGCGTGACGGAAATGGAAACTATTCGATTACAAAAAAAGCGCAAACTTTATACTCATACACACACCCACTCTACGTTAATGAAATCTAATTAAAATAAAACAAATCTAAACTCATACACTCACACACACAACAATAATGAAACTAAGTTAAAAAGAAAAGAAAATCTACTCTCATACACACACTCACACTTACAAAAAAAAGCAAAAAGAAAGTAAAAACACCAAATCAAAAAAAAAAAAAAAACTATTTAAACTCCTACACTCACACACACTAATATGAAATCATCTAAAAATTACAACAAAGCTAAAAATAAGAAAATTACACTCATACACACACACACCCAAATTAAAATGACAACTTAACAAAAATTACAAAATTACATAAAACCAAAAATAAAAAGAAAAAGAACAAAAAGAGAACACACACACTAAAACAAAGAGAGACAATAATTACAAGCTTAATTTATTTCCATAAAAAAGGGGTTACAAAACTAGAGAGAGAAAGTGCAAAATTACAAAAAATACAAAACACCAAAAATCAGCAAAATGGAACAAAACCTTAAGAGAAGCTCCCAAAATTTTGAACCCTTAGACTCAGTTGAATCTGGCTATTTATAGAAAATTTTTTTGGATTACACGCCCTCGGACACGGGCGTGTCTGAGGGCGTGACACGGCTTGGGGTGCGAATAGCCAGAACAGCTGGATCCAGGCGGGCATCTGGAAGGCTTGACCAACGACTTGGAAGTACACGGGC
The DNA here is from genome assembly GCA_033032865.1 of Dactylorhiza incarnata. Taxonomy (NCBI): domain Eukaryota; kingdom Viridiplantae; phylum Streptophyta; class Magnoliopsida; order Asparagales; family Orchidaceae; genus Dactylorhiza; species Dactylorhiza incarnata. The sequence continues at coordinate 411,124 of JAWHQI010000005.1, forward strand.
GTGTTCTAAGGAACACGGGCGTGTTCTAAGGAACACGGGCGTGTTCGATGTCGGCAGTGTGCTGTCGGCTGCTGGGCGTGACAGGCGGCGTGTCCTTTGTTCTTCTGGAAGGAATTGAGGGTCACGGGCGTGTCTGAAATGTCACGGCCGTGACATTGATTTTTTTGGATGAAATGCTTCAAGTGGCTGGAATCTGGGATGGATATCCAACACGGGCGTGACCAAGTACACGGCCTCGGTCACGGGCATGACCATGTACACGGCCTCGGTCACGGGCGTGACCGAGGGCGTGACTTGATGTTTGAGCTGGAAAAAGAACAGAGAAAAGAAAATGTTAGGGATTAGTGAACACGCCCTTGGACACGGGCGTGACCAAGGGCGTGACTTAACAAAATTATAGAAACTTTACAAAATGAAAATAAAACTAAGTTAAAAACAAAAATAACAAAAACAAACATTTTATTCAATAATTTACATATATTATTTACAAATCTAATTAAAATTATACTAAAATCTATATAGAAAAATGCGTATATTTACTATTCATCAAACACCCCCATACTTAAGCTTTTGCTATTCCAGAGCAAAAGTAAGGGATACCTATAAGACGTTTAATAAAATTTCTAATTTACTAAAGTTTTTATTAAATCAAAAGTAAGATCGAAATAAATTTAGGGTATTTAAAGAGGTAAGTCCAAAACTATGAAAGTAATTTAAAAAGAGCGAAAAATTTTTAGCGAGACTTCTAAAGTTAGCTAAATAGCGTCGATTATTGCAGTCTTTGGTACCTTTTAATTAGAATAGAATTATATAAAACTATAACCTTTTTTTAAGAAAGTTTTTAAGAATAAATAAATCATACTAATTATGCTCTCTCAAACTTTTTTAAATTAAAATCTATGTACAATTTTATTGGCTAATGGGTAGGGGAAAAAAGGTAGCCTTGGCAAAAAGAAGAGTGCTTGGATTTAGGGGTGACGGATTTTATCCTCTCACCCCACCTTTTTGGTGGCCTTTGCTTTGATTCCCAGCGTTGGTTTACGCGGGAGAATTGAAATCATTTCTCAACTTAACCCAATGCCCGTGTTTACGGAATTATTAATTTTTTATTCCCATTGACACGGGATTTCTTTTAACAATATTGGGTGCCTGTGTTTACGGAATCTCTTTATTCCCATTGACACAGGATTTCTTTTAAAACTCCTACTTTTATTATTTTTATGCCAAGCTAAAGGGTGTTTATAAGGGGGGTTTCAAGAGAAATTCTAGATTAATAAAAAAAGATTTTTGAGAGCAAGTTTAGTAGATTAAAAACATTCCTAAAGTTTCACAAGTTTAGAGTTAGAATAATTGAATCTAAAGATGGTTTGCCAATATAATACAAAAAGGAATCTATTTAGGGTAAACCCGAGGTAGTGCTAAAAATTCTGTTCTCAAATTAAATTAAGATCGCAAGATTTTCTTTACTACTAAAAATTCCTCGATTTAATTTTTTCAAACTATGAAATAAACAAAATTGTTTTAGCAAATCATAAATAATGAAAAACGCTTAAAGATAAAACTAACTTAGCCTTGGAAATAACAAAAAGCTAAGTAGGGGTTTTATTTTATTTTTGATAAGTTTTTCATCATTTTTTTTTGAAGTTTTTTAAGATATGATATATTTTTTTATTTTTGATTTTCTTTATAACAAAATGCAAATATAAATACTAAAAAAAAAGAAGGAAGACAAAAATTAAGAAAAGTAAAAATACATACAAAATATTTTTGATTGATTTTTTTTTTCTAAGAAAATTTTTTTTCATCATATATTTTTTGATTTTTTTAATTTTGTTAAAAATATGTACATTAATAGAAAAAAAGGAAAAGAAAAGAAAAGAGAGAAGGAAAAACATTTTTGGTGTTATGACAAAATGAATTTTGTTATAACAAATTTTTAAGTACATTTTTCATCATTTTTTTTTATTTTGATTTATTATGGGAGGGGCAAAAATAATTACAAAAAGAGGGAAAACACGCCCCCATACTTAAAACCAACATTGTCCTCAATGTTGAAGGTAAGTGTGAGGAACGAAAATATTTACAAAAAAAGAGATGAAGATTTTAATTACAAAATAGAAAAAAATATATACAAGGATAGTTACAAAAAAAAAATGAACTCCACGAATATATACAAAATTGTTTTTTTTTTTTTTGGGGTTGTTTTAGTTTTTCGAAATGTACAAAACATGAATACAAGAAATATAAAAAAAACATATATTTTTTGGTATGATAAAAATAAAATTTTATCATCTTTTTATGGTATTATTTATATTATATGTATTTTTTTTTTTGGTTTTAATTTTAAAATATGCATGTTTTAAAATATATCTAAATTTTAAGAAAGATAAAATAAGGTAAAATAAAGAAAAGGCTTTAAGATAAAACCAAGGAAGAAAGAAGAGAAATAAAAAGGTAAAAGCAACGGAGTTTTCTCGTTTCGAAATATCGACAAAAATCCCCTCTCGGGTCTGTCGAGTAATCCTACTTTGAGAAACTTCCTATTGTCTTATCTTAAAATTCCCAAAATTCTTTTTGATTTTTGTTTTAAAGTTTTTGCATTATTTTATTTTGTTTTATGTTTCTTTTTTGAAAAAGAATGGTAATTTAAAATATGCATAATTATTAATTTTATTATTATTTTTTATTTTATTTTTTATTTATTATTATTATTTATTATTATTATTTTTGTTTAAGTTTTTATTTTTTTTTAGATGAAAATTTATTTCATCATTTTTTTTTGGTTTTATAAAAAAAAAGGAACGTAATTGGATAAATATGGGGGTGCCTCCCACGAGCGCTTTGTTTACCGTCTCGTAGCTTGACACGTTGGCGGGGTACGATCTTTTTAGAGGTGGGGGAGGGGTATGGAATTTAACTTCCCTCCCAGTTGATCCCCCGCGTGGTAGAGTTTTAGTCGGTGACCGTTAACTTTTAAGTCGCCTTTTTCCGGGTGGGTGATAAGGACGGTCCCGTATGGCCAAACCTCTTTCACTTGAAAGGGGCCGGACCAACGGGATTTTAGTTTGCCCGGAAAAAGACGAAGACGTGAGTTATATAGGAGGACGAGATCGCCCGGCGCAAATGATTTTGGATATTTTATTTTCCGGTCGTGGTAAAATTTCGAGCGTTCCTTATAAAATTTGTTACTTTCGTAAGCGTTCGCACGCCATTCATCGAGTTCGTTTAATTAGAATTTCCGGTTTTCGGCGGTTAAATTATGATCGAGATTTAAGAGTTTTAACGCCCAAAAAGCGCGTTGCTCTAATTCTACAGGCAAATGGCACGCCTTGCCGTAGACTAATCGATAAGGCGAACAACCGATTGCGGTCTTGTACGCCGTACGATATGCCCACAGTGCGTCGTCTAATTTAAGTGCCCAATCCTTCCTATTAGTTGAAACGGTTTTTTCTAATATGCGTTTGATTTTCCGATTTACTACCTCCACTTGGCCGCTCATTTGGGGGTGATAGGCGGTGGCGAGCTTATGCGTTACGCCATATTTGGTTAATATTTTTGCAAACTGGGCATTGCAAAAGTGCGTACCCCTATCACTAACTATCGCACGGGGCGTACCGAAGCGAGAAAATAATTTTTTAAGAAAGTTGACGACGACTCTCGCATCGTTGGTGGGGAGAGCTTGCGCTTCCGCCCACCTAGATACGTAGTCGACCGCCACTAAAATGTAGCGATTTGTATATGAAGGAGGTAGGGGGCCTATGAAATCTATGCCCCATAAATCGAAAATCTCGCATTCTAAATAAAAATTTTGGGGCATCTCATCGCGACGAGAGATGTTACCCGACCGTTGACAGCTATCGCATGCGCTCACAAAAGTGTGAGCGTCATTGAAGAGAGCGGGCCAATAAAAGCCCGCCTCCAGCGCCTTCTGCGCGGTCCGGTTGGCTTGATAATGCCTCCCGGCCGGCCCTTCGTGGCAGTGCCGCAAAATTTGTGCACCCTCCTCGTTCGAAACGCATCTCCGCACGACTTGGTCCGCGCAAACGCGAAATAAGAAAGGGTCCTCCCAAAAGTAATTTTTCAAATCAGAAAAGAATTTCTTCTTTTGCTGTTTTGAAAAGTCTTTCGGGAGCACCCGCGCAACTAAATAGTTGGCGTAGTCAGCGAACCAAGGCGAGGGAGAAGTTTTTAAATTATTTAAAGCTAAAAGACGCTCCTCGGGAAATCGATCATCGATTTCCGGTTCGAAGAGCGCTTCCGCGATTGGGTGCTCTAAACGAGAAAGGTGGTCGGCCGCTAAATTTTTGGCCCCCTTCTTATCGCGGATCTCTAAATCAAATTCTTGTAATAGGAGGATCCATCGAAGAAGGCGGGGCTTAGCGTCCATTTTTTCTAATAAATATTTTAGGGCGGAGTGGTCGGTAAATATAATAATTTTTGAAAGCGTGACGTAGGGCCTAAACTTATCTATGGCGAAGACGACGGCAAGGAGTTCCTTTTCCGTTGTCGTATAATTAGCTTGTGCGGCCGTGAGCGTGCGGGACGCGTAGTAGATAGGATGAAAATATTTATTTACGCGTTGGCCTAATACGGCCCCTACCGCTACATCACTCGCGTCGCACATAATCTCAAACGGAAGGGTCCAATCGGGCGCCACCAGAATGGGAGAATGGATAAGTTTATTTTTTATGGCATTGAATGCCTCTATGCACGCGTTATCAAAAATAAATGGAGATTCCTTCTCCAGGAGGTGGGTTAGCGGTTTTGTTATTTTGGAAAAGTTTTGAATAAACCGCCTATAGAAACCCGCGTGGCCAAGAAAACTACGGATTGATTTTATACTTGAAGGCGCGGGGAGTTTTTCAATTATTTCGACCTTGGCCTTGTCGACCTCCATCCCTCTTTCAGAAATTTTGTGGCCGAGAACTAAGCCTTCTCGAACCATAAAATTACACTTTTCCCAGTTTAAAACCAGGTTCGTGTCTTCGCATCGTTGGATGACTCGATCTAAATTTTGGAGGCAGTTTTGGAAGGAGCTTCCAAAAACCGAGAAGTCATCCATAAAGACTTCCATAATATCCTCTACGAGCTCTCCAAAGATCGCCATCATACATCGTTGAAATGTAGCTGGCGCGTTGCAGAGGCCGAATGGCATCCTTCGGTACGCGAAGGTACCGAAGGGGCACATAAAGGTTGTTTTCTCCTGGTCTTCGGGGGAGATAAGAATTTGTAAAAATCCCGATAGACCATCGAGAAAACAATAATAAGGATGACCCGATAGTCGCTCCAAAATTTGATCGATAAACGGTAACGGAAAGTGGTCTTTGCGGGGGGCATCATTTAATTTTCGGTAATCGATGCACACCCTCCAACCCGTAATAGTACGAGTTGGAATTAATTCGTTATGTTCATTTGCCACTACCGTTATACCGCCCTTTTTAGGCACGACATGAATGAGACTAACCCACGTGCTGTCGGATATAGGGTAGATAATCCCCGCATCCATTAATTTTATTACTTCAGCCTTAATGACCTCCCGCATATTTGGGTTTAATCGTCGCTGAGGCTGGATGGTTTTGCGGGAATTATCTTCTAAGAAGATTTTGTGCGTGCAAAAAGAGGGATTTATCCCCCTAATATCGGAAATCTGCCATGCAATTGCATGGCGATGCGTGGACAAAACTTTAACTAATTCGGAGGTTTCCGAATCAGATAAAGAAGACGAAATAATAACCGGGAGTTTTAAGTCTGCGGCGAGAAAAGCGTATTTTAAATGGTCGGGGAGTGGCTTAAGCTCCAAGACCGGGGGTTCTTCGTAAGAAGTTGTTATTTTTAAACTTTTAGAATTAAAAGATTCGAAAGGCGAATCGGGCGGTAGCTTGTCCAAAGGGGCGAGGTCCGCCAAATACGGTTCGTCTAAATTTAAAGCGAGTAATTCTGCAAGCGAAGAACACTCATCCTCGAACGCGGATTTTAAGTGAAAGCAAGAATCATCGTTCGATAAAGAATTTCGCATCGAGGGATTAATAAGAAGGGTAACTTCGTCGTCCCCTACCCGAAGGAGGAGGCGACCGTTACTCACATCAATTAATGCGCGGGAGGTCGCGAGGAAAGGGCGACCGAGGATAATTGGTACCTCGGCGTCCTCCTCAATGTCGAGGATGACGAAGTCTACCGGGAAGATAAACTTGTCAACCTTGACCTGAACGTCCTCCACTACCCCGATAGGATATTTTATCGAGCGATCCACGAGTTGGATGCTCATTTTTGTTGGGGTGGGAACACCCAAATCTAGTTTTTTAAAGAGGGAGAAGGGCATCAAATTGATGCTCGCTCCCAGGTCCGCTAGGGCGTACTTTATTAATAAATTGCCGAATAGGCACGGGATGGAAAACCTTCCCGGGTCGTTTAGTTTTGGCGGCAATTTATTAAGTAGGACCGCCGAGCATTCCGCATTTAAGGAAACACGCGAAATACCCTCGAGCTTCTTTTTATTAGAAAGGAGCTCCTTAAGGTATTTCGCGTATTTCGGCATCTGAGAGAGTGCCTCGCAGAAGGGGACGTTAATTTGAATTTGTTTAAAAATTTGTAAAAACTTTTTGTAATGTTCGTCCTCCTTCTCTTTATTAAGTTTTGCTGGGTACGGAATTTGCGGGCTTGAGACGCCCGGCGCTAATTTTTTTTCCGTATCTAATAAAATAAAAGACGAGGGTGCAGGGGTCGGAGGCGAAACAGTTACCTGATGCTCAACCCGCAATGGGGAGTCGACCTCCTTGCCGCTGCGAAGGGTAATGGCGTGGGCATTTTCACGCGGGTTCTGCTCCGAGTTCCCCGGTAGTGCTCCAAGTGGCCGCTCGGAGACCATTTTTGCAAGCTGGCCAACCTGCATTTCTAAATTTTTTAGCGATCCGGTTATATTCCGGATATTTGCGTCGTTGGAAGCCATGTATTTTGCAAAAATCTCCTCGAGCGGAGAAGGTTTTGGAGGAGGAGGCGCAAAACCCTGCTGAAATCCTTGGGGATATCCATGCGGAAATCCTTGCGGGATCGCAGGTGGAGGGCGTTGCGCATTATTTGGGTTACTCCAGGAGAAGTTCGGGTGGCTCCTCCAACCCGGGTTATAGTTATTACTATATGGGTTGAAGGGCGCCCGCACTTGATTGCCCACGTAATCCACCGATTCCTCGCATAAATTATTATTATTATTAATATTATTAAGATTATTATTATTATTAAGATTATTAAAATTATTATTATTATTATTTGGATTATTAAAATTATTATTATTATTATTAGGATTATTAGCCCAAGCGGGAGTGGAGGAGGAAACAGTCATCTCCGCCACTTGCTTACTTAGCCGCTCTACCTGCGAGGCTAAGTGAGTAGTGGCATCCACTTCGAAAATACCAGCCGGTTTAGGAGGACGCGACCTTGGCACGTTCCATTGGTATGCATTCATGGCCATTTCTTCGATCAGAGCTTGAGCGGCTTCCGGGGTTTTGTTGTTTAACGTTCCCCCGGCGGCTGCGTCGATCATCTGTCTCGTTGAGAAATTCAAGCCGTTATAGAACGTTTGTACCTGAAGCCAAGTTGGTAGCGCGTGATGAGGACACCTACGCAAATATTCTTTAAAACGTTCCCAAGTCTCGTAGAGAGACTCGGAATCGAATTGAATGAAGGATGCGATATCGGTGCGTAATTTAGCGGTTTTTGACGGAGGAAAATATTTAGTTAGAAAATTCTCCGTCAATTCGGCCCACGTGGTTATGGACCCTCTCGGAAGGAAGTCAACCACGATTTCGCCTTTGTCCGCAGGGAAAAGGGAAATAAGCGCAAGCGAATGGCGTCATCGCTGACGCCATTAATCTTGAAGGTGTTGCAAATTTCTAAAAAATTATTAAGGTGTTGGTTTGGGTCCTCATCTGGCAAACCGTCGAACTGAATCGACTGTTGTACCATTTGGATTATACTGGATTTGATTTTGAAATTATTATTAGCTACCGCAGGGCGGGTAACGCTCGATCCTGTATCCTCTAAATTTGGCCTAGCATAATAGGCCATGGTCCGTTGTGGGGCCGCATTTAGATTAGGATCGCCCATCACGCCTATATGTATATCGCCGACGGATTCTTCGGGATCTATTTGTAGATCTTGATTATGAGATCGGCGGCGCTCGTGAAGCGTGTGCTCGATTTCGGGATCAAAAGGTAATATTGGATTATCCGAAGATTCGCCTCGGGTCATACACTATTTTTTTTAAATTAATTTTTTGAAGAGTTTTTTTTTTCTTTTATAGAATTTTTTTTTGATGTTTTTGTTTTAGAAATATTTTTACAAAGATGAAAAAGAAAGGAAAGAAAGTAAAAGAGAATAATATATTTTTTTGGGTTTTTCTTTACTTAAGTAAAATATATAAATATATATATATATTTTTTTGGTTTGATTTTTGTGGGGCTTTTATATGAAAATATATGTAGCTGTATTCGAAAATATATGTAAAAAAGGAAAATTGAAAAATATAAGTATATATATTTTTTTGATTTTTCTTTACTTAGATAGTATATTTTTTAGTTTTTGGTTTTTTAGATAGAAAAAGAGATGAAATATAAGATAAAATTAATAGCGTTTCCTATTTCAAAATAACGACACAAATCCCCGGCAATGGCGCCAAAAACTTGATACGTTAAATTTTTTTTTTTTAAGTGTGAAGCCTTGCTTTCTTCTTTTATTAGAATTCGGCGGCATTTTCGAAGAGTCCCGCGAGTAATCCTACTTCGAAGAATTACCCGTTATCCTATCGAAAGATAGAAGTAACGGCCTTTTCCTCTTTCGAAATATCGAAGATTACTCTTTGGCCGCGTCGCCAAAAGCTAAGTAGAAAAGATTGAAAAAGGGCTTTATGTTGAAATTAAAATTGAAAGCTTTTTGAAAATATTGTTGCAACAATTTTTTGAGTAGTTGCAACAATTCTTTAAGAGCGTTTTAAAACTTCTTTTACCTTGAGCTAGTTGCAACAACCAAAGAGGTGTTGCAACAAATTTTTTAGTGTTTTTAAAAGAGAGTTTTTAAAAAGTGCTTTAGAGAGAAAGCTTTTGGGTTTATGTAATTATCCGGACTAAAATCAATAAAGGCAAGTGGACCTTATCGATAGTAGTATAGGATATTTATTTTGAAATATCAAGGTCGTATTTTTCCAAGGTCGTATCGATTATTTCTACTTCTTAGGAACGCGCTATTATTTTATCGAAAAGAGTTTGAAATTGATTTTTATGATTTTATAGAAAAGCTAGTGACGAAAATGATAACTATCGCGGGCTTGGTGTGCGTTTAGCAAAAACCAAGAAAAGCGATGAAAAGAAAAAGAACGAAAACGTTAATTTAAAAAGTAGTTTTGCTTAGAATTTTTTAGGGTTTTATAAAACGATAATGATAACTACGGTGATAATAAGCGATTGAGCGGGTAGCGGAATTAAGCAAAAAGCAAATATATAAAAAAATAAAAGACGCACTAATTGAAAACTCACGCACTCTACAGAATTAAAATGAAAGCTGTAAATTGCAGAAATTGAAGAAATGCGATCCCTACCCAAATAGGTAGAGGGGAAATAAATGCGTGAGCAAGTCCTATCCAAACGGATAGGCGGGAAATAAATGCGTGAGCAAGTCCTATCCAAACGGACAGGCGGGAAATAAATGCGTGACGGAAATGGAAACTATTCGATTACAAAAAAGGCGCAAACTTTATACTCATACACACACCCACTCTACGTTAATGAAATCTAATTAAAATAAAACAAATCTAAACTCATACACTCACACACACAACAATAATGAAACTAAGTTAAAAAGAAAAGAAAATCTACTCTCATACACACACACACACTTACAAAAAAAAGCAAAAAGAAAGTAAAAACACCAAATCAAAACAAAACAAAAAAAACTATTTAAACTCCTACACTCACACACACTAATATGAAATCATCTAAAAATTACAACAAAGCTAAAAATAAGAAAATTACACTCATACACACACACACACCCAAATTAAAATGACAACTTAACAAAAATTACAAAATTACATAAAACCAAAAATAAAAAGAAAAAGAACAAAAAGAGAACACACACACTAAAACAAAGAGAGACAATAATTACAAGCTTAATTTATTTCCATAAAAAAGGGGTTACAAAACTAGAGAGAGAAAGTGCAAAATTACAAAAATTACAAAACACCAAAAATCAGCAAAATGGAACAAAACCTTAAGAGAAGCTCCCAAAATTTTGAACCCTTGGACTCAGCTGAATCTGGCTATTTATAGAAAAAATTTTTGGATTACACGCCCTCGGACACGTGCGTGTCTGAGGGCGTGACACGGCTTGGGGTGCGAATAGCCAGAACAGCTGGATCCAGGCGGGCATCTGGAAGGCTTGACCGGCGACTTGGAAGTACACGGGCGTGTTCTAAGGAACACGGGCGTGTTCGATGTCGGCAGTGTGCTGTCGGCTGCTGGGCGTGACAGGCGGCGTGTCCTTTATTCTTCTGGAAGGAATTGAGGGTCACGGGCGTGTCTGAAATGTCACGGCCGTGACATTGATTTTTTTGGATGAAATGCTTCAAGTGGCTGGAATCTGGGATGGATATCCAACACGGGCGTGACCAAGTACACGGCCTCGGTCACGGGCGTGACCATGTACACGGCCTCGGTCACGGGCGTGACCGAGGGCGTGACTTGATGTTTGAGCTGGAAAAAGAACAGAGAAAAGAAAATGTTAGGGATTAGTGAACACGCCCTTGGACACGGGCGTGACCAAGGGCGTGACTTAACAAAATTATAGAAACTTTACAAAATGAAAATAAAACTAAGTTAAAAACAAAAATAACAAAAACAAAATTTTATTCAATAATTTACATATATTATTTACAAATCTAATTAAAATTATACTAAAATCTATATAGAAAAATGCGTATATTTACTATTCATCACTTGCCCATTTGGCAAGCATGACATGAGCCATTTTTAACACATTTTAAATTAGGACTATTTCTAACCAATTTTTTTGAGAATAGTCTATGCATTGCCTTGTAGTTGATATGTGCAAGTCTCTTATGCCATTGAACACATAGAGTCTCACTCTCATTTGCCACAAGGCACACAGGAGAGGAAGATGATTTGCAAATAAACTCTAAACAATAAACATTTCCACTCCTAGTGCCTGAAAGTATGGTTTCCAAGTCATTAGACTTTTTGATTAGGCACTTGTCATTGTGGAATTCAATGACAAAGCCATGATCACACGGTTGGCTTATGCTAACAAGGTTGTGTTGCAACCCTTCAACATAAGCCACTTTTGTGATGGAGACAATGCCATTAGTGATCATACCATAACCTCTGGTGACTCCCTTTACTGAACCCCCAAAGATGACTTTCGGTCCATTCTTCACTGCTTTGTATTCCTGCAGTAAACCCTTGGTGCCTGTCATATGTCTTGAGCACCCACTGTCCAAATACCAAATCTTCCCAAGGCTGGTATTTGAACTAACCTGCATGATGGAATTTAATTATCCTTAGGAACCCAATTGATTTTGGGTCCTAGGTACTTGTTAGCCTGATAAGAAAACCTTACACTAGCTGCTCTCTTTGCAAGAAGGCTCTTCTTTGCATTAGGTACATTGGGATTGTACTAACAATCTATGGCATAGTGTCCCACTTTACCACAACACCAACATTCATGAATGTTGTATCTCCTCTTCTGAACATTTCTTGAGGAATTAACATTACTTTTCCTGTGCTCAGAAGGGGAGACAGCTGCAGTCTTCCTGTTTCTCTCTGCAATGATTTGACTGAATGTCAATCTATGTGCTGTCTTGATGCTCTTTGTCCTGATGGCATCAGCCTGCTTTGGCTTGGCAGCCATACAAGATCTGATTGCATCTGACACTGAGCAACAAGCCTTGTCCATAGATTGGACAACAACAATTTTCTTTGCTGAAATAGATTTGGAAGAGCTGGCACCCTGATTCTTGAATGAGGGGGCTGGGGTACCAAATACAAATGGTCCAGGTTGGTCCATTTGAATTTCCTCATGGGGAGCCTTCATAACACTCAATCCTATGCCCTTTCTTCCACTATGGGAAGGAGTATTTTCCTTCCGATAGAAACTCCCATTCTTCTAGTGACCATAAATGCTTTCATGGTCATACCTATTGGAAGGAAGTAACACCTTTTGAAAGGTGGTTTGAGGTTTAGCCTTCCCTTTGCTCTTCTCTCCACTCCCTTCTCCTACTTCCATTTTATTGAATCCTAGTCCTCTCCTATTGGTTTGAAAGGAGAAGGTGTCAATAATAGGGAGCACAGATTTGGGCTTGGAGAATTGAGCCACCAGGCTCTTCTCTTTCACAAGCTTCTCCTCAAGATCCTTGATGATCTTGTTCTTTAGAGAAATAGAGCTCAAATGGACAATTGTTATCCCCTTGAGTTTGCTTATTTCTCTACTCATCTGAGCAACCAAATTTGGAGACTCATGACTATTTCTTTCAGCCTTTTTAAGAGAGTCAATCTCTAGGGCTTGTCTTTTGGAAAGCTTCTTGCTCTCTTTCAGAGCAATCACTAGAGCATCATACTTGTCAATCAATTGATTGACATCCACTTCAGCTTCTGAATCACTTTCATCAATTGATGAGTGTGCATCAGATTCTGGAATTGATTCATACTTAGAGGAAGAGAGAGGAGTAGTTACCTGGTCAGGTGTGTCCTGAAAGTCTTCATCATCTGAAGTTATGGGGCCAACATATTCTTCAACATTTTCATCCACCTCCATATCACTGTCTGAATATGATAGAGGGGCCCTGATGCCTATCTTTGCTGCAGGAAAATCCTCATCTTCCTCAGCAGCAAACAACCCAATATAGGCTTCTTCTTCATCATCTGAATCTGAGGAAGATGACTCAGATTCACTCCAGCTTTTTTCCTTTCTTTGCTAGGAAGGATTTTTCACCCTTCCTATCCTTTTGATGATGGTGCTTCTTATCACCATTATCTTTTCTTTTGACTGGACAGTCAGCAATGACATGTCCAGGCTTATTGCAGCAATAACAAATCACATTAGTTGAACCATGTTTAACATGTTTAGAGTCATACCTGTCCCCTTTGGGGTGCTGCCAATCTGTCCTGCTTGAATCCTTCCTAGGATGTGAGGAGGAGAAAGGCTTATTCTTCCACTGCTTCCTTCTCATCATCTTCTTGAATTGCCTTGAGAAGGCAACAAATTCCTCATCAGAAGAGCCGTTTTCAGATTGGCAGTGATCTGAATTGTCTGAGTCAGCAACCCTTCTTGGAGGGGTAGGAATTCTTGTCTTGCTCTTCTTGGAACCTTCAGCCTTGAGGGCCATAGACTTCTCCCTAGCTTGAGGCCTGGAGGAGGTGTCTTCTTCCTTTCTAGCAGATAGTTGCATCTCATATGAGAGCAACTTTCTAAACAGAGTGTGAGGAGGAGTTTCACTCAGTTTTGCCACTTCCCTGATGGAACAGATTTTGGTATCCCAGTCTCTAGTTAGAGATCTTAGGAATTTATCATTCAACTCATAATGAGTGAAGATCCTTTCATAGGTTCTCAACTCATTAACTATCCTGAAAAATCTTTCATAGCAATCAGCTATGCATTCCTGATTTTGTTGCCTAAAGGCTTCGTACTCCTGATTGAGGAGGGATTTCCTATCATTCCTCACTTCCTCAGTCCCTTCCATGTACACAATCAATGTATCCCACATTTCCTTTGCAGTATCACAATGCACAAAGTTTTGGAAAGTTGAATCATCAATAGCATTGGCAATGATATTTTGATCCCTTTTATCCATTGTAGCCAATGCTATCTCATCCCTTATCATTTCAGTGTAAGGCTTGCCTACCATCCTAATAGGATCAATGTGTTGGAGTTTTTGAGGTGATCTCAAAGCAATCAACAGTTAGTCTTACTGCCAACGCAATATGAGCCTATATGGTCGCACATAAAAGCGTTTGGAGAAGTTGGAGAAAGGATTGTGCTGGCCTTACTCATATTGGATATGAGTGGAGGACCAATCCTGTGACTGCTTGGAATTAACTTGAGAATGACTCAACGGGAAATCGTTTAAAGGGTGTAAACGAATGGATTTATGCTAGACAAATTCGGCTAAAGGGTTTAACCAAACTGTGTCGAATTCGGCTAAAGTGTTTAACCGAATTATGTTGATTCGACTAATCAAATTCGGCGATATGAATTCGGCTAAAGTGTTTAGCCGAACTGTAACATATTCGACTAAAGGGTTTAGCCAAAATGTGTTAGTTAGACGAAATGGTTTCGACGAAATCATATAACCGAATTCATATAGTCGAATCGGCTATAGCATATAGTCGAATTCGGTTATTATATATAGTCGAATTCGGTTATACTGTTTAGTCGAATTGTCGAATTCGGCGAATGTATAAATCATGACAGAACAGTCCTATTTTTCCTGGGTCTGCGGATAGCCTATTTTATGCTGTTTGGTATAAAAGGGCATACAATTTTAGGTTTTTTAAGACCGAACCTTTTTCCGCAATTTTAGACGAGGACAGCCGTCCGGAAAAGTTCCGCAAGAGGGCTTCTCGTTCTTCCCGTCCGCCGAGTTCCGCCGCTGACGGTCTCTGACTCCCCTGTCTCGGACCTAGCAGTCCGTGGGGACGCTGAGAGCTTCCTACTCCGACCCATTCCTTGTTCGACAAGGCTTTGGGGTTCTCTATCGTTCGTGTGGATCGCTATAGAGGAGCCGATACATTTCGGTTCTTGGAACTCAGATTTAGTCTACCAGATTTATTCTTGGATCACCTTGGTTGAGTATTGACTCAATCCCGCGAAGGTATATTGTATTTTGCTTTCCTAATCTTTTGATTCATGAGATCCGCAAGATCCTTACTCATTGGGTTGTTCTAGTTTTTCTTCTTCCGTTGCGCACATTCGATTTGTTCATATCATTATGAACGGTATTTAGAAAACCCAACAGTGGTATAAGAGCTAGGTTGAGATCAAGTGCGTGCAAATCTAGAAATTTGGAAGCGTTCTAAATGTATAGATTTCTTCTTGGAACCCCGCCAGGAACACATCTGATTGCGTTGCGATTTCATTGTTTCTCCTTTGCAGTAACCGTCCCTCGATATGGTTTGTGAAACCAAATGTCGTGGATTTTGAATCTGACATTGAGAGACGAGCTTGTTTACTGCATAAGTGGAGTTGCTTTGCTTGTGTTCAATGCATGTAAATCTGGAGATTTAGAAGTGTTCTAAGTATTCAGATTTAGCCCCTTTTATCAAAATGTTGATAATCCTTTTATGTGCACATATGGGATGCATTTGTTTTGTGAATGTGGTATTTCTATTTTGTGTATGTGCACGTTGATTAAATGTTAATCACGATGAAATGTTCATCAATTGAAAAATAAAATCCCTTATCCAATATTAAGTATACAGATGCCTTCCGACGGATGACACTCTTTCTGCCTCGATCGATGATGTTTGGGCTTGCCAAAGCAAGGTGCATTAATCTATCTTGGTTAGGGTGCGAGCGGATAATTGTGATATCCCACTGTCAACATCGGGTCTAACTTAACTAGGTGACCTCAAAGGTTGAGTGCCTAGAGGCATAGGGTTGGCATGCTCCATATGATGGATGCGAATAAAAGAGTTATTCACCAACCATACAAGAGTTGCATAGTGATGCAATTGACAAATGTTGTCTACCTAAATAACCGCATTATGAGAGGAACGCCAAAGCGGAATCGTTGTGTTGGTGAAATACGGATCTTGTCCACTAAGAGAGTAGCTCACATAAACTCTTCGAATCGAAATTAAGGGTTGTCGATTTGATTAAAAAAATAGTGGGAGCTTTTAATAAAAGTCCTTATTAATATAAAATGTATTTCGAAATGCAGTACTAAAAGTTTTCCGAATTCATTGTAGAATTTCCATGGCAAGTGGATCTCACTCCACCCTGTACCTGAGAGCTATTCTTGAGAAGGACAAGCTCAATGGGACGAACTTCCTTGACTGATACAGAAACCTGAGAATTGTTCTCAGGCAAGAGCACAAACTCTATGTCTTGGAAGGTGAAGCCCCCACAGAGCCGACCGGAAATGCTCCGAGAGCATATAGAGATGCTTACAAGAAGTATCAGGATGATACCATGGATGTGGAATGCCTCATGCTTGCTACCTTGTCCTCTGAGCTTTAGAAGCAACACGAGAGCATGTGTGGTTATGAGATAATCGGGCACCTCAAGAAAATGTTCGAGGGGAAAGCCCGGCAAGAGAGGTTTGACATATCCAAGACATTATTTCAGTGCAAAATGGGAGCTCGAGACTCAGTAGGGACTCACGTACTCAAAATGATTGGGTATATAGAGAACCTTGAAAGACTGGGTTTTCATTTGGGCCAAGAGTTGGCCACAGATCCGATCCTGCAATTGTTGCCGGACAGTTATGAGCAGTTCGTCTTGAACTATAACATGAATGAAATTGACAAGACACTGCCCGAGCTCCTAGGCATGTTGCGAACTGCTGATAATAATATGAAGAAGGTCAAGCCTGCTAGCCCCATACTGATGGTGCATAAAAGCAAGGGCAAGATTAAGGGATTCAAGAACACGAAGATAGGATCTAAGTCTCATCTTGATCCCAAATCTTCTGCACTGAAAAAGAAAGGTGTTGGAGAAATGATTTATCTTAACCCCTAGAATTGAGTAGAATATAAATTCTAAGAATGAAAAATTAGGCTAAGTAAAAATGCGTCGAATAGTATTCGACGCAACGTCGAAATGTAGTCGACGTTTCTCTCAGAATGAGTCGAAGTAACTCTAAGAAGAATTCGACGTAATCTTTGTCGACGTACCTCTGACTTCTAGTCGACGCATTTAATAAAGTCGATGCACCTTAGTCGACGCACCTTCCTTATTCTCCTCTCGACGCTCAGCCAGGATGAGATCGACGTTCACGTCGAGTAGTAATCGACGCACGTCGATTTCTATAAGAAATTCAAAAACACGCCAGATCTCTTTCCTTCTTTCTGTAGATCTGATTTTTATGGAATGATATTATTCTTTTATAGCCATTCTGAATCAGTCTTTCCTTCTATTTGATTCTTGGCTAATTTGATTAAGTTTATTATGGATATTATTTGAAATCAAAAAGATCTCTTTCCTTCTACAGAAATATTGATTATGGAAACTTTTATCTCTTTCTAATTCTCTGCCTGCTAATTGAATATTCTCCTTTAGCAATATATTTTTAAACAGAGCTATAAATAAAGAGGAGGTCGACAGAGAATAGTAACTAGTGATCCACCATATACATTTGAAAAAGAGGAAGAGCTCCTAAGTGAAGAGTGAGAAAGCTGAGAAAAGAGAGTGTGCTGCAGCAAAGAAAAAGCCTTCATCTTCTCCTCCTTCTGAAGCCATTCTGCTGCAAATTCTGAAAGCTCTCACAAAAGAGAGAAAAGCTTACAATCTCCTTCTCATTATAGAAGAGAGATTACATTCACTATTCTTGTGCTTCTAATCTTCTTGCTAGGAAGAAGATTCCTTCTTATTTTAATTGTTTCTTCTAATTCTTCTTCTCATTCTTATTTCAACTTCAATTGTGTAAAAGAGTTTTTAGAATCTCTCTTCAAAAAATTCAGTTGTACTGGTTCTAAGAGTCTCCTTATCAAAAGACTCAGGTTGGTTCTAAGAGTATCCCTATCAAAAGACTCAGTGCAAAATAGTGAATTCCTACCAAGGGGTAGAAGAGTGGACTACCCAAAGTTTGGGGAACCACTATATTTCTTTGTGTTGTGCTGTGATTTTCTTCTTGCTGTTTTTCTTCTTTACTTGCTTAATTCTTGTTGGTGCGTGGGAAGCTTAAATCTGTGATTATTACATTATATATATATAATTGCACAAAGTATTTTTAAATCTCTATTCACCCCCCTCTAGAGTATTCTAGTGAGGTTAACTGTGCACTTCCAATTGGTATCAGAGATAGGTTGATCTAAAAAGGTTAACTCCTTGATCAAAAAGATCCTACCTCTTTTATATATATATTTTTAAAAATTATTTTTCACATGGCGCAAATCAAAGATTATGCTTCCACCAGACCACCAATGTGCAATCTTGAAAGTTTGCAATTTGGAAAACAAGAATTAGGATCTATATGAATTCTATTGATGAAGAATTATTTGATGTTATTATGATAGGTCCTCCCAAGCCATTCAGAAAGGACTCAAGTGGAAAAGTAACTGAAACACTTGCTCCAAAGGCTGAATGGACAGATGAAGAAAAGAAAGCCCAAGCATATGATGCCAAGACTATGAATATCCTAGTCTCAACCCTCTCAGATTAAATCTTCCAAAAGATTGCTGAATGTGAGTCAGCTAAGGAAATATGGGAAGCTCTCTCTAAAATGGTAGAAGGAAGTGCTGATGAGAGAAAGGACAGAAAGGCATTACTCATCTCTCAATATGAAAACTTCCAGAAGAAAGAAAGTGAAAGTGTTGCAGACATGTATGCCAGATTCAGCCTCATAGTAAATGAGTTAAGAACACTTGAGAAGGACATATCTCTCAATGAGATAAATGACAAATTGCTAACTTGCTTCCCTAGCTCTTGGGATTCAAGAATTTGGCCAATTAAAGACTCCAGAAGTCAAAAAGAAATCTCAACAGATGTCCTGTTGGGTAAATTAAGATCTTATGAACAGTTGTTGAAAACAAGAGCTGAGAAAGGAGAGAAAGAAAAGGCCCCTCCACTCTCAAAAGAAAAGAGCATTGCTTTGAAGGCTACTGAAGGTGAACCCTCTACAAATGATGAAGAGCTGATCAGTCTACTGGCCAGAAGGTTCAAGAAGTGGATCAAAACAGAAGGATCCAGAAGAAGAGACTCAAAAACCAGGTATGACAAAACTCCTAATAAAGAGATTATATGTTACTCTTGCAGGAAACCTGGACACAATGCACCTGAATGTCCTAAAGAGATCAGCAATAAGAAAGATCTGAAACGAACAGATCTAAAGAAGAAGAAGAAGAAAGAGAAAGGGTTCATTGCTCAATCATGGAGTGATTCAGAATCTGTAGGAAGTACCTCATCTGAAGATGATCAGGAAAAGGCTAAGCAAGAGGAAACCTGTTTGATGGCTACTGAAAAGCCTGAAGATATATCTCTGGTAAATATATTTGATGATATAGATTTCTCTTCTACTGATTTCAAAAATAGTTTCAAAGAATTCTGTTTAGATCTAGTCAAATCTGAGAAAGAAGTAAAGGAACTAAGAAATGAACTAAACAATCTCAAACAAATAAATACACAACATAAAAACTATGAGCTCAGTCTAGGACTCTCAGAGGAGCAACTAGATAAAATCAATACTGAAAATCAAGCACTAAGAAATAAGCTAGCAAAGGCAAAAGCCTTTGAAGACTCTCTAAATGGCAGAAGTCAGAAGCTCAAGAATATCTCTAACAATCTCACTGATAGATTTAGACAACTAGAATATAACACTGACTTAGAACACAAACCTCAATCACCCAGCAAATCTGTCTGGAGACATCCTATTCACTTCACTAGGGAGAATCATTTGACAGGAGAAAGATCACTAGAAAATCCAGAAACAACCACTATTTTTAACAAAAATAATCTCACTATGCATGAAGGAATCCTAGGTAAATATCCTCAGAAAAGAAACAAACTTGCGTCGAATCACTATCGACGTGCGTCGAACTCTACTCAACGCAACTCAAATAATGCATCGATTTCTAATCAACGCAGACACCAAAATACGTCGACTCCCAATCGACGCAATCTCTACTATGCTTCGACTAAAAGTAACCACAGAATGAAGGAAGCGTCGACTTCCACTCGACGCAACTTTAAACATACGTCGAATTCATCGACGCAACAAATCTAACAGAAATGTCTCCTTTTCCAAAAAGTCTTCTCAATCCATTTCCTTTTATTATGAACACTATTTCTGCAACATTACCAAAGAAAATTGGTATGATAAGCCAATACCCCTAAAGGAGGAAGGATATTCTGAAAAACCCACTTACTCTTTCATTAAACCTTTCATTGTTGGGAGGAAGGGACCCCAGCTTATGAGGGTCCAAACTAATGTTTAAAATTTTATGTGCAGATGTATCACATCTCCAGGCTGGTGTGGTACTTGGATAGTGGATGCTCCATGCACATGACAGGGTACAAAAACCTATTAATCAATTTTGAGGATAGACTTGGACCACCAGTGACTTTTGGAGACTCTAGCTGTGGCCAAACCAGGGGCTTTGGAGATTTCAAAGAAGGGAAAGTTACCTTCAAGAATGTGGCAGTAGTCAAAGGACTGGAGCACAATCTGATAAGTATAAGTCAGATATGTGACAGTGGTAAGTATGAGGTAAAATTCACCACACTATTTTGCCATATTATTGATATCAAGACTGGTGCCATAGTACTCAATGGAATTAGAAAAGGGAAGGTATATATAGTAGACTTCAGCTCCTCACCCACAGAAGTTTGTTTGTTCAACAATATTATTAATAAAAGTGAATTATGGCATAGAAGACTGGGTCATCTAAACTACAAAACCATTAGTAAACTCTCAAAGAATAACCTAGTCAGAGGCCTACCAAAGGGTAGATTCTCTAAGGACTCTCCATGTAGACCTTGCCAACTAGGAAAATAGACCAAGTCATCCTTCAAACCAATTGGTAAGGATGACTCCCCTAGGATCCTCTACTTACTGCACATGGATCTCTTTGGTCCCATATCCACTCAGAGCTTAGGTGGAAAGTCTTATACCTTAGGCATTGTAGATGACTATTCTAGGTTTAGCTGGGTATTCTTTCTAAGGGCTAAGTCTGAAACCCATAAGATTCTCTCAAGATTCATAAGATAGATTCAATCTGAGTTCAATACTTATGTTTCAATTATGAGGAGTGATCATGGGACTGAATTTGAAAATCAGTCAATTTGTAGTTTCTGTGAGAATATAGGTATTAAACAAAGTTTTTCAGCCCCTAGAACTCCTCAACAAAATGGAGTTGCTGAAAGAAAGAATAGAACTTTAATTGGATCAGGAAGGACCTTACTTGCAGAATCAGGATTACCAAAAACCTTCTGGGATGAAGCAGTCAACACTGCAAACTATGTTCTAAATAGAAGCCTCATTCACAAAACTAAGGCAAAAACTCCATATGAGCTTCTGAAGGGAAAAACACCCATTGTTAAATACTTTAAAATTTTTGGATGTGCTTGCTTTATTCTAAATAATGGGAAAGATCATCTTGCCAAGTTTGACAAGAAGTCTGATGATGGAATATTTCTGGGGTACTCATCATCTAGTAAAGCTTATAGATGCTATAACAGGAGAACTCTTAGAATTGAAGAATCTATGCACATTATATTTGATGAAACTAACATGCTGTTTAAGGGGGAGGAAACTTCCACCAATCCTTTTCCACAGGAAAATAGAAGCATAGAGACTCAGCTTGAACAACTGACTCTAGAGAACAGAGACACTGGGAAAGAAAACCAGCTACAGGAACCAAGTGAGGAGTTTGAACAAGAGCATGAAGAAGGTCCAGAAAAGAGCAATCAAAACCAACTCCCACAAGAGAACATGGTTCAGGAAGAACAGTTGGACAACGATCCCATTGTTAATGAGGAAGAAGAGCATCTGACAAATCCAAGCAGAACAGGAATCAATATGAAAAATCATCCACAATCCCAAGTAATTGGAGACCCCAATACTGGAGTAAGAACAAGACACCAAATCTCCAATGGGATGATGCTCCAATGCTTCTTATCTCAAGTTGAACCCAAGAAGTTTGAGGAAGCAAATTGTGATCCTCACTGGATTATAGCCATGCAAGAAGAACTAAGCCAATTTGAGAGAAACAAAGTGTGGAACCTAGTTGAGAGACCATGAAACTACCCAGTTATTGGTACAAAGTGGGTATACAGAACAAACTAGATTCCACTGGAGTAATTGTCATGAACAAGGCAAGACTTGTAGCACAAGGATACAGACAAGAAGAAGGGATAGACTACAATCAAAACTTTGCTCCAGTAGCCAGATTGGAAGCAATCAGACTCTTTCTTGCCTATGCAGCCTTCATGAAGATGAAAGTCTACCAGATGGATGTCAAGAGTGCTTTTCTGAATGGTGACCTTCAAGAAGTGGTGTATGTAGAGCAACCACCAGGTTTTGTCAATCCCTCCTCACCTAACTTTGTTTATAGACTTAACAAAGCACTTTATGGTCTTAAGCAAGCACCTAGAGCCTAGTATGAAACTCTCTCCAACTTCCTTTTAGAAAATTCTTTTGAAAGAGGAAAAGTAGATAAAACACTTTTTACTAGAACCCATAAAAATCAACTCCTTCTTGTTCAAATCTATGTAGATGACATCATCTTTAGCTCAACTCATCCCAATTTTTGTAAAAGATTTGCTAATTTAATGCAATCAAAATTTGAAATGAGTAGTATGGGAGAACTCTCTTATTTCTTAGGGCTACAAGTGAAACAAAGCAGTGAGGGAATCTTTATCTCACAATCTAAATACACTAAAGAATTAATCAAAAAGTTTGGTATGGAATGAGCTTCTACCATGAAAACACCTATGGAAACTAATGCCATTATATAAAAGGATGATAAGGGAAAATCAGTAGATCAAAAGACATATGGGGCAATCATAGGATCCCTTCTCTATCTAACAGCTAGCAGACCTGACATTATGTTTGCAACCTGCATATGTGCTAGATTTCAGGTTGATCCAAAAGAATCCCATCTCACCTCTGTAAAAAGGATTCTTAGATACCTAAAGGGAACACCTGAACTAGGTCTATGGTACTCAGCAGAAACAAATTTTGAATTAATGGGATTCTCAGATGCAGACTATGCTGGATGTAGGGTTGATAGAAAAAGCACATCTGGTAATTGCCAATTCCTAGGTGATAGATTAATATCATGGTTCAGTAAGAAACAAACTTCAGTCTCAACCTCAACAGCTGAAGCTGAATATATAACTGCTGGGAGCTGTTGTTCACAAATCCTCTGGATGCAAAATCAGCTTCTTGACTATAAATTGGAAGTCAATAACTCTAAAATTTATTGTGATAGCTCTAGTGCTATATCCATAGCATCCAACCCAGTCCTTCATAGTAGAACCAAGCATATAGAGATCAAACATCACTTTCTTAGAGATAATGTAGAAAAAGGTAAGATAACCTTAGAATATATTCCTACAGATAGTCAAAGAGCAGACATTTTTACCAAACCCTTAGATGAAACTAAGCATACTTACTTTATCAACACCTTGGGAATGCTTGATGGAAGCTTGTAAACACCATTGTTGGGGAAATCTAAAAGAGATCAGAAAAACTAAGCAAGTACTTAAAGACACGTCGATTACCTATCGACGCGCCGTCGAGAGGAACTCGACGCTAGCATTGATTTCTTAAAAACAAAGATGCGTCGATCCCGTATCGACGCACCATCAATCTAATCTCGACGCAAGTATGCAACCACGTTGGCAGGACATTAGGCTGACAATGTTTCGATGGAGCGTCGACTTCATATTGACGCATACGTCGACATCAATGACCAACGTCACAGATGCTCCGACACATCGACCATGCGTCGACTCCAATTCGACGTAACGTCGACTTCATAATAAAACTGGAAACAAATCTTCCCTTCTTCTTTTGATGATTGGTTACCTAATATACCTTGATTTCTATTTCCTTTTCGATGTTTCACCTCTTTTAAATAACACCTCTTATTTCATAACTCATACTCTCCCAAACTGCCAAAATCTTCGTCTTCTACCTCTCTCTCTGCATCAATGGCGCCAACCCCTGCTCAATCTGCTTTCATCAAAACAATAAACGATGCTCTGGAACAACTTCTGAATGACTTCCAAACACGTTTGACCAACTTCTCAAATGAGTGTGCCGACATGCTCACCACCTGTGAAGCCAAATTGGCCAACCTCTCTGCTTCTCTTCCTGAGCTTCATGTTCTTCTTCAAGAATAACCTCTGTCGCCAAAAGGGTTTACATCCTTTCTAAAGGATATAAACTAGGGGGAGAGTTGCTCTAGAAACCCCCTATCCAGGTTTTATATTTTCTTAAAGCTCAGGGCTAACTCTTCTCCAATCTCTAAATACTATCTTTAAGTATTAAACCAACTTCATTTTTTTCTTTTACCATAGGCTCAAATCTTCTCCAATCACTCTGATTACACCTTCAACAAACACCTTGGTGAATCCCCCTCCAACCATACAGAGACCATGCTGTGAATTCAGCATTCAGAGTAGATGCCCCATATGTTCAGGGGGAGATTGTTGCAGTACAAAATATAGAAGTCCAGGGGGAGGAAGAAACAGCTTTTTCTGATGACCTAAAAGGGCAAGTCTGGATTGAGGCACCCTTGTGTGCGGAAGAATATCAGCATCACTCTCCTGGCTTCTCTGCTATCTATATCAAACTCAAGACACCCTTACTTGAGGATATTCCTCCAGAGGACATTTTGCCTCCTGTTACAGAACAAATTCCCCCTCCTTCAAAAGTTCCTTCTCCACCTTCTCCTTCTAAAAAGAAAACTACATCTCCACCTCTGCCTCTTCCACCACTTCAACCTCCATCTCTACCTCCTCTGCTATATTTACTTCCACAAATGCTATCTAGGGAAAAACCAAGAGGACAAATGGAAAGAAGAAGAGAAGCCATCCCTCATTGGCAAAAATTCTCCAAAGAAGAAAGAAAAGACTATGCAAAAGAAAAGAAATATAGAAAGGCTGTTGAGGAGATAAAAAGGTTTGAAAGAATGCCTAATATCACTCATAACAGTCCTGTAAAGGAGTACCATGATTCTGACATGGAAAAGAGGCATGAAGAAATAAGAGAAAGAGAGCTGTATGAATATGAAGCAGCTATGAAAGAAGTAGAAGATAAAAGGAATATCTGGTTGGAAAAGATCAAGAAAGGGATGACTAAAGAACAGATTCTTGCTGAATCTTCCATCAAACTTCCAAAGAAATTGTTTGATGTTGAAGCTTATCAAAAGAAAAATCCTCAGGCAGGGCTCATCCTAGAAAAAGGACAAAAGCACAAGAGGGGTATAGGGTGTGCAGAAGATATCTACATTCCCTATAAGAAGCCTAAAAGACCTGCAAGATTAGACAAATGGCATGACTCACCCAGGAAAGGTAAAGGAAAAATGTCTGAGATCCCTGAGAAATAGGAATCAGAGAAGAGAATATATAGGCCAATGGTTGACAACAAAGGACCACCTGAGCCCAAGCCTACACAAAAGAAACCTCAAAACATTACAATTGAGATGATTGATGAAAAGGCAGCAATTATCATCAGCAAGGGCTATTCTATAAATGACACTCTCCCTGATGCTGACAAAATCCTGGAGAAACTGCACACAATCATCAGAAATGTCCAGGAGCATCCTGATAGAGCCAGGGGCTATATTTTTGATGCTATTGAAAATTTATCTAGGAAACTTTATTCTGCCTTTGTCAACTTCATGTATAACAAGAAGTTCCTAGTTTAAATCTTGTGAAAGACAATTACTTGTTATATGATTTCTTCTGATTACTTAGCATATTTCTTCTCTATATAAATGCTTTGCTGTGTTGATTAAAAGCTGATACAATTTCTCTCTAAATAGGGTTAAGACAAATAGGGGGAGATTGTTGGGGAAATGATTTATCTTAACCCCTAGAATTGAGTAGAATATAAATTCTAAGAATGAAAAATTAGGCTAAGTAAAAATGCGTCGAATAGTATACGACGCAACGTCGAAATGTAGTCGACGTTTCTCTCAGAATAAGTCAAAGTAACTCTAAGAAGAATTCAACGTAATCTTTGTCGACGCACCTCTGATTTCTAGTCGACACATTTAATAAAGTCGACGCACCTTAGTCGACGCACCTTCCTTATTCTCCTCTCGACGCTCAGCCAAGATGAAATCGACGTTCACGTCGAATAGTAATCGACGCACGTCGATTTCTATAAGAAATTCAACAACACGCCAGATCTCTTTCCTTCTTTCTGTAGATCTGATTTTTATGGAATGATATTATTCTTTTATAGCCGTTCTGAATCAGTCTTTCTTTCTATTTGATTCTTGGCTAATTTGATTAAGTTTATTATGGATATTATTTGAAATCAAAAAGATCTCTTTCCTCCTACATAAATATTGATTATGGAAACTTTTATCTCTTTCTAATTCTCTCTTTGCTAATTGATTATTCTCCTTTAGCAATATCTTTTTAAACAGAGCTATAAATAAAGAGGAGGTCGACAGAGAATAGTAACTAGTGATCCACCATATACATTTGAAAAAGAGGAAGAGCTTCCAAGTGAAGAGTGAGAAAGCTGAGAAAAGAGAGTGTGCTGCAGCAAAGAAAAAGCCTTCATCTTCTCCTCCTTCTGAAGCCATTCTGCTGCAAATTCTGAAAGCTCTCACAAAAGAGAGAAAAGCTTACAATCTCCTTCTCACTATAGAAGAGAGATTACATTCACTATTCTTGTGCTTCTAATCTTCTTGCTAGGAAGAAGATTCCTTCTTGTTTTAATTGCTTATTCTAATTCTTCTTCTCATTCTTATTTCAACTTCAATTGTGTAAAAGAGTTTTTAGAATCTCTCTTCAAAAAATTCAGTTGTACTGGTTCTAAGAGTCTCCTTATCAAAAGACTCAGGTTGGTTCTAAGAGTATCCCTATCAAAAGACTCAGTGCAAAATAGTGAATTCCTACCAAGGGGTAGAAGAGTGGACTACCCAAAGTTTGGGGAACCACTATATTTCTTTGTGTTGTGCTGTGATTTTCTTCTTGCTATTTTTCTTCTTTACTTGCTTAATTCTTGTTGGTGTATGGGAAGCTTAAATCTGTGATTATTACACACATATATATATATATATATATATATATATATATAATTGCACAAAGTATTTTTAAATCTCTATTCACCCCCTCTAGAGAATTCTAGTGAGGTTAACTGTGCACTTTCAAAAGGTCTGGCGAAGGAAGGAAAGTGCCACCACTGCGGTAAGGATGGGCATTGGTGGCGGAACTGTCCCCTCTATATTGAGGATCTGCAAAAGAAGAAGGGAAGTGTGACTTCCACTTCAGGCATTTATGTTATAGAGATAAACCTTTCTTCTCCTTCATCTTGGGTATTGGATACCAGATGAAGTTCTCACATTTGTACAAATGTGCAGGAAATGAGAAGGAGAAGAATGCTGGGTAAAGGGGAGGTAGACCTGCGCGTCGGGAATGGAGCAAGAGTTGCTGCCGTCGCCGTTGGTGTCTATTGTCTTTCTTTGCCCACTGGGCTTGTAATAGAACTAGATACTTGTTATTATGTTCCAGCCACAACTAGAAACATTATATCCATTTCATGTCTTAACATGAAAGGTTTTTCGTTTATAATTAAGAACAATTGTTGTTTGATTTTTATGAATGATGTTTGTTATGGTGTAGCCCAATTGTTTAATGGTTTATATGCTTTGAACTTAGACCATCCGATCAATAATGTAGAAAATAATAAAAGACTAAGAACAAATGACTCGAATCCTACATACCTTTGGCATTGTCGTTTGGGCCATATAAATGAGAAATGCATATCCAAACTCCATAAAGATGGACTACTGGACTCATTTGATTATGAATCATTTGAGAGATGCGAGTCATGTTTATTGGGCAAGATGACGAAAGCTCATTTCACTAGTTGTAATGAGAAGGCTGATGATCTCTTGGGTATAATACATAATGATGTATGCGGACCCATGAGTTCTATGGCTAGAGGTGGGTTCTACTACTTCGTTACATTTACTGATGATTTCAGTAGATATGGATACGTGTTTCTTATGAAGAACAAATCCGAGACCTTTGAAAAGTTCAAAGTGTTTAAGAATGAAGTAGAAAACCAACTGGGAAAAAGCATAAAAGCACTCCGATCTGATCGAGGTGGAGAATATCTGAGTCATGAGTTTCGTGATCATCTGAAAGAGTGGTATTGTATCACAACTCACTCCGCCCGGAACACCTCAACATAATGGTGTTTCTTAGAGGAGGAATCGTACCTAGTTAGACATGGTGCGATCAAGGATGAGTCATGCAGATTTGCCCATTTCCTTTTGGGGTTTTGCTTTAGAGACTGCTGCTTTCACACTAAATCGAGTTCCAACGAAAACGGTTCTAAAGACACCATATGAGATATGGACTGGGAAGCGTCCTAGTATGTCGTTCATCAAGATTTGGGGCTGTGAGGCATACGTGCGACGCCAAATGCCTGACAAGCTGGAACCCAAATTGGATAAATGTTATCTAGTGGGGTATCCTAGGGAAACCAAATGATACTACTTCTACTTGCCGTCTGAGGGCAAAGTGTTTATCGCAAGGACTGGTGTCTTTTTGGAGAAAGAGTTCTTATCCAGAAAGAATGCAAAGGAAGAACTTGAAGAAGTTCAAGAGCCACAAATAATGAACGAACCGGAATTGGAACCTGAGCAAGGACTACAAGAAGTTGTAGCTGGAGAGCCTGCTCAAGAAACACAAGTCCTACGTAGATTTGGTAGACCAAGATTTGAGCCTAAGAGATATGGATTTCTCATGACTCAAATAGGTAATGTGTTGCTTATGGATCATGATGATGAGTCTGCAACCTACCAAGTGGCTATGAATGGACCAGACTCCGAGAAGTGGCTTGAGGCCATCAAATCTGAAATGGACTCCATGTACACAAACCAAGTTTGGACCTTGGTGGAACCACCTGAAGGGGTAAAACCCATAGGGTGCAAGTGGGTCTTCAAGAAGAAGACCGACATGGATGGGAATGCACAGACATTCAAAGGCCGGCTAGTGGCTAAAGGTTTCAGGCAAATTCATGGTATTGACTATGATGAGACTTTTTCCCCTGTGGCCATGGTCAAGTCCATCAGAATTCTACTTGCTATTTCTGCGTATTATGACTACGAGATCTGGCAAATGGATGTCAAAACAGCTTTCCTTAATGGAAACCTCCTTGAGGAAGTGTACATGACACAACCCGAGGGTTTTGAATCTCCAAGTGAAGCCACTAAAATATGCAAGTTAAATCGATCCATATATGGATTGAAACAAGCTTCTCGAAGTTGGAATCTTCGTTTTGATGAGAAAATCAAAGAGTTTGGTTTCATCAAGAACGAGGATGAGCCTTGTGTTTACAAGAGGATTAGTGAGAGCATTGTCATTTTCTTGATATTATATGTAGATAACATACTACTGATCGGGAATGAGATTCCAACCCTGCAAGCTGTTAATAATGGGCTAGGGGACTGCTTTTCTATGAAGGACTTGGGTGAAGCGACTTACATACTTTGTATTAAGATCTATAGAGATAGATCGAAGAAGTTGTTGGGTTTGACCCAGAGTACATACATTGAGAAGGTGTTGAAACAGTTCAACATGCTTGATTCCAACAAGGGATTCTTACCCATGTCTCATGGTGTGAGTCTCTCTAAGGACCAGTGTCCTATCTCTTTGGAAGATAAGGACCGCATGAAGTTGATTCCATATGCTTCGGCAATTGGATCAATCATGTATGCAATGTTATGTACTCGACCCGATGTCTCTTATGCTTTAAGCTTGACGAGCAGGTATCAGTCTGATCCTGGTGATGGTCACTGGATAACTGTCAAGAATATCCTAAAGTACTTGAGAAGGACTAAGGATATGTTCTTGGTGTATGGTGGAGAGGAAGAGCTTGTTGTAAATGGTTACACGGATGCTAGCTTCCAAACTGATAGGGATGATTCAAAGTCCCAATCAGGTTTTCTATTTTGCCTTAATGGAGGAGCTGTAAGCTGGAAGAGTTCCAAGCTAGAGACAATTGCCAATTCTACGACTGAGGCCGAGTATATCGCTGCTGCAAATGCGACAAAGGAGGCTGTGTGGATTAGGAAATTCATCGGCGAGCTAGATGTAGTTCCTAGCATTGTTGGTCCCGTTGTTCTCTACTATGACAACAATGGTGCAATTGCCCAAGCTAATGAACCTAGATCTCATCAGCGCTCCAAGCACATACTTCGGCGGTTCCATCTTATTCGAGAGATTGTCGATTGAGGAGATGTGACCATTTGTAGAGTACCGACTGAAGAAAACACAGCGGATCCACTAACAAAGCCTCTTGCACAAAAGAAGCATGATGGTTATGTTAGATCAATGGGTATTAGATACCTGAATGATCGTCTTTAGTGGGAGCCTTGTGGATTGTATGTTTGTTGGTTGTTTATTCATTTGATGAATTGTAATGTATACTGTGTTTTTCATTTTACATTTATGGCAAGTTTTTAATATTATGTCAATAATATAAATTCGATAAATTAATTAGCATAATAAACGCCCTTAGTCTGTTTGCTTCCATAGGAATTCAAGTACGTGACTTGAATGTGAGGGCCTATGTATAACCAGAAGCTTCATTCTTAAATGGTCCCTAGTCGGAGTATCATCATAGAAGTTGAAGGGCAATGATGATACGTTAAGACTAGCATGTGCGTTGACTGATGATCGGTTCTCACAGGTCATGATATTGTGATATCAAGTCATCACATGGGTGCTTGTTAGTGAACAAGTTGTACTGGACATACCCACCATAAGACTACTTTGTGGATTGTTATATGAACGTGTCACAAGTAGGTCTCATCTGACAATGGTGTTTGTTGTTCTTTGACCTAAAGTCACAACATTCATCAAGTGAGGAGCAGCGTACTTTGATGCCATCTAAAGTCTTCCTTGAGAAAGGTTGATGATAAGGGTGGTTATTGGGTATGTTATGATTCATTTGGGTGTTTTTGTGTGGACAGATATGAGATTTGTCCTCCTTTATGACAGGAGTTACATCCATGCGTGTCACAACCCGCATTTTCTCAGGAATTGAGAATATCAGAGGAAGAGAAAATACGCGTCATGATGCCACGTCATGCAGGAGACAACTGCAGACGCTCAGGCGGGAACCTATTACTTGATAGTTGAAAACATGATTTCACGATAATCATTATTTGAAATCATTTATTAGGGTTTAGAGTCAGAACTGTGTCTCTCAGTTCGTGGATCAACTAGTCCACAGAGAAAATTATATATGTAACTGCAGCGGAAAACACTTGATTTAGTTCATTTAAGGTCCTATATGCACGTGAAGGCAGGACATAAAGTAGATGATATGCACTTATCTAGGCGTAGTATAAGTATAGAAAATATCTTTAGGTGACTTTAAAACTAAGGGTTTTAGTTAAAAATGATGAGATGAAGATGAATGAAAAAGCCATTTTATCACTATAATGCACCTAGTCATAAATCATTCCCAGAGAGTAAGGTATCGGATCTAAAAGCGGTGGCATAAACTGGTAAGTAAACTATAAAGTATCAAAGAGGCACAATGAGCGTCAACAAGCTGACACTAACCCATTGGCCCAAACTAGCATGTCTGAACACAAGGAAAAACAAACAACAACAACTACTACTACCTCGCAGCAGCGGGGTAAACAGCAGCTAAAAACTCCCGAAGACTTCGGGCTACTCCACTAACCGCTACGGCTCTGGACCTGAGGCATTCAATAAACAAGAACGCCTCAGCAAGGGAATTGCAAGTGGCAAGAAAATAAGGAAAAGACAAGCAATAAAGGCGTACGGGGTACCAACCCAAGCCTGATTCACTGAACAAAGAAGCTCTGAAACAAGGAGCTAAGCAAAGCACCAAGTGCAACCAAATATCATAAGTAGGAGCAAGTATAAATTAATTATCTTGTAAATTTTGCATACATGAGACTGATCAGCTCAAATAAACGGGTGCGGTTTCTTACCTCCGCAACCCAAGCCCAAATCCAGGTGGGGGTACTTCTAGACCCAACCACCCAAACACGGCCCACAGGAACACAGGCAACGCCTGCTGATCACGTCCTTGAAATGGCCACCGTGCAAGCTAAAAGCATATATTCATTTTAATTAAATCATTAAGACACGGGACGAAGCCCGAGAAACAATCAACAGGGATACCCTAAGAGATAGGGTCAAAGCAAGGCACACACCGATCAAGATGAATCACAAGCGAAACCAACGATTTGCAAGATCACAGCAGGTTTAGAATTTTGATAGGAGGTAAACATGATCAAAGACGCAATGCAGTTATTGGCAACATCACCGCATACTGCTAACATCACAAATACTAGGAAGAAACACCCTAAGGATAGGGTCACCATGAGATAACTGCTGATCAAACGATTCATAAGGGGAGACTCGGAGTCATTGAACCAAAAAGGCAAAGGGGTTCAAGCTCGAGGGATTCACGATCAAGGACACCCAAGAGACTTGGGCAAAACTCCTTGTACCCTTGTAAGAGGCACAAGGTTTCAAAAAGGAGGAGGAGTAATCAGAGGCATAAATCATGACGAATCATAAGAGTAAACTCAAACGTTAACAGACCACAACGAGTAAAAGAATTCAAGCAAAAGGGATTCAAGATCAGGAGCACCGAAGGGATACTGGCAACATCCTTGTGCGCTTGAGAGGACACAAGATTTAAACATGAGAATCGCAACGAAATCACATGCGCTCCTGGCGGGGTTCCAAGGGGCCGCGCCCCTGGCGGGATCTTAGGGGCAGAGCCCCTAACGGGGTCCAAGGGGCAGCGCCCCTGGCGGTGGTCTCGCTGACCGATCAGCGAGCGGGGTCAAGGGGCAGAGCCCTTGCGGGGTGCGGGGCAGAGCCCCGTCCAAAATTTTGAAATCCCACCACCGGAAATCATGCAAAAATCACATCAAAATGAGGACTTCCCGAGAACTACAAAGGACTTCTCGGAAGATAGAAGGTTGAATTTTCGAGTAATAGGCAACCTCTCGAGACATGAAAGGGACCTCTCGAGATATGAAAGGGACCTCTCGAGATATGAAAGGGACCTCTCGAGATATGAAGGGTAATTCTCGAGACAAGAGAAATCTCTCGAGACATGAAAGGTATCTCTCGAGACAAGAAAGGGCCAGAGACAGCTATGTCTCGAGACATCCCTTATGTCTCGAGACATCCAAAGCTGCAGAGACAGGCATGTCTCGAGACATCAGCTATGTCTCGAGACATCCCCAAAGACAGAGACAGTTATGTCTCGAGACATCAGCTATGTCTCGAGACATCCAGCTATGTCTCGAGACATCCAAATCTGTCTCTCGAGCCACCGCAAGAACAAGGGGAAAAAAACTTGATATTAGGGTAAGATTGAGGAGGAGAAAATCAAGGGAAGGTTCTAGATCATAAGTTACTACACCAAACACACAAACTCTTGCTAAACAGCATGACAAGAGCTCAAAACGAGCAAACCAACCGTCAAAAGAATCAAGAGAGAAAGAGGAAGAAACCACTTGCCTTAACCTTGCAAAACTCGCCTAACTCCGCTCCGAATGCCAAGGTAACTCCCGAGCACGAAGACCTGGAGCGCTAAGGACCGAAAGGAAGAGTTAGGTCATTTCCATAACTCCAAAACTTCCACGAAGAAGAACAAGCTTACCACTAAGACGAAGATCTCGCCGAGAGCTTTCCAAATCTTCAAACCAAACTCGATTCCGACCACTGCAGCTCTAGAAATCGCCGGTTGAAGGTTCCACGAAACTCCGCTCTCGCCCTAACCTTCGGCGGCTGATTTTGATCGAGGAAGGAGATGAATGGAGAAGGGAAGGATTTTTAGGCTTATATATAAACCTAATTTATTATTTAAATAAATAATTAATCCTCCAAATTACTTAAAACTGCGAGGGCGACCAAAACACCTCAGATTTCTACGAAATTCGCACCCTAACTAAAACACGGCGCTACGAATCCAACGGCGAAGTCAGAATTCAATTCTGACAAGCCAAACTCCGGATAAAGCCTCCTGAAGCTAAAATCTTGATAATTACTCCAAACCTTCACTTTAACTCGAAACGACGCGAAATCTCGCACGCTCGATCTGAATCACGAGCTCCAACTAAGCTAAGGCTCGAAACACTACCAAAAGAGCTGACATAACGCCCTTACGCCAAAATTACGTCACAACGGGTACGAAAAATAATTGACGAAAATCAGGGGCGTTACAATGCGCCCCTTGATGGAATGA
Organism: Dactylorhiza incarnata; assembly: GCA_033032865.1. Classification (NCBI taxonomy): domain Eukaryota; kingdom Viridiplantae; phylum Streptophyta; class Magnoliopsida; order Asparagales; family Orchidaceae; genus Dactylorhiza; species Dactylorhiza incarnata. The sequence goes on from JAWHQI010000005.1 coordinate 445,289, forward strand.
GACCGAGAAATGCATGGCCATGCTGGGTTGAGCCAATATATGATATTGAGCTTACCACTTTCTTAAGGTCTATTCTAGATCAGGAAACTAGGATTGAACAATTATAAGGGTGACACGATCCATGCCTCTAGTTCTATACGGATGTAAGGGACAAAGGAACAAGACAATACAAATACATTGCTTAAGACAGGCTTATTGAGTTATGAACTCTTATTGCTTTGGTAGCAATGGTGTATTGCTAGATGCCGCTCATTGTTTGTGAGACTTTTGTTGATACTTTGTGATCTAGTGGGAGACTGTTGGAGTTTCTGAGGTGATCTCAAAGCAATCAACAGTTAGTCTTACTGCAACGCAATATGAGCCTATAGGGTCACACATAAAAGCGTTTGGAGAAGTTGGAGAAAGGATTGTGTTGGCCTTACTCATATTGGATATAAGTGGATGACCAATCCTATGACTGCTTGGAATTAAATTGAGAATGTCTCAACGGGAAATCGTTTAAAGGGTTTAAACGAATGGATTTATGCTAGACAAATTCGGCTAAAAGGTTTAACCAAACTGTGTCAAATTCGGCTAAAGTGTTTTAACGAATTATGTTGATTCGACTAATCAAATTCAGCGATATGGATTCAGCTAAAGTGTTTAGCCGAACTGTAACAAATTCGACTAAAGGGTTTAGCCGAAATGTGTTAGTTCGACGAAATGGTTTCGACGAAATCATATAACCGAATTCATATAGTCGAATCGGCTATAGCATATAGTCGAATTCGGTTATTGTATATAGTCGAATTCGGTTATACTGTTTAGTCGAATTGTCGACAATTCGACGAATGTATAAATCATGACAGAACAGTCCTGGTTTTCCTGGGTCTGCGGATAGCCTGTTTTATGCTGTTTGGTATAAAAGGGCATACGATTTTAGGGTTTTTAAGACCGAACCTTTTTCCGCGATTTTAGACAAGGACAACCATCCAGAAAAGTTCCGCAAGAGGGCTTCTCGTTCTTCCTGTCCACCGAGCTCCGCCGTCGCCGATCGCCGCCTCCCCTGTCTCGGACCTAGCAGTCCGTGGGGATGCTGAGAGCTTCCTACTCCGACCCATTCCTTGTTCGACAAGGCTTTGGGGTTCTCTATCATTCGTGTGGATCGCTGTAGAGGAGCCGATACATTTCGGTTCTTGGAACTCAGATTTAGTCTACCAGATTTATTCTTAGAGCACCTTGGTTGAGTATTGACTCAATCCCGCGAAGGTATATTGTATTTTTCTTTCCTAATCTTTTGATTCATGAGATCCGCAATATCCATTCTCTTTGGACTGTTTTAGTTTTTCTTCTTCCGCCACGCACATTTGATGTGTTCATATCATTATGAATGGTATTTAGAAAACCCAACACAATGGTGGAGGGCTTTGTGATAATGAAGGAGCCTTCCTGAACAGTGATAAAGATTCTAGGATCTGAAGCTTCAATGAACAGCCTAACCCTTTGTTTCCAGATGCAAAGGTTTCCTTTTTGCATATAGGGAGCTTCATTGAACCCATTTCCTTCTGAACTCCATTTGAAGCCATTGGATTCAGATTTAATAATACCTATGTAGGATCTGGTCAGGCAGTTAAGCCCTTTATGACCAACCTCCCTCTGATACCACTTGAAAGATTATATAGGTATATGATCTAATTCACCTAGGGGGGGGGGGGGGTGAATAGGTCTTTTGATATTTGCTTGTTTGATTTAGATGTTTAAAGTTATTCTAAGCAAGTAATCAAGCACAACCAGAAAACACACAAGTGTTTATAGTGGTTACCCAAGACAGCGTGTCTATGGGTAGTCCACTTTCCCCCTTCACCCTTCTAACAACGTGTTAGACAGGGCTAACTCCTCCATACTCAGCTAAAATAGCTTACAGCACAGATCCCTCAGGATCTCTCAGGTTTTCCCAACCCAACCTCAGGCACAGTAGCCCTTCCTCAGATCAGCCACTGATCTTACAACTCAGACCATAGTAGGTCCTACAAACTCAGGCCTAAACAGCCCTACCTCAGAGGAATCCACCTCCTACAACTCAGACCCCTTCCAGGTCCTACCTCAGAGGAATCCTCCTCCTACAGCTCAGGCAATAATGCCCTACAATTCAGTCTAATCATCCCTATAAGCTTAGGCCTTCATCCCTACAAACTCAGGCCAACAAGCCCTACAATCTCAGGCAAATAGCCCTACAAACTCAGGCAATAGCCCTACAGTAAAAGTGTATTTGAAGCTTACTACAGTAGACAGCAGAGAGTAGAGGTCTTCTGTAGTTCCTGCACAGCTTGTGCTATCTTGTAACTTGAGATGTTGATGGCAACTACAAACTGATCTTCCTCTTCAGTTGAAGGATGGAAGATCACCTTGCTCCTTCTTGTAGAGGAGCTTTCTTTATCTCTCTATTTCTTCTTGCTTGTTCAGTGAGCAGGAGGAGAAAGACGAGAGCTCTGGCCGTCAATGGAATAGTGAAATGTTGGTCTCTGCCGACTGCTTCAAAAGTGCCCTAACTCTTTCTTATATACACCCTTGATCTTCAACGGCTCTCAACAGTCCTTTTGAGTAGTATGGGAGAGACTGGTGGACCCCACACTGTCTTTCTGCAGCTTGCGCTACGGGCAGAACTTGCAATCTGTGTTCGACGAACTCGCCATACTCTGCGTTCGAAGAACTTGTCATACTCTGCGTTCGACGAACTTGTCATACTCTGCGTTCGACGAACTTGTCATACTCTGCGTTCGACGTACACTCCAAGTCTCAGTGCTTGCTTCTTCCTGTCTTTGCGTTCGACGAACTATCTTCTGCGTTTGACAAACTGTCTTCTGCGTTCGACGAACACTCCAAGTCTCAGCGCTTGCTTCTTCCCGTCTCTGCATTCGATGAACTATCTTCTGCGTTCGATGAACACGCTAAGTCTCAGCTGTTTCTTCTGTCTCATCTCAGCGTTCGACGAACTGAGTTCTGCGTTCGACGAACTGCGTTCTGTGTTCGACGAACACGCCAGATCTCTTCTATCTGCAGCTCCTTTCCCGTCTTAGTAGATTCGCTGAGATAGTGAGCTTGTCTCAGTGGATTTGACCCTTCATCTCAGCGGTTTTGCCGAGACAATTCTTCATCTCTCAGGAGTTGATTTCCCTCCTCAGCTGAGGGCATGATTGGCCCTTTCTCAGCTGATTAAACATCACATCTCTGAATCTATTCCAGTGTATGGAATATCATTTCCCTGTATTATACTTAAGACAAAATAGAATGTATCAAATACAATATGTCCTTAGCATTGTGAGTGATGCCTCCTCAAATCAAGAGAACATTGAGGGCAATATTCCCAACAACATGCATGTGAAATACACCAACATGAAGAGGTCCAAATAAACTTAAATTTTTACCATGGACTATACTTGGCCTGATATACCATCCAGAGAAAATTTGAGTGGATTTAGGTTAATATAACCCTAGTGATGATTACTTGGGCTTCTTCTTTTTGTTTTATAAATAAAAGATAACCTTTTTATTAAGAGTTTAGAATTGGCGGATATTTTCGAAGAGTCTCGCAAGTACTCCTACTTTGAGAAATTAACCGTTATCCTATCGAAGGATAGAAGTAACGATCTTTTTCTTCTTTCGGAATATTGACAATTACGCTTCGGCTACAATGCCGAATTCTATTGAATTGAATAGTAGAAAAGGAGAGTTTTGCACTAAATGAGTTTGAAAAGCTGTGTTTGAATTTTTAGTCCAAATTAATCATTTGATAAAGGCAAGTATACCTTATCGCAAGTAATACAGGATATTTTTAGAAAATATCGGGATCGTATATTTCCGCGGGTCGTGTTGATTGTGCTACTTCGAGGGACGAACTATTATTTTATCGGAATAATATTTTTAGTTGATTTAACTAGAGTTCTAAATGATAAAATGCGAAAGATGATTTAAGCGATTTACTAGAGTTCTAAGTGATGAGAAATATAGCGCGCGACGTCGAATTACCTTGAGACGAAAATAGATTTTTCGTAGAATTAAAAGTGATGACTTTTCAAAATATTAAGATGACTTGGCCGTGGAGGTTCCATAATTATGAACGCTCCTCTCTCGAGGGTACGCCCACCTGAGATTATGAATATTCGACCGAACTCTCGTTCTACAATCGAATGTTCTTAATACTCGCTTTATGATACGAACCCCGCTATTGGGTTTTTATTTCCAATTCGGAAGAGTTACCTCGTCCTCTCTCGAGGGTAGAGCGCACTTCTCTTTACCCGTGAGTGATCAGTCCGTACACACGAGCCTCTCGGCTAACTAGGTACGAAAACGGAAATGAAAACCACACATTGATTATGTGGCTCCACTCAACGTGATTCTCGGGTAAACCTTAAGCGTTAATTATTTTAGAAAGAGATGTTTTAATTTTTATAGAAAAACTATTTTTTTTGTCCCAATGCTCTTCGACGTCGTGCGCTAAAGAAAATTAGCCACTCATCGGAATGGAGACGGCATTATCGGTTGAAAAATACATGTTTGATAATTAAAGCGGATATAAGCGGATAAAAAGGAAATAAAAAGACTTATATAAAAACAGTAATAATATCCGTCCCAACCACCTTAAACAAGTGCTAAAAAGTTCTTAACCTCTTATTTAAGAAGGGGGTGGTATAGAAATGAAAAGACTTATAAAGGTGCAGAAATAATATCCGTCCCAACCGACTTAAATAAGTGCTAAAGTAAATTAGCCTCTTATTTGAGAAGGGGGTGGTGTATAGCAGTTATATAAAGACTGAAATAAAAACTAAGCTACAAAAAAGGAAAATACTATCTCATACACGCACACACTCTAAAAGAAACTGAAAAAGAAAGCGTTTAAAATGAAAGCGATAAAATAAAGCGAAAAAGAAAACGATAAAACTATTTTATGAAAGCTTGTAAATCTAAGCTATGAAAACAGTAAACCTAGATTATGAAAGCAATAAAACTAACTATAAAAGCAATAAAACTAAATTATGAAAGCAATAAAGCTAAACTCATACACGCACACACACTAACATTAATAAAAAGGAGATGATCCAAATGAGAAAAACAACATTTTATTTCTAAAAGGCGAAAATTACAAACGAACATAACTTAATTGCATAAAGAAAACTCGCATTCACTCAAAGAACTCAGAAAAACATTACAAAGCACTCAAAATTTGGATGAAAATAACTTCAGCCGAGCCCCTCTATTTATAGGGAAAATTTGAGTTTTACACGCCCTAGGTCACGGGCGTGACTTGAATGTCACGGCCGTGACTTAGGGCGTGACATTTGCTCGGCTGTATTCGCCGCCTTCTGGAAGGTCTGGCCGTCAAACATGGCTGCACACGGGCGTGACTTGGTATGTCACGGGCGTGACTTGGTGAGTCACGGGCGTGACTATGGGTGGCTGATGTCGGCAGCATGGGTGCGGCTTCGAGACGTGACACGCTGGCGGCTCACGGGCGTGACTCTGCTGGAACACGGGCGTGACTTGTAGAGTCACGGGCGTGACTTGATCAACTCTTCGATATTTCACCTGAAAATGGCTGCCAGCTGGAAATTTGGCTTTTAAAATTACACGCCCTTGGTCACGGGCGTGACCTCGGGCGTGACTTGAGCGATTTGTCGGGATTTGATCTGAATTGAGCCGTCCCGTTGATATTTGATCTTTAAAATTACACGCCCTTGGTCACGGGCGTGTCTGAGGGCGTGACCTGTGAAAATTTTGCAAAAAATTGCAAAAACAAAAATAAAACTAAGTTAGAAACCAGAAATAATAAAGAAGCAATTTATTCATTAATTTACATAGAAAATTCACAATATTAATTAAAACTATACTAATACTTATACCAAAAATACATATATTTTATTACTTATCAAATACCCCCATACTTAAGCTTTTGCTATTCCAGGGCAAAAGTAAGAGATCTATACGGGATTAACATAAGTTCTAATTTTTGGCTATCGTTTTATTTTAATCATAAGAGACTGAAAAATAAAAATTCGGAGTAATAAGAGTTAAGTCCTAAATTATGCAAATGATTTAAGTAGAAGAAATGTCCTGGCCAAAAGACTTCTTAATTAACCAAATAGCAAACAAAATTGCAATCATTAGTAAACGAGATTAGATCGAAATTATAATAACCTTTGTTTAAAGAAACATAAAGGAAAAATATAAGTTACTAATTATGCTCTCAAATGATTTTTTGAATTAAAACTAGAAACAATAATTTGGTTAAGGGAAAAGGGGGAAAAAAGCCTTGGCAAATAGAAGAGTACTTGGATTAGGGGTGATGAATTGTATCATCTCACCCCTCTTATAAAGTTTCCTTTGACTCCCATCGTTGGTGTACGAGGGACGAGGGAAAATGGACCTTTTTAATTAACCCAATGCCTGTGTTTACGGAATTTGCAATTCCCATTGACATAGGATTTCTTTTAACAAATATTGGGTGCCTATGTTTACGGAATTTTTGTATTCCCATTGACATAAGATCTTTTTTTTTTTCTTCTTTTTGTGTTTTTGCCATGCTAAATTGGTGTATACAAGGGGTTTTCAAGAGAAATTCTAGAATAATAAAAAAAAGTTTTGAGAGCAACCTTAGTAAGTTGAATATTCCTAGATTCCTGAAGACATAAAGTAGGGATAATTGCAGTCTAAAGTTGTTTTGCTAACATAATACACATGTCTCTATTTTAGCTAGTAGAAGTAGTGCTTGATAACAAAGCCTCTATTTAAATTAAAAACACAAGATATTCTTTAAAACTTAACCCCGAACGTTTAAATCTATCGATCTTAGATAAACAAACAAATAGTAAAACTAGCGATTATGAAAATCCACAAACATATACTCTCGAAACTAAATGCTTTAAGAATAAAAGTAAAGTAGGGTTTATTATTTTTGGAGTTTTTTCTTTTATTTTATTTTTTTGTTTTTTTTTTTTTTTTGTTGTTTTTTTGGAAACGGGAAATACACCCCCATACGTAAAACCCAACATTGTCCCCAATGTTGTAATGTAAGTATGAAGAAGAGAAAATAACAATGCAATATATACAAAAGGAAAAAGGAAGCAAAAAGGCTTCCCTGAAGTAAAGCTGGCGGGGTCGGAAGAAACCCTGCAAAAATAGAGAAAAAGCATAATAAAAATATTAGATAAATATGGGGTGCCTCCCACGAGCGCTTTGTTTACCGTCGCGTAGCTTGACGCATTTGGCGTGGTGAGATTATAAATTGGGGAGGGTTAAAGATTCTGTGTGTCCGTCCACCGGATCGCCCGCAAGATATAATTTTAAACGGTGGCCGTTGACTTTAAAATCGCCTTTTTCGGGGTGAGAGATAAGAACGGTCCCATACGGCCAAACCTCTTTGACTGCAAAGGGGCCGGACCAGCGGGATTTGAGCTTACCCGGAAAAAGACGAAGACGTGAATTATAAAGAAGGACAAGATCGCCCGGCGCGAAAGTTTTTGGAAATTTAATTTTTCGATCGTGGTAGAACTTAGAACGCTCCTTATAAAATTTATTACTCTCATAAGCGTTCGCACGCCATTCATCGAGTTCATTGAGTTGGAATTTCCTATTCTCGGAGGCTAAGTTCGAATCGAGATTTAAAAATTTTAAGGCCCAAAAAGCGCGGTGTTCTAATTCTACCGGTAAATGACACGCTTTGCCGTAGACTAATCGATAGGGCGTACAACCGATAGCGGTCTTGTATGCCGTACGATACGCCCATAACGCGTCGTCGAGTTTTGAGGACCAATCCTTCCTATTTAAAGAGACGGTTTTTTCCAGAATGCGTTTTATCTCGCGATTTACTACCTCTACTTGGCCGCTCGTTTGGGGGTGATAGGCGGTGGCGAGCTTATGCGTGACGCCGTATTTAGATAAAATTTTTGAAAACTGGGCATTGCAGAAGTGCGTGCCCCTATCACTTACTATTGCACGGGGCGTGCCAAAGCGAGAAAATAATTTTTTTAGAAAATGGACGACGACTCGCGCATCATTGGTGGGCAGAGCTTGCGCTTCCGCCCACCTAGATACATAGTCGACCGCCACTAAGATATAGCGATTATTAAAAGAAGGAGGTAGGGGGCCTACAAAGTCTATGCCCCACAAATCGAAAATTTCGCATTCTAAATAAAAATTTTGGGGCATCTCGTCACGACGGGAGATGTTACCCGACCGCTGGCAGCTATCGCATATACTCACAAAAGTGTGAGCATCCTTAAAGAGAGTGGGCCAATAAAAGCCTGACTCTAACGCTTTCCGCGCGGTCCGGTTGGCTTGATAATGCCCTCCAGCCGGCCCCTCATGGCAGTGTCGCAATATTTGCGCACCCTCCTCGCTGGAAACACACCTTCGTATCACTTGGTCTGCGCAGACTCGAAAGAGAAAGGGGTCCTCCCAAAAGTAGTTTTTTAAGTCAGAGAAGAATTTCTTCTTCTGCTGAGTCGAAAAATCTTTTGGAAGGACCCGCGCGACTAAATAGTTCGCGTAATCTGCGAACCAAGGGGTAGAAGAAGTTTTGGTATTATTTATGATGAAAAGGCGCTCCTCAGGAAATCGATCGTCTATTTCGGGTTCGACGAGCGCTTCTGCGACGGGGTGTTCTAAACGTGAGAGGTGGTCGGCTGCTAAATTTTCAGCCCCCTTCTTATCCCGGATCTCTAAGTCAAATTCCTGTAAAAGGAGGATCCATCGAAGTAAGCTAGGCTTAGCATCAACTTTGGCCAAAAGATATTTCAAGGCGGAGTGATCAGTGAAAACGATTACATGTGAAAGGGTTACGTAGGGTCGGAATTTATCAAAAGCAAAGATGACGGCGAGAAGTTCCTTTTCCGTTGTGGTGTAGTTAGCCTGTGCGGCATTGAGTGTGCGAGAAGCATAATATATTGGATGAAAATATTTATTTACGCGTTGGCCTAAGACGGCTCCTACTGCGATATCGCTCGCGTCGCACATAATCTCAAACGGAAGAGACCAATCTGGCGCCACCAGAATTGGAGAATTGATAAGTTGCTTTTTAATAAAATTAAACGCCTCTACGCAGGCCGTGTCAAAAATGAATGGGGAATCTTTTTCCAGGAGGTGAGTTAGCGGTTTGGTTATTTTTGAAAAATCTTGAATGAACCGCCGATAAAAACCTGCGTGGCCAAGAAAACTTCTAATTGATTTGACGTTCGAAGGAACAGGAAGTTGTTCAATTATAGCGACTTTGGCCTTATCGACCTCCATCCCCTTGGAAGAAATTTTATGGCCGAGGACTAAACCCTCTCGGACCATGAAGTTGCATTTCTCCCAGTTCAAGACTAAGTTCGTCTCCTCGCACCGTTGGAGGACTCTATCTAAATTTTTTAAACAATTTTTAAAAGAGTTTCCAAAGACGGAGAAGTCATCCATGAAGACTTCCATTATGTCTTCTACTAGCTCGCCAAATATTGCCAGCATACATCTTTGGAATGTAGCTGGCGCGTTACAGAGGCCAAACGGCATCCTCCGATATGCGAAGGTGCCGAAAGGGCAAGTAAAAGTCGTTTTTTCTTGGTCCTCGGGTGAAATAGGGATTTGGAAAAATCCCGAGAGACCATCAAGGAAGCAATAAAAAGGGTGACCGGAGAGACGCTCTAAGATTTGATCAATAAACGGTAACGGAAAGTGGTCTTTTCTGGTGGCATCGTTTAGTTTTCTGTAGTCGATGCACACCCTCCAACCCGTAACAGTACGAGTTGGGATTAATTCGTTATTCGTGTTTGCCACGACCGTTATACCGCCCTTTTTCGGGACGACTTGTACGGGGCTTACCCACGTACTGTCGGAAATAGGATAGATAATCCCCGCATCAAGGAGTTTAATAATTTCAGTCTTAACGACTTCCCGCATGTTCGGGTTAAGTCGTCGTTGAGGCTGAATTGTTTTGCGGGGGTTTTCTTCGAGAAAAATTTTGTGGGAGCAGAATGAGGGGTTAATTCCCCTGATATCGGAAATTTGCCATGCAATTGCACGGCGATGTTTAGATAAAACTTCAACCAATTCGGATGTTTCTGAGTCAGTTAAAGTAGAAGATATTATAACCGGAAGCTTTAAGTTCGCGGCTAGAAAAGCATATTTTAGATGGTCGGGGAGTTGCTTAAGCTCCAAGACCGGAGGTTCTTCGTAGGAAGTGGAGATTTTTAAATCTTTCGAGTCGAAAGGCTCGAAAGGCGAATCTGGCGGTAATTCTTCTAAAGGAGGTTGATTCGCCAGATCCGAATCGTCTATCATTAAGGATAGCAATTCTGAAAGAGAAGAACACTCGTCCACAAACGCGGATTCCAAATTGAAACAGGAATCATCATTCGATAGTGAGTTCCGCATGGAGGGGTTGATATGTAAAGTAACTTCGTCATCTCCAACTCGAAGGAGGAGGCGACCGTTACTGACATCGATTAACGCACGGGAGGTTGCGAGAAAGGGGCGACCGAGGATGATGGGTACCTCGACGTCCTCCTCTATGTCCAGGATGACAAAGTCTACCGGGAAGATAAACTTGTCAACCATGACCAGAACATCTTCCGCTACCCCGATTGGGTACTTTACCGAGCGATCCGCGAGTTGGATGCTCATTTTTGTCGGACTCGGGACGCCTAAATTGAGTTTTTTGAAAAGAGAAAAAGGCATCAAATTGATGCTGGCGCCTAAGTCTGCAAGAGCGTACTTTATTAACATATTGCCAAAGAGACACGGGATGGAGAACCGTCCCGGGTCGTTTAGTTTTGGCGGCAATTTGTTAAGGAGAACAGCCGAACATTCCGCATTAAGGGAAACACGCGAAACATCCTCGAGTCGCTTTTTATTAGAAAGCAACTCTTTAAGATATTTCGCATATTTCGGCATTTGGGAGAGTGCCTCGCAGAAGGGGACGTTTATTTGAATTTGTTTTAAAATACGCAAAAATTTTTGATAATTTTCGTCCTCCTTCTCTTTATTAATTTTAGACGGGTAAGGAATTCGAGGACTCGAAACATTTGGCACAACCGGAGAAGCTGGAGCAATTAGAATCGAAGAAGAGGGTGGAGGGGTCGGAGGTGAAATGCATACCTTAGGCTCAACCCGCAATGGGGAGACGACCTCCTTGCCGCTTCGAAGGGTTATAGCGTTGGCATTTTCCCTTGGGTTTGGCTCTGTATTCCCTGGTAAAGCTCCGTATGGCCGCTCGGAGACCATCTTTGCAAGTTGTCCAACCTGGTTTTCCAAGCTTTTAATCGATCCGGTAAGATTCCGGATATTTGAATCGTTGGAGGCGATGTATTTAGACAAAATATCTTCGAGCGGCGAAGGTTTTGGAGGAGGAGGCTGGAATCCCTGCGGAAATCCTTGCGGAAATCCCTGAGGATTCATATTTGGGGGCCTCTGAGCATTGTTAGGATTGCTCCAGGAGAAATTAGGGTGGCTCCTCCAACCTGGATTATAAGTATTACTATACGGGTTGTTATTAGGGTTGAAGGGGGGCCTAACCGGATTACCGAGGTAATCCACCGATTCTTCGATTACGTTATTATTATTATTATTATTATTCCAAGCGGGAGTGGAGGAGGAAACAGTCATCTCCGCCACCTGCTTACTTAGCCGCTCTACCTGTGAGGCTAAGAAAGTAGTGGCGTCCACTTCAAAAAGACCAGCCGGTTTAGTAGGACGCGACCTTGGCACGTTCCATTGGTACGCATTCATGGCCATTTCGTCGATCAGAGCTTGAGCGGTCTCTGGGGTTTTGTTGTTTAACGTTCCCCCGGAAGCCGCATCAATCATCTGCCGTGTAGAAAAATTTAAACCATTATAAAACGTTTGGACCTGTAGCCAAGTTGGTAGCGCGTGATGAGGACACCTACGCAAATATTCCTTAAAACGCTCCCAAGTCTCATAAAGAGACTCGGAATCGAATTGCACAAAGGATGTGATATCCGTGCGTAGTTTTGCGGTTTTTGACGGAGGAAAATACTTAGTTAAGAAAAATTCCGTCAATTGGGCCCACGTGGTTATGGACCCTCTCGGAAGAGAAGTCAACCATGATTTGGCCTTTGACCGTAGCGAAAATGGAAATAAGCGTAAACGAATGGCGTCATCAGTGACGCCATTAATTTTAAAGGTGTCGCATATTTCTAAAAAGTTTGAAAGGTGCTGATTTGGGTCCTCATCTGGCAAACCGTCGAACTGAATCGACTGTTGTACCATTTGAATTATGCTGGATTTTATTTCAAAATTATTATTATTAACTGTCGGGCGAGTAATACTGGATCCTGTATCTTCCAAATTCGGCCGGGCATAATATGCCATGGTCCGGGCCGGGGCCGCATTTGGAATTGGATCGCCCATATTTACAGTATCTCTGATTGACTCTTCGGGGGTTTCGAGTAAGTTTTGATCACGAGATCGGATGCGCTCACGAAGAGTGCGCTCGATTTCGGGGTCAAAAGGAATAGTCGAATCGTCCGAGGAGTTTCCTCGGGTCATAAACTAAAAAATAATATTTTTGGATTTTCTGTTTTATTATTATTATATTTTTTTTAATATAATATAAGTTTTTATATTTATATAATTTTTTTATTAGTTTTGTAACCTCTTTTTTTTTTTGTGCCTTTTTTTTTTGTAATATATAGATAAGGAATAAAATTAATAGCAGTTCCTACTTTCAAATAACAACACAAAGGTCCCCGGCAACGGCGCCAAAAACTTGATGATTACTTGGGCTTCTTCTTTTTGTTTTATAAATAAAAGATAACCTTTTTATTAAGAGTTTAGAATTGGCGGATATTTTCGAAGAGTCTCGCAAGTACTCCTACTTTGAGAAATTAACCGTTATCCTATCGAAGGATAGAAGTAACGATCTTTTTCTTCTTTCGGAATATTGACAATTACGCTTCGGCTACAATGCCGAATTCTATTGAATTGAATAGTAGAAAAGGAGAGTTTTGCACTAAATGAGTTTGAAAAGCTGTGTTTGAATTTTTAGTCCAAATTAATCATTTGATAAAGGCAAGTATACCTTATCGCAAGTAATACAGGATATTTTTAGAAAATATCGGGATCGTATATTTCCGCGGGTCGTGTTGATTGTGCTACTTCGAGGGACGAACTATTATTTTATCGGAATAATATTTTTAGTTGATTTAACTAGAGTTCTAAATGATAAAATGCGAAAGATGATTTAAGCGATTTACTAGAGTTCTAAGTGATGAGAAATATAGCGCGCGACGTCGAATTACCTTGAGACGAAAATAGATTTTTCGTAGAATTAAAAGTGATGACTTTTCAAAATATTAAGATGACTTGGCCGTGGAGGTTCCATAATTATGAACGCTCCTCTCTCGAGGGTACGCCCACCTGAGATTATGAATATTCGACCGAACTCTCGTTCTACAATCGAATGTTCTTAATACTCGCTTTATGATACGAACCCCGCTATTGGGTTTTTATTTCCAATTCGGAAGAGTTACCTCGTCCTCTCTCGAGGGTAGAGCGCACTTCTCTTTACCCGTGAGTGATCAGTCCGTACACACGAGCCTCTCGGCTAACTAGGTACGAAAACGGAAATGAAAACCACACATTGATTATGTGGCTCCACTCAACGTGATTCTCGGGTAAACCTTAAGCGTTAATTATTTTAGAAAGAGATGTTTTAATTTTTATAGAAAAACTATTTTTTTTGTCCCAATGCTCTTCGACGTCGTGCGCTAAAGAAAATTAGCCACTCATCGGAATGGAGACGGCATTATCGGTTGAAAAATACATGTTTGATAATTAAAGCGGATATAAGCGGATAAAAAGGAAATAAAAAGACTTATATAAAAACAGTAATAATATCCGTCCCAACCACCTTAAACAAGTGCTAAAAAGTTCTTAGCCTCTTATTTAAGAAGGGGGTGGTATAGAAATGAAAAGACTTATAAAGGTGCAGAAATAATATCCGTCCCAACCGACTTAAATAAGTGCTAAAGTAAATTAGCCTCTTATTTGAGAAGGGGGTGGTGTATAGCAGTTATATAAAGACTGAAATAAAAACTAAGCTACAAAAAAGGAAAATACTATCTCATACACGCACACACTCTAAAAGAAACTGAAAAAGAAAGCGTTTAAAATGAAAGCGATAAAATAAAGCGAAAAAGAAAACGATAAAACTATTTTATGAAAGCTTGTAAATCTAAGCTATGAAAACAGTAAACCTAGATTATGAAAGCAATAAAACTAACTATAAAAGCAATAAAACTAAATTATGAAAGCAATAAAGCTAAACTCATACACGCACACACACTAACATTAATAAAAAGGAGATGATCCAAATGAGAAAAACAACATTTTATTTCTAAAAGGCGAAAATTACAAACGAACATAACTTAATTGCATAAAGAAAACTCGCATTCACTCAAAGAACTCAGAAAAACATTACAAAGCACTCAAAATTTGGATGAAAATAACTTCAGCCGAGCCCCTCTATTTATAGGGAAAATTTGAGTTTTACACGCCCTAGGTCACGGGCGTGACTTGAATGTCACGGCCGTGACTTAGGGCGTGACATTTGCTCGGCTGTATTCGCCGCCTTCTGGAAGGTCTGGCCGTCAAACATGGCTGCACACGGGCGTGACTTGGTATGTCACGGGCGTGACTTGGTGAGTCACGGGCGTGACTATGGGTGGCTGATGTCGGCAGCATGGGTGCGGCTTCGAGACGTGACACGCTGGCGGCTCACGGGCGTGACTCTGCTGGAACACGGGCGTGACTTGTAGAGTCACGGGCGTGACTTGATCAACTCTTCGATATTTCACCTGAAAACGGCTGCCAGCTGGAAATTTGGCTTTTAAAATTACACGCCCTTGGTCACGGGCGTGACCTCGGGCGTGACTTGAGCGATTTGTCGGGATTTGATCTGAATTGAGCCGTCCCGTTGATATTTGATCTTTAAAATTACACGCCCTTGGTCACGGGCGTGTCTGAGGGCGTGACCTGTGAAAATTTTGCAAAAAATTGCAAAAACAAAAATAAAACTAAGTTAGAAACCAGAAATAATAAAGAAGCAATTTATTCATTAATTTACATAGAAAATTCACAATATTAATTAAAACTATACTAATACTTATACCAAAAATACATATATTTTATTACTTATCACCTAGATCTAGGCCATATAAGGAAAATGAAATGTTGAACAAAACTTTAGAAAAGTTTGTTCCAAAATTTCAAAATTTGGGCATAGGTTGTCTCTAAGCATATCTCAACCTTAGCCAAAATTTCAGCTCATGTTAGGGTCCAATTCAATGGGAATTAAAGAAAATGTGACTAGGACACCTTAAGGACATGTCCCACCAAAATGGGTGCCCATGGTGCATTACTGCTCCAAATGTCCCCAAACAAATTTCAAAATTTAGTTAAGATCATAAGCTACATTTTTTATTCATGGGACATTTTCTGTTGGGGCCTCTAAGGGCCTCCAATAAATTAGACAATATACTGCTCTAAATGTGACAAAATAAAATAAAATCAAATGTATTAACATTTGGGTATGCGACTAGCTGATCATCCCCAAGATGGACGTCCAGATTGCATCTTATTCCTCCAACCGACAATCCAGATTGCTCCCGCTTGGAGCCTTTTCCATCTCCGTTTCCTGGCGACTGAGCCACCTCCTTGGCCGGCCACCGCCACTACCACCATAACCTCGGTTGAGGTGGTGGTTATTGCGGGCTGCCGGAGGGGCCATTTTCGGTGAACCCGAGTGTTCTCAAATCCATGGAATTGTATGATTTTAGCTCACTGGATCAGGCTCAATAGAGCTCAATTTCTCCACCTAAAGATCTAAGAACCTAGCACAAGGGGAGGGGAGGGGAGGGGAGGAGAAACCAGACCTTGATAGGGCTTGAGGTTGAGCTATCCACTTGTATGCCATGGCCAGCCACCTCCTTGAAGCACCTTGCCTATTCCACTATTATCCACCAAGTCCTCCTCTGTAAAGCTCCAGCCAGACTCCTTGATGCTTCATAAAGCTAATGGTGGCCTTGATTTCAGCTGAGGAGGGCTGTATATGGATGTGCCATTTTGGGGATTTCGGGTAGCATTGTTTGCTCCTCCTTGATGCCAAGTAGCATCAATTCAGTTGAAATTCGGCTGGGGGAGTAATTGAGATGCTCATATATGACTTTGGGAAGATGGAAGGCATGCCATGTGGAGCTCATTCTCTATTTCCCTTTCTTCTTAATTCAAAATTGGGAAAACCTAAACTACCCTTGCATGCCTCAAAACTTCTAGAAATCAGAATTTGGGCTTTGTAATTGGTGACCCTAACCCATGGGCTTTAGGTTCAATTGAGTCCAAATGCCCACTTAGGCCAATTTTGACCCATGTTGACTTTCTTGGTTGACTTGGTCAACTAATGGGTTGACTGGTCCAATATGTTGGCCTTGAGTCCCTTGACACCACCCAATGTCTATTGGGTCTTGGTGATGCCTTAATTGGACCAATTTAACAAATATGTGTGATTTTGACCAAAATTGGGGTAAAGTTGACTTTGGTCAAATTGGACCACTTGATGAGGATTTTGTGTCCATTTGGTCCCCTATGATGTTATAAGACTAGGGGTGAAGTCAATTTCATGTTTTGGGAGTCAATTGGACCTATTGGTGAAGGACTGACCTATGTTGACCTAAAGGGTACTTTGGTCAATTTAGGCCAATTCGTGACTCCATGATAGGGCTATTGGGTCCATTGGGTACCCTATGATGTTATAAGACTAGGGGTGAAGCTAATTTTATGTTTTGGGAGTCAATTGGACCTATTGGTGAAGGATTGACCTATGTTGACCTAAATGGTACTTTGGTCAATTTGGGCCAATTGGTGACTCCATGATAAGGCTTTTGGGTCACTTGTACCCCAATTAGGGTTTTAATATAGTGGTGGGGTCAATTTGATCATATGAATTCTAATTGACCCAATTTGAGATGAATTGGCCTCTGTTAACCTATTTTGACCTAGAGTTGACTTGGTCAAATTAGAAAAAATTGGTGACCCTATGATGGGGATTTTGGGTCACCTGGGTCCCCTATGATGTTATAAGATTATGGGTGAAGTAAATTTCATTTTTTGGGAGTCCATTGGACCTATTGGTGAAGGATTGACCTATGTTGACCTAAATAGTACTTTGGTCAATTTGGGCCAATTGGTGACTCCATGATAGGGATTTTGGGTCACTTGTACCCCAATTAGGGTTTGTAATACAGTGGTGGGGTCAATTTGATCATATGAAGTCTAATTGACCCAATTTGAGATGAATTGGCCTATGTTAATCTATTTTGACCTAGAGTTGACTTGGTCAAATTAGCAAAAATTGGTGACCCTATGATGGGCCTTTTGGGTCAGTTGGGACTCTCTTAGGGTTAAAGACCTATTGGTAAGCTCAATTTGAGTTGGTGAGTCCAATTTGAAATAAAATGGGCAAGGTTGAGCTCTGCACTTTTGGGGTGCTTATATCAAATTTCCTAAGTCCAAGTTGACATAGGGTCATTCCTTGACCTATACTCTCAACTTCAACCCTAACCCTAACCCAAGGGGTCTAGAAGGAATAGGGATGTTACACATGCAACCCTTGAGAGAGGATGATATAAATCTCCCGGATTGAAGTCAAATCCACTAGAGGGGTTCACCACGATAAAGCGAGTATTAGGGGTTTCAATTTTAGAACGAAACTTCAGTTTATCAACCTAAACTCAGTTGAATATATCATCGACAGATGTGCATTTAGAATTCAGGAACCTCCACAGTCGAAGCAATTTTTCTTAAGAGAATTAGAATTTTTATTTCTTCTATTTTATTTTCATTCTGAGGTGATTCAAGATCGAGTGTTAGTCCTCTAAATCATTGTGTTAATCATTATTTTAAATCATCTTGCTTTTCTTATAACAAACCACGCAAAGTTCTATTGCTAGAATAATATAGATTTTGTCGAAGTAAAAGTATTCAACTCGCTCGGATTTTTATGCGACCTTGGTTTCTATAAACCTACACTACTTCCGACATGGTACACTTGTCGTTGTCATTTGCATGCATAGTTTTGCTCACCAAGTTTTTGGCGTCGTTGTCTAGGATTTGAGTTGATATTTCGAAAAAAGAAATATCTATTAATTTTATCGTTTCTTTTCTTCATTTTAATTTTCTTTTATTAAGGTGCAACAATATGCTTGGAAAGGGAGGTTGGGGCTTGTCATCCCAACACATCTTTTAGTACCTTGCGAACCCTTCGCCGGGTAGACCTTGAGAAATCTAAGACTAATCTTAAATCACCAAATAAATTATAAATATAAATATATAATTAATATAATAAAATTTTAATTTTAATTTTCCCTTCTTTTTTCTTGCGATTTTAATTTCCACTATTTTCCATCTTTTTGGTGTATGACCCGAGTAAATTCTTCGAATAATCCTGAATCTTATTTTGATCCGGAAATAGAGTGCACCTTACAGTGACGCCTCTGATTCCGAGATCAAGAACTACCAATTTTTTCCCGAAGAATCTATCGAGACACTAACGTAGAAATTATGGGAGAGCCAAATCCGGAAGAGGCCCCGCAATGGACCTTGTCCTATTATGCGCGGCCAAACCTGGAGGGAACACAATCAAGTATTGTGTGCCCCACAGTGGCAAACAATAATTTTGAGATTTTGTCTAGCATCATCTAAATGGTGCAATAATCAATAACCTTTGATGGTTTACCGGAAGAAGATCCGAATTCTCACCTCTCTAATTTTCTTGAAATATGCGACACTTTTAAAATAAATGGCATTACTGATGATGCCATTCAATTGCGTTTATTTCCTTTCTCTTTGAGATCAAAGGCTAAGTAGTGGTTGGGCTCTCTTCCTAGAGGATCCATCACTACATGGGCCAAAAAGGCAGAGAAATTCTTAACAAAATATTTTCCTCCTGCCAAAACCGCCAAATTGTGCACCGATATTGCTTCTTGTCTGCATGTTGACTCGGAGACTCTCTACGATACATGAGAGCGCTTCAAGGAACTTTTGCGGAGATGCCTCACCATGCTCTTGCTAATTGGCAACAAATCCAAATCTTCTACAATGACTTGAATTTCCAAACGAGGCAAATGATTGATGCTGCCGCCAGAGGTACTATAAATAATAAAACCCCAGAATCCGCTCAAGAGCTATTTGAGGAAATGACCTTGAACGCTTACTAGTGGAATGTGCCACGGACGCGCCCTAATAAGTCGGCCGGACTCTATGAATTCGAGGCCACCACTAATTTAGCGTTACAAGTAGAAAGGTTAACTAAGCAAATGGCCTACATGGGAAATTCATACCATCCTTCCTTCAACCCGCAAAATATTCCGTTTAATAACACTTATAATCCGGGTTCATGGAATCTTCATAATTTCTCATGGAGCAACAAAAATAATGCTCAGTGCCCACCAAATATGAATCCACCAATATTTCCGCCACCGCCACTGAAGCCCTTTTCAATTGAAGTGGTCTTCTCTAAATATGTTGCCTCCAATGAGACTAATATCCGGAACCTCTCCGGATCAATTAAAAGCTTGAAAAATCAAGTTGGATAACTCGCCAAAATGTTCTCTGAACGCCAGCAAGGAGCTCTACCGGGCAATACTGAACCCAATCCATGGGAGAGTGCCAACGCAATAACCCTCCGTAGCGGAAAGGAGGTAAAATCTTCAAAATTGGCTGAGCCCGAGGTAAATATTTCAACCCCATCTCTGCATTTAATTTCTTCTTATTTAGCTCCGCGCAATATTCAAGCTCCTTCTATTCCTTATCCTTCTAAAATTCAAAATGAGCGCAACGAGGAGCAATATAAAAAAGTTCATAAATATTTTAAAACAAATACATATTAACATTCCATTTTGCGAGGCACTCTCTCAAATACCTAAATATGCGAAATATCTCAAAGATTTGCTATCAAATAAAAAGAAACTTGAAGATATTTCGTGCGTTTTTCTTAACACAGAATACTCGACGATTGCTTTAAACAAATTCCCACAAAAAGTAAATGTTCAGGGGCGGTTTTTCATCCCGCGTTTGTTCGTCAATTTATTAATCAAGCACGCTTTGGCCGACTTAGAAGCTTGTTTAAATTTGATGTCATTCTCCTTGTTTAAGAAGCTTGGTTTGGGCACCCCAAGCCTAACTAACATGAGCATCCAACTAGCAGACCAGTCAGTTAAATACCCAAAAGGGGTCATAGAGGATGTGCTAGTGAAGGTTGACAAGTTTATCTTCCTGGTAAACATTGTCATCCTTTATATCGAAGAGGACGCTGAAGTACCCCTCATACTCGACCGACCCTTCCTAGCCACCGCCCGGGAAATAATTGACGTAAGTAACAGAAAACTTCTTCTTTGGGTTCAGGATGAAGAATTTACTTTTAGTGTAAATCAATCAATGAGAAATGCGCTTCGTAATGACGATTCTCGTTTCACTTTAGAGTTAAATTTTGAAGAAGAATTGTCATCTTTCGCTGAAATAATTTCTCTTCTTTTTGAAAATCTGGAGTAAGAAACCCTATTTTGTCTAAAAGAAATGACTCGGCAGTTTAATTTTGAACAAATAAATTTAAACAATTTTAAAATTAAAACATCTTATGAAGAGCCGTCGAGTCTTGAATTAAAACAACTCCCGGTCCATTTAAAATATATGTTTTTAGAACAAAATTCAAAATTGCTCATAATTATTTCTCCTGTGCTAAATGATTCAGAAATTTTCGAATTAACAAAATTTTTTAGTAATCACCGCCATGTAATTGCATGACAAAATTTTGACATTAAGGGAATTAATCCCTCATTTTGCAGGCACAAAATAATGCTAGAGGATAATTCCAGCAGCACCGTGCAACCTCAACCCCAATATGAAGGACGTCGTTAAGGCTGAAATAATTAAATTATTAGATGCCGGTTTATTTACCCAATTTTGGATAGCACTTGGGTTAGACCAGTGCAAGTCGTGCCTAAGAAGGACGGAATAACAGTAGTATTAAATGAAAATAATGAATTAATCCTAACCCGTACTGTTACGGGTTGGCTGATGTGCATCGATTATAGAAATTTAAATGATGCCACCCGCAAGGATCACTTTTTGTTACCCTTCATTGATCAAATTTTAGAATGTCTCTCCGGTCACTCCCACTATTATTTTCTCGATGGTCTTTCGGGATATTTTCAAATCCCAATCGCACCCGAAGACCAAGAGAAAACCACTTTCACTTATCCCTTCGACACCTTTGCCTATCGGAGGTTGTAATTTGGTCTTTGCAATGCGCCGACTACATTCCAAAGATGTATGCTGATAATTTTTAACTAATTAGTGGAAGACGTGGTGGAAGTGTTTATGGATGATTTTTCTGTATTTGGCGATTCTTTCAAAACTTATTTAAACAATCTTGATCGTGTTCTTCAACACTGTGAAAGATTAGTTCTCAGACATAAAGTTTCTAGTAAAGGGATCGGGGTCGATAGGGCCAAGATCGAAGTCATAGAAAAACTTCCCCCTCCAACCAACGTCAAGTCAATTAGAAGTTTTCTAGGACACGCGGGCTTTTATAGGCATTTTATTCACGATTTTCGAAAAATTTCAAAACCGCTAACGCAATTATTAGAAAAAGAATCCATGTTTAATTTTGTTGAAGAATATTTAACGACATTTAATAAAATTAAAAATGAACTCATCAATTTGCCAATTTTAATCGCACCAAATTGATCTCTACCGTTTGAAATTATGTGTGATGCAAGCAATTTTGCTGTAGGGGCTGTTTTAGGCCAACGGGTGAATAAATATTTTCACCAGATTTATTACGCAAGCAAAATGCTAACATCCGTGCAAGCAAATTATACAACAACGGAAGAAGAATTTTTGGCAATATTTTTTTGCGTTTGATAAATTTCGATCATATATAACGCTTTTGAAAGTTATTGTTTTTACAGATCACTCAGCTCTCCAGTATTTATTAAATAAAGGAGATACAAAACCCCGACTCCTAAGAAGGATCCTCCTCCTGCAAGAATTTGATTTAGAGATCTGGGACAAGAAGGGAGCAGAGAATGTAGCAGCCGACCACCTCTCACAGTTGGAGAATCCGCTGCAGGAGCACTAGTGGAGGCCGAAATAAATGACAAATTCCCTGAAGAGTGCCTCCTCATCATCAATAAGGTAACGACTTCTTCCCCCCCTTGGTACACGGATCTTGCCAACTATTTAGTGGCACGGGTCCTACCAAAAGATTTTTTAAGTCAACAAAAGAAGAAATTCTTTTCGGACTTGAAAAAATATTTTTTGGAGGACCCCTTTTTATTTCGTGTCTGCGCGGACCAAGTGGTAAGAAAGTTAATTTCGGGCGAGGAATGTGAATAAATTCCGCAGCACTGCCACGAAGGACCAACCGGTGGACACTACCAAGCAAACCAAACTGCTAGGAAGGTGCTTGAGGCGGGCTTCTATTGGCCCAACTTATTTAAAGACGCTCACACTTTTGTGAGTAAATGCGATAGCTGCCAAAGGTCAATATATATTTCTAACCGGGACGAAATGCCCCAAAACATATTTTTAGAATGCAAAAATTTCGATTTACGGGGAATAGATTTCATTGATCCTTTACCTTCTTCATTTAATAATAAATATATTCTTGTTGCTGTCGATTATGTGTCATGGTGGGCGGAAGCTCAAGCTCTTCCCACCATCAACGCGAGATTCATCGTAAATTAAAATTTTTTTTTTCATGATTTGGTACAACCCGAGACCTAATTAGTGATAGAGGCACATATTTTTGTAACAACCAACTTGCTAAAATTTTAGCAAAGTATGGATTTACACATAAGCTTTCTACCGACTATCACCCACAAGCAAATGGCCAAGTGGAGGTAGTGAACTATGAATTAAAAAGAATCTTAGAAAAAACTGTGTCCGTTAATAGGAAGGATTGGTCGCTAAAATTATACGACGCGCTATGGGCTTACAAGACAACGTACAAAATCACTATCGGATGTACATCATACCAGTTAGTCTATGGAAAGGCGTGTCATTTACCAGTGGAATTAGAATATCGCGCATTTTGGGTGCTTAAATTTTTAAATTTAGAATTAAACTTAGCCTCCGAACAATGAAAATTTCAATTAAATGAATTAGATGAATGGCGTGCAAACGCCTACGAAAATAAAATAGTTTATAAGTAGCGCACTAAGTTTTATCATGATAAAAAAATTATAATTCCAAAATCTTTTTCACCGGGAGATTTAGTCATTGTTTATAATTCAAGATTTAAACTTTTTTCGGGCAAATTAAAAGCATGATGGTTCGACCCCTTTGTTGTCAAAGAGGTTGGGCCATATGGGACAGTGCAAATAGAGCACCCGGAATAAGGCTCATTTAAGGTTAATGGGTACCGGTTAAAATTATATCACCCCGATGACCCAGCGTCCGGAAAAATTGAAACACTTAAATTTCCAAATTTTTAAAAGAATCGCCACATAGTCAAGCTACGCGACGGTAAACAAAGCGCTTTTGGGAGGCACCCAAACATTTTTTTCCGTTATCTTTTATTTTTTTTGTTTTTAACTTATTTTTGCAGGTTTTGTTCCGGCAACCCCGACTACCAACTAGGGAAGCCCTCTTCTCCCCTTTTATCCCTTATATTTTGATTTTCCTTTTAATTTAAATTTTCATTAGCTTACTTTATTTTTCTGTAAAATTTTTATTAATCTTGTTGGTACTGCGGACAATGTTTTATTAATCTTGTTTCGGCAACCCCGACTACCAACCAGTGTTTTAAACTTAGTTTTAAACACTGAGGACAATGTTTAATTATAAGTATGTGGGTGCATGTAGCTTTCTAAGCATTTTTGTTTGAAAAAAGGGAATTTTATTTATATATTATAAAAATTTAATTTCTTGGAAAGGGAGGTTTGGGATGTCACCCCAACATATCTCCTAGTACTGGTGAGAGCCCTTCATAGGGAATACCTAGGGAAGTCCAAGAATTAATAAAAAAATATTATAATATAAATAAATAAATACCCGTTACTTGTTATTTTTATTATTTTTCTAGAAATCTAGTTTGAGGATTGATTATAAGCATCTTTACTTTTTTTAATTTAGCTAATATTTTGTTTTTGCAGAATTTGTTAGACTTAAATTTAAAGTAATTTAGTTTTAAGAAACATTTTATGTTTTTAATTTAATTAGAGAATTTATTTAGAACTATTTGTTTTTTTAATTTTAAATGACATCACTTTGTTATAAATTAGTTAAACATCCTTGAATTTTTAATATATTCTCTACTAACTTTCAGATCTTAGGAAATTTCATTCCACTAAAAAGTTGCTCTGAAAATAGTTAAATTTAAAAAATAGAAGAATTTCTTTATCCCCCGCCTTTTGTTGGCAAATATAAAAAGAGTAATAAAAGATCACATGCCATGGGAATAAGAGGATACAATTCATTATCCCCTAAACATATGCACCCAAAATCATTTAAAAGACTATATGTCATGATGTAAGAAGATAGAATTCATTACTTCTAAACATATACATTTTGGGTTTTTGTTTGAAGAGAAATAAAAAAAAGATTATATGGCATGGAAAATGAGAGGATAAAATTCTTCATTTTCCTAAACATATACAAATATAAAATTATGGGTGAGGTTTCACCACCTCCTATTCAATAACTCTTCATTTTGCCATTTTGATTAAAACCCCTCCTTAGCCAATTTTATTTGTTCTAGTCCTAAATAAAATTATTAAGAGAGCAATATTTTTGTAGGTATCTTCCCTTTAAGCTTCTTTTATGATAGATTTTTTATAGTTTCAATCTAATTTTGTATGAAAATTTCTACAATTTCATTTGCTAAATAGTCATCTTGAGAAGTATTTGTTGGATCTGTAGGCGCCCTTAGAGGGGGGGGGTGAATAAGGGTTTTAAAAACTTTAAACTTTAATATAAAACTTTTGAAATTTTGATCGAAGTTAAATCAAAAGTAAAGAGATAATGAAATTAGAAATGGAATCAATTTTATTAAACAAGAAAAGACATGATTAACATTTATAAAATTGATTACAAAATCTGATTTCAATGACGCTAGAAATCGAAGTGAATAATATGAAAACCCTTTTTGTTTTCTATACCGACTCGTATCCCCACGAACCGGTTGGCTTTAGCCGATCTCTCCCCAGATACGACCTCAAGCCGCTCTAGCCTTCCTATCCCCAGAAAGGCCTCGAGCACCCCCTAGATATACTCCCTAAACCCAATCGCCAACACGAGGTGAATTACTCCCTAAGTCCAACCTAGACCTAGTCGCAGTGTGGCGAATTCACGAACCAATTACAAAGATGAAATAAAAAGACAAAATACAAAATACAAATATAAAACTCCCTATGAGGTAATCTGAAGGAGACACCGAAGAATCGCTGAAGATCGTAGAAGTCCAAGCGTGCGTTCTTCGCGTTGAGTTAGCATGTTGATCCAAGCCTCCTTTGATTCCTCCTTTTGAAATATAAGTGGGAGATGTGTTTGCCTGGAAATACATCCCTCACAAAGTTTCTGAAGTGCTGGAATAGGGCTCTTGACAATCAGTCATCGGAGAAGACAAAATCCTCCGATTTATAGAATTTGAGCTAACACCGGCGTTACGTCCTAACGCTGGCGTTGACCATGTATATCAATATATTAATGGCTCGGATCTTCAGAAGAGCTAGGAGATTCTGCACTTTAGGAATGTTTTATTTTAGGCAATATCAACATTGGCGTTAAGGCTAACACGGCGCGTTGGGCAAATCATTCCTAATGTTCCTCCTGAAATCACGACTGCTTTCTCCTTGCCAAATTCGTCGACCGGATAGCGCCCAACGTTAAGACTAACGCCTGTCATTGAGATTCTTTCTTTAATTAGCTGGCACGCCATCTTCTCCGAACAGCATCTTCGTCGAATGCCAATTTCGTCGAACGGATAGCGTCCGGTGTTAAGAGCTAACGCCTGGCGTTGAGTTTCATCTTTAATTAGCTGGCACCCTAATTCGTCGAACAGATAATTTCATCAAACCCAATTCGTCGAACTAGCTTCAGCTTTCGTCGAATGCAATTTCGTCGAACGGAATTCGTCGAACGGGCTTCTGCTTTCGTCGACCGCAAATTCGTCGAACGCCAGAGCATCGAACGCAGTTACTATTTCATCGAACGCAGCTTTAAGTTCGTCGACCGCAAATTTGTCAAACGCAGCTTTTCATTTTGATCTAACGCCCAGCGTTAAGCTTAACGCCTAGCGTTAAGCAATTTTCAATCCTTCAGCTTGTGGTTAGTGCCAGACCATTGTTGCAGCTACCTGGTGTCAAAACTATCCATGCTTATATGCTAAAAACACAATGGTAAACAAGATCAAATACAAGTAGGATTTGTTATTCTCAAATCAAAGGGATGCAGAAAACTATGTTCCAACAGTATTCAGCTAAGCATGTTTCTCTTTTTAAATTAATTCCATAACTTATGACTTAATTCTTGAATTCCTATAATTTGTTTATAGCTTACTCTTGGTTTAATAAGATTTTAGTTAGTTAAAAATAATATCGATGTATTATAAATTATCTCTCATTCTTTTGCTCTGGAATAACAAAAACTCAAGTATGAGGGTGTTTGATGAGTAGTTTATATACTCATCTTTTAGTAAAGTTTTAATATTATTTTAACATGAATTTTTATAATTTATACTAATTATCCTAAACAAATTGCTTCTTTACATATTTACCTACTAACTTGAGTTTATTTTATGTTTTTCAGGTTTTCTAGGCACTTTGAGCAAAACTTGTAAGTACATGCCGAAGGTCATGGGCGTGACCAAGGGTGTGACAGCCTAAGATGTGTTCCAGACTTGCTGCCGCCACCCTAGGCTAATTTTGAGAAGAATCACAAAGTACATGCCCTAGGTCACAGGCCTGACCAAGGTCGTGTCAAAAAAAAAACCACGCCTCCAGCTCAGCAGGATGTGTTCTACGGCTATGACATGTATTTCGCTAAGTACACGCCCCTGACTCTTAAGTCACGCCCATATCTGATCATGCTGCACAAGCCCAACTCAGATCATGCACCATATCACGCCACGAAGATGTTTCGCCAATGTCACGCCTGTGTAGTTCCAATGTCACGGGCATGTAACCCCTTTGCCACTAGAGTCACACGTCATCCCGCCAAAGATTTCCCGCCAGCAGTAGTTTAAAGATAATATGCCCTGGGTTACGGGCGTGACCGAGGGTGTGACACACGTAACGGTGACAATAAATCCAGAAGGCGCCCTCTCCACTGACGTTTTGCTCCCGACCCTTACACGCCCTTGGTCACAGGCATGAACGAGGGCGTGTAACCTCAACTTTTTGCCTATTTAAATGCAGCTTCTCCAGAACTCAAGCAATGAATTTTGGGAGTTCATTTTTCATTTCTTATACTGTTTTCCCATTTCAAGTATTATTGTACTTCACTTTCTTTCTTGCAATTGTAATTTTCAATTCAATAGCTTTTATTTCTCTTTTGCAAAAATCAATAAAATAATTCTTTCTTCTCTTACTCTCTTCTTCTTTCATCATGTATTCTTCTACTTTTGTTGATTCCTCCATCTCTATGAGTAGCTAAATTTTTATTAGTACTCGAACGAGATGATCTGAGGAATGATATAAGTCATGAATTAATTTATATTTTCTTTTTCTCTTCTTTGGAATGCTTAAGATTTATCCTTGATTTTAATATAACGAGATTATATTTTCGATATATAATTCTGTTTTTGTTCTCGTATTTTAATTAGCTAAACAACTCATAATGTGAATTGATCATTCAAGGATATAGAGAGTTGCATGCAACCCTCGAGAGATGATGACATAAATCTCCCAGATTGGAGTCAAATCCAATAGAGGGGTTCACCATGATAAAGTGAGTATTAGGGGTTTCAATTTTAGAACGAAAGTTTGGTTGATCAACCTAAACTCAGCTGAATGTATCCTCAACAGAGGTGCATTTAAAATTCGGGAACCTCCACGGTCAAAGCAATTTTTCTTAAGAGAATTAGAATTCTTATTTCTTCTATTTTATTTTTATTCTGAGGTGATTCAAGATTGAGTGCTAGTCCTCTAAATCATTGTGTTAATCATTATTTTAATTCACCTTTCTTTTCTTCTAACAAACCACAAAAATTTCTATTGATAAAATAATAGAGATTTTCTCTAAGTAAAAGTATTCAACTCGCTCGAATTTTTATACGACCTTGGTTTCTATAAACCTATACTACATCCGACACGGTTCACGTACCGTTGTCGTTTGCATGCATAGTTTTGCTCACCATGTTTTCGACGCCGTTGCCGGAGATTTGAGTTGAGATTTCGAAAAAAGAAATATCTAATAATTTTATCGTTTCTTTTCTTAATTTTAATTTTTTTTATTAAGGTGCAACAATATTCTTGAAAAGGGAGGTTTGGGCTTGTCATCCCAGCACATCTTTTAGTACCTTGCGAACCCTTCACTGGGTAGACCTTGGGAAATCCAAAACTAATCTTAAATCACCAAATAAATTATAAATATATATATGTATATTACTAATATAATAAAATTTTCATTTTCATTTTCCTTTCTTTTCTTCTTGCGATTTTAATTTCCACTATTTTCCATCTTTTTGGTGTATGACCCGAGGAAATTGTTCGAATAATCCCAATTCTTATTTTGATCTGGAAATATAGTGCACCTTATGACGACGCCTCCGATTCCGTGATCAAGAACTACCAATTTTTTACTGAAGAATCTATCAGAGACACTAATGTAGGAATTATGGGAGAGCCAAATCCGGAAGAGGCCCCGCAATGGATCATGTCCTATTTTGCGCGAACGAACTTGGAGGGAACACAATCAAGTATTGTGCGCCCTATAGTGGCAAACAATAATTTTGTGATTAAGTCTAGCATCATCTAAATGGTGCAACAATCAGTAACCTTTGATGGTTTACCAGACGAAGATCTGAATTCTCATCTCTCAAATTTTCTTGAAATAAGCGACACTTTTAAAATAAATGGTGTTACTATTGATGCCATTCGATTGCGTTTATTTCCTTTCTCATCACGGTCAAAGGCTAAGCAATGGTTGTGCTCTCTTCCTAGAGGATCCATCACTACATGAGCCGAAATGACGGAGAAATTCTTAACAAAATATTTTCCTCCTGCCAAAACTGCTAAATTGCGCACCGATATTGCGTCTTTTCTGCAAATTGACACAGAGACTCTCTACGATACATGAGAGCGCTTCAAGGAACTTTTGCGGAGATTCCCTCACCATGCGCTTGCTAATTGGAAACAAGTCCAAATCTTCTACAATGGCTTGAATTTCCAAATGAGACAAATGATTGATGCGGCCGCCAGAGGTACTTTAAATAATAAAACCCTGGAATCCGCTCAAGAGATTTTCAAGGAAATGGCCTTGAACGCTTACTAGTGGAATGTGCCATGGACGCGCCCTAACAAGCCTGCCAGACTCTATGAAGTAGAGGCCACCACTAATTTAGCATTACAAGTAGAAAGGTTAACTAAGCAAGTGGCCTACATGGGAAATTCATATCGTCCTTCCTTCAACCCGCAAAATATTCCATTTAATAACACTTATAATCTGGGTTCAAGGAATCATCATAATTTCTCATGGAGCAATCAAATAAATGCTCAGCGCCCACCAAATATGAATCCACCTAGATATCTGCCACCACCCCTGAGGCCCTCTTCAATTGAAGAGGTCTTCTCTAAATATGTTGCCTCCAATGAGTCTAATATCCGGAACCTCTCCAAATCTATTAAAATCTTGGAAAATCAAATTGGACAGCTCGCCAAAATGTTCTTCGAATGCCAGCAAGGATCTCTACCGGGCAATACTGAACCCAATCCACAGGAGAGCGCCAACGCAATAACCCTCCGTAGCGGAAAGGAGGTAAAATCTTCAAAATTGGCTGAGCCCGAGGTAAACGTTTCAACCCCACCTCCGCATTTAATTTCTTTTGATTTAGCTCCAGGCAATATTCAAGCTCTTTTCATTCCTTATCCTTCTAAAATTCAAAATGAGCGCAACGAGGAGCAATATAAAAAATTCATAAATATTTTAAAACATATACAAATTAATATTCCATTCTGCTAGGCACTCTCTCAAATGCCTAAATATTGGAAATATCTCAAAGATTTGCTATAAAAAAAAGAAACTTGAAGATATTTCGCGCAACGCATAATGCTCGACGATTGTTTTAAATAAATTGCCGCAAAAAGTAAATGATCCGGGGCGGTTTTCCATCCCGTGTTTGTTCGGCAATTTATTAATCAAGTATGCCTTGGCCGACTTAGGAGCTAGTATAAATTTGATGTCATTCTCCTTGTTTAAGAAGCTTGGTTTGTGCACCCAAAGCCCAACTAACATGAGCATCCAACTAGCAGATCGGTCAGTTAAGTACCCAATATGGGTCGTAGAGGATGTGCTAGTAAAGTTTGGCAAGTTTATCTTCCCGGTAGACTTTGTCATCCTCAATATCGAAGAGGACGTCGAAGTACCCCTCATACTCGGCCGACCCATCCTAGCCCTAGATTAGGCAATAATTGACATAAGTAACGGAAAACTTCTTCTTCGGGTTGGTGATGAAAAAGTTACTTTTAGCGTAAATCAATCAATGAGAAATGCGTTTCCTAACGACGATTCTTGTTTCACTTTAGAGTCAAATTTTGAAGAAAAATTGTCATCTTTAGCTCAAATAATTTCTCTTCTTGTTGAAAATATGGAGTTAGAAATTATATTTTGTTTAAAAAAATGACTCGACAGTTTAATTTTGAACAAATAAATTTAAATAATTTTAAAATTAAAACATCTTATGAAGAGGCGCCGAGTCTAGAATTAAAACAACTCCCGGATCATTTAAAATATATTTATTTTTAGAACAAAATTCAAAATTGCTCATAATTATTTCTTCTGCGCCAAGTGATTCAGAAATTTCTGAATTAACAAAAAATTTAAATAATCACCGTCATGCAATTGCATGACAAATTTTTGACATTAAGGGAATAAATACCTCATTTATCACGCAAAAATAATGCTAGAGGCTAATTCCCGCAGCACCGTGCATCATCAATGATGCCTCAACCCCAATATGAAGAACGCCGTTAAGGCTGAAATAATTAAATTATTAGATGCCGGTATTATTTACCCAATTTCGGATAGCACCTGGGTCCCATTACAAGTCGTGCCAAAGAAGGGCGGAATAACAGTAGTATTAAATGAAAATAATGAATTAATCCCAACCCGTACTGTTCTGGATTGGCGGATGTGCATCGATCACATAAAATTAAATGATGCCACCCGCAAGGATCACTTTCCGTTACCCTTCATTGATCAAATTTTAGAACATCTCTCCAGTCACTCCCACTATTGTTTTCTCGATGGTTTTTTGGGATATTTTCAATTCCTAATCGCATCCGAAGACAAAGAGAAAACCACTTTCACTTGTCCCTTCGACACCTTCGCCTATCAGAGAATGTCGTTTGGTCTTTGCAATGCGCCGGCTATATTCCAAAGATGTATGCTGACAATTTTTAACGAATTAGTGGAAGACGTGATGGAAGTGCTTATGGACGATTTTTCTGTATTTGGCGATTTTTTCAAAACTTGTTTAAACAATCTTGATCGCGTTCTTCAACACTGCGAAGACACAAATTTGGCACTCAACTGGGAGAAGTGCCACTTTATGGTTCCAGAAGGATGCCCTCAGACATAAAGTTTCTAGTAAAGGGATCGAGGTCAATAGGGCCAAGATCGAAGTCATAGAAAAACTTCCCCTCTAACCAATGTCAAATCAATTAGAAGTTTTCTAGGACACACAGACTTTTAAAGGTGGTTTATTCACGATTTTTCAAAAATTACAAAACTGTTGACGCACGGTTGGAGAATGTAGCAGCTGACCACCTCTAATAGTTGGAGAATCCGGTTGTAGGAGCGCTATTGGAGGCCAAAATAAATGACAAATTCCCTGAAGAGTGCCTCCTCACTATAAATAAAGTAACAACTTCTTCCACCCCTCAGTACACGGATCTTGCCAACTATTTAGTAGCACAGGTCCTACCAAAAGAGTTTTTAAGTCAACAAAAGTAGAAATCCTTTTCGGACTTGAAAAAATTATTTTTGGGAGGAATCCTTTTTATTTCGTGTCTGCGCGGACCAAGTGGTAAGAAGGTGTATTTCGGGCGAGGAATGTGAACAAATTCTGCGGCACTGCCACGAAGGACCAATCGGTGGACACCACCAAGCAAACCGGACCGCTAGGACGGTGCTTGAGGCGGGCTTTTATTGGCCCTCCTTATTCAAAGATGCTCACACTTTTGTGAGTAAATGCGATAACTGCCAATGGTCAGGAAATTTTTCTAACCGGGATGAAATGCCCCAAAACATATTTTTAGAATGCGATGTTTTCGATTTATGGGGAATAGACTTCGTAGGTCCTTTACCTTCTTCATTTAATAATAAATATATTCTTGTTGCGGTTGATTACGTGTCAAGGTGGGCGGAAGCTCAAGCCCTTCCCACCATCGATGCGAGAGGTGTAGTAAATTTTAAAAAAAATTTATTTTTTATGATTCGGTACACCCCAAGCACTAATTAGTGATAGGGGCACACATTTTTGTAACAACCAACTTGCTAAAATTTTAGCAAAGTATGGAGTTACACACAAGCATTCTACCGCCTATCACCCACAAGCAAATGACCAAGTGGAGGTAGTGAACCGTGAATTAAAAAGAATCATAGAAAAAACGGTGTCCGTCAATAGGAAGGATTGGTCGCTAAAATTAGACGACGCGCTATGGGCTTATCACACAGCGTACAAAACCGCCATCAGATGTACACCGTACCGGTTAGTCTATGGAAAGGCGTGCCATTTACTGGTGGAATTAGAACATTGCACATTTTGTGTGCTTAAAATTTAAAATTTAGATTTAAACTTAACCTCCGAACAATAAAAGTTTCAATTAAATGAATTAGACAAATGACATGCAAACACCTACAAAAATAATAAATTTTATAAGGAGCGCACTAAGTTTTATCATGATAAAAAAATTAAAATTTCAAAATCTTTTTCACTGGGAGATTTAGTCATTCTTTATAATTCAAGACTTAAACTTTTTCCGCGCAAATTAAAATCCTGATGGTCCGGCCCCTTTGTTATCAAAGAGGTTTGGCCATATGGGGCTGTGCAAATAGAGCACCCAGAATAAGGCTCATTTAAGGTTAACGGGTACCAGTTAAAATTATATCACCCAGATGACCTAGCGTCCGGAAAAATTGAAACACTTACATTTCCAAATGTGTAAGAGAAATGCCACTTAGTCAAGCTACACGACGGTAAACAAAGCGCTTTCGGGAGGCACCCAAACATTATTTTTTTCCGTTATCTTTTGTTTTGTTTTTTTAACTTATTTTTGCAGGTTTTGTTTCGGCAACCCCGACTACCAACCAGTGAAGCCCTCTTCTCCCCTCTTATCCCTTATATTTTGATTTTCCTTTTAATATTAATTTAAATTAGCTTACTTTATTTTTCTTTAAAAAATTTATTAATCTTGTTGGTACTGCATACTTAGTTTTAAACATTGGAGAAAATGTTTAATTTATTAATTTTGTAGCTTTATAAGTCATTTTGTTTGAAAAAAAAAGAAAAAAATTTATATATTATAGAAGTCTAATTTAGCTAATATTTTGTTTTATCAGAATCTTTTAGACTTATATTTAAATTAATTTAGTTTTATGAAACATTTTATGTTTTTAATTCAATAAGAGAATTTAATAATTTGTCTATTTTGCTTAAATAGTCATTTCTTTTTATAATTGCTTACTAATTTAATTTATTTTTTGTTTTCAGGATTTATAGAGTTTTTGCCCAAAAATGCAAGTACACGTCCTCGGTCACGCCCGTGACCAAGGGCGTGTCAACACAAAGATCAATTTCAGCCTCCTGCTGTGATTCTGACTCAAGCCGCGAAGAATTCATAGTACATGCCCGTTTACGTGAAGTCACGCCCGTGACTTTCCAATGTCATGCTCGTGTACCCAGTTCTTGCTTAGCTGGATGTGTCCTGAAGCCATGACGTGACTTTCGCCAAGTACACGCCCGTGACCCAGAGGTCACGCCCGTATCCGACCGTGCTCCACATGGCCAGCTTAGATCACGCCTGCTATCATGCCCCGAGGATATTTCTCCAAGTACATGCTCGTGTAATTCAGAGGTCACGAGCGTGTAACCTCCCTACCAATGATCACGCCTCCATCCCGCCAGAATTTCCAGCCAAGAGTAGTTTCAATTATTACACGCCCTTGGTCACAGGCATGAACAAGGGCATGACACTCATTGTAATGACTGCAATAACTCCAGATCGCACTTCCCCCGCTGCTATTTCAAACACGCCAAGTACACACCCTTGGTCACGGGCGTGATCGAGGGCGTGTAACATGAAATTTTTTCCTATTTAAAGCCAGCTTCTCCAGATCCCAAGGAAATCCTTTTTCTGCCCCTCTTGGGCCGATACTCTCTTCCTCTGCCCCTTTTGTGCAGAAATGCTTCTCTTTTTGTATTTTCTTGTTTTAATTTAGCTTAGATTTTAATTCCATGTACTTTTAATTTATGCAATGTAGTCTTAGATTTTATTTCATGCAATGCTCTTATTTCTACTCCCTTTTTATGTAATTCAATTTTCTCATAATGAAATATCTTTTCCATTTCTTTTATCTTTTTATTTTCATGTCAAGTAGATTTATATTTAGATCTTGAAAATTGCGAGCTTTGAAAGAAATAATATCTCTTTTTATATTTTTGATCTTCCTTTGATTTATTCTTGATTTATCTTGATTTCATGTTTATGTATGACTTTATATTTGTTTTTGTATTCTAGTACCCGAAAGGATCATGCATACAAATCGATCGCTAAGGAATAAAAAGAGTTGATCGCATCCCTCGAGAGAGGATGATGAAAATCTTCTGGATAGGAGTCAAATCCTATAGCGGGATTCACCTCGTTAAAGCGAGTTTTAAGGGTTTCAATTGTAGAACGATAGTTCGGTCGATCAACCTAATCTCAGGTGGGTGCAACCTCGAGAGAGGTGCGTTCATAATTCGGGAATCTCCACAGTCAAGGATCAGATTAGAAATTTATAAATTTATCTTTTCTATTTCACTCGAAGCGCGCTTTGATCAGTTTAGATTCTCTCAATTTTGTAATTTAGTTTTAATTATGATTTCCTTAAGGCCCCGTTCGTTTGGACGGAATTGAAGACTTGGAATTGAAATTCGACGTCGAATTCCAATTACGCCGTTCGCTTGTTAGGTAGCTTTAATAATTGAAATTTGAGTTGAATATCATGGAATTGATTTTAGCCTAAGCACAAAATCTAGCTAGACATATCGGAATTGGGCGAGTCTGGCACGCTCGATTTATCACGTTTTTTGCCCGGGCGTGCATTTATGCGCCCGGGCGCACAATTTTTCGCTAGAGCGTGAGTTTTTCGCACGGACGCGAGTTTTTCGCCCGAACGCGCGTTTTTCGCCCGGACGCCCAAATTTTGCCCGGGCGGAAAATTTCCGCCCTAGCGCGCGATTTTCGACCTGGCGCGCATTTTTCGCCCTGTCGCGCGTTTTTTTGCCCGGGCGCGCGTTTATGCGCCCGGGCGCACAATTTTTCGCCCGGGCGTGAGTTTTTCGCACAGACGCGAGTTTTTCGCCCGAACGCGCGTTTTTTCGCCCGAACGCCTAAATTTTGCCCGGGCGGAAATTTTTCGCCCTAGCGCTCATTTTTCGCCCTGGTGCGCGTTTTTCGCCCGGTCGCACGTTTTTCGATTGGGCGTGCGTTTTTCGTACGGACGCGAGTTTTTCGCCCGGACGCGCGTTTTTTGCCGGGGCGCGCGATTTTCGCCCGGGCGCGATTTTTTCACCCGGACGCAATTTTTTGCCGGGGCGCGCGTTTTTTCGTCCGGACGCGAGTTTTTCGCCCGGACGCGCGTTTTTTTGCCGGGGCGCGCGATTTTCGCCCGGGCGCGATTTTTTCACCCGGACGCGATTTTTTCGCTTAAACGCGATTTTTCGTCAGGGAGCATTTTTTTTGCACGCGCGCAATTTTTTCGCCAGGGCAAGATTTTTTTGGCCGGGTGCGATTTTGTTGCCCGGGCGAGTTTTTTTCACCCGACGATATTTTTTTGCTCGGGGGCTATTTTTCGGGCGCGGTTTTTTCACCGGGGAGCGGTTTTTTGCTGGGACGCGCTTTTATCGCCTATGCGAGTTTTTTTCGACCGGGCGGGTGGAAAAATTGCACCCGGGAAAAAAAATTGCGCCCGGACAAAAAAATCATGCCCGGGACACAAAATCGCGCCTGGGCGAAAAAATGAGTCCGGGCAAAAAATGCGCGCCCGGGCAAAAAATCGCGGTCGTGCGAAAAAATTGCGCCAGGGTGGAAAAAATCGTTCTCGGGCGAAAAAATTGCCTCGGGCGAAAAATCGTCGCCATGACATACATTTGATTATGACATATGTGATAAATATTAGCTTATTCGTAATATTTTTCAATTCTTAAATTGAATTTTATTTAACAAACGAACAAAAGTATTGATTAATTCCACAATATTCAACAATATTGTTTATTAGGCGAACGTTGGAATTGGAATTAGTCACCAATATTTAATTCCACAATATTTATCAATATTCAATTCCAATATCGAATTCCAATTCCGTCCAAACGAACGAACCCTAATGTTTTATTCGAAAAAATAATAGTTTGTTTTTCCCGAAGTAAAAGTACTCGACAGGCCCGTGGATTTATACGACCTTAATATTCTTTATCGTATGCTATGAATGATAGGTACGCTTGCCTAATTCATTTATACATTACAATATACAATTTTTATGTATCATATGTAAATAAGGGCAATGCATAAATAAGGCCATAGTCAAAAGTTATACATGATATCTGGGGTCGTACTAGGACCTTAAAATCTACAACAATAGAGTATATTAGAAAAGAAACTAATCAAGTGAAACTTCTTTGGTGATCACATCCCGCACTAGAGGTTAAGTAGTAACAAATTTATCAATGAGATCTATTCCAAAGCATGAATATCATCACTCAATTGTCTTGTCAGACTAGTGCGGCCCCTAGAAATAGACATAATGAGCGGATTAGCGAATATACTAAGTGGATTCCTTTCTTGACCCTCAAACCATCATGCATGCTCATGTGAAGGAAGAGTAATAAAATGCGAGGAAAGTTATATTACTAAAGCATAATATGTAAGCAAGTAATAAATTAAAACAATTAAGTAATAAATATGACAATACCCATAATTTATATGATTGAGATCTTGCACATTCAAAACTACTCAAGAAAAATAAATATTAGTAAATAATCATATTCACAACATGCTCTCATGAACCTTACAATGTCCTATGTCAAAATAGTTTATCCTTTGCTTCAAGTGGGGTATATAACCACATGGGCCGCACCATGGTGACAAGATAGTAACAGTGAGATTGTATTTCTCACTCCCAGGTTGGTTTCATACTATGAACCTAGGCCCTCTTGTATGTCATCGCATAATATTGGATGTAGGATACATCCTCTGTAACATCCCCATTCCTACTAGACCCGTAGTGTGAGTTAGGGCATGACATGTGTCATGACATGTGAATTAGATCAAGAAGGTGACCCTAGGACCTAAAGTGACTAGGTGATCTAACCTAGTGAACCCCAATAGACACAAGTCAACCTAGGTCAATTCACCTCAAATTGAACTCACAAGCCCAAATTGACCTCACCAATACATTCTTAACCATAAGGATGAGTCAATGGACCATGAACCACATGAATTGGTCAACCAAATTAGGCAACTTGACCGAAGTCAAATTAGGTCAAACTAGCCGAATTAACCCTAATATGGCTTAATTGGGCTTCAATTGACCAAATTGGCCTCACAACTACCGTACTAACCATTAATGGTGGCCATTAGGTCAATAATACTCCATTGGGCTCAACCAATTTCATGAAATTGACCAATGTCAACTTTGGGTCAAGTTAACTCAATTTAACCCTAAATGGATCAATTAGCCCAATCGTGACCTCACCATGACCCAATTAACATTGGATGGTATCATAAGACCAATGACAATCATATGGGGGCATCCACCTCATCAATTTGACCAAGTCAACCCCAAAGTCAACCTCAGTCAAACTTAGCCTACATATGAAAATCAAAGGGCTAACCCATTCCCAATAGGCTAAAGCCCTCAAGGTCAGCCCATCATGCAGTCCATGAGTATAATGACCCTAATTTCCCTCTAAAAATGGCATGTAAAGACATGCATGAGGATGATTTGGAGTTTTCCCCAATTTTCACATGGGACAAAAATGAAAGAAAGAGGGAATGGGTACCACATGGCCTCCATTCTCCTTCCCAAGCTTCAGCTCTGAGCACCCCAGAGCTTTTCTAATTAATTCTCTGAGGAATTGGAGCCAGATGGAGGGGAAAGGTGCTAAATTGGACCTTGGTCGACCACGCCTTAATGGCACTTCATGATATACCCCTTCTCAACTCAAATCGATCTCACCATCACCTTCAGAGAGCCTCATGGAGTTGAGATACTGCTTTGTATTGGAGAAACTGGATGAGAATCAAGGAAATGGAAAGGGTCTTCGAAGCAAGGTTTGGCCATGGCATCTAGGGAAAATACCCTTTGAAAAGCTTCAAACAATGCAGGTTTGTCCTCCCCTCCTCCCGTGCTAGCTCTATAGATCCTCCTAGAAGAAATTCGAGCTCAATTGAGCTCAGATCCATGGAACTCGAGCGTGTGTTTCATATCGAAATGTTACCCATCGCATTCCCGATTCCGTCCAGCAAGACACCCTCCTCCGATAGCCACCACCTCGACGGAGGTGGTGGTGGTCGGCTGTGGAGACCAAGGAGTGGCCGAGAAATCACCTTACAAATACACCCAGGTCTGGATGATCTCAACCGTTGGATGAAGATAGAAGATGACCATGAACCGCCGATCTTGCACCAAGATATGTGCAAGATCTGTTATATGCAGACAACATGCATAACTTTAAATATATTCATTCCATCACACTTTATTCAGCTCAGATTTAGGTACCTTAGAGGTTGAATCAGTTCAAGACTTGAACATCAAATTTATAGGTCATTAAGAGACCTTTCTAGATTAAGTTTAAACTCACCATGAGGTTGAGTGTAGCCCCCACAATCTTCCTTTTAATGGAGAGTGTATTTTATGTGCATGCATGCGTATTTTGTGTATATTTCTCAACATACACATTGTATGTGGATGAAACTGTAAACATAGATTTAATATAACTAAATACACCTCCCAACCAAAAATCAAAATTTTTGGAGGACATATTTCTATAGTTTTATTGAAAATGTGATTTTATGTATATAAGACAAATACATGTCTAGATGACCTCAAGATGACTCAAATATTTTGTAGATTGTAGTTAGGTCATCAAATATTATCAGCATTTTGGGC
Organism: Dactylorhiza incarnata; assembly: GCA_033032865.1. Taxonomy (NCBI): domain Eukaryota; kingdom Viridiplantae; phylum Streptophyta; class Magnoliopsida; order Asparagales; family Orchidaceae; genus Dactylorhiza; species Dactylorhiza incarnata. The sequence continues at coordinate 484,901 of JAWHQI010000005.1, forward strand.
CTGCCTGGGCCTAGTTTGGTAGGCTCAGGCAGGCCCATTTATTTTGACGAGGCCCGAGCCTAGTAGCAAAAAAGCTTGGGCCAGGGGGGCTCGAGGCCAGCCTGGGCCTATAGGGCTTTTTATGCTTGCCTATTTGGACTTGTGCATGTGGATGTGTTCAATATGCAAGAATTGTTTAGTATCATGAGAAATGGTATGTTAGTTGCACAAAATGATATTTTGTGAATTCGTCCCAAAATAATGGTTGAATGACAATGAAATTCTGGACATGCAGCTCTACACAAACTTTTTCAATACAATTGATGCACATATATTTAAATCTATCAAAGCATGATAAGAGACAAAACAATGTTCAAAGTAGTTTGAAAGGATGAATGTCAATATTGTAGAAAGTTTTAAATGATAGATTAAACCATGCTTGATAATCAAAAGAAATTTCATAAGTTTTTTTGATATTTTGACATTTATTTTTTGATTTTTCATAACATGAGGAAGAAAGCAAAACAAATTTCATAAATTTTGTAATAAGTTTCTTTTCATAAACAAAAAATAATAATTTTTGCATAAACTGAAAGCAAAGACATAATTTTCTTTTGCATTTTGGAATTTTGAATTTGATTTTTCATAAAACAAAGAAATACACAAACAAAAATTCCAAAAACACAGAAATAAGTAGAAAAATTATAAGATCATATTTTTATAAAATTTTCAGAAGTTTTAAGCACTGAGTCTTGAATCATGGAGCTAGCGCCGATGGTAGCTCCTAGCGGCCGCATTAGCTCATAGAGAGTGCTTATTTTAATCGCACAACCCAGATTTTCTTCTATATCACTTCAGATTTTGCTCAATTATGTTTGTGCAAAGTAAAACCTGTCTAATGAAGTGAAAAAACGAGAAGAAAATGCAAAAAGTTGCGGAAGATAAAATTTTAGACCATGAGCTCCAACAAAAAACTTAATTCTAATTTTTTTAAACAACTTGAGTTATGCACAATCATTTAAGCTTAGTATCATAGGATATGCAAACAAAGAAGACATGATTGAGCAAATCAAATATGCATGATTTTCGTGATTATATAAAAATAATGTTCATGCATAAAATATAAATAGGTATACCCTAGATAAAAAATACCCAGATTATATGTCAACACCCTAGCCTCGTACTAAGTGACGGATGGGCATGAGGAGCTGCACACATGTCATAGGTTACAGTGTTACTCCCATATGCATATAATAGAGAACTCTCAACCTAGCACTCTTCCCCCCCAATACCTCGCAAGGCCCCACTGGAACCCTCCCCAGTTAAGGACAAGACATGACTTAGTGGTTAGGTCATCTAATGCATGCATCCCCATGCCCCCGCTATTTTGAGACATATAATATTGGTATATGATCATGGGCATACAAAGCGATTAGGTTTAAGAATGATTAATAAACTATGAGTTTGTTTGAATTTTAGAATGATAATAGAAAATCTCATAGTTATCATGAATTCTATGTTCAAAATTTTCAATTTTTATATCTTGGCAATCATATGATAACTAACAATGCATGAGATTAGCATGATAACCAACAATATTCATTAGGTGACAATTTTAGTATGATGATTTAATATTATGCCATATGAATAATGCATGTTTCTTAAATTAATAAAGATTCAATTTGTAGACCTAGAATTATGTGATGATTTGATGTTATTGATATCAAGGTGATTCTAAGGTCTAGATATAGTAAGATACATGCAAAAATAGTGAGCCACATTTCACACATAATACACCTACAATTGTATGAAGTTATAATACCAATAGCCAACATATAAGTCATAACTCCTAAGTATGATAAAAGTTGTTGATTTAAGATAATTCTTGATAGATCATGAATTATGATATATGATTATAGATAATTTTAGCATAGGATATCACTAGATCATGGTGGCATTTGTGACTTCAATATTCATTCTGTTGAGTTATGACAGTTAATTCTTTCAATGTCTTTTGTGATTTTCTTTTTAATTACAAATTTTGAATATATATAATTTTCTGAAAGTACAAGATAATGATTGTTTTCTTTTTCAGTCATTGCAAGAGTACACAAGAGTCTATAATTAATTTGATCTTTGCTAGACTTTAGTTGGACATAGCAATTTAGAGTGGATCTTGGACTTCCCGAGGTCTACCCGGTGAAGGGCTCGCAAAGGTACTAGGAGGTACGATGGGGTGACATCCCAAACCTCTCTTTCTCAAGATATTTAAGTGTTATTGGTTGCTACCCATACTTAATATTTAAAATTTATAGACTCAAAATTTTCCGAAAGAGAAAAATTGAAGTTCATGATTTCATTAATCTAGATAAATATCTCATAACAAATTTAGAATTAGATTTATATGGATAATATAACATGTTTATAGACAATGAATTTAAGAAAGATAGATTGGTCACCAAAATAAAATATGACTTTGAATTTTGATCAATTTAATTTATAAACTCATTAAGCTTTAATAGATAGAATCATATTTCCAATAGTTTATAAGATGGCCATGACATAATAGCTTAAAAAATAAGAGAACCAAAAAGAAGAAGACATTAAAGCATATCATGAAGTAGAAATTTGTATATTTCATTTTGAAAAGATTCTACTTCATGCATTTGATGATACCTAATGAATACGTGATTTAGGTATCTAAAGGGAACCAAGTGTAATGGTTACTTTGGGTACCCAAATATATCGAGATGATTTTTGGGGAGATGAGAACGAAAGAACCCTTTCAAGCGGAGTTAATGTTTCATCTTTAATTTTGTGTCTCTAGTCATACTTAAGTTTAGGGATATTGTTTGAGATTTCATTATAAGCCCTATAATTTCTAAGATATTGACTTGTTGGTTTTTGATAATCTCTTTCTCTTAGTACTTGAAATGATCTATTTTGGTGACAATGAAGAGTGTTTTTTAAGTTTGAGTTATGATAGTTAATATACTGAGTTTTATAACAGGGCTTCTCAAAATTTTATGAGGATTATAATTTTTTGTAAAACGATACTCCTCTCGCATTGGAGAGTGAAAATAGTCTTTTGTAGAAGTATTTTTATAAATAACTTTTTCTTTGTTACAAATAAATAATTTTAGCATTTGATTTTAAATATTTATTTTCCATGCGTAATTTTGAATTTACCTCTTTTAACTTTTAATTTTTTCGTTTAGCTATTTCAAGCATGTGAAATGAGGAAACCAAATTTGTAATGAAAATAGAGGAACTAGTTTTGCTTACAGTGCTATCAGAAGAGGCAAGATTTGAACTTAAAGTTCCTTTGGCTTTTTCTTGGCACTCCTCTTCCAAAGATAAGATTTCTTCTTCTCTTTCACTAGATGTGCACTCCATTGATCCATCATGAGAGGAGCTTTCATATGTGCAAGCTTGTATGATATCCAATTCTTGTGTTAGTTCTATACCTGTGAGACGAAGACCATGCATTTCTTCAAGAAATTTCCAAACTTTGTATGCACTAGAAAAATAATATTTCAATTTAAAAATATCTTGTGATAAAGCACAAAAATAACTATTCAAAGCCTTTGCATTTAGGTGACTTTCTTTTTTATTTAATTTATCCGCTGGTCTTACTATTGCTATATTTCATGCTTCGATATCTAAAGTTTTAATAATCTTTTCCATTAAAATTTTCCACCCTCTATAATTTCTCCCTTCAAATAAAGGTGGTGCAAAAGATTTTTCTTCATCATAAAAATTTTCTCCACTAGTAGAAGCGAGATCATGCGACGCCATTGTTCCCGCTTGTTAAATCGTTTTGGAATAATCTAGCTCTGATACCACTTGTTGGATCTGTAGGTGCCCTTAGAGGGGTGGTGAATAAGTGTTTTAAAAACTTTTAATATATTTTATATGACTTGAAAACCAAGTAGATCAAAATAGTGATTTTGAATAAAGATCTAAATTGTTTTATAATGAAAGAGAGGATAATAAGAGAAATGAAGAACAAATCAATTATATTACACAAAAAGAGACATGATTACTATTAATAAAAATGATTACAAAAATAGATTTCTGTAATGCTAGAAATCGGAGGCGACTAGTAAGACTCTTGAGTTTTCTATCCCGACTCGTATCCCCATGAACCGGTGGCTTTAGCCTATTCTTACCTGGATCTGGCCTCAAGCCTCTCTTGCCAATCCTCCCCCGGATACGGCTTCGAGCACTCCCAAGATCTATACCCTAAACCTAGTTGCCAACACGAGGTGAATTTCTGCCCTAAGTCCTACCCAGACCTAGTCGCCAACACGAGGCGAATTCACTGCACGAGTACAAAAGAGTAAAGAAATGAAACAGCAACAATGTAAAAACTCCCTATGTGGATCTCTTGAAGAAGTAGATGAAGACCCGCAGAGTATGATCGTAGTCTGTAAGACACCTTTTTTGCATTCATTCCCGGGTCTTACGACCCAGACCGCCTCCTTGCGGTGACACCAGCACCTGGGTCGGTCGCCACTATAAGACGCCAATCCTGCCAACTTTTCAAATCATCTAGACCAACCATAATCTCATAGTAATAGAAATTATTAAATGAAACAAGTCCACAACATCACATATATATTTTAAATAGTCCACTATGAGATACAAGAATAAATAAGGGGCTTATGCCTGGTACATCAACATCCTCACTACAAAAGTAACTCGTCTCTGTAGCTTCTACTACAACAATGGGTATTGGCTGCAATGCTTCATCCTATCCTCCTGTCTCGATCCTCTGAATGGGTCCTACTGCTCCGGCATAATGTCTCCAAAAATGATATGGTCCACCGACCGTTAGTCAAAAAGACTAAGCGGTTTTCTCGTCCCCTCCACCTGCGACTCCAAGGCACCGAAAGGTAGGAAGAAGTGGAGGACAATAAGGGGTATATCAAACAAGTAGGTGACAGTGGGGCTAGCTAGCATAAGAATAGACTGAAAAGAGTCTATTCTAACAATTCTACTATACAATCTATATAAAGAGTGCAAAAGACAAGAAATAGCTCTAACAAGAGTAACAGAGAGCAACAGTCAGTCAATAGCATTCGCAGCAGTACAAGTAAGAAAATCAGTGTATATGTAAAGGGGAAACTATGAAAGTAACCCTAACTTATAGGAATGCCCATACAAACTTATAAGTTAGGGGATCTGACACTAAGGTAAACTCATCGTATCAAAGAGCCCATACTAATCTATACGATAAGGTTTGGTATGAATGATGATATGCTATATTGTGCAATGCAATGATGCAACTCACACACTAAACTCTGTACGTGCATACCTTTTGTTAGTTCCCTCTGTTCGAGTGTGTCAACTCAGGTACCCGATTGAGGCAAATAGGGTAGTGGATCGAGCATGTCCACTTCTAGGCTTATATCACACATATCCAGGCTAGACCTTACGTATGCCCCTAAGAACACACAGGGTATCCGCATACTATCCAATAAGCACCACCTCTATATTGTATTTCCCGAGCCTCCAGCTCGTCGGACTATCCAGTTCTCCTTAGTCAACACCGAGCCTACCGCTCGCAGGACTAACCCAGTCCTCCCTAATATAATACCGAGTCTACTCCTTGTAGGACTAACCTAGTCCTCCCTTATATAATACCAAGCATACTGCTCGCAGAACTAACCCAGTCCTCCCTTATATAATACTGAGCCTACTACTCGCAGGACAAACTCGGTCCTGCCTTACACTACAACGAAGTTGCTTTAAGATGACATTTTTTATGTCTTTAGTGACGATTTTAAAGCGTCGCGATAGTTTTTGTGACGTTTATAAAAACGTCACCAAATCGCCGCGATTGTGCATGTCGTCGTAGCTCTTTGTGACGCTTTCAAAAAACAAAACATCGTGATTGTCAGTTACTCTACGCGACGTTTTTTCCAAAAACGTCATGATTGGCAATTGTTCTACTGTGACACTTTTCTAAAAAATGTCATGATAAGTAGTTGCTCTATCGTGACACTTTTCCAAAAACGTCCCGAAAGATGTTCATCATACCACAATGCTTCTTAGCCAACGTCACCAAAGCCAAAACTGTACAGCAACATTTTTTTTCCAAAAAATGTTGCAGAGTAATATATTAAAAAAAAATGAAAACAAATTGTGATAATACTTCTCAAATAATCTAAATACTAATCAAAACTCTACTAAATATTTACTTTTTATTTTAATTCAATTTTAGACATTCAAACACAAAAATAAATAAAATGCTTAATAGCAAAGAGAAGTGTGTTTAATATTCATTATTTTATTAATAGAAAAAAGAGGGCGGGAGATGACCCAAACCCCTCAATACAGACTAATAGTATTTCTATCTCTAATTAAACTAAATACATGAAAAAAAGTATTTACAAAGAATTTTTTTTTATAAATGCTCATTCTTGTACACATTTGATAGTCAACTGATATCTTCTCCTCTCTTCTTTAGATAATATCCACTAGCATGAAAATCAAGCTACTACCTGCATCCGAAATGCAAAAAATATGTTAAAAAGCATTACTTGTATAGTAGTATCTCAGCACCAAGAAGATTATAATATCATTCACATGAACCTAAGTAATGGAAGAGTAACAGATCTCGTACAATGTTAACTAACCAGTAACTAAATTTACAGAAATTAAGAATAATCTCAGAAACAAAAGCTTACACAGTTTAATATCAGAACAAATTAAGCAATCATATTTCAATCCCAAATGAAAGTAAAAAAAAAACTATAATCATGACGGTTATTATACACACTACATATCCAGTTTGCCAAATGATTGTGCATTTACTGATCCAATGCAAATATAAAATGGCAGGGCAAAGGGTACCCCATGGACCTGCAGGTTGTTTGAAAGATTTTCATAGATACATTTATGATTCCTTATAAAATGGGTGTGTTCGTCCATAGATTTTTTGGTATTAAATCATGTAATATATATCTACATTTGTTCAAAATATCATTCTTTTTTATATTTTTAGAGAAGTTGGACACTTGTATTATGCTCATTATGTATTATGTTGCTGGCATGATGCACATGAAACACATAAAAAATAAGAAGTCTTAATAAAAAAAAGATGAAGGAAAAACATGCAGTAAATTAAAAAAAAAATTATAGAGAGTTTGGGAAAAGCAATGAAGAAAAGGCAACATGTATTTGCATTAATACCCAAAAAATAGAACAAAAAAAATTTGGAAACAGGGAAAGCAGAACAGATTTAGATGTAGCTTACAGAGAATGGAACAGATTTTTAGATTATAGAGATAATGGATTGATGAGATACAATACAACCTAAAATCTTAAGCATACTCTCCCATTAAGCATCAAAGACTCAATTTGTCTAGAAGCAGAAATTGAGATTAGGTAGTCGTGAAAGAATATACCTACATATATGCCGGAACAACCATTATCAACCAAATCAGATGCCCGAGCCACTAATCTCTAAAGAAAACTCAGAAAACTGTCAAGTTAGAGAAAAATCAAGGATAAGATTGAGGATATTGAGGTAAAAAGCCAAAACAAGAAAACATAGGAAATTAAGGATAAGATGGTTGAAGTTTACCTTAGGTAAAAGATCAAGAACTACCGGAGGATGAAACCACAACCAGTGGAAGAAACTACTGGATTCACGAACTTGCTCTGAGCCTGGAAAAAATGGAGAAAAAGGAAAAAATTCGCAACCGGCAAGAAATTAAGCCCTGGAGTAACAGAGAGAACAAATAAAAAAATAGGAAAGAACAGAAGAAATGCAGAAACTCAAAATCAAGAATCACAGAGTTTGTACCCCCTACCTGGAAAGGACTTGAGGCTGCAATTTGGCAGTGCGCCAGACTATGAGATGTCATCGGATCCTTCGGCAAGAAGATGGCGTCACCGAGGCCGTGTAAAGAAGATAGAGGAGCGGCTAGGGTGTTATTGAGGCTGGGAAAAGAAGATGGAGGGCATGCATCAGAGACGTAGGAAATTACCCCATACATGGAAGAAACTTGAGGCCAGTGTTTGGGCAGGAGATGTAGTCGGAGCCTTCAGCGAGAAGATGGCGTAACCGTGGCTGAGAAATGAAAACGGAGAAGCGGCAAAATATTATGGTGCAAATGCTATAGTATGTGGAAGACATTGAGAAATGTGTATGTTGAGCCACATAAAACTGAAATACATAAAGAGGTTAGGAATTTAAAATTAAAAATAGTTAAAATCTCAGGCTGTAAGAGCATAGGAATGAAGGAGATGAGTGGCAATAAAAAAACATTTACCTATAAGAGATTAGGAATGAACTCTTGAGCAGGGAATGAAGGAGATGAGCGGCAAGATAGTAGCGGCAGAATGCAATAGAGCACCCACATAAGCTACATGAAAAGCAGAGTATCTCATAGGTGTGCAATCGACGACACAGAAAAGTTGAGGAAGAGTAGTGAGAGTTGCCGCCTTACCTGAGGAAGAGGAACCCTGCAGAGTAGAGAGAGCTGTCGAGGAGGAGATGCGCTTAATAAGAGAGAATGCGAATGGAAGAGGGTGCAAACGCTAGCAGCTGTCAGAGCTTTTGCCAAGATGAGCTGTCGAGGAGGAGGGTGGAGGAGATGTGGAGGAGGCTTTTGCAGGAGACGGTAGCGTGCATCAGTGATGGCGTGATGGAGGAGCTGACATCGTGCAGTTGGAGTTGATGTTGCTCAGTTTTTTTTATTAGGCATGATATATAAAATCTCGATTGGTAGGTTAATTATAAAGTGGAGATTTTTGGAGGGAAATCCAAATGACCAAAAGACCACTTAAAATTTTAAAATGGCTTTATTTTGAGGGGAATATTTGGGAATCACAATGTTACATCATGTATGCTTTGGGTTTCCTTTTATAATAAAGATATATATATATATATATATATATATATATATATATATATATATATATATATATATATATATAGACACACGAGCATCTTCATACAGGCTACGCTCGTGCTCAATGCTCTCGGGTGGCATTCGGTCGCATCATTGCGTGCTTCGCCCGCATAAAGCCCGTGATGCACCCATCTTCATTGCTCTCGATTGCACGAGCTTTGCCTATATTATTAACATCATGAATGCCTCGCCGCTCGCACCCCAGCGCCGTGAATCCTGCATTGATATAGCCAAATGCCGCCCGATAACATCGAGAATGAGCGTAGCCCGTGCGAAGATGCTCGTATATATATAAATTTTTAGTATATATATATATAAATTCGTCGGTTGGACATCACAGATGGCGACCTTCGACACAAGTGCGATAGGGACGGAGACCTTTGGTGTTTAGAGCGGCTAGGACACAAAGTTGACCAGTTTCATGAAGGGAGAACTTGTGGTTTGCGAGTAAAGAAAACCGAGGAAGAAAATTTAATGTGTTTTATAATAATTTTGGTGTTCGGATAGTCATTTATGGGTCCCGGTTAATAATTGCCTATATTATTTAAAAAGATGGGATAAAATATTAGTCATGTATTAGGTAAATGTGTCTAATACAAACTTATTCGCGATGAATCAACCAAACAATGACTAATGCTTTCTTTTTTGCCACGAATTATAGGCAGCCGTAGCTAATACCTGCTTATTAGCCATGAATTATTTGATAAATAATCACTATATCACTATTATCCCCTTCGACGGATCAGAATATCTTCTAAGCTGTTTGATGACAAAATTGATTGAAGATCATATGTTTTGATGACGTTTTAAAATAATCGTCACAAAAGATAAACATGTATGTTGACATTTTGTATGAAAAATGTGGGTAATGCTAAAATTTTGTAATGGTGACGTTTTAAAAAAAATCATCGCTAAATTAAAAACTAACGGCGACGCTAGTGGGCATGTTGGAATTATTGGCCTAATTTTTTTGGGGCAACCTTCTTATGTTATCCTTGAGTCATATGGGCTTTGTTTCCTGCACACTTAAACACACAAGATCAAATAAACATAGGATTTGTTATTCTCAAACCTAGGAGATGCGGAAGACCATGTTCCAACAAACTCCCCCTTTTGATAATAACAAATCCATTAATTGTAAATCAGTGCATTAATACATAAGCATGATGAAACCTACTTGTGTGTGTGTGTGACTGATGACTTAGGATAATTATCGATTTTAGTATTTAGAATTGCTCCCCCTAAATACATGCTCCCCTAAGTGAATGCTCCCCTAATATGTAAACTATCAATTTAATTAATCATGTTAGCTTTCAATTTTGATAGCGGTGAATATTTATCATGATTGTTCTGCCCCTTTTGTTATTAGCAAAAGTGGGCAAGGAAGCAAGAGACATAAAAAGGAGTTTTGATAATAAGATATGGCATGATAGAGCTTTTTAGAGGAAAGGAAATGATAAGGAGTTTTAAGCATAAATGCTATCATGTTAGTTCTTCCCCTTTATATAAGAGTTTTAAGCATAAAAAGGTAATGATTTCCATGTAACCAATCTACCCAGACAATATGTCTACACCCTAGCCCCGTACTAAGTGATGGATGGGCATGAGGAGTTGCATACATATCGTAGGTTGGGGTGCTACTCCCATATGCAAACACTAAAAAAAACTCAACCCATCACTCTTTCCCCCCTCTGCCATGCAAGGCCCCACTGGAACCCTCCCCGGTTAAGGACAAGACATGACTTAGAGGTTAGGTAATCTAATGTCTACAACCCTACGCACCCGCTATGATGAGATATGTAATCATGGGATAATAATAATTGGAAACATTTAGCGTCTGAATCTAACGATGAGTTCATAGCCTATGGGTTTATATTTATATTTGAATTTTTAAAGAAAAAGGTCACATAGCTAATTTGAAATCCATTAATAAATTAGAGTTTTAGCATTGCGGAAGACTTCACATTTTGGAATAAATAAGAACATCCTTTTAGCAATTAGGAACTCAAAACACAATTTGATTTGAAATTCAAGAAGATGTTTTTATAAGCAATATTTCACTTGTTGGAGGAGTGTTTAGCACAAATTTTTTTATAGAATAGATCAGAGTTTTTGGCATAAAAATGATATTCGTGTTCGACCAACCAATATAAATTCTACCAAGCTAGTCTACCATTTGTTAAAAAAAAGAATTTTGAGATTTAAGACTTTGATATAAGTTTGAAAACGCAAGGTAAAAAAATATATGGTGATGATGCGGAAGACTTATAAAAACACAAGAAACATCTTTTTGACAATTCATAAGACGATATTTGAGTTAAATTCCAAAAATAAAGAAGTTTTTGTAAATCATTTTTTCATTTAAAATACTTAAGTTTGATAATAAAGTAACCAAGCATGAAAGACGGATATCAAAGAGAAACTCCTACAATGTTATTATAATTCATAAATTCAAAACATACCAAACATTATAGAAAGCATGCTAAGTTATCTAGTGCATTTATATATATGAAGAGAGTATAGAATTGTAGCATTAGGATCCAATACTCATGAGAAGAAGTGTTATGGAAGATAATGATGTGCACATAAGTGTATTTTGAATAGAGTAAACAAATGATTTAATCAAAAATACAAGACATATGTAGAGTAAAGTATATAATAAAACACAACTAATTTTACTTCCACAACTTCAATGCACATAAAAAAAATGTACAACAACCAAGGTGCTTTGCACACACAATGCTCATTAAGACTTATCAGGGTGCAAAGTAGTGCTTGGGGGATCACACACTTTATTTTTCAATATTGATTTTTTGTGATCCGGTGTACTTAAGAATAAGTGGTTTAAAATATGAAGGTTTGCATAAGACACTTTACTATTCTTTCTAAGGTGCTCAACCTCACAACGCTTATTAAGACTTATCAGGAGGTTCAAGTAGTGCTTGGTAGAGTTATCTTTGTCAATTTTATTTCATGATTATTTTTTTACAAAGTTCTCCGAATACACTTGTTTAGCAAACCAATGTAATTTTGTAAGCACATCCACTTTTCTTAAATATTAAGAGTGCAAATAAAGGTGGTGTAGGAAAGATACTTGTGCAAAGTTTAATTCATTGTACAGTTACAATACACAAGCAGGCATTCTTAGATTAAAAGTACATGTAGACTTTGTCAAAATAAGTGAGTGAATAAAATCATTATCAACCATAAAACATTTACTCATACTTTGAGGCATGCTAAGCTTGGTTCTACACAAACTTTTCATTACAATTGGTGCACATGTGAGTAGATATATCAAAGCATGATAAAAAAATGTTCAAAGTAGTTTGAAAAGATGAATTGTAACATTGTAGAAGGTCTAAATGATGGATTAAACCACGCTTGATTTTCATAATAAAATCCATACAGTATTTTTGATATTTTTGAAAATAAATTTTGATTTAAAGTTTGAACTCAAAAGATTGATCTTGGACTTCCCGAGGACTACCCTGTGAGGGTTTGCCCGGTACTAGGAGATGTGATGGGATGATAACCCAAATCTCCCTTTCGCAAGATACATGTAAATAGAAAATTAAAGTTAAAAAAATACTTTTTGATACTTGTTTTTATTTTATATTTTTGTATTTGACTTTTGCATATAGAAATAGAAATCAAACAAATAACCAAAGTGAGAAAGATATTTTTTGTAATTTGGCTTTTGTAGTTTTGTATTTTAATTTTTCAAAAATCAATTATAGGTATAAATGCAAAAATGAGTAGTACATATAAAATAAAATATTTTTAGTGATTTTTCAGAATTTTAAAATTACAGAAAATCAGACACTTGAGCTAGCGCCGGCGTTAGGTCCTAGCGCTTGCGTTAGCTCACAGAGAGTGCTTATTTTAATCATATAACCTAGATTTTCTTTGATTTTACTTCTGATTTTGCTTAATTATGTTTGTGCAATTTAAGACCTGTCTAATGATGTGAAGAGACAAGAAGAAATCGCAAAAAGTTGCATAAGTTAACATTTTAGAACATGGGCTCCATATTCATTAAACCTTAATTCTTGAGCTTTGCACAATCATTTAAGCTTAATATTATAGGATATGCAAACAAATAAGACATGATTGAACAAAACAGATATGCATGATTTTAGTGATAATAGATTGGTCATTTATAAATAAAAACTGACTTTTACTTTTGATTTAATTTGATTTGCAAACTTCATTTAGGCTTTTAGGGGACAAAGTCAAATTTGAAATATTATATTAGATGACCATGCCATGATATATATTTTCTTATATCTTCATTTTGATTTTTCTGATGCTTATATTTGTCAATATAATGTATGTTGAAAATGATAGGAAATGTAAGCACAAGATATCAGTTCGAATTGGCCAAATAAGCATGATTTGAATGATTAGTACGAGATGATGTTTTTGCAGAGAGTAACATGGATATGCCCTAGAAAAACTTAACATAGATACTAATATTCTTTAGGCGGCAATGTTTTAAGATTAAAGCTAGGCCAAAGTATGATAGTATTTCAATTTATAGACCTAAAATGAAATGAAGATTCAATTTGATTTGATCTTATTGATATCAAGATGATTCTAAGGTCTAAACTTGAAATAAATCACAATACATACATAATACACCAACCATGGTATGCAATTATAATATCAATTGTCATCATATAATTCAAACAAAAACATATTTATAATTGAACTTTCTTTTAGATCTTGATCTTTCTTTTAGATCATGTTATTTCTCTAATTTGGTTGATGATGGCTAAAGAGCTTAATAGCCTAATAACTTGATTTAATTAACATATCTTATAGCAAATTTATAGTTCAATTTATATGAATACTATATGATATATATAGGCAATGAATATAAGAAAGAGAGATAGGTCATCAAAATAAAAACTATGATTATGAATTTTGATAAATTTGATTTATAAACTCATTAAGTTTTAAGAGATAAAATCATATTTCCAATAATATATAAGATGAACATTATATGATAGCTTAAAAAATAAGAAAACAAAAAGAAAAATTAAAAGACATTAAAGCATATCATGAAGTAGAAAATTGTATATTTCATTTTGAAAATATTCTACTTCATGCATTTGGTGATGCCTAATGAATAAGAGATTTAGGTATCCAAAGAGGACCAAGTGTGGTGGTTCCTTTGGGTACCCAAATATATCGTGTATGTTTGTGGGTAGTTAGTGATGAATGGGTCCTTTCTTATGAAGTTAATGTTTCATTTTTAATTTTGGGCCTCCCTTCAAACTTGGTTTAATGTTATTCTTATATGTCAAATTTCCATTGTGATAATCTTTATATTTATGATTATGATTGTAATGATTATTAAAAGTATTATTCAAAGGAAATTTGTGCAATTTTAATTTTGAGTTGGGAGAAACATGATTTTATAAATAATGGTGATCTTGATTTACAAACACTTTGTGTTTCTTACTCCCATTATTAGGCTTATTTAAGATATGCATCTTTATATTCAACTTGTTTTTAGATATAGCTTGATATTGAGAATTTGTATTTATAATTTTCATAAGCAAGTTGATTTTTGATTTTAATTCATCATTCTTGATCTTTAGATTATGCCTAGCTTTATTATAAGCTATTATGCTATTTTTAAGAGTAGAGACAATAGAGTCAATATGATTTTGATAGTCATTTATAAATTCCTCAAATGTTTCGTCCATCTCTTTGATTTCAATTTTATAATTTTGGCATGTAGCACAATCACTTTTCAAAGATGAATTTTCTAAGGATAATTTTTCATTATGTTCTTTTACAATATAGTCAATAAGTTCTTTTTCAAGTTCCTTGAATTTTCTTTAATATTATTACAATCAAATAGGGTTTTGTATTTTCAATTGAAGGACAAGATGGAGAAACCACATCACAATTAGATTCTAAATTAACATTAGCTTTTAACCTCTTATTTTCTAAACGTAAATTTTTATTAGTAATTTTCAATTTCTTGATCTTACGTTTAGCCATTTTTAGTATATTGAAACTAGAGATAGAAGTTATCACACAAGGAGAAGAATTAGAATTTCTTACAGCGCTATTGGAAGAGGCAAAATATGAACATGAAGTTCCTTCGTCATCTTTTAGGCCTTCCTCCATCATAGATGAATTTTCATCATCTTTTTCTCTTGATGTATTGCTCTCTTTTTCTAAGTAAATTTCCATGATCTCCATGGTTTTGCTACAAGAGAGATCTTCTTAAATAATGATGGATGCTTGTATGCCCTTCTCATCCTGTGTTTGTTCCATACCTGCGAGAGGAAGATCATACATTTCTTCAAGAAATTTCCATACTTTGTATGCACTAGAAAAACAATATATCAATTTGAAAACTTCATTTGATAAACCACAAAATAAATAGTGTTTGGCTTTTGCATTTAGATGACGTTTCTTTTTATTTGATTCATCCGTAGGTCTTACTATTGCCAAATTCCATGCTTCGATATCTAAGGTTTTAATAAAATTTTCAATTAAAATTTTCCATTCTCTATAGTTTGTCCCTTTAAATAAAGGTGGTGCTAGTGATTTTTCTTCTTCATAAAAATTTATCCCACTAATAGAAGCGAGATCATGAGACGCCATATATTCCCAGTTGTTAAGCTGATTTGGAATAACCTCGCTCTAATACCACTTGTTGGATTGGTTGGCGCCCTTAGAGGGGCGGGGGGGGGGTGAATAAGGGTTTTAAGACTTTTTATTATATTTTGAAATACTTGAAATAATAAGAGATAAAATAGTGATTTTGAATAAAGATCTAAATTGTTTTATAATGAAGGAGAGGATAATAAACAATTTAGAGAAATGACGATCAAATCAATTTTATTACACAAAGAGAGACATGATTATTATTAATAAAATTGATTACAAAATTCAATTTCAATGACGCTAGAAATCAAAGCGAAATATGAAAGACTCTTTTTGTTTTCTATACCGACTCGTATCCCCACAAACCGGTTGGCTTTAGCCGATCCTTCCCCGGATACGGCCTCAAGCCACTCTAGCCAATCCTTCCCCGGATATGGCCTCGAGCACCCCCTAGACCTACACCCTAGACCTAGTCGCCAACACGAGGCAAATTTCTGCCCTAAGTCCTACCCAGACCTAGTCGCCAACATGAGGCGAATTTACTACACGATTTAAAAGAGATGGATAAATGATATAACAACAATAATATAAAAACTCCCTATATGGATCTCTTGGAGAAGTAGACGAAGACCTGAAGAGTATGATCGTAATCGATGCGGTCTTTCATCACGGTGATGAAGCATGTTGAAATCTTCTCAAATGATCGCCTTAAGCCTTCATGGATTTGTGGGAGTCTCTCTCCGAATCTTCCTCTATATGCTGTGGCACGAAGATCTGGAATTTAGGATCATAAGAGGATGAAGAAGATGGATCCAAGGGGTCCTTTTTATAGCCTTGGCGCTAGCGCCTGCGCTAATGCTACCGCCGGCGCTATCCCATATTAGGCGCAGGAGAATTTTCAATCCGAGGAAACATTTCCGCCTTGCCCCTTGTGCTTTGCGCTAATGCCTGCGCTATCCGCTACCGCCTGACACTAGCGCCTTCTAAATGTGATCCTGGGATTGCGCTAATCATCACTAGCGCCGGGCGCTAGGTGCTACCGCCGGCGCTAGTGGGCATGTTGGAATTATTGGCCCAATTTTTTGGGGCAACCATCTTATGTTATCCTTGAGTCATATGGACTTTGTTTCCTGCACACTTAAACACACAAGATCAAATACACAGGATTTGTTATTATCAAACCTAGGAGATGCGGAAGACCATGTTCCAACACCTCCTAAGTGATCAACCTGCCTTGCCAGCTTGCAAGAGACCGATCAGCGGAATCACCTCAGGGGATTTTCCCACCAAAGAAACTTTTAACTTCTAAACAGCTTGAAACTTTTGGTTCATGACACCCTGCTCGAGCGGGGAAGGAGTCCACACATCATAAAACAAATCTACCAAGATAGAAATTTCATTATTAATAAAATTGCTTCAGGTCATCACTACTCCAGGTGTTGCTAAGAGGGGTCCCCTCCAGATTCTGGAGGCGATACCCCCTGACTTTAGTGCTTCCAAAATTACATAGGACCCTCCTAGTTGGGGTGGATTTTTCCAACCATCGCTGACCTCCCCGTAGCGTCGACCTTTTTGAGAACAAGGCCTCCCTTCGCAAAATGCTTGATTCTAATGTGTCAATCAAAATACCTTGCCATCATACGCTTGAAATCCTCATTGTGAATGGTTGGCAGGTCTCGAAGTTCCTCTACGAGGTCAAGCGAGATCCCCTGTTCTTCCTCATTCTTTACCCTCCACTCATCATCTCCTTCCTCCGCGGCCATAACTCGAGGGGACCTCACCTCGATCTCCACCAACAACACGACCTCAGATCCATGAGAGTTTAAAAGGAGTTTCTCACATGGCTATGCTAGGAGTAGTTCTTAAGGCCCAAAGGTTTGAGGGGAGCTGCTCCACCCAATTACCCTTCAAGTTTTCTTCCTTTTTCTTTAACAAATTTACAATGGTTTTGTTCACTGCCTCCACTTGTCTGTTGCTTCTGGGGTGATGGACGGATGTGTAGCGAAGGTCAATGCCCAGCTGATTGCAGAAGTTGATGAGCTCATCACTAGCGAACTGTGACCCATTATCCGTGGCGATGGCTAGGGGAAGCCCGTGCTGGCAGATTATCTCTCCTCAAATTAAGTTTCTTATTACCTATAAGGTTGTCTTTGCTAATGCCTTGACCTCTATCCACTTGGAGAAATAGTCAATCATGATTAGGAGGAACCTCCTTTGCCCACTTGCCTAGGTGAAAGGGCTTATCAGGTCTATTCCCCAAATTGCAAAGGGCCACGACACTGTGATTGTCCTGAGCCTCTGTGCTGGTAGGAGTTGCAACAGTGCAAAGAGCTGGCACTTCTTTGCGTACTCTGCTGCGCCCTTGCTGCTTGTGGGCCAAAAGTAACCTTGACTTAGCACCTTTTTTTCCAAGGTCTGACTCTCATAGTGACTGCCACACTCTCTGGAGTGGATCTCATCCAGAAACCTCGGGACCTCCTCCTCGGAGACACACCTTGCTGGGAGTCCAGACAAAGTCTTCCGATATAGGACTCCTTCCTGAAACACATAATAGACTGATTTGTACCTGAATCATCTCTTATCTGGAACATTTTTTGATAATTTGCCCGAGGTCAGGAAGGCAATGAAAGAGTCCATCCACGCGGGTCGCTGATTGATTTCCATCAATTCTCCTCCTTTAATGGATGACCAAAACAATTCCATCAACATCCCTCCTGCACGAGGGCCATGCATTGCCAAATAGTCTGCCTTTGTGTTCTCCTCCCTCGGCACATGACGAATGGAAAAGGTTTGGAATAGCCTGATGAGTCCTTTGACCTTCATGAGGTATCGCTAGAGAGTCGGCTCTATGGTCTCAAACTCTCCCTTGACTTGGGATGCCACCACCATTGAGTCATTAGAAACCTTTACATCCTGGACCCTTAGCTCCCTTACCAGGCGGAGCCCTGTTATCACTACCTCGTACTCGGCTTGATTGTTGGTGAGAGGGAAATGGATGTTAATCGCTTGTTCGATATTTGTCCCTTGTGGACTTACCAAGACTACTCCCCCTCCTGGGGATTAACTACCCGATGCCCCACCTACCAATATATCCCAGGCTGAGTGTTTGGGGACTTGGGCGCTTCCACCTCGACCACATACTCCTCCAAAAATTTAGCCACCGTCTGTGACTTCATTGACAGTTGAGGTACAAATGAGATCTCGAACTCGCCCAGTTCCACAAACCATTTTGCCAATCTTCCTGAATGTTCCACCCCTTCCATGATGTTGTGAATGGGGTGGTCGATCACTTGATCGAGTGTTCCTGGAAATATGGTTGAAGCTTCCTCGTCGAGATGATCATAGCAAACACTAGTTTTTCGAGGATGGGGTACTTGAGTTCTGTCTTATTCAGTATCCGACTGACATAATAGATGGGCAGCTGCTTCTTTCCTTCTTCCCAAACTAGGACCGAGCTTACCGCCTCAGCTTGCACCCCTAGGTATAGAGCTAAGTCCTCCCCCTCTCTTGGCCCTTGGAGTAGTGGGGCCTGCGTGAGCTGTCATTTCAAATGTTGAAAAGCCACTTCGCACTCTGGAGAGCATTCGAACTTTTGATTCTCTCGCAACACTTTAAAGAAGGGAGAACACTTCTCCCCCACCCGAGAGAGGAACCTGCTCAACCCTGTTAGCTTCCTTTCCAATCGCTAGACCTCCTTGGCAATCCTAGGAGACTCCAAGTCTAAGATTGCCTTCACTTTATCGAAATTGGGCTCTACTCCTGTCGGGGTGAGTAGATGACCTAGAAAATTACCTATGCCCACCCCAAAGATGCACTTCAGTGCATTGAGTCTCATCTTAAACTTCCATAGGGTGGAAAAAGTCTCTGTTAGATCTTGGAGGTGAGACCCAACATCTCTGCTCTTCACCATCAGGTCATCTACGTAGACCTCCAAATTTCTCTCCTTCTGCTCCCTGAATACTCGATCCATCATCCTTTGGTAAGTGGCCCCTGTATTTCTCAATCCAAAGGGCATCATATTATAACAGTAACATCCATCATTCGTGATGAAGGAAACATCCTTGATATCTGGCAGGTGTATTCAGATCTGATGATAGCCTGAAAAAGAATCTACAAAACTCATCATAGGAAAACTGACGGCTAAGTCTACCCACACATCGATTCGAGGCAGAGGATAACAATCCTTGGGGCATGTTATATTTAACAAAGAGAAGTCAACAAACATTCTCCACCTCCTAACGCCCTTCTTTTCCATTACAACATTGGAGACACAACCTGGATACTAGATTTCTGATACAAAACCTGCCTCCAGCAGTTTTCCTACTTCTTCCTGGATGGGCTCGACCAGGGTGGTTGTCACAACTCTCTTCTTCTGGCAGATGGGGCAGACGCTTGGGTCGAGGTTGAGGCAATGGCATGCCACGTACACATAGATTCCTGGCATGTCCACAATGCTCCATACCAAGATGTTAATGTTCCACTGGATGCACTCTCGGACCTTCTCCTGATCCTCCTCGCTCAGCCTCTTGTTGACTTGCACCTTCTCCGTCCTCCCTCCCTGGGTGAGAACTTCCTTCATCTTGATCTCCTCTGCTGCTTCCATCCTATCCTGATCCTCCATTGCCTTATCAACCTCCTACACTTCCTCTTTCCAAGTGATGGTGTTGACAGGCGTGACATAGCACTGCCTAACCACCTTAGGGTCTCCCCTAACTCAGATCTGGACTCATCTGATGTTGTACTTTAAGCATTGGTGGTAGGAGGAAGTTATGTATCGGAAGGCGCTGATGAGGGGTAATTTGAAGATTGCGTTGTAGCTACACAGGGCATCCACGATGATGAACCGACTGTTCTTTGACGTTCCCCAAGAGTCACAAGGAGATCGACTCCTCCCTCCACTTCATTCCTCTCTCCAGAGAATCCAAAGAGGGGGTCATCCGAGGCGAGTACCCTCTTCACCTCCAGCTTCAACTCGTCGAAGGCCTTCTAGAAGATCACATTAACAAAACTCCCATTGTCCACTAGGATTCTGGAAACTGTGAAGTTCTCGATCGCTGTCTTAATTATCAGCGCATCGCAGAACGGATCTTCATGCTCTGACATATCCTTGGTGGTGAAGGTGTTTTTCTCCTGGGGGGGGGGGGGGGGGTCCTGGAAGTTGAAGATACACTCCGACGATAGATGGCATGTAGGCTCCCCTTTCGGGTGGCCTCGATTCCTACTCCCTTGTGGATTACCCCGATCCCTACTCGGGTTCTCACATCGATTCGGTATTTGCATCGATCCTCTACCTCCACCCTCTCTTCTGCTCTTTTGACCGCTTGAAGATGTTGCTGCCCCTCCATGGCATCACTCCCTTCTCTTATTTCTAAGAACTCGGAGCAGGTAGTCGTTGCATGACATTCCTCTTGGTGAAAGTCATAGTATGGCAATGCCACCCTACCCCTCCTGCACAATTATTTCTTCCTCTTCTTCCTCCTCGGCCAATTGCCATGGCATGCTGAGGCGGGGATGGAAAGGTCTTGGACCCGGTCGCCACCCCAGAGGGTTGAACCGTCCCTGACCCCCCTAAAAGTGCCCCCTCCTCCTTGGAAAGGCCCCCACCATGGGCAAATCCTCTTCTGTGACCCTGAGGATACCCTCCCGGTGGCCTCCAAACTAGCTGATTGACAGGCGGTTGGTACCTTCCCCCTGGTTCTTACCCCCCTCACCCCGGGTCCTTAGAACCCTTGCCTCCTCGACTCTTCCCTACTTCTCACCTCCTTCTGCTGGGATACTCCTTCCCCCTTCTCTTCTCCTTCTGCCCACTTGGCCAACTTTTCCATGAAAATGTTGTTAGTGGTCTCTCCCTCGATCTCGCTCCCTGCTCGCTCGATCAGCTCTTCATAGGATAGAGGGGGATCTCGGGCAAGTCCCATCTTGAACAGCCCTTGCCGCAATCCGAGGGTGAAGGCAAATTGCAAGGTATGTCCATGTAGCTCCCCAATGACTCCTCAGTCATTTGCTGGACTAGAAAAAGAGCCTCGGCCCCCTTGACGTGGCAAACCGCAGCAGGAAACTCCAGCGCAGATCTTTGAAGCTGTAGATGGTCCCGGAGGGGAGCTGATGGAACCAATCTCTCACATTTCCCTTAAAAGAGATGGAAAATAACTTACACTTGAAGGCGTCTGCCATCTGCCTGATGGAGACGACGTCCTCAAACCATTGGATATGTTGGAGGGGATCACCCTTTCCCGTGTAGTAGGATACGACGGGATCTGTGAAACCTTCTAGAACTGGAGCTGAGAGAATCACCTCTCAAAATGAGCTTCCTGACCCTGCCTGGCGTGTCGGGGGCACTCACCTGGTCTCCTCACCTGGGTAGCGAGTACTCGGTGTAAGACCCCCCCCCCCCCCCCCCACATACACACAGAACTGAACCCAGGTCGGGAGAGAGGGGATCTTACTGCCTAAGACGGCCGCTTAGCGCTTCCCGGGTGGAAACGACCCACCCTCTCAAGCACTGAGTGGTCACCTTGTAAGGCGAGAGAATCAACACATCACATCAGATACACAAAGAGGAAGCAATCATAAGGAAAACTAGCAAGGCACACACATATATATAAGCAAAAGGCCGTGGGCAACTGTTTACATGAACGACTCTGTGGGCTAAGGATAACCACTACAACTCTTACACTCCTTACTTAGTCCTATACCCTAGGACTCACATCACAGAAGACGGGGGGGGGGGGGGGGGGGGTGGAGTGAGGCTGGTGTATCCGAATGGGCCATCTCGAGAGCTGGTATGCCATTATGCGGGGCGGGGGCTTCACGCTGTCCCATCTCCTGTGAATGGTTATACAAACAACCATTAGTCACAGAGCTAAGTGGAAAACACATCTCCTACCCGAATCCGTATCCTAGGGATGAGCTTAAGTATCCAAACAGTAAGTAAATAGCCGAAGCAAGGAAGGTTAGCAACATTTAAAAACCTTGTAGCCATAATAATATCGACAGTTATTTAAGAGACTAGCTTACTAAAAGTAGAATGAAGACTAGTAACCGCAACAGACAACCACGCCGCAGGTGTTCAAACCCGCTTACACAACCCTGTCCCGACATAGATTGGACCACTTTTCTTCCAGCAGGGTAGCGAACCCTGCGGGCCTCACCGATGTGGTCGTTGGTGACAGTGGCCAGTCCTGCCACTTCTGAGTGTGGTCGTACCGCATTATCTAGGCCCTCCCATACAACTCAGTGTACTACTTGGATGTGAGCGACATCCGGTGATTCCGAATTTAGTCTGACCAGTGGAGGCAAATCAATGGGTACAAAGTGGTGATTACCTACTGTACACATCTCTCTGTCGCCAAGAGTCGTCAACCTTCCCGCACCGGTACGAACGGTCTATGGCCGTGACCGACCCGCCACTTTTTCTGTAAGTATTTCACAAATAGTTAATTAACAAAAGAACGTATGCTTTGGGCCTGCCACGGGCGTGAGGGCACAATATTTGGGGCTAACCCTGTGATGAGATACTCACTCGCGGTTATCCCCAATTAAGGCCCTACTAAACAGGAACGGCCGCTCGTTAGAGCAGGGCAAGGGCTAGAACTATAGATATAAGAAGTTATAGCATATGAGTACGGTGAACAAAAGTGGTGCAAAGTGCATTGCAGAAACGAGGTGTTGAATTACAACAGTACTGAAGGAAAGGACCGAAGTAAGAGCATAAGTGGTCGGACCAGTACGAGACTGGAGTATCGAAGGAAATTAAATAAAGAGCCATATTTATCTGACCAGTGCAAGACTGGAATAGCGAAATACTTAAACAAAAGCAGTAATTACTTGACAAGTACGAGACCGGAGTAGTGAAATACTTAAACAAAAGTAGTAATTACTTGACCAGTATGAGACTGGAGTAGTGAAATACTTAAACAAAAACAGTAATTACTTGACCAGTACGAGACTGGAGTAGCAAAATACTTAAACAAAAGTAGTAATTACTTGACCAGTATGAGACTAGAGTAGCGAAATACTTAAACAAAAGCAATAATTACTTGACATGTACGAGACTGGAGTGTCGAAAAGAATAATGAGAAATATTAATTGCGGGACCAGTACGAGACTGGAGTCAAAGAAGTTATAATAAAGTAAATGAATAGGTTAGTAGTCCATCACTCCATAATCAGGAGGCTTCAGTTCCATCTCCGTTCATAGGAGGAAAGTCTTGTTTTATCTCTGTTCATAGAAGTTTATTCCAGATTCTTCCCTTGGTTATAGTCCGATCATAAATTTAATTGCGCTCTTTTAAACACGGCTTTAAGTGGATTTGTTATCACGAGTTCCATAACTTCTTCAGAAAGGGGTGAATTCCGTTGTCTGGGATTCTTCTAAACGCAGCTAAAAAATTTATAAACATCTCACATTGTTTTGAGCTTGAGCATCTATTTTATTTATCGGGGCATTATTTATTCGTAGTATCACCAAATGATTATACGCGGTTGCGTGTCACGATTTCTTCCCTAATTCTTTTGAATATTTGACAATTTAAAACTTGATTGATTTTCCCAGAAAATTTGGTGAGTCCACCATTTATCTCCAAATGCCCTCATAATTTGATATTATTCTGAAAATAGTAAATTAAGGGCTCATAAAATATTCCAATATTTTCCAGCCCTTTTGGGGGGTTTATTTTCACCAAACAAATCTTAGTTAGGCTCAAAAAATTATCAAATCAGTTGATAAAAATCTCAAACTTTGACAGTGTCTCCAAGAGGTCCTAAAAATGAGGCTACAATTTTTCAAGAATTTTCCAAACTAAAGAAGGTATTATTTTTACCCAAATAAATCTTTCAAGATCTTTTAAAAATAGCAAAACTCATCCGAAAATTCTCAAAAAATTACTGGCGTTAGCCCTCATAGTATGGAGCATTTTTGATGTTCAAAGACTTTCCCCTAGGAGCCTAGATTACCCTCAGAAAATTCAGCAAGGGTTTGAGAAGGGATTGTCTGCGGATAATAGGTTTTGGGAGAGAGAGAGGCGCCGAACGGCGCGCTATCCTTTTGCCCCCATAGCGGATCCAGGGCTGATCCGCTGCGCGGGGCGCGAATGCTGAGGAGGGCGGGATTTTAAGAATCCTGCCGCCGTCCGATCTCATCACAGAGATCGGACGGCAGCTGCTGCTTCAAGGCGGTGCGGAGGGTGGCGGCCTTTGACACCGCCGGTCGGCAGTCGCCTGCCACCGGCGCTGCCCCCAGTCGACTAGCCGGGGGACGGCGAACCATCTGGCGGTGGTCCGGTGGCCTAACGTCGCCGGCCACCGCCGAATTTCATCAAGGAGGAGGGAGCGGGTGGCGCGACATGCATGGGCCATTTTGGTCGATGCCGCGCCGCCCCTCCCTCCTAGCGAGCCTCCTAATGCCCCCAACCGGGTCTCCGGGGGTAGGTCTTATCTATGGTGGAGGTCCGGCAGCCTGGCGCTGCAGGCCGCTGCTGAAAACCGCATTGGCGCGGTACAGGAAAAACAAAGGGGGGAAGCTTGCGGTTGCCGTCGGAGCCGCATCTTCGGCAGCCTCGCCGCCTCTCCTCGCCGGGGCAGGGGTCCCTGGGTGGGGTACTGCTCCCCCAGCGCCACCACCAGCACTGGGGTGAGGTTTACGTGGTCGGGCCATCACCCGAGCCTGGGTTTGGCTCGAGTGATGCTGGTGGCGCTTTGGCGATGAGGGGGGCATGCACCGCTTTGGGGGGAAAGAGGAAGGAGGAGGGGAGGTATTCCACCTGAAGAGGGGGGCCTCTGGAGGTGCTAGGAGGATTGGCCATTAGAGGTGGTGGGGTTGGGTGTGGTTTTTTGACGAGGGGGGTTCCAGGCAGGAGGAGGAGGGAGGCTGGGAGGGTGAGTTCCAGCACGGGAGCGGGGTTTGATGTATTTATAGGGAGGGAGGGGGAGCTCCCTTCCCTTCTCCCCAATGTGGTACTATGGTAAGGGGGAAAGATATCCCCCCTTCCCTCCACTACCCTAGGCCAGTTGGCCTCCTCTTAAGATGATGGGGCAGCCCCTCCTTGGTGGGGTGGTGAGGCCCTTGCTTGGAGAAAAATCACAAAATAGGAAAGTTTGGGGGTTTTGACCAAACTCAACCCCAGGAGGGGTCCCCTATGTAGGTCAAGGTTCAATTGGGTTTAACTCGTCGGGTGGATGGTCAATGTTGGAGTATTAAATCAACTTGGGTGCGTGCACACTTTTCGGTGTGTCATACAACTTGATTTGACCATGGGTTGACTTTTCAGCATCGCAATCAGTTACGACGAACTTCGTTAGTCTCGTTTTAACCTTAGGAGTCCACTGAGACTGATTCAGAGCTCATTCATTTACTATTTAGAAAAGAGTGTTGTGGCGGTCTACAAAACCTAAAACAGACATATTTCTCATACGACCTCCGATTGTAATGCAATGATTCTTGTTGCGCACGTATTGACTGTACAAGTCTAACAGAACTGACAGAAGTCAATTCGGAGTATGTATGGTCACTGACCCCAATGATTTGTTGTGACGAACTACGATACTCAAAATGGTCGTTTTCTCCAAACGACCTCAGATTGGAATGGAACGGGTTCTATTGCACTCGTATTGATTATACGAGTCCAACGGAACTAATGAAGTCAATTTGGAGTATGTATGGTCAATGTACCCCAACGACATTGTTGTGATGCACTATGATACTCAAAATGGTCATTTTCTCCAAACGATCTCGGATTGGGATGGAACGAGTTCCATTGCACTTGTATTGATTATACGTGTCTAACGGAACTGACGGAAGTTAATTTGGAGTACGTATGGTCATTGTACCCCAACGACTTTGTTGTGACGCACTACGATACTCAAAATGACAGTTTTCTCCAAACGACCTCATATTGGAATGGAATGAGTTCCATTGCACTCGTATGGATTATACGAGTCTAATGGAACTGACGGAAGTCAATTTGGAGTTTTCTAGCTCGATACCCCACAATCGGGTCACTTTCTATCTTTTGGGGTTACTTTTATTGGGTCCACTAGGGTCTAGTGACCCAAAAAAAGTTGGGATGTTACACTCGTCGAGCTAGGAAATAGCACCCGCGCGTGGATGGCTCGCTCATCCTCCCCAGCCTGCGCCTCCTTCCCAGTCGCCTGCCTGGTGCCTCCTCCCGAAGGCTCGTGAGGCGAGCACTAGAACGGGAGTTGAGCACTCGCCCAGCGGCGTGAGGGCGATGCACACAGTATCCAAAATCGACTTCCTAAACTCATCAAAGTCACTCTTTCTAGCAAACTCGCCTGACGGGGGCGAGCTCCCAAGGTCGCTTCCTTGACTATCGCTTCCGGCCATGGGATTTTTCTCAGGATTTTTCGAACAAGCTACGGTCTGTGCTCACCGCACCAAAAAAATTGAACCTGGAAATTAAACCACGGTTCAACGAGGATTTCAGACCAAGGGTGTATCTTGCACATAATTCTCCTAAGTAGAGTCACTAGGCCAGACTCTCGGGGCAAGGAACCTCACTCTCTATGGTGGAAAACTAGAATAGACCCTTGAGATGCAGCGAGTAGGTCCTGCCACACACTAGGAAGATCTTAGAGAGTTTTCCCTCCTAAGCCAAATGCTGAGTCGGGCACCCTGGAGAGCACTAAAGGATTCCTGACCACCCACCTGTAAACCACGGTAAGCAGCAAAGCTGAACCCTTTTGCCAACCATAACTAGCCAAAGGAGAGAGAAACCAGTGAGATCTCCTCTCCAAAAGTGCCTTTTTGGGGGTCTATTTATAGTTTTCTCAAAATGGTCTGCGGATAGCTGAATTCCGTCGTTTGGTTTCACTAAAAGCAGCCCAAATTGGTCTGCAACATCGAAATCCTGCTGTTTGGAATGGCTAACTACAGGCCAAAATGGGGTTTCCTGGAAAAATTAGGCCACACTGCATACAGGCGAGTCCAGGCGTTTCTAGGCCTGCTCGCCATGGGGTGGCGAGTACCCGGTGTGCCTGAGACTCGCCACTCACTCCGATCTGGGAGCGAGTGCAAGCTGATATGCCCCACTCGCCCCCCTGAGTCGCCAGGGCCCAGTCTCGCTGCCGATTGTTTGGTGGCTTGATGACTCTACTCGACAAACACAGGGTTGTACAACTAGGATACTTTTGGGGATGAAACCCCAACACGCCCTTTCACAAGAAATTTGGATTTTTTATATTTAAATTTGCTTAAAAGAGAAAATAAGACAAAAAATTTAAAATTTGAAACAAAATAAAAGAAAAACAATTTTTTATATTTTGAAAAATTTTCTAAGCAAAATAGAAAACAAGGAAAAAAAATCATGATTTTTGAAAGTTTTCTAGTTTTGTTTATATTTTATAGTAAAACAAAACATAAGATAATACACAATCATACTTATAAATAAACATTGTCCCCAATATTTATAAAATAAGGGGGGAAGAGAAAACATGTAAAGACATAAAAATAAAAGAACAAAGAAAATAAAGATAACCAAGGGGTGCCTCCCAAGAGCATTTTGTTTAACGTCAGTGAACTCGGCGTTAATAGTTTACTAAAATGATATTTAAATTGAAAGTGGACGGGCAACTCCCTTAATTTGCTTTGAGGCAAAAATGCCGATGTCTGATGCCCGACGAATCCTCCGCTATATTCTTGATTCTTCTTTTGTCCATCGACTTGAAATTGTGAATCTGAATTACTCATACATACCCGAAGTAATTTGGATTGCTGGAGATGAGCAACAAATGGATCATTAAATACATTTTGCTCTTATTTTCATTCTCTTGCTCTTATTTTCATGTCTCTTACTTTCTCTAGATCATTTGTGTAAAAAGAAACAAAAATAAGCGAGTCCGAAAATTTTTCACAAGGAAGAGTTTTTTTTTGTGAAAAGAGATGATTAATTGCGGGTTGTTCAATTTCCAAGTAAAAAGTGTTATCCGAAAATGCATATGGTGTACCAAGGGTATTGAGTTCATGGAACATGATATGTCCATGATCTTTATTGTCAAAATAATTAATTTGTGGGGGTGAAGATTCATGAAAAGTATGAGTAAATTCGAACATAGTAAGTTCAAAGTAATTATTTTTAACAACTACTTCGTCCGGTGTACCCATAACTTTTTGAAATTCTTGGTACAAAATATCATCTTGTACTTGGGAGTAACTATTCAAATTTTGAATAGGAAAATTCATAGAATAACCAAGGTTAGACGCAAAGCTTTTGTGGGGTAAAAGTTGAGGAATGAAAAGTAGGAAAAGAAGAATTTTCTTCTTGGCAATATGAATTATTCGGATGATCTTGCCACAATGACTAATTAACACCATAGCAAGAAGTAAAGTCAACATAATTATATGCACTAGAAAAATAATTTTGATGATAAAAACATTCCTCGCTTAGATAGCTATTTTGGCCACAAAAATTACAAAATTGTGAACGCTTAGTTGCGGCTTCCATAATTTCAATTTTTCTTGTAAGCACAACAACATGAGCGGTTAAATAAGATAACATTTTTAATTGTGAAAATATGACTACCGTACTTAAAGGAATGGAATTTTTAGAAGAAAAAAATAATAAAAGAAAAAGAGAACTGGGGGTTGGGAATAAAGAAATAAAAAGTGAGAAAATAATAATAAAATTACTAGTGCATTCGCTTTCAAAATATCAACAAATATTCCCCGGCAACGACGCCAAAAACATGAGAACCAATTTTGAGTGCGATCCAAAACAAATTTGATAAGGTAAGAGTACATATCATTTTATAGTATATGACATTGTAAAGAAAATACCAAGTGTCATATTTCAAACAATTCATAAGCATTTGATGAAAATATCTCGACCGTGGAGGTTCCCAAATTATGATAGCACCTCGCTAGAGGAATACTACTAACTAACTTTAGGTTGATCGATTAAGATCTCTCGGCCAGTCGAGAATGCTAAGCTTGCTTTGTGAAGTGAATCACATTATTGGATTTGACTTCAATCCAGAAGAATTATGCCATCCTCTCTCGAGGGGTGCTTGCAACTCCTTTTACCAATGAGTGATATACTCATATTCACGGATCTTTCGACTAACTAGGATATGGATTAAGATTGACAAAATATGAAATCAATATTTTATGTAAATCAAAGATAAATCGAGATTAACATTCAAATCTTATAAGAAAGAAGTTACAATAATTATTTTACTAAAGGAATCATCCAATCAAACGCTAAGGAAATTAGCTAGACATAGTTAAAATAAAAGACAATTTTATAACTAAAAGAGACTTGAAAATAAGAGGAAGGGAATAAAATCTAGAGAAAGTAAGAGAACTTGAAAGAAAATACAATGCTCATATATATAAAAAATGGAATTACAAGTTCATGAAAGTAAATGATAAGCTAGGAAATAAGAAGTGCGATCTTAAACTAGAATTGAAATGTGAATCCTAAACTACTTGCAAGAAATGAAATTACAAAGAGAAAATTACAGAAAATAAGCTAAAATTGATCCAATCAAAGACAGGGACTGGATGCAGAACTTCTGGAATCAGGTGGCTTTTATAGGTGCAAAAATCCAAGTACATGCCCTGACATAGGAGAGTGACTTAGTGAAAAACCGCCAAAATTATTTTGGGAAGCGTTCTGGAAAGCCCCCGCCAAAATGTCATAAATTGATGAGTCGCGTCCTAGGCACACAACCTGACCATATGGCGTGACCAGTGCGAGAAGAAACGACGATGCCATGGTGTGTTTTAAGGCATTCAACTATTTCTGGACTTTACATGCCCTCAAGTCATGGCCTGACCCGAGGGCCTGTAATTTTAAAGCTATAATTAGAGGGTCATGGCCCGCTGGTAGAATTCAGAGGCGTGACTTGATTACTCAACCTAACCTAAGGTGTGTAAGTATAAATTTTTGGCAGATTGTAGATGACATCGTTCTCATTCAAAAATGGGGTGGCATGTTTCGTAATTCTTTCTGAATTAAAAGTTATGGTCATTTGTATTTTTACTATTCGCAGACCAAAATGCTAATTTTATCCAAATTGCCTCCTGATCAAAACCATGCGCTACAAAATGCTATTGGAAGCCCATTCCTGAGAATACGTAAACAGATAAATTAGACTATTATTAAGACAAAATAAAATAAAAATGATTATTTAAAATCTAAATATTATAATAAATATATATATAAATATTGTACTATCATATAGTATGTAGATATTCTATAATTAAAGTTTATGTTACCGCTAGTGTTTGAACTCTGTAGTTGTATTTTCATTTTTTTGCTATTTTATTGTCTTTAACTTGTGGATGTGGCATGTTGTGGGGGCCCGACTAGACCTGTACTATATTATGTTTGTGGGTGGAATGTTACACATTTTCCTCCAAAGCTCACACCAAAT
This sequence comes from Dactylorhiza incarnata, assembly GCA_033032865.1. Classification (NCBI taxonomy): domain Eukaryota; kingdom Viridiplantae; phylum Streptophyta; class Magnoliopsida; order Asparagales; family Orchidaceae; genus Dactylorhiza; species Dactylorhiza incarnata. The sequence goes on from JAWHQI010000005.1 coordinate 515,829, forward strand.
TTTGATAGTCATTCGTCGTAAGTCGAGTGGTAACGCCAGGTAGAAGAGGGTATAATTGGCGATAACCTTGAATTTTTTGTTTTGGCTTTATCATTTTAGCTCGGGTCATGCTGTAGTACGAATCTCATGTATAATTGATGTTCCCAGAACTTGCACACAATGAAACAAATGCAAGATAGATCAAATACACATTATGATTTTTTATTGATGAGGTCTCGCTCATTATATAGGAATTCAGGGCTTCGAATAGCGGAAATCTCCTAATATTGGATCTTATGATGCCCTTAGAGGGGGGAGGGGGTGAATAAGGGTTTTATGGAATTTTAAATCTTAATTAAATTTATCAAAGTTTGTGACCAAAGTTTAGGAATATTTTATCAGAAAATATATTTTGATATCTCAGAAAATATTGTATTGAAGATTCCTTTTTAAACAAGAGAAACAAAACTTTTTGTTAACTGTTGCTAACGCATGGCGTTAAGTGTTAACGCTGGGCGTTAGCTCTCCAGAAAATATTCCTTAGCACAAAAAGATTGCCGCAGTGATTTTACTTATGAAATCTTAAATGAAATACAATTCCAAAAAATCAGAGATAATAAAAATGATTATTGTATTTCAAAGATAATTACATAAATGTTAATTTTAATACTTTAATGAAAATATAAATCAAAACATTCTTGAAGAGAAAATAAAATCAATTGAATAGAACATTAAAAGACATGATTTTATTTCATAATAAATTGAATAAACAAATGTTTGATTTCTATAACGCTAGAAATCAAGGCGAGAATATGTAAAAACACTTTTTGTTGTTTCACCGGTCCTTCTCCCAAGGACCGATTGACTATAGCCTATCTATTCCCAGATAAGGCCTCTAGCCACCCCTAGATCTACCCTTGACCTAGTCGCCACACACAAGGCGGCGAATTACCCCCTAAGCCGTACAAGGACCTAGTCGCCAACACAGGGCGAATTACATACGGATTCCTTCCCGGAATCCGATGTTCACCCCGAACGATTTCTCCACACCAAAATACAAAGAGAATAAAATTAAAGATTACAAGATAAAGTACAGAGAAACTCCCCAAGAAATTCTGAAGGTGAAGATGAAGGCGATGTAGATGTTGGCGTTCTTGAAACGATCGTCCTTCGTATGGGATATGCGTTTTAGACCTTCTCCTTCAAATTCCTCTTTAGATCTTCATGATAGCCCAAGCGAGATCTCTCAAATGTTGTACATGAGCCTATCTTAAAATTATTAGAATTTTGGAATCATCTACAATAGAATGAGAGGAGTTGTACTTTAAATAGCCACGGGAGCTAACACATGGCGTTAAGAGTTAACACCAGCATTAGTGAACGTGCACTGTCGTGGCTGAGATCGTGCAACCGTCTGGATCATGGCAGATTCGTGGACTCAACGCGGGCATTGAGAGTCAACGCTGGCATTGTCTCTAGCTTCTCGACGGACTCATTCTCGACGATATTTCTTCTCGACGGATTCCTTCCCGATGGAAGTTAACGCGGGGCGTTAACAACTAATGCAGGGCGTTAGCTCTCTTTCTAGATAGTCATCTCCATTTAGTATTCTACTTATAGGGATGCGTAGCTATAGTTCCTGTATAACCTGCACACTATAAACACACAAAATATAAGATCAAATACAACACGATATTTCTTATTCTCAAACTAAGAGATGCGGAACATAGGCTCCAACATTCTCCCCTTTTGATAATAACAAATACCTGTATGAGAAATTAGTGAGATTAAGACCATTTGTGTTTATAGATAAGTGAGGTAATAATATATGCATGAATAACAGGTTAAAAGCATGATAGAATTGAAAGCGATAATGCATACTCTTTCGATATGAAGTCCTCCCCCTACATAAGTGTTCTCTTATAATTTACTCCGCCTAAAGATCTATTTTACTAGATTTCTCAATTTCTTCTCCCCCTTTGTTATTAGCAAAAGTGGGTAGGGATGAGTGTATATCTACTAAGATTGATTAGGAACCACTTATTGAAGGATTGTCATGATCGAGCATATGATAGTGTATGCACCTCCTATATGATTACTCCCCTACATAAATACTTTCTTTGAGTTTGAAATCATTGTAATGTACTCCCCCTAAATATTAGATTTATGTAATTTATTCTCCCCTTTTGTTAGTATCAAAAGAAGGTTTAGGTGAGAGTGTGCAATAAGGAGTAATATGTTCTATGTCGAGAAGAAAAATAGGATGCAATCAAAAGCTTGTTAAATACTACTTGTTGAGAAAAATATAAGCATGATGGAACATATAGTAGTAAGCAACATAACTGGTATGATAAAGTAAGCATTCTATTTTAAGATACCACTTGTTGAAAAAATAGAATACCACGGTGTTAAAAAAATGGACATGAATGAGCATAAATGGTAAACTTAGCAGAAGAATATAATAAGCACTCATAAACATAAACATCATTTTAGAAGATAAAATCATATAAAGGATAATGAGTTATAAATTTGAAAAGTTAATGTTTGAGTTAAAGATTGAAGAGATGCTATTCTATTAAGATAAAATTGCAAGCATGATTTCATAATATCAAGAAAAGATACAAAAACTACAATATAATAAAATTTGCATTTCAAGTAAACATAAACATTGTAGTGGTCATGTTTTGCTATCTAGTGCATTTACTTAAGTTTGTAGAGAATAATATATAAAGCATCAGGATCCAATTCTCATGAGTATAAGTTTTATGAAAGATAATGATGTGTACAAAATAGTGTTTTGATAAAGTATACAAGTGAATCAATTAAAAACACATGACATATATAATGAAATAACACAATATTAAAATACACAAATAATAGTACTTCCACAATATTTCAATGCACATAAATAAAGAGTACAACTACCAAGGTGCTCGGCACACACAATGCTTATTAAGACTTATCAGGGTGCAAAGTAGTGCTTGGGGGATCACCTTTATACTTCTTAGCATTATTTTTTTGATCCGGTGTACTAAGAGAAGTGGTGTATAAATTGTTTTCTATAAGACACTTTACAATTCTTTAGCCAAGGTGCTCAACCTCACAATGCTCATTAAGACTTATTAGGAGGGTGAGTAGTGCTTGGTGGAGTTTTCCTTATCATTTATTATTTATTTATTTTGTTTAGTGACTAAGGACTCCGAATTCACTTGATTTGCAAACATAGCATTTGAAACCACATTTATCTAATGAATAAGTGCATGAAAGATAAAGAATTGTAATAACCAATTCAATGTTGTGTAGGTAATCTATTTATGCATTTTAATTATTTATGTTATTACATTACACAATCATGTAAGTATAAGATTGTAAACACATGTAGATTATCAAAAATAGGTGAGTGAATAAATCATTATCAAACATAATACATTACTCATACTTAGAGGCATGCTAAGCGTTTCTACACATGTTTATCTACAATCAATTTCATTGCACATAAAAAGATAATTTTCAAGGCATGACAAATACAAAACAATGTTTTTTTAAGAAAATTGAAAGTTAAATTAAACATTGTATTTAATCTTTAATTGATATAATTAATCATCCTTGACAATGGCAATGAATAAAAATCATTTTTTTAATAAATTTTTTAATAATCTTTTGTATATAAGCACAAAACAATAAACACACATAAAGAGAAAAAACATATTTTTGTTCATTGAAATTGTTTTGTAATTTTGTATTTGTTTTTTTATATGTATTCTCTGGAAAACATAGAAGTCTTTAATAGCTCTTTCAGTAAATGATATTTTATGCCAGAGAGATGCACCCAAAATAATGCATGAGAAAATACTTTTTTTTTTTTGAAAAGAAATAAAATTTTGTTTTAAAGGAAATAAAAAGATAGAAAACTTTTTACAAACAGAGAAATAAAGCACACACAAAACATTAAAATAATACCAGAAATTATTCAAAACCAAAAAAAAAAATGGAGCAAAGGAGCTAACGCCAGGCGTTAGCTTCTTAACACCGAGATAGAACAGCAAATTTTAATGTTTTGAAAAACATTTTTCACAATTCATTTGTATTATAAAGAGACCTTCCTTCAGTTGAAATTTCAGAGTATATTGATTAGATTTGAAGGCTCTTTTAGCATGTTTTTGGTGATTTTTCAAATACTTGTGTTTTGTAAAATCATTAAAGCTCAAAATAATAAAATAAGCAAACACAAGATGCAATGTTAGAACAAAAACAAATATGCATGATTTAAGTATAAAGAGTAAAATAATACTCATGCAATGAATATAATATGAGTATACCCAAGAATAATATACCCTAACTACATGTCTACACACTATAGCCTCGTACTAAGAGACGGATGGACATGAGGAGTTGCACACATGCCGTAGGTTGGGGTGTTAATCCCATATGCATACAAAATACAACGCACAACCTAGCACTCTTTCCCCCCAGTGCCTCGCAAGGGCCTACTAGAACCCTCCCCGGTTCAGGACAAGACATGATTAGAGGTTAGGTCTCTAATGCACACAATCCTACGCTCTCGCTATTGTGAGACGCATGTCATAGGTTTAATGATTATGGATATACTAAGCGTGTAAGCCTCAAATATATAAACTATGGTATAATTGCATGATTAATTTTGGATTTACACTTATATCGAAGATTGTTGATTTTAAATCCATTTAATGATTAATTATTCATGCAAATAACTACAAAGGAAATTATGATTTTCATATTTTAGTAATATAATTTACTTTAGCATTGCAAGATATAACTAGCATAGACATTGATTTCTACCTATGATAAGTGATGATGCTAGTATGATGAGTTAGAACAACATGGTGCAAAGCTATGTAAAGATGGACAAATATATAATTGAGTCGCATGAATTCAAACATAGAGTTTTGAATTTTCATAGACCTAGAATGAAGTGACAATTCTATTTGATTTCATCTTGTTGATATCAAGTTAATTCTTAGGTCTAAATATAATGAGATACATGCAAATAATAAAGATGCACATCACACAAACAAAACAAGATACGAAACTATAATACCAATAACCATCATATATTTCATAATTCCTAAGGTTGATAGAAATAGTTGATTTATGATAATTCTTGATACATCATGAATTATGATATATGATAATAGTGAAATTTTAGCATATGATATTAATAGATTAAGGAGGAGTGTGTGAGATCATATTCATCATTTTTGTAATTTTCAATTATGATTTTTCATTATAGGGGCTATTATATGCCATCAATTGAGCTCAATATTATTCCTCTCTTAGATAGATCTTCCTCCAAGCATGAATCCTCGTCGATTTCTTCTCTTGGATCCATATGGAATTCCTCTTGTTCATCATCTATGGAAGGAAGACTATAAGTATCTCAAGAAATTTCCAAACTTCAAAAGCAGCAGGAAGCGTATAAATAAGTTTGAAAATATTTTGATCTAGAGCATAATATAGACTATTCATAGATTTGGCATTTATAAACATGTCATTTTTATTTAGAATAATTGGGGGCATTTTAATTGTAATATTCCAAACTTCAATATCCATAGTTTAAGAAATTTTTCCATAAGTGTTTTCCACCCATTATAATTTTCACCCAAAAATAATGGTGGACATAGTGATTTTTCATTTTCATAAAAATTATCCCCTCTAGAAGATGCGAGATCATGAAGCGCCATTATTGCCGGTTGTGAAGCCGTATTGGAATAACCTCGCTTTGATACCACGTGTTGGATCTTACGACGCCCTTAGAGGGGGGTGAATAAGGGTTTTATGGAATTTTAAATCTTAATTAAATTTATCAAAGTTTGTGACCAAAGTTTAGGAATATTTTATAAGAAATATATTTTGATATCTCAGAAAAGATTGTAATGAAGATTCCTTTTTAAACAAGAGAAACAAAATTTTTTGTTAACTGTTGCTAACGCCCAGCGTTAAGTGTTAACGCTAGGCGTTAGCTCTCCAGAAAATATTCCTTAACACAAAAAGATTGCCACAATGATTTTACTTATGAAATCTTAAATGAAATACAATTCCAGAAAATCAGAGATAATAAAAATGATTATTGTATTTCAAAGATAATTACACAAATGTTAATTTTAATACTTTAATGAAAATATAAATCAAAACATTCTTGAAGAGGAAATAAAATCAATTAAATAGAACATTAAAATACATTATTTTATTTCATAATAAATTGAATACACAAATGTTTGATTTCTATAACGCTAGAAATCACGGCGAGAATATGTAAAAACACTTTTTGTTGTTTCACCGGTCCTTCTCCCAAGGACAAGTTGGCTATAGCCTATCTATCCCTAGATAAGGCCTCTAGCCACCCCCTAGATCTACCCTTGACCTAGTCGCCACGCACAAGGCGGCGAATTACCCCCTAAACCGCACAAGGACCTAGTCGCCAACACAAGGCGAATTACCCACGGATTCCTTCCCAGAATCCGACGTTCTCCCCGAACGATTTCTTCACACCAAATACAAAGAGAATAAAATAAACGATTACAAGATAAAGTAAAGAGAAACTCCCCAAGAAATTCTGAAGGTGAAGATGAAGGCAATGTAGATGTTGGCGTTCTTGAAACGATCGTCCTTCGTATGGGATATACGTTGTAGACCTTCTCCTTCAAAATCCTCTTTAGATCTTCATGATAGCCCAAGGGAGATCTCTCAAATGTTATACACGAGCCTCTCTTAAAATTATTGGAATTCTAGAATCATCTACAATAGAATGAGAGGAGTTGTACTTTAAATAGTCGCAGGAGCTAACGCGTGGCGTTAAGAGTTAATGCCGGCATTAGTGAATGTGCACTGTCATGGCTGAGATCGTGCAACCGTCGTGATCGAGGAAGATTCGTGGACTCAACATGGGCGTTAAGAGTCAACGCTGGCGTTGACTCTGGCTTCTCGACGGACTCGTTCTCGACGACATTTCTTCTCAACGGATTCCTTCTCGACGGAAGTTAATACGGGGCGTTAACAACTAACGCGGGGCGTTAGCTCTCTTTCCCGAGAGTCATCTCCATTCAGTATTCTACTCATAGGGATGTGTAGCTATAGTTCCTGTACAACTTGCAAACTATAAACACACAAAATATAAGATCAAATACAACATGGTATTTGTTATTCTCAAACCAAGAGATGCGGAACAAAGGCTTCAACACATAACCCTCACTCTCTTAGTGGGGAGTTAGGAGAAAACCCACCGCACATGCAATCCTCACACGAGATCTCCGCGCACGATCAAAGGCCCAACCACAATCCCAAAGCGCGCCAATCATTGCCGCCATGTCCACACGCCTCTGCGGCCAGCCGCCTAACCGGCCGCCCTCAGTCGTGCGCCCTCAGTGCACGCTGGCCAGCCAGCCCGCGGCCCTTGGTCGCGTGCCTTCGATGTGCGGGCCCGGGCGACCGGCGCTCGGCATGGCGGGCGGCCGTATGGCCTAGCCGCCCATAGCCGAGCTCCCACGGGCACGCGACCTGGCCGTGTGGCTGGCCAACCGGCCAGCCATGCTTGGCTGCACTCGGCATGTGCGGTCAGCCGCGCCGGCCGACCGACGCGCGGCCTCATAGCCGGCCGCTTGTGGCCATGCGCCCACGGGCGCACGGCCGACCAACCGGTCGGCCACACTTGGTCGCACGCCCTCGACGCGTGTGGCCAGCTGCGCTGGACGACCAGCACATGACCTCACGGTCGGACGCCCGTTGCCATGCGCCCACGACCGCGCACCCGGCCAACCCCTCCCTCCGGCCGCTCGAGGCCATGCGCCCGCAGCCGTGTGGGCTCCACGGCCGAGCGCCCGTGGCCGGCCTCCCTTCCTTGCCGGTCGGTCCCCCCGCCGAGCGCTCTTCCCCGCCGGCCCGACCTTCCGTCGTGACCGTGCGATCGCTCCATGATCTCTCCACCCTCTGATTGGCGAATAACCACCCGCATAACCACCCATAATGGATGGGTGCGAATATCCGGTTTCACATTGGTTTGCGCTTAGAGAAATTTCTAATTAATGCTCATCGTAATTCTTAGATAATTTGCTTGATTTTCATATTTATGGTGGTTACGGCCTGCGATTATCCGCATAACTACCGTAACCACCCCTGGGGACTATAAATAGAACCCAAAGCCTTTTCTTTTTTCTCATTCGATTATCCTCCTCCTTCCTCCTAAGTTCAAGAGAGATAGAGAGAGAGAGAGATCTCCCTCCTCTTCAAAGCTTTGCTTGAAGGAATCTTCAAGCACCTCGAAGACAGAAGAAGATTTTCGCCTCTCTTCAAGCATTCAGAAGAATGCCCAAGTTCTAGAGTACCAAGCTCCAGAATGCGAAGTTCCAGAGCGCACCAGTTCCAGAGCGTATAAGTCCCAGAGCATGGTGCTCCCCACCGCTGCAAAGAAGAAGTCAAAGCTTCGAGAGTGGTGGTCTGTCACCCTCTAAATGCATCTCTCTCACCCCCAAAGTTGTAACGAGGAGCGGTCTGTCGCCCTCGGTCTTTCAAGAAATCCCTGTAAAGAAGCTGTAAATAGTGAAATTTGATCGGCACCGTTTTGGCCACATGTTTTTTTACCCCTTTCCGGGGTTTTCCACGCTAAAAAGACTCTTTGTCATCCGTCTTGTCTCTCAGTAACTGATTGCGCACTCGACCGCTCCTGGGATAAGATGGTTAATTTTGAATTGGTTTTAGGAGCCTTGAGTAGACTGTAACAGTTTGACGCCGTTTGTGGGAAGGAGTTCCCCAAAGCTCTAAAAATTCGGAAGACAATATTCTCAGCACAGTGATACTCGTAACTAGAGACCAAGGCAAGGAAAGTGGGGACCATTGGTAAACCCAAAGGATTGTGTGGCAACAAAAGGTTCAGGAAAGACACAACAATCACCTTTGGGATAGAAGACTTGCAAGGAGTGCAAACTCCGCATCAAGATGTGCTGATAATAAGTGTCAGGATCGGTGATCCTTGCTAGCTCCTTAAAAGGATCCTGGTAGATAAAGGAAGCTTGACCAATATCTTATCTCTCTACACATTGCATGGCATCAAACTCACCAAGGAGCATCTCGTACCTGCGGGAGGACCAGTCTACGTCGTGGATAATCATCCCATACCGGTCTTGGGATCGATCTCTTTCCAGGTAATGTTGGGCGACCTCCCAAGACAAGCCACGCATCAAGTTCAGTTTCTGGTCATAGATTCAGTTGGGTATTGTATCCACAATTACCTGGATTTGAAGATGACCCCTAGTGAACTAAATTGAATTGAGTATGTATTTGATGATTTCTGTTTAGATGTGTTATGACAGGTCCTAATGCTAAATGCACACCAAAGTCAGGTTGCAATGGATCACCAAACACAGTTCTAGACAATGTAATCCCTCATTGTGTAGAACAAAGTGTTGGTCTATGTGTAATCTCTCTATTGGGGTGTACTTCATATACTCATAACTGAAGGTTTTCAAGATTGAGGAATGGAGCAGGTTTTCAGAATGAATTTTATTCTTGTCTAAGTCAATTCGTCGAGATGTCTCGTGAAGTTTCGATGAATCTCGACGAATCCAGACAGAAGCCAAATTTCAAGTTTAAAGAAGAATTTTCTGCGGCTAAGTATATTCGTCGAATGTTCTCGAGAACTCCCGACGAATTTCGACGAATGATAACAGAAGACAATTTTCAATGTTTTATCAGTGTTTTTCAAGACCAAGTCAATTCGTCGAATGTTCATGTGAAGACTCGACGAATGACAGTCAGACGGATTTCAAATTTCAGTTTCGTTTTTGAAAATTAGGGTTCGCCGCCATGTACAGTACACGTGGTGATCCCTCCTTGTTTGTCGCCCGAGCCGTTGGAGGTCTCCCTATAAATAATTTTTTTATTTTTAGGGCAAACACAAGAAAGCACCCGATTGATAAAAAGAGAATATTTTCTAGCCGTTTCTTCCTCTCTTGCTGAACAAGTTTTCTGAGATCTAACTTCTGCGCTGCTCAAGTTTCGCTAAAGATTTCTCAGATAAGAAGGCCTTTGATCAAGTTGCTTCTCTCAATATTGAAGATCTTTTCGATTTAATCAAAGGGCATATTCAGATCAGGTTTGCCAATTCACTATTCTTCCTAATCCTTGAAGATTCAAGCTTTCACTCTAAAGGAAGAAGAAGATTCAGTTTCTCCAGACCTGAAGTTAATCTCTATTGAGATTCAAAGAGAAGTTTTGTTTCAAACTTTATTTGATTCATGTAGGAGTTTTTTACTCCGAGTTATTTTGTAGGAGTGGTATACTCCGAGTTGTAGGAGTTGTTTACTCCGAGTTTGTAGGAGAGGTTGTTCTCCGAGCTTGTAGGAGCCGTAGTCTCCGAGTGTATGATTTGTTGATAAATCCGAGTTTTGGTGAAGTTGTCGACGCTAGCCCGAAGTGCTAGATAGGCGGAGTGGGAGAGAAGAGTACCCACCTTTGGGGAACCTCTATAAATCTTGTGTCTCTATGCTGTGTTTTTTTTTGTGTATGTGCAAAATTTTATTCCGCAATCGCAGTAGAGATCACCTATTCACCCCCCTCTAGGTGATTTAGGTAGACAACGATTTCTTTCAATTGGTATCAAAGTTAGGTTATCTTTAAGAGGTTAACACCTAGATTAAAGATCCTTCAACGTTGTCAAGATCTCTATCTATGGACAGAGGCATGGAAAGGTTTTCCTCCAAGCTCCCAGTTTGCACTAAGGAGAACTTCCCAATGTGGAAAGAAAGAGTTATCTTCTACATGGAAGCAAATGATCCCCGAATCTCCCAGATAGTTAAGGAAGGTCCCTTGATTCCTATGGTTGCTTCTACCATTGATGCCACCAAACAAGTGCCAAAGAAACTGATGGATATGTTAAAGGATGAAATTGCACTTGTCACTCTGGACAAGAAAGCAAAGCACATCATAGCAGGTGCAGTTGATGATTCAATGCTACAAAATTTGATTCACTGCAAGTCTGCAAAAGAGATGTGGGATTCTATTGTGGTTCTGATGGAAGGTACTGAAGAAGTTCGAGATGACAGGAAGTCTTTGCTGAACCAAGAATATGAAGCCTTCAAGCAACAAGGCAAAGACACAATTTCTGACACCTACGAGAAATTCTTCAAGATTGTAAATGGTTTGAGAAACTATGGAAGGGAATTCACCATGGGTGAACTAAACGATAAATTCCTTAGATCCCTGTCTAAGGAATGGGACCCCCAAGGTGATAGCTATCAGAGAATATGGTAAGCTGGCTACTACGGAGCCACAGATTCTGTATGGGAAGCTGCTTTCCCATGAGCTGAAGTTGAATATCAGGAAGTCAGAAGAGGAAAGCAGTAGGAGCTCAGGAAAGGAGAAGACCATTACTCTAAAGGCTGAAAGCTCCAGGAGAAGCAGGGATCTGTCCCCTGTGAGGGATGAGTCTTCTGAGGATAAAGCTGAAAGCACTTCTGCAGATTCAGAACTATCTGAAAGAGAATTTTCCCTCCTCACCAAGCAATTCAAGAAGTTGCTTAGCAAGAGGAGTTAAATGAGAAAAGGCTCATCTTCCTCAAGAGATCATAGGAGATCACATCGTGATAGAAACGACAGGTATGGTTCTAAACCGAACAAACACGATTATACTGAACCTGTTTGTTATTGTTGTAAAAAGCCAGGGCACATGATAGCTGATTGCCCACACAAGAAGAAGGAATCTTCAAGAAAAGAAGAAAAGAAGTCCTTCAAAGGAAAGAAGAAAGAGGAGAAGAGTTTTGTTACAAAGAAGTCCAAGACTCTGAGTGATAGTGACACAAATGAGTCTAACTCAGATGAAGAGGCATTCTTTGGACTGATTGCTCAACCTGATACAGAAGACCAATTTGGTCAATATAGAGGAAAAGGTCTCACAAAAGACTGCTTCTACAGTCTAATGGCCATGTCAAATGATAACAAAGATATTGTTCCTTTCACAAGTCAGGTATTATCTTCTACACCTCTTTCATGTTCAGAAACGGCATCTGATGCTAATGAAAACTACTACTCAGAAGAGGATCTTGAGTTGACTGCTAAGTATGTGGAAATGTTGAAGGGGTTTAATAAGTGTCGAAAGCTTGTTAAAACTCAGTCAAAGGAGATTCAATCCCTAAAGGATCAAGAATCAAACCTGAGAAAGGAGATTGAAGAATCCAACCTACTCAGGGATGAAATCTTATCCTTAAAGATTGCTCTCTCCGAGGCCACATCAGCAGGACGAAACAGCTTGAGGCTGAAAAGAAGATCACAATGAACTTCTCTAAGCCCAAGACAGTTTTGCCTATCATAGACACTTTCACTGTTGTTTCTGGTAGTAGTGGATTGGGCCATGTTGCTGAGAAGAGCCTAAGTAAGTCAGCCAGAAGAAGATCTGCTAAAGCAAAGGGTAAGGGTCCGCAATGTGCTCCAACTTTAAAGAAGGTGGTTCTCCCTACAAACACCTATGATTTTAAGAGCATCTATGGTCACTTCAGCAGACCAACCTATGTTGAGCCTACCAAGGTAAACTCAATGTGGACCAGACCCAGAAACTTTGGATCTAGCTCCCTCAAGGCACCTTATGAGGAAGTTCAATTGAAGCATCATGGACCATTCGTTCATGGATCAAATGCTAAGAAGGCACCGCAGGTCAAGCCTATTGTGCCTAAGAATTGTGTATGTTGCACCAACGAGGCTTCTACCTCCAAGGTTGCTCCTCCTGCAAAGCCACCCATTCAAAAGGCTCAGCAGAACACAAAGAGGAGATACAATAGATTTGAATGCTGGTGCTGTGGCAAAATTGGTCATTTTGCCATAGATTGTTGGTTCAATCAAACTGTGCCAAGAACTCCACGAGTTAACAGTGCAAGACCGACCACTTGCAAAGTTAATGTTCCAAGTGGTGTTCCACTAACAAGGAACCAAGGGCCCAAATATGTTTGGGCTCCTAAGGGGTATTGATCATGCTTGCAGGAATGTCCAAAGGCCGATGAAATTCCGTGGACAGTGGTTGCTCTCTGCATATAACCGGGAGAAGAAGATTACTTCAGGATTATGTTCCAGTTGAGAACGGACCTAAAGTAAAGTTTGGCGGATCTGAACGAGGTATTATTATAGGTTATGGTTCAATAACCAACGGCTCACTCGTTTTCACACGTGTAGCTCATATGAAAGGATTGAAATACAATTTGATTAGCATAAGCCAACTGTGTGACAAAGGCTACACCGTTGAGTTCTTTAGAGATAGATGTCTGATAAAGATGTCCGTGTCTGCGGAAACTATTTTAACAGGCTCTAGGAGTAGTGGTATATACTGTTTGGATTTTATATGCTTACAGTCTTCTACCCCAGTGTGTTTTGTTGCCAAAGATAGTGCATCTCTTTGTGACCAATGTCACAAGAGATTAGCACATATTAATTTCAAAACTATATCTATGTTATTTTCTCACAACTTGGTAAGGGATGCCCCCGAAGTTAAATGCATTAAAGAAAGCCCTTGCCATGCTTGCCAAATGGGTAAGCAAACAAAGGCTAGCTTTAAGAGCATAATTGGCAATAATTCTACCAGATGTCTTCATCTGCTGCATATGGATTTATTTGGTCCAATGTCAGTTAGAAGCTTAGGTGGGAAAGCTTACACTTTGGTTATTGTTGATGACTATGTTGGATCTTACGGTGCCCTTAGAGGGGGGGGGGGGTGAATAAGGGAATAAAATTCTTTGTATAATTTTCAAGATAATTACTAAATTGTTTTATAATGAAGGAGATTGAAATAAAAAATTTAGATTTAGAATTGAAAACTTAGAACACAATATAATAGAGATTACGCCAAATGATAGAAATCAAGTAAACACAAAAGAGACATGATTATATTATATGAAAAAGTGTTTACATAAATTTGATTTCTATATCGCTAGAAATCGGAGGCGTACAAATGTAAATTTCTTTTTGTTTACCAATCCTTCTCCCAAGGATCGGAAGGCTATCACTTGTCTCTCCCTAGACCAAGCCCAAGCCTATCCTCTAGATCTTCCCAAGATCTAGACGTAGCACACAAGGCCATGATTTCCCACCAAGCCACACAAGGACTTGGACGCTCCACACAAGGAAGCGATTTTCCCCTAAGCCACGCAAGGTCTTAGACGCTCCCCACAAGGAAGCGATTTTCCCTACCAATACAAAGTAAAATGTATATAAATGAAAATACAAGATAAAATAAGAACTCCCTAGAAATTCAGATCTCTGAAAGGAAGGTTGAAGCCTCGAGATGATCCTTGATGTAGAAGCGCGTCCGATCTCGTCTTCAATTTCAAACCTTCTCAGCATAAATGGGAGTTCATGAGGTTCTGGAGCTCTCTGGATGGAATGCACTCAGGAAGGGACTTAGAATCTTCAGGGCTCTGAATGCACGAACAAAAGGAGCCAATTTATAGAATTTCGCTGTCGCCTGGGCGACATCAGCTGTCGGAAATTTCCGACAGCGCAAAACTGCCGGTCGTGGTGCTGTCGTGAGCAGTTGTTGTAACCTCCGAGCTGTCGCCTGGGCGACATCGATGTCGGATTTCCGACAGCTCAAAACTGCCTTTTGTCGTGCTGCCGTGGGGGAAGTAGTTGTAACTTCTCAGCTGTCGCCTGGGCGACATCAGCTGTCGCCTGGGCGACATCAGCTTTCGCTTGGGCGACATCAGCTGTCTCCTGGGCGACAGCTCCTCTTCATTTTTGCTGTCCGGAACTACTCCTGACTGTAGATTGAGTCGTTCTCATCTCCGAAATGGGGTGGCACGTTCTGTAACTCTTCCTGGATTGAAAGTTATGACCATTTTAAGATCAGCACACAAAACTCATCTAACCTGAGACTTGTCGTTCTCGGATCATGCCCATGAACGAGGACTTGTCTCCTCATTGAACCTGTACAACCTGGCCACTATAAAAGACTAGATCAAATACATCATGGTATTTGTTATTCTCAAACCAAGAGATGCGGAAAGCAAGCTCCAACAATCTCCCCCTTTTGATAATAACAAATACCCATATGAGAAATTAGTGAGTTTATAGATAAGTGCGATAAAAGATATGCATGAATAAAAGGTTTACTGCGTGATAGATTTTACTCCCCCTAAATATCTATGTCACTAGATTTCTCATTTTATTCTCCCCCTTTTGTTATTACCAAAAGTGGGTTGTCATGATCGAGCAATATCACTCCCTCTACATAGATGCTTTCCATGAAAACTTTTTAATATACTCCCCCTAAATTGTATTCTCCCCCTAAATGTATGCTCCCCCTAAATGTTATAATTAATTGCAATGGTGCATTCTGAAAAATTGAGATTAGTAAGAGATTTCTTGAATTTATATTTCTCCCCTTTTTTGATATTATCAAAAGTTATTTTGAAATAAAGAATGAATAATTATGAAGAAATAATAAATATGGGAGTATATAAGAGTAATAGATTTTATGTCGAGAAGAAAAATAGGATGCAATCAAAAGCTTGTTAAATACTACTTGTTGAGAAAAATATAGGCATGATGTAACATAAAGTAGTAAGCATCATAGCTAACATGATAAAGTAAGCATTCTATTTTAAGATACCACTTGCTTAAAGGAAAACACAGTGTTAAAAATAATAAGTACTCTTAAACATAAACATCATTTTAGAAGATAAATCCATATAGAGGATAATGAGTATTAAATTTGAAAAGTTGATGTTTGAGTTAAAGATTGAAGAGATGTTATTCCATTAAGATAAAAAAAAATTGCAAGCATGATTTCATAATATCAAGAAAAGATACACAAACTACAATGTAATAAAATTTTCATTTCAAGTAAACATAAACATTGTAGCGGTCATGCTTTGTTATCTAGTGCATTTACTTAAGTTTGATGAGATTTGAGTAGATGAGCATTAGGATCCAATTCTCATGAGTAGAAGTTTTCTGAAAGATAATGATGTGTACAAAGCAGTGTTTTGATAAAGTATACAAGTGAATCAATCAAAAACACATGACATATATAATGAAATAACACAACATTAAAATACACAAATAATATTACTTCCACACTATTTCAATGCACATGAATAAATAGTACAACTATCAAGGTTCTCTACACACACAATGCTTATTAAGACTTATCAGGGTGCAAAGTAGTGCTTGGGGGATCACTTTTATACTTTTTAGCTTTATTTTCAAATTTTTTGTGATCCGGTGTACTAAAGAGAAATGGTGTAGAAATTGTTTGCTACAAGACACTTTACAATTCTTAGCCAAGGTGCTCAACCTCACAATGCTCATTAAGACTTATCAGGAGGGTGAGTAGTGCTTGGTGGAGTTTTCCTTGTCATTTATTATTTGCCTTTTAGTTTAGTGACTAAGGACTCCGAATTCACTTGTTTTGCAAACATAGCATTGTAAACCACATTTCTCTAAAGAATAAGTGCATGAAAGACAAAGAATTGTAATAACCAATTCAATGTTGTGTAGGTAATCTATTTAGGCATTTTAATTATTTATGTTATTACACTACACAATCATGTAAGAATAAGATTGTAAACACATGTAGGTTATCAAAAATAAGTGAGTGAATGAATCATTATCAAACATAATATATTACTCATACTTAGAGGCATGCTAAACATTTCTACACATGTTTATCTACAATCAATTTCATTGCACATAACAAGATAATTCTCAAGGCATGACAAATACAAAACAATGTTTTTAAGAAACTTGAAAGTTAAATTAAACATTGTATTTAATCTTTAATTGATATAATTAATCATCCATCCTTGACAATGGCAATGAATAGCAATCAGTTTTTTTTTATATAAATTTTTGAATTTTTTTTTATATGCACAAAACAATAAACACACATAAAGAAAAACATATTTTTGTTCTTTGAAATTGTTTTGTAGTTTTGTATTTGTTTTTTTATATATATATATATTCTCTGGAACTCATAGAAGTCTTTAATAGCCCTTTCAATAAATGATATTCTATGCCAGAGAAATAAACAAAAATAATGTATGAGAAAATACACATATATATATATTTTAAAAGAAATAAAATTTTGTTTTAAAAGGAATAAAAAGATAAACTTTTTACAAACACACAAAATATTAAAATAATACCAGAAATAATTCAAAACAAAAAAAATATTTTTGGATCAAAGGAGCTAACGCCAGGCATTAACTTCTTAACGCCAAAACAGAACTGCATTTCTTGATGTTTTGAAAAATATTTTTCTCAATTCATTTGTATTATAAAGAGACCTTCCTTTTGTTGAAATTTCAGAGTATATTGATTAGATTTGAAGGCTCTTTTAGCATGTATTTGGTGATTTTTCAAATACTTGTGTTTGGTAAAATCATTAAAGCTCGAACTATTAAAATATGCAAACACATGATGCAATGCTAGAATAAATAAAAAAAATATGCATGATTTATGTATAAAGAGTGAGATAATGTTCATGCAATGAATATAATATAAGTATATCTAAGATCAAGATACCTTAACTACATGACTACACTCTAGCCCCGTACTAAGTGACGGATGGGCATAAGGAGCTGCACACATGCCGTAGGTTGGGGTGTTAATCCCATATGCATACAAAAGACGACGCGCAACCTAGCACTCTTTCCCCCCAGTGCCTCTCAAGGCCCCACTGGAACCCTCCCCGGTTAAGGACAAGACATGACTTAGAGGTTAGGTCTCTAATGCACACAATCCTACGCCCTCGCTATTGTGAGACATATGTCATAGGTTTATTGATTATAGACATACTAAGCGTGTAAGCCTTACATATATTATTGATTATAACTTCTCTCACGGAAATTATACCACTGTGTTATAATTTCATGATTAGTTTTGGATTTACAATTTTATCGAAGATTGTTGATTTTAAATCCATTTAGAAAAGTTGTATTCATGCAAATAACTACAAAGGAAAATAAGATTTTCATATTTTAATGATATAATTTACTTTAGCATTGCAAGATATAACTAGCATGAGCATTGATTTCTATCTATGGTACGTGATAATGCTAGTGTGATGAATTAGGACAACATGGTGCAAAGCTAAGTAAAGATGGCCAAATATAAGATTGAGTTGCATGTATTCAAACATAGAGTTTTGAATTTTCATAGACCAGTGACAATTCTATTTGATTTCATCTTGTTGATATCAAGTTAATTCATAGGTCTAAAGATAATGAGATTCATGCAAACAATAAAGATGCACATCACACACACAAAACAAGATATGAAACTATAATACCAATGCAATCATATATTTCATAATTCCTAAGATTGATAGAATTAGTTGATTTAAGATAGGTCTTGATGGATCATGAATTATGATATATGATTATAGTGAATTTTAGCATAGGATATTAATAGATCATGGCGGTGATTGTGAAATCATATTTATCATTTTTGAAAATTTTCTTTTGATTTTAATTTTTAGAAATTAGACTAAACAAATACAAGGTATTTGACAATAATGATAGTAAAAATAATTTTTCAGAGAAATCAGAATTTTTTTTTTTTAGGAAAATATGTTACCGCCAGCGTTAGTGATAACGCCTGGCATTAGCAACAAAGTTACTATATTTGATTTAAAACACATTGTTTTTGATATTATTTGATTCTGATTTTTCTCGATTATGATTTTCAATATAGGGGCTATTATATGCAGCAACGAAAAATAGACAAATATGCAATTAGTTGCGCATTTAATATTTTAGCCTAAGACCCCTAAAAATTCATTTAAATCCAATTTTGAAAGTAATTTCATTAGTCTTGATAATATCATTTAGAAAATTTAGCATTCAATTTATAATGATAATATAAGACATTTATAGGCAAAGGATTTAAAAAGGATAAAACAAAAAGAAAAGATAGATCACTTAAAAATTATGACTTTATGTTTAATTTAATTCAATTTTGATTTGATAAACATTAGGCTTAAAATGTAAAAGTCATATTTCATAATATATCTAAGTGACCTTAGCGTGTTGGCTCAAAAATAAGAAAACAAACAAAAGAAAAAACAATTAAACATATCATGAAGTAGAGAATTGATATTTCATTTTTAATTGTTTCTACTTCATGCAAATGATAGGATACTAATGAATAAGAAATTTAGGTATCCAAAGGGGACCATGAGGGATGGTTCCTTTGGGTACCCAAATACGACATGATGATTTTTTAGGAGATAAGGATAAATGAGCCCTTTCTATTAAAGTTGATGTCATTTTTCTTTAAGGGTCTCCATTCATACCTTGGTTGTTTATCTTTAAAATTCATATTATGATTATGTGACATCTTTATATGATTGTATTTGTTTGAAAAATAATTCATTTGAGATTTATGCTTATTCAAATTATTTTTCAAAATAGATTGATGTTGATAATCATAATGAATTTTATTATATGGATTCTTTGAAAATTTATAAGAGTGATTGTCTTTCTTTAGAATTGAATGTTGAAAGAGTGAGTTACAAAATGTTTTAAATGATTGGTCCTTATTTAGATGATTTTCATTTCCACTCTTTCGTATAGACCTACTCTTATAATATGAAGTTAAGCTTTTAGACTTTTGAAAATTTGATAAACTAGAAAAAAGAGATTTTTCATTATATGAAAATTTTCGAATAAACATTTTTAATGATTCTAGTTTATCCTTTAAATTATCATTTTCTTTTATCAATTTTTCATTATGTTCTTTTGAAATTAAAAGTCCTTTTTCTAAAACCTTGAGTTCTTCTTTAAAAGAATTATAATCAAAACAAGGTTTAGCATTTTCAATTAAAGAGCATGAACAAGAATTTGAAACATCAATATAAGATTCTACTTTAGTGTTTGCTTTTAAAGTTTTATTTTCTAAACGTAATTTGGAATTAGCATGTTTCAACTTTGAAAGTTTACGTTTAGCAAATTTAAGCACACGAAATGTAGAAATAGAATTAGTTACTAAAAGAGAAGATTTAGATTTTCTTACCTTGCTATAGTTTCCGTCTTCTCTTTTGCTTGATGTTTTGCCATCAACTGAGTCCAATATTGCGACGTTGTCTTCTTCATCTTTCTCTTCCAAACAAGAGTGTCCATCATCCTTTCCGCTTGATGCGCATTCTATGGATCCATCCTTTGTGTAGTTTTCTTGAATATTTGTATAGGCTTGCATATTCTCCGGTTCTTGTGAATGTTCCGTACCTGTAGAAGGAGAATCATAAGTTCTTTCAAGAAAACTCCAAATTTCATATGCGGTAGGTAAAGTATAAATAAGTTTGAAAATATTTTGGTCTGACGCACAAAATATACTATTCATAGATTTTGCATTTAAAATAATTTCGTTTCTAGTTAGTACGCTAGATGGCTTTTTAATAGTAATATTCCAAACTTTTTCATCTAAGGCCTTAAGAAAATTTTTCATTAATATTTTCCACCCATTAAATTTTTTGCCCATAAATAAAGGTGGTGATAATATTTTTTCATTTATATTAAAATTTTCCCCACTAGTAGAAGCGAGATCATGATCAAGAGACGCCATTATTCTCGGTTGTTAAGCCGATTTGGAATAACCTTCCTCTGATACCAATTGTTGGATCTTACGGCGCCCTTAGAGGGGGGGTGAATAAGGGAATAAAATTCTTTCTATAATTTTCAAGATAATTACTAAATTGTTTTATAATGAAGGAGATTGAAATAAACAATTTAGATTTAGAATTGAAAACTTAGAACACAATATAATAGAGATTACGCCAAATGATAGAGATCAAGTAAACACAAAAGAGACATGATTAAATTATATGAAAAAGTGTTTACATAAATTTGATTTCTATATCGCTAGAAATCGGAGGCGTACAAATGTAAATTTCTTTTTGTTTACCAATCCTTCTCCCAAGGATCGGAAGGCTATCACTTGTCTCTCCCTAGACCAAGCCCAAGCCTATCCTCTAGATCTTCCCAAGATCTAGACGTAGCACACAAGGCCACGATTTCCCACCAAGCCACACAAGGACTTGGACGCTCCACACAAGGAAGTGATTTTCCCCTAAGCCACGCAAGGACTTAGACGCTCCGCACAAGGAAGCAATTTTCCCTACCAATACAAAGTAAAATGTATATAAATGAAAATACAAGATAAAATAAGAACTCCCTAGAAATTCAGATCTCTGAAAGGAAGGTTGAAGCCTCGAGATGATCCTTGATGTAGAAGCACGTCCGATCTCGTCTTCAATTTCAAACCTTCTCAGCATAAATGGGAGTTCATGAGGTTCTGGAGCTCTCTGGATGGAATGCACTCAGGAAGGGACTTAGAATCTTCAGGGCTCTGAATGCATGAACAAAAGGAGCCAATTTATAGAATTTCGTTGTCGCCTGGGCGACATCTGCTGTCTGAAATTTTCGACAGCGCAAAACTGCCGGTCGTGGTGCTGTCGTGGGTAGTTGTTGTAACCTCCGAGCTGTCGCCTGGGCGACATTGATGTCGGATTTCCAACAGCTCAAAACTGCCTTTCGTCGTGCTGCCGTGTGGGAAGTAGTTGTAACTTCTCTGCTGTCGCCTGGGCGACATCAGCTTTCGCCTGGGCGACATCAGCTGTCGCCTGGGCGATAGCTCCTCTTCATTTTTGCTGTCCAAAACTACTCCAGACTGTATATTGAGTCGTTCTCATCTCCGAAATGGGGTGGTACGTTCTGTAACTCTTCCTGGATTGAAAGTTATGGCCATTTTCAAATCAGCACAAAAAACTCATCCAACCTGAGACTTGTCGTTCTCGGATCATGCCCATGAACGAGGACTTGTCTCCTCATTGAACCTGTACAACCTGGCCACTATAAACACACAAAAGACTAGATCAAATACATCATGTTATTTGTTATTCTCAAACCAAGAGATGCGGAAAGCAAGCTCCAACAGACTATTCCCGGTTTGCATGGGTGTTCTTTCTAAAACCTAAGTCAGAAACCTTTGGCATATTCACTACATTTGTCAAGCTTATTTAGAATGAACTTGACTGTTCAGTGGTCAAAATCAGAAGTGACCATGGAACAGAATTTCAGTCTGGGGCCATGATAGAGTTTTGTGAAAGTCAAGGTATCTCCCATGAGTTTTCCTCTCCTCGTACTCCACAGCAAAATGGAGTAGTCAAGAGAAAGAATAGAACCCTCATAGAAGCTGGCAGGTCTATGTTGAGTGATTCTGCTCTTCCAGAATATTTTTGGGCAGAAGCTATCAACATAGCTTGCCATGTGCAAAACAGAGCACTCATCAATAAGAACCATCGTAAGACCCCATATGAGATTCTAAAGGGCAGAAAACCAAAGATTTCATATTTTAGAATTTTTGGCAGTAAATGTTATGTACTTAACAATGGGAAACATCCTACAACCAAGTTTAGTGAAAAATGTTTTGAAGGTATTTTCGTGGGACATAGTAGCCATAGTAAGGCATATAGGATTTTTAATAAAAAAACTCTGGTGGTAGAAGAAATAGTCCATGTTGTATTTGATGAGATGAGCCTGCTGCATAGCAACTCATCTAGTGTGTTCATTGAAGATGCAGGTGAAAATCTAAAGGAACTCACTATCGAAGATGGAGTAAATATCACAGAAGATGCACCAAAGTTGGCAGAAGAGATCTCAGGCCACTCTGAAGATGAACAAGAAGTTCATGAAGAAGAAGATGTTCCAGAGGTTGCTGGACCTCAAGTTGCTACTAAAAATACAAGGAACTTAGGAGTCAGATATTCAAGAGATCATCCAGTTGATCAGATTATCGGAGATCCTTCAAGCAGAGTTCTAACGAGAAGAGGTACAACTAACGAAGTTTTACATTTAAGTTTTCTTTCACAGATTGAGCCGAAGAAGTTTGAAGAAGCAAACACTGATCCATCTTGGATCCTTGCTATGCAAGAGGAGCTCAACCAATTCAAGAAATGTAAAGTTTGGGAGTTGGTACCAAGACCCAAAGGACAGAATGTGATTGGAACCAAATGGGTCTACTGGAACAAGCTTGATGAAAAGGGCATCATTACAAAGAACAAAGCAAGACTGGTTGCACAAGGATACATGCAAGAAGAAGGGATTGACTTTGATCAGATCTTTGCACCAATAACAAGACTTGAAGCCATCAGATTATTTCTGGCCTATGCTGCACATAAGGGCTTTAAGGTTTTCCAGATGGATGTGAAGTCAGCCTTCCTGAATGGAGATCTTAAGGAGGAAGTGTATGTAGTTCAGCCTCCAAGTTTTGCAGATCCTAACTTTCCTGATCATGTATATTATTTACATAAAGCTTTGTATGGTTTCAAACAGGCACCCCTAGCCTAGTATGAGAAATTGTCTAAGTTTCTTCTTGAGAACAAATTCACAAGAGGAACAATAGACAAGACATTGTTTCTTAGGGAAGTAAAATGCGAGATTTTGCTTTTGCAAATCTATGTCTATGATATTATTTTTGGCTCTACAGATGACAAACTTTGCAAAAAGTTTTCTAACTTGATGTAAGGTAAGTTTGAAATGAGCAGTATGGGAGAGCTGAAATATTTCATAGGACTCCAGGTGCACCAATCTGAAGATGGAATTTTCATCTCTCAGACGAAGTTCACCAAAGAGCTTCTTAAGAAATTTGGAATGGAGAGTGCAACCTCTATGAGGACTCCAATAAGCTCAAACATGTCTCTGGACAAGGATGAGAAAGGGAAACCTTTTGATGAAACCAAGTACATAAGCATAATTGGGTCCTTGCTCTACCTTACTGCTAGTAGGCCTGATATAATGTTTTCAACATGTGTTTGTGCCAGGTATCAGGTGAACTGTAAGGAATATCATTATGCCGCTGCCAAGAGGATTTTGAGATACCTTAAGAGTACACCAAATCTCGGCTTATGGTACCCGAGAAGCAATGACTTTGAACTAATTGGTTTTTCAGATGCTGATTTTGCAGGTAGCAAAGATGATAGAAAGAGTACTTCAGGAACTTGCCAGTTCTTGGGAAACAGACTCGTTTCCTTGAGTAGCAAGAAGCAAAATTGTGTTGCAATATCAACTGCTGAATCTGAGTATATCTCTGCCGGCAGTTGCTGCACACAACTTTTGTGGATAAAAAATCAGCTTGAGGACTATAACTTAAAGCTCACAGAAATCTCCATGTTCTGTGACTCCTCAAGTGTTATTGCCATAACAAATAATCCAGTCTCTCACAGCAGGACGAAGCACATTGAGCTTCGCTACCACTTCATCCGGGAACATGTAGAGAGTAAGGATATAAATTTATTATATGTCAATACTGACCAACAAATTGCAGATATTTTTACGAAGCCTCTGGACGAGACCAAGTTCAATTTCTTCAAAATGGAACTTGGAATGCTTAACAAGGAATCTTGGAGACAGGACTGTTGAAATTTTGCGAAATTGCATGAGATTTCACGTGTCAAATCTTTATCTTCTCGGACACGTCTCCGTGAAATCTTATCATTAAATTCACTTTATTGGATCTGAAGAGCCATCCGTGAAATCAGGTACGCGCCTAAACTTCTTATATATATATAAACAAAGAAAAAACAACTCTTTTATTGGACCACTCCAATAAGGGAGTTGGACATGTTCTAAATAACTTGCATCAAGTTGCTGAAGATGTTACTCATTTGAATTCTACATAAACAGCTCTTAGAATTTCTCATGATCAAGGGCTTAACTTTCTGGATGATCAAGTTGACAGGCAACTGGCCAAACTCTACACCCTCCTACATGAAGATGTCATAAAGGGGGAGGAGAGTATGGTGTCTAAGATAGAGGAGAGTGCAAGTAAGTTGATTGACTTGGATGGCAATGTATTTTCAAAGATGCAAGAGCTTCAGGAGAACATCTTGCAAAATGTTAAAGATGTCAATTGGTATACCCATGAATCAACAAGTTGGCTGTTCAAGGAAGTTGCAGGCATGCTTGGATTCACTGTTGTGGACAAAAAGTCAGATGTTCCTTCTTCAAGTGCTCCAGGTCCAAGTGCTCCAAGTTCTTCTCCTTTTTCTGGATTTCCTGTTGAGGATTTTGTTTTTGCTGAAGAAGACATCCTTGCCTTACCTACCAAGAGTTCTGGGATGATCCAGTTTTTGTTGAAGGGACTGACAGCTCCAAAGTATCTGAACCCTCTGAAAAGTCTCTAAAAAGGAAAATATTTGGTGACAAACCTTCTGCAAAGAGGTCTAATCCTTATAAAAAGATTAGAGAGTTTTATGATAGGCCACCCCCAAGGAATTTCCAAGAGAGCTGGAGTCCCACTTCCAAAGTTATTATTCTCACAACCTTCAATCTAGTCAGTAAACATCATGAAAATGTCAGTGATCACTACAGCCAGGATGAATGGAGTAAGTTCAAGAAAAGGACATCTGAAAGAAGGATTCACTTCAAGACTGGGGGAACCAAAGAAACTGCTCCTGATAAGTATTGGCCTAAACCAAAAGCCTTCTTTGAAAGAATGGAAATTGAGCAGAAAAAGAAAGCTGAGGCAGTTGAGAGAATGCTTGAAAAGCAGAAGGGCAAAGACAAATCATGAACTGCACTGATCTCTGGAATCATGTTGTTTTTTCTTTGTTTATATATATATATGTGTGAAGTTAAACATTGATTCTCTCTTTACTTATTACTGCCTGATTATTGTTTTTCTTGTTCATTATATTTTCTGTACAATTTAACTTAGTGCATAGGGTTATGACATCTTCAAATAGGGGGAGATTGTTGGGTATTGTATCCACAATTACCTGGATTTAAAGATGTCCCCTAGTGAACTAAATTGAATTGAGTATGTATTTGATGATTTCTGTTTAGATGTGTTATGACAGGTCTTAATGCTAAGTGCACACCAAAGTCAGGTTGCAATGGATCACCAAACACAGTTCTAGACAATGTAATCCCTCATTGTGTAGAACAAAGTGTTGGTCCATGTGTAATCTCTCTATTGGGGTGTACTTCATATACTCATAACTGAAGGTTTTTAAGATTGAGGAATGGAGCAGGTTTTTAGAATGAATTTTATTCTAGTCTAAGTCAATTCGTCGAGATGTGTCGTGAAGTTTCGATGAATCTCGACGAATCCAGACAAAAGCCAAATTTCAAGTTTAAAGGAGAATTTTCTGCGGCTAAGTATATTCGTCGAATGTTCTCGAGAACTCCTGACGAATTTCGACGAATGATAACAGAAGACAATTTTCAATGTTTTATCAGTGTTTTTCAAGACCAAGTCAATTCGTCGAATGTTCATGTGAAGACTCGACGAATGACGGACAGACGGATTTCAAATTTCAGTTTCATTTTTGAAAATTAGGGTTCGCCGCCATGTACAGTACACGTGGTGATCCCTCCTTGTTTGTCGCCCGAGCCATTGGAGGTCTCCCTATAAATAATTTTTTATTTTTAGGGCAAACACAAGAAAGCACCCGATTGTTAAAAAGAGAATATTTTCTAGCCGTTTCTTCCTCTCTTGCTGAACAAGTTTTCTGAGATCTAACTTCTGCGCCACTTAAGTTTCGCTAAAGATTTCTCAGATAAGAAGGCCTTTGATCAAGTTGCTGCTCTCAATATTGAAGATCTTTTCGATTTAATCAAAGGGCATATTCAGATCAGGTTTGCTGATTCACTATTCTTCCTAATCTTTGAAGATTCAAGTTTTCACTCTAAAGGAAGAAGAAGATTCAGTTTCTCCAGATCTGAAGTTAATCTCTATTGAGATTCAAAGAGAAGTTTTGTTTCAAACTTTATTTGATTCCTGTAGGAGTTTTTTACTCCGAGTTATTTTGTAGGAGTGGTTTACTCCGAGTTGTAGGAGTTGTTTACTCCGAGTTTGTAGGAGAGGTTGTTCTCCGAGCTTGTAGGAGCCGTAGTCTCTGAGTGTAGGATTTGTTGATAAATCCGAGTTTTGGTGAAGTTGCCGACGCTAGCCCGAAGTGCTAGATAGGCAGAGTGGGAGAGAGGAGTACCCACCTTTGGGGAACCTCTATAAATCTTGGGTCTCTATGCTGTGTTTTTTTGTTGTGTATGTGCAAAATTTTATTCCGCAATCGCAGTAGATATCACCTATTCACCCCCCTCTAGGTGATTTAGGTAGACAACGATTTCTTTCAGATTCTAATTCAGCCTACAATACCATGTTTCAGAGGCCACTCCAATCTACCTTCGAAGCAATCTCATCCATTCCACACTTGGCTCTGAAATTTCCGACCGCTAGCGGAACAGGGGTTGCTCGGGGTAGTCAAGAGAAAAGAAGGACGTACCACCTTGAACAAATTCAGCCAGGGCGGTTCACCGCTCTCAACATCGATAACTTCGATCTGCGAGATGACATCACATTGTAGAGAGGAGCCCACGTTGAAGGACTGGTGGATATATCTCTCTCTCCCCAAGACCCTTCCGGAACGGTGTGGATCGGATCTCTTCTTCCCCTAGAAGAAGTTGAACAGTACATGGCTCTACTGCGTGAAAACAGAGACGTCTTCACTTGGAATCCAAAGGACATGCTAGGAGTGGACCCCGGAGTGATTTTTCACTCCTTAAATATCAATCGTTCCTGCCGACCAATCATCCAGAAGAAAAGAAACTTTGTCTCCGAACGACTGCAGGCCATCGAAGAAGAAGTGGCCAAACTTCTCGAGGCAAAGTTTATCTGTGAAGCTGAATACCCAACATGGCTAGCAAACGTGGCCATGGTAAAGAAAGCATCAGGGAAATGGAGGATGTGCGTCGACTACAGCAACCTCAACCAAGCATGCCCGAAGGACAGCTTCCCGCTTCAAAGGATCGACCATCTTGTAGATGCTATAGTGGGAAATGAACTCCTCAGCTTCATGGACGCTTACACCGGGTACAATCAAATTCAAATGAATCCAATCGATGAAGAACACACTGCCTTTCGAACAGATAAAGGAGTCTACTGTTGCAAGTTGATACCCTTTGTCCTCAAAAATGTCGGGGCAACTTACCAAAGATTGATGAACAAAGTAATCAAGAACCTTATCGGGAAAACAATGGAGGTTTATGTCGATGACATGCTGGTAAAGAGCTCACGAGGAAGCAGCCACTTGGAGGACTTAGAGGAATGCTTTCAGCTTCTCCGCTTGTACAAAATGTGGCTCAATCCTAGCAAGTGTGTGTTCGGTGTTACGGCCGAAAAATCCCTTGGTTTCCTAGTAACACACCGAGGAATCAAAGCAAATCCCAAAAAGATAAAAGCTCTAGAGGACATGGTGCCCCTGAGTTCTATCAAAGAAGTGCAGCGTTTAAATAGAAAAATCGCCGCGCTCTCGTGTTTCCTGGCCCGAACAGGAGACAAGTTCCTCCCCTTCTTCAAGATCGTATGAGGGGCCCGTAACTCAAGCTTCCAGTGGATGGATGAATGTCAGAAAGCCTTCCAGGACCTCAAGCAATACCTGGCTGCACCCCCTCTCCTGTCAAAGCCTATTCCCGGGGTAGTCCTGTTCCTATACTTGGCAATATCCCCTACAGCCCTTAGTGCGGTGCTCATGAAGGACGAAAGAGGAGTTCGGCGACCAATCTATTATCTCAGCAAAATCCTCACTGACACTGAAACCAAATACTCGATAGAGAATAAAACAGCCGTAGCCCTCGTCTTCTCCGCAAAAAAAGCTTCGTTCATACTTCCAAGCGCATACAATAAAAGTATTAACATAGTTATCGTTGCGGACCATACTCCGAAAGCCCAAAGTATCAGGAAGGCTAGTTGATGCAGGCTACGCTCTCCGACACGGTTAATACGGATAAACACGGATTTTCCCTCTACGTTCCAATCCTACGTCCGCACAAATAATTATTCGTAGCCCTCAAGCTATACAATGATTATCAATTAAAGGAAAACATATGGGTCGGCAACGCCCTTAGAGATCAAATAATGGCTATAGGCCAATATTCTTTCTACCCAAATGGATCCACCCGATCCGATCGAGCAATTGTTGTACCAAAAGAGATCCACCCAAAAATTACGATTCGAAAAAAGGTAGATCTCTCCCAACAAAAATAAGACGAGGTTCGCCAATCCTCACGAACTTAAATGAAATCAAGATAAACATAAGATCGAGAGAAGAAAACCACGATAAAATCAACATTATCGAAATCAACGCAAAAGTATTCCACCACAAGATTTATCTAGAGAGAATCACAAAGGTAGAAATTTCGTTACCCCGCTTGAAATGAGATTTTCTCAAGCATATAACCGCTCAAATCGCACTTCACCGATTCCACCGGATTCACGTCGGATGGAGAGAAACTCGTCCGCCTTCCTCGCTTCACGCCGGAACGGATTTTCCCAAAGCCTCGGGATTTTGCACCTTGGCCGAAAATCTTCAAGGATGGTGGAGATTTGAGGATGTCCGATTTCTTCAAGAGAGGAGGAAGAAAATATCCTTCGAGTTGCACGTAATAGAGTGGAGGGAAAGGAGGGGGAAGGAGAAATTCGAATAGAGGAAGAGGGAGGGGGAAAAGGAGGTGGCCGAAATTTTGAGAGGAAGAGGGAGGGGGAAAATAAGGAGAAAGGAGGAGAATTCCATAATTGGATTTCAATTTCAAATTTCAAATATAATCATCATTGTTCAAATCCTTCTACATCATGGCCTATTTATAGGCTTACAAATAAAAGAGGCTACATGCATCCCAAATTAAAAACAAAACAAAACATTGTCTAAATGCACACCAACATAAAATAAAGTCCAAACAATACAACTAATAATAAAGAAAACATGACAATAATTAATTAATAATTATAGTAGAATAATTATAAATATTAATTAAATATTCATGCATCGCGGGCGGAGGTTGTAGCGGCGATGTCATTCTTCACAATGGTGCGGCGATGGCGTTCTTCAAAATGGTTGTCGCAGCGATGGCGTGCACCATGATTGTTGTCGCGACATCGTCCATCCGAGTCTTCAAATGTAATGTTGCGGCAACGATCAAAATAATGCGTCGAGTCGGCATCATCAAGGAACTGGTCACGACCATGGTCACAAAAATATGGACGGGCGTCGTCGTCATCAATCCTCCCCCACTCAAAATCACTCATCACCGATGAGTGGACAATCAGCCAACACCTCTCAGACAAAGCAGAGGTCTGTGGAACCCTTGGAAATGCGTTAGGCAAATAAGCAGAAAAAGTTTCATCATCAACATTTGACGTACCTTAAATGGAGATCGATGGAGAGAGCGATCCAGTAACAAGCTCACCCCCAAACCCATTAGAAAACTCAGTGGAACCAAACGGGCAGACAGAAAATTCAAGCGATGGAGAAACATAAGGCGTTAAATCTGAAGCATTGAAAATAAGGGAAATTCCCCAATCAGTGGGCAACTCCAAAAGATATGGGTTTTCTCCAAATTTCTTTAAGATTCGAAATAAACTAGCTCGCCGATTCGCCAACTTTTTTATTGTGCCCGAAGACAACCGTTCAGAGATGAGTCGCACCAAGACTAAATCGTCAACCTTCAAGTGAGACACTCTCTTATGTACGTTAGCATGTGATTGATAAGATGCATATTGTGTGGTTAGCGCTTCATTAATGTGCTTATGTAAATGGTGAACATTGTTGGAGCCTATGTTCCGCATCTCTTGGTTTGAGAATAACAAATACTGTGTTGTATTTGATCTTGTATTTTGTGTGTTTATAGTATCCAGGTTGTACGGGAACTATAGCTACACATCCCTATGAGTAGTATACTGAATGGAGGTGAATCTTTGGAAAGAGAGCTAATGCCCCGCGTTAGTTGTTAACGCCCCGCGTTAACTTCCGTTGAGAAGGAATTCGTCGAGAAAAATGCCGTAGAGAACGAATCCGTTGAGAAGCCAGAGACAACGCCAGGCGTTAGGTCTTAATGTTGGGCCCTAGCCGCTCGACGAAACTGCTTTTGATGAAAATGTCGTTCGACGAAATGAGAAGGCCGCTCGATGAAAATGTTGTTCGACGAAATGAGAAGGCCGCTCGACGAAACTGCGTTCGACGAAAAGGCCGTTCGATGA
Organism: Dactylorhiza incarnata; assembly: GCA_033032865.1. Taxonomy (NCBI): domain Eukaryota; kingdom Viridiplantae; phylum Streptophyta; class Magnoliopsida; order Asparagales; family Orchidaceae; genus Dactylorhiza; species Dactylorhiza incarnata. The sequence goes on from JAWHQI010000005.1 coordinate 546,852, forward strand.
ATGTTGGGAAAATGATTTCTCTTAACCCCTGAAAATGAGTTGAACATGAATTCTAAGAAAGAAAAATCAAGGTTAAGTAAATATGCGTCGAATAGTATTCGACGCAACGTCGAAGTGGTGTCGACGTTCCGTCCAGAATGAGTCAAAGTAACTTTAAGAAGAATTCGATGTATTCTATGTCGACGTAGCTCTGACTTCTAGTCGACGCATCTTGTGAAGTCGACGCACCTCAGTCGACGCACCTTCCTTATTCTCCTCTCGACGCTCAGCCAGGACGAATTCAACGCTTACGTTGAATAGTAATCGACGCACGTCAATTTCTATGTTTAATTCAAAAATCGCCAGATCTCTTTCCTTCTTTTATAGATCTGATTTATATGGAATCAATTTATTCTTTATAGCCGTTCTGAATCATTATTTTCCTCTAATGGATTCTTGGCTAATTTGATTAAATCCATTATGGACATTATTTGAAATCAGAATAAATTCTTTCCTTCTATTTATATAACTATTATGGAAATATTTCTATCTTTCTATTTCTCTGTCTGCTAATCAATTATCCTCCTATAGTATTTTTTGAATGGACAGAGCTATAAAATAACAAGGAGGTCGGCAGAGAACAAAACGATAAGTGATCCACCATATACATATTGAAAAAGAGGAAAAGCTCCCAAGTGAAAAAGAGAGAGAATTGAGAAATAGTCCTGCAGCAACCATCAAGCTTCCATCATCTCCTGCTTCTGAAGCCATTCTGCTGCAAACTCTGATAGCTCTCATAAAAGAGAGAAAAGGCTTACAATCTCCTTCTCACTATAGAAGAGAGATTTCATTCACTACTTCCTGTGCTTCCAATCTTCTTGCTATGAAGAAGATTCTTTCTTGTCTTAAATACTCCTTCTTCTTTTTCTTATTTCACTTTCACATATTGTAAACGAGTTTTTAGAATCTCTCTTCAAAAAATTCAGTTGTACTGGTTCTAAGAGTCTCCTTTTCAAAAGACTCAGTTGGTTCTAAGAGTCTCCTTATCAAAAGACTCAGGGTGGTTCTAAGAGTCTCCTTAACAAAAGACTCAGTGCAAGATAGTGATTTCCTACCAAGGGGGTAGAAGAGTGGACTACCCAAAATTTGGGTAACCACTATATTTCTTTGTGTTGTGCTGTGATTTTTCTTCTTGCATTTATTTTCTTTACTTGTTTAATTCTTGTTGGTGTGTGGGAAGCACTAATCTGTGATCACTACACACATATATATATATATAATTATTAACTTTGCACAAAAATATTTTAAATCTCTATTCACCCTCTAGAGAATTCTAGTGAGGTTAACTGTGCACTTTCAATTGGTATCAAAGCGAGGTTGATCTAAGAAGGATAACTCCTTGATCAAAAAGATCCTATCTCTCTTATATTTATATATATATATTTCTAAAATTTATTTTTCACATGGCACAAATCAAAGATTATGCTTCCACCAGACCACCAATGTGCAATCTTGAAAAGTTTACAGTTTGGAAAACAAGAATTAGGATTTATATGAATTCTATTGATGAAGAATTATTTAATGTTATCTTGACAGGTCCTCCCAAGCCTTATAGAAAAGACTCAAGTGGTGAAGTGACTCAAACACTTGTCCCAAAGGCTGAGTGGACAGTTGAACAGAAGAAGGCAGGAACATGTGATGCAAAAGCTGTAAATATTTTGGTCTCAACCCTCTCTGATGAAATCTTTCAAAGGGTTGTTGATTGTGAATCAGCCAAAGAAATTTGGGAGGCTCTCATAAAGATGGTAGAAGGAAGTGCTGATGAAAGGAAAGATAGGAAGGCTCTATTGATCTCTCAATATGAGAACTTCCAAAAGAAGAATGAAGAAAGCATCTCTGAGATGTATGACAGATTCAGTCTGATCATCAATCAACTAAGGGACTTGGATAGAGAAATCTCTCTCACAGAGATCAATGACAAATTGTTGATGAGTCTCCCAAGTACATGGGACTCAAGGATATGGGCAATAAGAGACACAAGAGGACAAAGGGAAATTTCAACAGATGCTCTCTTAGGAAAACTCAGATCCTATGAGCAACTGCTGAAAACCAGAGAAGAGAAGAAGAGAAGAGAAAACACCCCAACTTCTTCAAAAGACAGGAGCATTGCATTAAAAGCAACAGAAGAAGGAAGCTCTGTCACTGAAGAAGAACTATTCAGTTTCCTGGCCAGAAAATTCAAGAAATGGGTCAGAACAGATGGATCAAGAAGGAGAGATTCAAAACCAAGGTATGACAAAACTCATACTAAAGAAATTATTTGTTATTCTTGCAGGAAACCTGGACATATTGCCCCAGAATGTCCAGAAAATGCTGAGACAAAGAAAGATCTGAAAAAGAAAGATCTCAAGAAAAAGGGGAAGAAGAAAGAAAGAGGCTTTATTGTAGAAGCCTGGAGTGAAACAGACTCTGAGGACAGCTCCTCTTCTAAGAGTGACAATGAAGAGCCTAAGCAAGAAGACCTATGCTTAATGGCATTTGAAGGCTCAAAGAAAGATGATGGTACCAACTCATGGAGTGAGGCAGGATCAGAAGAAAGCATATCTTCTGAAGATAAAAGAGAAAATAGCCTTATTCTCATAGAGGAATCTGAGGATAAGGATGAGGTAAGCATTTTTGATGAAATAGATTTTCAAAGTGATAATTTCAGAAATGATTTTATGGGAATGTGTCTAGATCAACTAAAAGCTAAACAAGAAATTAAGGATCTAAAAGAACAAATTAATATGGCTAAAAACCAGAGAAATAGAGAAGATAAATGCTCTAAAATTTATGAATTAAGGGCTAACATCATAGAAAAGGAAGTAGAAAGGGCTAGAATAGAAAACCAGCTCCTTAAGGATAAGGTGTCCCAGGCAAAAGCTTTTGAAGAATCAATAAAAATGAGAAGCCAAACTCTCAAGGAAATCACTGAACAACAAACAAGGAGACATAAAAATCTTGGTCTAGGGGCTGGTCCCTCAACCAGCCAAATTCCATCCAACAAACCTGCTTGGATGATCCCTGTAAAATTCACCAAACCCATCAAATCAAACCAAGAAAAAGACTCACTAAATAAGGAAGAAGACTCCCTCAAGGAAATAAAACAATTTGATGAAACATCATATTATTCAGCTGATGACTCTCAAACTTCATCTGAAGAAGCAACTAAGCCAAAAGAAACAATACATAAAAGAGCAAAATCAGAAAAAGGGAAAAAGAAAATTTATGAAGATACAGTTACGTCGACTTCATATCGACGCATGAGTGATAGTGCGTCGAATTCTACTCGACGCAATCTCTCAGATGCCTCGACCTCAACTCGACGCTTGAATAAAAGTACGTCCACATCAAATCGACGCAACTTTGTTCATGCATCGATACCAGATCAACGCAATCTGGAGAAAGCACCGAATATAAATCAACGCAACTATCAACATACGTCGAATAGATATCGACGCATAAAAACTCAGAGCAACTTAAATGCCTATCCTCCAAAAACCTTCCATCTTAACCCCTATTCAGGACCTATTCATCCTAATCATGATTTCTATCCTAATCAACACCTCTATCCTAACCAAACTTTCTATCCTAACCAAAATTCCCATCTAAATCAAACTTTCTATCCTGATCAACACTTTTATCCCTCTCTAAACTCAAATTCTCACAATACTAAGATAATCAAGTGCTACATATGTAATAAAACTGGCCACCTTGCCAAACAATGTTGGCACAATCAATCAAACTATCTGTGAAAATTAGTCCAAGACTAACTTAGAAACCTTTAGGATTAGGAAGAAATAAAAAGAAATAAACACCTAGAATTTTTTATGAAAATTAAAAGTCACGTCGACTTCTAATCGACGCACCGTCGATGACTCAACTTAATAATTAAAATTGACGCATCCGTCGACTACAATCTACGCATACGTCGATACGAAACCCTAGCATCTTAACGCGGGCTGTATCGACGCTTACGTCGAATTCCACTCGACGTAACGTCAATTTCATGAAAACGAGCGGCAATGCTAAAATATTTTCGGTCACATCCACTGAAGTACCGAATAAGCCTCGAATAGTGTCGCATTTCGATGTTTCACCTAACTTAAAAAGACTCTTCAGTTAGAAACCTTCACTACTCTGCATCCTTCATCCTTCTTGCTCCTCAGTCCAGATGATTTCTTCCTCTCTCTCTCTCACTAACCTAAAATGGCTCCCAAGACCAACTCTGGTTTCGACATTGACCTTGCATCTTTCCAAGCCACCGCAGAAAACTACAAGAGCATCATTGCTCTATTCACTGAAGCTGGACTAGATAAGCTCATCTCTACAAGATGCAAGCTCCTGGAAACAGAGCTCACAGAGTTGATGACTCATGTTCAGATATCTGAACAAGGATAAATCCAAGGAACAATCCATGAGACACCTGTCTCAATATCTGCAGAACACATTAGGACAACCTTTGATCTTCCATCAGGTACACCCTAATATTATTTTTGTTCAAAGCAAATAGGGAAAGAAAATCAGCTTCTAAAGAATAACTAAATAAGTCTTCATTACTCCCTTATTAGGTGATGAATCTATAGACCTCACACCTGATGAAATCAAGCATCTGCTAACCACCATGAAGTTTTCAAAGGATAAACCAATCCATCTAAAGAAAATAGACTTTTCTGAGGAGTACAGACTGCTAGCAGATATAGTAGGAAAAATCCTGCTATGCAAGACCTCAGCCCATGATGCAGTGCCCAAGTAGCAACTGAATATCATGGGGGCCCTGGTACTGAAGAAGAAGGTGGACTGGGCCACATGCTTGCTCAAGATGATAAGCTCTAAATACTCACACAAAGAAAATGCATATATGAGGATTATGAGTCAAGTACTCTTCCACTCCTTCTCTGACCTATGTAGGTCAAAAGGAATCCCTATTCCTCCAGGGAAAAGGATGTAAATAGCTCTATTCTCCAAATGGACCAGGCAAATCCCTAAGCCTGGTTCCATTCCTGAAAAGACTCCATCTCCTCCTAACTCTCCTGTTCATCCATCTCCTCCTCCTTCTCCTCAAAGAGACAATCCTTCTCTACCACCATCATCTACTCCATTAGTCTCTACCACTCTCACAACTCCTACTCTACCTACCTCTTCCCAAACACCTGCTCAAACAGCAGTTTCTCCATCTCTTCCTCCTCATACTTTCTCATCCTCTTCACCTCATTTATCACCCACACCTCATGTATCAACTATCTTCTCTCCAGCTTCATCACCACCTCCACCACTCTCTCCTCATCACCAACCACAACATGAACCATCTGCATCCACTGAAGCTCTCCTCACTCAGTGTATTGCATAAGCAGCTCAAACATTCCAAGCAATGCAGGATGAGCACTGTTCCCAGATTCATTTCTCCATCCTCTAAAGACCTCTCTCTCTTCCTCTAAAGTAACCAGGTCTTTCTTAACCTCCTTGGCCAAGAAGGTCAAGAAGGGGGAGAAGCTAGATGAAGAGAAGCCCTCCACTCCTAAATCTCTCTCCCACAAGTCACCTTCTACCTCAAAAACTGATAGTCTTGCACTGCTCAAGACAATTGGAAATGAGATAGTACCTGAGCTACATTCTGAAGAACAAATAATAGAGGTACTCAATATAGCAAGAGAAGATGCAAGTCAAATGGTACTATTATAAGGGGAGGCAAGCAGGGTAGAAAATGAAGCTGAAAAGGAAGATGTGGCAGATGGTGAGAAAGATAAAGATAAAGAAGCTGAAACTCAGGGGGAGCTAGGTACTGTGATAGTTAAAATAGTAGCTCAGGAGCCAGGTACTGCTATGACTGAAGCTGAAACTGAAAAAGAAACTGAAGAGGCAGAAGTAGAAGCAACCAAGGAAGCTCCATCCCAGGGGGAGCGAACTGATGTAACTCAGGGGGAGCTGAGTGAACTACCTGGTGCTGAGAAGGAGCAACCCCCCTCTCTTAAAACAGTTGTATTCACTAGGAAAAGGAAGACTCCTCCTACCCCTCCTGAAATGCCTTAAAAACAATGACTGATATATCTATGGTTGAATACTGATTGATCTGAACATAAAGTTTGTTTATAAGATCTCCTTTTCTAATTTTTCTTCTACTTGCTTAAATGCTTTGCTGTGATTGATCAATATGCTGATACAATTTCTCTATAAATAGGGTTAAGACAAATAGGGGGAGATTGTTGGGTAAATGATTTCTCTTAACCCCTGAAAATGAGTTGAACATGAATTCTAAGAAAGAAAAATCAAGGTTAAGTAAATATGCGTCGAATAGTATTCGACGCAACGTCGAAGTGGTGTCGACGTTCCGTTCAGAATGAGTCAAAGTAACTTTAAGAAGAATTCGACGTATTCTATGTCGACGTAGCTCTGACTTCTAGTCGACGCATCTTGTGAAGTCGACGCACCTCAGTCGACGCACCTTCCTTATTCTCCTCTCGACGCTCAGCCAGGACGAATTCGACGCTTACGTCGAATAGTAATCGACGCACGTTGATTTCTATGTTTAATTCAAAAATCGCCAGATCTCTTTCCTTCTTTTATAGATCTGATTTATATGGAATCAATTTATTCTTTATAGCCGTTCTGAATCATTCTTCTCCTCTAATGGATTCTTGGCTAATTTGATTAAATCCATTATGGACATTATTTGAAATCAGAATAAATTCTTTCCTTCTATTGATATAATTATTATGGAAATATTTCTATCTTTCTATTTCTCTGTATGCTAATCAATTATCCTCCTATAGTATTATTTGAATGGACAGAGCTATAAAATAAAAAGGAGGTCGGCAGAGAACAAAACGATAAGTGATCCACCATATACGTATTGAAAAAGAGGAAAAGCTCCCAAGTGAAAAAGAGAGAGAATTGAGAAATAGTCCTGCAGCAACCATCAAGCTTCCATCATCTCCTCCTTCTGAAGCCATTCTGCTGCAAACTCTGATAGCTCTCATAAAAGAGAGAAAAGGCTTACAATCTCCTTCTCACTATAGAAGAGAGATTTCATTCACTACTTCTTGTGCTTCCAATCTTCTTGCTAGGAAGAAGATTCTTTCTTGTCTTAAATGCTTCTTCTTCTTTTTCTTATTTCACTTTCACATATTGTAAAAGAGTTTTTAGAATCTCTCTTCAAAAAATTCAGTTGTACTGGTTCTAAGAGTCTCCTTTTCAAAAGACTCAGTTGGTTCTAAGAGTCTCCTTATCAAAAGACTCAGGGTGGTTCTAAGAGTCTCCTTAACAAAAGACTCAGTGCAAGATAGTGAATTCCTACCAAGGGGGTAGAAGAGTGGACTACCCAAAGTTTGGGGAACCACTATATTTCTTTGTGTTGTGCTGTGATTTTTCTTCTTGCGTTTATTTTCTTTACTTGTTTAATTCTTGTTGGTGTGTGGGAAGCACTAATCTGTGATCACTACACACACATATATATATATAATTATTAACTTTGCACAAAAATATTTTAAATCTCTATTCACCCCCCCCCCCCCCCCTCTAGAGAATTCTAGTGAGGTTAACTATACACTTTCAACGAACTTTGAAGGGGAACGAAACTCAACGCTAGCGTTGACTCTTAACGCCCGCGTTGAATCCACAAACTGCAATGATCTTGACGGTTGTGCAATTTCAGCCACGATAGTGCACGTTCACTAACATCGGCGTTAACTCTTAATGCCACGCGTTAGCTCCCGTGGCTATTTAAAGTACAGCCCCTCTCATTCTATATGAGATGATTTTAGAATTCCAATAATTTGAAGAGAGGTTCGTGTACAGCAATTATGAGATCTCTCTTGGGCTATCATGATGATCTAAAGAGGATTTTGAAGGAGAAGGTATACAACGCATATCCCATACGAAGGACGATCATTTCAAGAACGCCAACATCTACATCGACTTCGTCTTCACCTTCAGAATTTCTAAGGGGGTTTCTCTTTATTTATCTTGTAATCTTTTATTTTTTTCTTTTGTATTTTGTGTGGAGAAATCGTTCGGTGAGAACGTCGAATTCCGGGAAGGATTCTGTGGGTAAATTCACTTTGTGTTGGCGACTAGGTCCTTATGAGGCTTAGAGGGTAATTCGTCGCCTTGTGCGTGGTGACTAGGTCGAGGGTAGATCTAGGGGGTGGTTAGAGGCCTTATCTGGGGATAGATAGGCTATAGCCAACCGGTCCTTGGGAGAAGGACCGGTGAAACAACAAAAAGTGTTTTTACATATTCTCGCCTTGATTTCTAGCGTTATAGAAATTAAATATTTGTGTATTCAATTTATTATGAAATAAAATCATGTCTTTCAATGTTCTATTCAATTGATTTTATTTCCTCTTCAAGAATGTTTTAATTTATATTTTCATCAAAGTATTAAAATTAACATTTATGTAATTATCTTTGAAATACAATAATCGTTTTCATTATCTCTGATTTTCTGGAATTGTATTTCATTTAAGATTTCATAAGTAAAATCACTGTGACAATCTTTTTCTTCTAAGGAATTTTTTCTGGAGAGCTAACGCCCAGCGTTAACACTTAACGCCAGGCGTTAGCAACAGTTAACAAAAAGTTTTGTTTCTATTGTTTAAAAAGGAATCTTCAATATAATCTTTTCAGAGAAATCGAAATATATTTTCTTATAAAATATTCCTAAACTTTTGTCACAAACTCTGATAAATTTAATTAAGATTTAAATTCCATAAAACCCTTATTCACCCCCCCCCCCCTCTAAGGGCGCTGTAAGATCCAACACGTGGTATCAGAGCATTGGTTATTCCAATTCGGCTTCACAACCGGGAATAATGGCGCTTCATGATCTCGCATCTTCTAGAGGGGATAATTTTTATGAAAATGAAAAATCATTATGTCCACCATTATTTATGGGTGAAAATTATAATGGGTGGAAAACACTTATGGAAAAATTTCTTAAAACTTTGGATATTGAAGTTTGGAATATTACAATTAAAATGCCCCCAAATATTTTAAATAAAAATGAAATGTTTTTAAATGTCAAATCAATGAATAGTCTATATTGTGCATTAGATCAAAATACTTTCAAACTTATTTATACACTTCCTAATGCTTATGAAGTTTGGAAATTTCTTGAGAATACTTATAGTCTTCCTTCCATAGATGATGAACGAGAGGAATTCCTTATGGATCAAAGGGAAGAAATCGACGTGGACTCATTCTTGGAGGAAGATTAATCTAAGAGAGAAACAATATTGAACTTAATTGATGGCAAAACATCAAGCAAAAGAGAAGATGGAAACTATAGCAAGGTATGAAAATCTAAATCTTCTCTTTTTGTAACTAATTCTATTTCTACATTTCGTGTGCTTAAATTTGCTAAATGTAAAATTTCAAAGTTGAAACATGCTAATTCCAAATTATGTTCAGAAAATAAAAATTTAAAAGCAAACGCTAAAGTAGAATCTTATATTGATGTTTCAAATTCTCATTCATTCTCTTTAATTAAAAATGCTAAACCTTGTTTTGATTATAATACTTTTAAAGAAGAACTTAAGGTTTTGGAAAAAGGTCTTTTAACTTCAAAAGAGCATAATGAAAAATTGATAAAAGAAAATGATAATATAAAGGATAAACTAGAATCATTAAAAATGTTTATTCAAAATTTTTCATATAAGAAAAAATCTATTATTTGTAGTTTATCAAATTATCAAAAGTCTAAAAACTTAACTTCATATTATAAGAGTATGTCTATAAGAAAGAGTGGAAATGAAAATCATCAAAATAAGAACCAATCAAATATATTGTAACCCACTTTTTCAACATTCAATTCTTAAGAAAGACCATCACTCTTATAAACTCTCAAAGAATCCATATAATAAAATTCATTATGATTATCAACATCAATGTATTTTGAAAAATAATTTGAATAAACATAAATCTCAAATGAATTATTTTTCAAACAACTATCATCCCACAAAAATGTCAAATAATCATAATATGAATTTAAAAGATAAACAACCAAAGTATGAATGGAGGCCCAAAATTAAAAATGAAACACTAACTCCACTTGTAAAGGCTCATTCATCACTAACTCTCCAAAAGCCAACACGATGTATTTGGGTACCCAAAGGAACCATCACACTTGGTCCCCTTTGGATACCTAAATCTCTCTTTCACTAGGAATCATCGTATTGCATGAAGTAGAAATAAATTAAAAATGAAATATCAAAACTCTACTTCATGATATGCTTAATTGCTTTTGCTTTTGTTTATTTTTTATTTTTGAGCCAACACATTATGATCACTTTATATATCATGAGATATGACTTTCATTTTAAGCCTAATGTTTAACAAATCAAATTGAATCAACATAAAGTCATAATTTGTAAGTGATCTATCTTTCCTTTTTCTATGTTTTATCCTTGTTAAATCCATTGCCTTTAAATGTCTTATAATATCATTATAAATTAAATGCTAAATTTGCTAAATGATATTATCAAGACTAATGAAATTACTTTAAAAATTGGATTTAAATGGACTTTTAGGGGTCTTAGGCTAAAATATTAAATGCACAACTTTTGGCATATTTGTCTATTTTTCGTTGCTGCATATAATAGCCCCTATATTTAAAATCATAATCGAGAAAAATCAGAATCAAATAATATAAAAAACAATATGTTTTAAATCAAATATTATAAATCTGTTGTTAACGCCAGGCGTTATCACTAACGCTGGCGGTAGCATATTTTCCTAAAAATTCTTATTTCTCTAATTATTATTTTTCTGAAAAATTATTTTACTATCATTATCTTCTACTTTCAAATATCTTGTATTTGTTTTGTCTAATTTCTACAAATTAAAATCAAATTGAAAAATTACAAAAAAGATGAATATGATTTCAATCACCACCATGATCTATGCTAAAATTCACTATAATCATATATCATAATTCATGATCCATCAAGACCTATCTTAAATCAACTAATTCTATCAACCTTAGGAATTATGAAATATATGATTGCAATTGGTATTATAGTTTCATATCTTGTTTTGTGTGTGTGATGTGCATCTCTATTGTTTGCATATATCTCATTATCTTTAGACCTATGAATTAACTTGATATCAACAAGATAAAATCAAATAGAATTGTCACTTCTTTCTAGGTCTATGAAAATTCAAAACTCTATGTTTGAATACATGCAATTCAATTATATATTTGTCCATTTTTACTTAGCTTTGCACCTTGTTGTCGTAATTCATCATACTAGCATCATCACTTACCATTGGTAGAAATCAATGTCCATGCTAGTTATATATCTTGCAATGCTAAAGTAAATTATATTACTAGAATATGAAAATCATAATTTCCTTTGTAGTTATTTGCATGAATAAAAATTTTCTAAATGGATTTAAAATAAGCAATCTTCGATATAAGTGTAAATCCAAAAATAATCATGCAATTATACCATAGTGAATATATTTAAGGCATACACGCTTAGTATATCCATAATCATTAACCCATAACTTGTGTCTCACAATAGCGAGGGGGTAGGATTGTGTGCATTAGAGACCTAACCTCTAAGTCATGTCTTGTCCTTAACCGGGGAGGGTTCCAGTAGGGCCTTGCGAGGCACTGGGGGTAAAGAGTGCTAGGTTGAGCGTCGTCTTTTGTATGCATATGGGATTAACACCCCAACCTATGGCATGTGTGTAGCTCCTCATGCCCATCCATCACTTAGTACGGGGCTAGAGTGTAGTCATGTTGCTAAGGTATCTTGATCTTACATATACTTATATTATATTCATTGCATGAACATTATCTCACTCTTTATACATAAATCATGCATATTTGTTTTTGTTCTAACATTGCATCGTGTGCTTGCATATTTTATTATTTTGAGCTTTAATGATTTTACAAAACACAAGTATTTGAAAAATCACCAAAAACATGCTAAAAGAGCATTCAAATCTAATCAATATACTCTGAAATTTCAACTGAAGGAAGCCCTCTTTATAATACAAATGAATTTTGAAAAACATTTTTCAAAAAATCAAGAAATGCAGTTTTGTTTTGGCGTTAAGAAGTTAACGCCTGGCGTTAGCTCCTTTGCTCCAAAATATTTTTTTTGTTTTGAATAATTTCTGGTATTATTTTAATGTTTTGTGTGTGTTTTATTTCTCTGTTTGTAAAAAGTTTTCTATCTTTTTATTTCCTTTAAAACAAAATTGTATTTCTTTTCAAAAAAAAATGTATTTTCTCATGCATTATTTTGGGTTTATTTCTCTGGCATAGAATATCATTTACTGATTGCGCTAAAAAGACTTCTATGTTTTCTAGAGAATATATATAAAAATATACAAAATTACAAAACAATTTCAAAGAACAAAAATATGTTTTTCTCTTTATGTGTGTTTATTGTTTTGTGCATATATACAAATTCAAAAATTTATAAAAACTGATTGTTATTCATTGCCATTGTCAAGGATGATTAATTATATCAATTAAAGATTAAATACAATGTTTAATTTAACTTTCAAGTTTCTTAAAAAAACATTGTTTTGTATTTGTCATGCCTTGAAAATTATCGTGTTATCTGCAATGAAATTGATTGTAGATATACACGTGTAGAAATGCTTAGCATGCCTCTAAGTATGAGTAATGTATTATGTTTGATAATGATTTATTCACTCACTTATTTTTGATAATCTACATATGTTTACAATCTTATACTTGCATGATTGTGTAGTGTAATAACACAAATAATTAAAATGCATAAATAGATTACCTACACAACATTGAATTTATTATTACAATTCTTTGTCTTTCATGCACTTATTCTATAGAGAAATGTGGTTTAAAATATTATGTTTGCAAAACAAGTGAATTCGGAGTCCTTAGTCACTAAACTAAAAAGCAAATAATAAATGACAAGGAAAACTCCACCAAGCACTACTCACCCTCCTGATAAGTCTTAATGAGCATTGTGAGGTTGAGCACCTTGGCTAAAGAATTGTAAAGTGTCTTGTAGCAAACAATTTATACACCACTTCTCTTAGTACACCGGATCACAAAAAATTGAAATTAAAGCTAAAAAGTATAAAAGTGATCCCCAAGCACTACTTTGCACCCTGATAAGTCTTAATAAGCATTGTGTGTGCAGAACACCTTGGTAGCTGTACTCTTTATTTATGTGCATTGAAATATTGTGGACGTAATATTATTTGTGTATTTTAATGTTATGTTATTTCATTATATATGGCATGTGTCTTTGATTGATTCACTTGTATACTTTATCAAAACACACTTATTGTACACATCATTATCTTTCATAAAACTTCTACTCATGAGAATTGGATCATAATGCTCATCTACTTAAATCTCTACAAACTTAAGTAAATGCACTAGATAACAAAGCATGATCGCTACAATGTTTATGTTTACTTGAAATGCAAATTTGATTACATTATAGTCTTTGTATCTTTTCTTGATATCATCAAATCATGCTTGCAATTTTATCCTAATGAAATAGCATCTCTTGAATCTATAACTCAAACATCAACTTTTCAAATTTAAAACTATTATCCTTTATATGATTTTATCTTCTAAAAATGATGTTTATGTTTAAGAGTGCTTATTATATTCTTCTACTAAGTTTACCACTTATGCTCATTCATGTCTATTATTTTTAACATCGTGGTTTTTCTTTTCAACAAGTGGTATCTTAAAATAGAATGTTTTCTTTAACATGTTAGCAATGTTGCTTACTACTATATGTTCCATCATGGTTATATTTTTCTCAACAAGTAGTATTTAATAAGCTTTTGATTGCATCCTATTTTTCTTCTCGACATAGAACATATTACTCCTTTTTGCACACTCTCACCTAAGCCCTCTTTTGATACTACCAAAAGGGGAGAATAAATTACATAAATCTAATGTTTAGGTGGAGTACATTATAATGATTTCAAACTCAAAGAAAGTATCTTTGTAGGGGGAGTAATCATATAGGAGGTGCATACACTGTCATATGCTCGATCATGACAATCCTTCAATAAGTGGTTCCTAATAAATCTTAGTAGATATACACTCATCCCTACCCACTTTTGCTAATAACAAAGGGGGAGAAGAAATTGAGAAATCTAGTCAAATAGATATTTAGGGGGAGTAAATTATAAGAGAACACTTATGTACGGGGAGGACTTCAAATAGAAAGAGTATGCATTATCGCTATCAAATCTATCACGCTCTTTTAACCTGTTATTCATGCATATCTTATCATTGCACTTATCTATAAACACAAATGGTCTTAATCTCACTAATTTCTCATACAGGTATTTGTTATTATCAAAAGGGGGAGATTGTTGGAGCCTATGTTCCGCATCTCTTGGTTTGAGAATAACAAATACCGTGTTGTATTTGATCTTGTATTTTGTGTGTTTATAGTATGTAGGTTGTACAGGAACTATAGCTACACATCCCTATGAGTAGTATACTGAATGGATGTGACTCTCTGGAAAGAGAGCTAACGCCCCTCGTTAGTTGTTAATGCCCCGCATTAACTTTTGTTGAGAAGGTATTCGTCGAGAAGAATGCCGTCGAGAACGAATCTGTTGAGAAGCCAGAGACAACGCCAGGCGTTAGGTCTTAACGCTGGGCGCTAATCATTCGACGAAACTGCGTTCGACAAAAATGCCATTCGACGAAATGAGAAGGCCGCTCAACGAAAATGTCATTCGACAAAATGAGAAGGTCGGTCGACGAAACTGCGTTCGACGAAAAGGCCGTTCGACGAACTTTGAAGGAGAACGAAACTCAACGCTAGCGTTGACTCTTAACGCCCGCGTTGAATCCACAAACTGCCACGATATTGACGGTTGCGTGATTTCAGCCACGACAGTGCACATTCACTAATGTTGGCGTTAACTCTTAACGCCACGCGTTAGCTCTCGTGGCTATTTAAAGTACAGCCCCTCTCATTCTATATAAGATGATTCCAGAATTCCAATAATTTGAAGAGAGGTTCGTGTACAGTAATTAAGAGATCTCTCTTGGGTTATCATAAAGATCTAAAGAGGATTTTGAAGGAGAAGGTCTACAATGCATATCCCATACGAAGGATGATCGTTTCAAGATCGCCAACATCTACATCGACTTCGTCTTCACCTTCAGAATTTCTTGGGGAGTTTCTCTTTACTTATCTTGTAATCTTTTATTTTTTTCCTTTTGTATTTTGTGTGGAGAAATCGTTCGGTGAGAACGTCGGATTCTAGGAAGGATTCTGTGGGTAAATTCGTCTTGTTTTGGCGACTAGGTCCTTCTGAGGCTTAAGGGGTAATTCGCCGCCTTGTGCATGGCGACTAGGTCGAGGGTAGATCTAGGGGGTGGCTAGAGGCCTTATCTGGGGATAGATAGGCTATAGCCAACCGTTTCTTGGGAGAAGGACCGGTGAAACAACAAAAAGTGTTTTTACATATTCTCGCCTTGATTTCTAGCGTTATAGAAATCAAACATTTGTGTATTCAATTTATTATGAAATAAAATCAAGTCTTTCAATGTTCTATTCAATTGATTGTATTTCCTCTTCAAGAATGTTTTAATTTATATTTTCATCAAAGTATTAAAATTAACATTTGTGTAATTATCTTTGAAATACAATAATCATTTTCATTATCTCCGATTTTCTGGAATTGTATTTCATTTAAGATTTCATAAGTAAAATCACTGTGGCAATCTTTTTGTTCTAAGGAATTTTTTCTGGAGAGCTAACGCCCAGCATTAACACTTAACGCCACGCGTTAGCAACAGTTAACAAAAAGTTTTGTTTCTATTGTTTAAAAAGGAATCTTCAATATAATCTTTTCTGAGATATCAAAATATATTTTCTTATAAAATATTCCTAAACTTTGGTCACAAACTCTGATAAATTTAATTAAGATTTAAATTCCATAAAACCCGTATTCACCCCTCCTCTAAGGGCGTCGTAAGATCCAACAAACATGAGAGGCAACATCCTGTGCAAATTGACTTGACTTATAAGATGGGAGTAGCGTAATCAAGTCAAGTGGCATTGGTGCCTTATATCCATGCATGAGTACAAGCGGCGCAAAATCGGTAAAATGATTTGGCGGATTGTTATCAATGAGTTGGCATGTGAGATAGTCTTTAATTATCTTGTGAATGTGAACGTGTAAATGTGACAAACAAAATGTTTTCTCCACTAACATATTGGTCTTATTACCACCAAGAAAAAGATTCACGAACAATCTCTCTATTCTCCATCAAACTTAGCGTGAGTTTCAAAATGATTTGCTTGCCATTAAAGTTTATCTCATAAATATTAGCTTTTCCAAAAATTGTCACATTATGATCATAAAACCATGGATGTCCAAGCAACACATGGCAAGCGTCCTTCAGAATCACACAACACCACAGACTAGTCATAACAAGTTCGTGTCCAAAATTATAATCCGCTAATCGCGTCAAAGGTTCAGGAGGGAGGGTTGGTGAAATCGCATAAATTGAACCCGGGAGAAAATTTAAGTCGTATTGATTTTCCTGTAACGGTGGCAACCTCAAAACAAGTTCCTCCGGGTTTGCACCCTTTAGGTCATCCAAAAGTATCCTTCCCTCACTAGCTAACTCTTTCAATGCACTAGGTACGTCCTCCAAATCAGAATCCTCAGACAATTCTAAAACTGGATCAGAGGGGAGGTCCTCGTCCATTTCACTAGGGTAACCAAACTCCTCATCGTCGCTAAGATCTTCCTTAACAACGACATTGCCCTCAGCGGTAGGCTCAGTCAAGGGCACATACTCAGTATTGTCAGAGGGTTCAAAAACTATTTCAGGAAGTTCGGGAGGAGATATTCCCGACGCATTGGGTGTAGAAATTATGGGAGGACCCTCACTAACCGGAATACTCTCACCGTGTGGGCTCATGGCATCCCTAGACGTAATGACAACCGAGTTCGAGTCAGTGGACAAGAAATTACCCTTATTTTTCAGGGATAACTGAGGGGGAGGTCCTATGATGGACTTGTCCTTCTGAAAAGAACGAGACTTGGACTTGTGAGCAAGATGCTTCTCAATATCCAACGCGGCAATATAGGTGGTACTTAAATGTGTGTGTCCATAATGAAGGAGTTTACCTTGAATGTCGGGGTTAAGCCCCTTACGAAACCGTGAAAGGGTGACCTCAGACATCTCCCTTACATAGCACCTAGCCATCATGTCCTTCAGGAGGCCCATGTACTCCATAACCGATCGATTCCCTTGTCTAAGGGAAGATAACTCATCAAACATTTGCGTTCGATGGTATGCAGACAGAGGAGGGGTTCGGTTGGCCGAAAGTTGGGCTACCATTTCTCGAATCTCCCCCAGTTGTTGATTCATCTCAAGTCGAAAATCATCAACCAGCGAGTGGTTTCGATTTGGTTGTCGTACGTCATGAGGCAAAGTTGGGGCGTGATTAGCCATAACTTTAGCATGTCTTGAGCCATACTCTGAGTGAGTAGGAGTGTACTCGGGACCAGAACTAGTGGGCATGCAATGATAGAAAAATTTTGAATCTGAACTAGACAAATTTATAAAAGATGATTTTATTCCTGCTTAGCAACTAGGGTAAGGAAAATATTTTTTTTTAATTTTCTTACTGAGAAACGTATAGAAAATTTCCAGATTTATTTTAATTTTTCGCAGAAAAATGAGAATTTTAGGCTGCTATTTGCAGACCAGAAATTTTAAACAGACCAAAATTTTATGAAATATAATTTTATTCCAGCTTAATAACTAGGGTAATTAAAATATTTTTTTTTATTTTCTTACTGAGAAAAATATGGAGAATTTCCAGAATTTTTTTTTAATTTTCGCAGAAAAATATAAATTATAGGCCGCTATTCGCAGACCAGAAATTTTAAATAGGCCAAAATTTTATGAAAGATAATTTTATTCTCGCTTAATAACCTGGGTATTAAAACATTTTTTTAATTTTCTTACTGAGAAAAATATGAAGAATTTCCAGAATTTTATCTTTTTGATTTTCGCAGAAAATAAAAAAATTTTACCGCTATTCGCACACCACCAATTAAAATTTTTGATATTTTGAACACGAAATCGTGTGAAGATTGTGTGTGCCGGCGTTCTAAGAAAATTTTAGAAATGCATCAATTAAGAAACTGACACGAACCTATATGTGATACCAAATTGATGTAGGCTACGCTCTCCGACACGGTTAATACGGATAAACACGGATTTTCCCTCTACGTTCCAATCCTACGTCCACACAAATAATTATTCGCAGCCCTCACGCTATGCAATGATTATCAATTAAAGGCTAACGTACGGGTCGGCAACGCCCTTAGAGATCAAATAATGGCTATAGGCCAATATTCTTTCTAGCCAAATAGATCCACCCGATCCGATCGAGCAATTGTTGTACCAAAAGAGATCCACCAAAAAATTATGATTCAAAAAAGGGTAGATCTCTCCCAACAAAAAGAAGACGGGGTTCGCCAATCCTCACGAACTTAAAAGAAATCAAGATAAACACAAGATCGAGAGAAGAAAACCACGATAAAATCAACGCAATCGAAATCAACGCAAAAGTATTCCACCACAAGATTTATCTAGAGAGAATCACAAAGGTAGAAATTTCGTTACCCCGCTTGAAATGAGATTTTCTCAAGCATATAACCGCTCAAATCGCTCTTCACCGATTCCACCGGATTCCCGTCGGATGGAGAGAAACTCGTCCGCCTTCCTCGCTTCATGCAGAACGGATTTTCCCGAAGCCTCGGGATTTTGCACCTTGGCCGAAAATCTTCAAGGATGGTGGAGATTTGAGGATGTCCGATTTCTTCAAGAGAAGAGGAAGAAAATATCCTTTGAGATGCACGTAATAGAGTGGAGGGAAAGGAGGGGGAAGGAGAAATTCGAATAGAGGAAGAGGGAGGGGGAAAAGGAGGTGGCCGAAATTTTGAGAGGAAGAGGGAGGGGGAAAAATAAGGAGAAAGGAGGAGAAGAGGAGAATTCCAGAATTGGATTTCAATTTCAAATTTCAAATATAATCATCATTGTTCAAATCCTTCTACATCATGGTCTATTTATAGGCTTACAAATAAAAAAGGCTAAATGCAGCCCAAATTAAAAACAAAACAAAACATTGTCTAAATGCACACCAACATAAAATAATGTTCAAACAATACAACTAATAATAAAGAAAACCTGACAATAATTAATTAATAATTATAGTAGAATAATTATAAATATTAATTAAATATTCATGCGTCGCGGGCGGAGGTTGTAGCGGCGATGGCGTTCATCACAATGGTGCGGTGATGGCGTTCTTCAAAATGGTTGTCGCAGCGATGACGTGCACCATGATTGTTGTCGCGGCATCGTCCATCCGAGTCTTCAAATGTAATGTTGCGGCAGCGATCAAAATAATGCATCGAGTCGGTGTCGTCAAGGAACTGGTCACGACCATGGTCACGAACATATGGAGGGGCGTCGACGTCATCACTAGTTAAATGGGCAGTCGAGCTCAAGGAATTCAACATCCAATTCCTCCCGCGGCCGGACATAAAATCTCAAGTCCTCTCCGACTACGTCATCGAGAACACTATCTCTCTGGATCCAGCTCCCTCAGAAGATTTATCGATCGCACGCTGGACTTTGTATGTCGATGGCGCTTCAGGAGTAGAAAGCACTGGAGCAGGACTACTCCTGATAAGTCTGGAAGAAATCGCTCTAGAATACGGTCTCCGGCTAAAGTTCTCAACCACCAACAACATTGAAGAATATGAGGCCCTAATTGCTGGCCTCCGGCTGGCCATCGATTGCAAGGTAGAAGCACTGAAAATCTATATAGATTCCAGTTGGTAGTCTCACAAATCGAGGGGGATTATGAGGCAAGAAGCGATCAGCTGGCGCGATATCTCGGTCTTTCCAAGACCTTATTGCAGGAAATTCCATCATATCAAATTCTTCACATTCCCCAAGAGCAAATTGCCAGAGCAGACACACTCTCAAAACTCGCCACTTCACATACCGCCGACTAATCCAGAAGATGAAGGGTCGAAGACGCAACGGTCCCGAGCATTCAAGGACCGTGGGAGATTGTAGCAATCAACAGCGAAGAATCCCCTTGGATGGCTCCCCTCCGAGCTTACCTCGAGCATGGACAACTTCCTAAAGATCACCTAGAAGCTCAACGGCTCTGGATTCGTGCAGCAACCTTCACCATCATCGAGGGAGAGCTCTACAAACAATCCTTCTCCGGACCATACTTAAAGTGCTTACCCGAAATTGAAGCGGAGTACCCCTTGCGTGAAGTGCATGGGGGAGTCTGCGAAGAGCATTTGGGCAGAAAGGCATTAGCACAAAAAATCCTCCATCAAGGATTCTACCGGCCAACCATGAAGAAGGATGCGGCGGAGTTCATTCAAAAATGTCAAAGATGTCAACTTCACGCTAATATGCCCCATAAACCGCCCGTCGCGCTTACTGCCCATTAGATCCCTTGGACTTTTGCACAATGGGCAATTGATCTCTTAGGACCTTTTCCTGTAGCTTCCAGGCAATGTAAATTCATTATCATGCCCATCAACTACTTCACTAAATGGGTAGAAGCTGATCCCCTGGCCAAGATAACCGAAGAAAATACTGAGAGGCTCGTCTGGAAAAATATCAAGTGCAGCTTTGGCATCCCAGCGGTCATAATTGCGGACAACGGTACCCAATTTTCTGGAAAGTCCTTCACCAAGATGTGTGAAGACTTAAAAATCAACCTCCGTCACACCGCAGTGGCGCACCCGCAGACAAACGGTCAAATAGAAGTAACGAACCACATAATTTTTAAAGGACTGAAGACCCGCCTCCAGGAGGCAGGGGGAAGTGGGTGGACGCGCTCTCAAATGTATTATGGGTATATCGCACCACAGAAAGAACCCCAACTAGATAAACACCATACAACCCGTGTTAGGGATCCGAAGCCATCCTAGCCGTTGACATCGGTGTTCCAAGTGCCGGAGTGCAAACATTTGACCCAGAAAGGAACTGATGAGTCCTGATCATATACACATTTATGGACTCATCCGGGCCGTTATTCAGTCATTTCACCGCACTTTAGCCTTGTTATAGTTTATATTTGATATTCCATGCTAGGTGCACTTCTAGGCCCATTTTGGTGTGATTTCATTGCTTTTCTTCATTAGTAGTTTTCATGCGCTGTTAGGTGCCACTTTCAGTGGCTGGATTCGTGGTTGTGCTGGAATTGGAGTCGTGCAGGTGTTCCCGGTGCAATTCTACACAGGAACACTGCGCACGATCACCGGTTCTATTGCGCACGACCACTGGTCGTGCGCCACTGATCGTGTGCACTTAACCCTTTTTCATGAGTTCTGTTTGGTGCAGTGCGCACGACCACCTATGATAGTGCGCACGACCACCGGTCGTGCGCCACTGTTCGTGCGCACTTATCATTAATTTTATGAGTTCTGTCTCGACCAGTGCGCATGACCACCGACGATAGTGCGCACGACCACCGGTCGTGCGCCACTGGTCGTGCGAACATTATATTTTACAAATTGCTTATCTTGCAGGTTCCACCCAGGCAGTGCGCACGATCGCAGAATTCCAGTGCGCACGACCACTGGTCGTGCGCCAATGACCGTGCGCACTATTTAAATCAGCGCCTATATAAATGCCTGTTCCGATTTTAGGTTAGATTCAGCCGCCGGGAGCGGATTTCCTGTTCCGTACACCGCCGACCACCATCCTGGGACGCCTCCACTTCATCTCCTACGCAAGGGGAAGTCTCCTCCATCCATTCCAAGCCTTCCTCCATTGTCCGGGAGCGTTCTCCATCATCCGCAAGCCTCCAAGCAGCTATTTCCCCACTACGACCCGGTGAGAAGAAGAGGAAATCTGAAGTCGAAGACGACGGAGCTACGTAGGGAGATCGTGACAGCTCTCTGCGCCGGAAGCATAGTCCGCCCGAGTCCGGGGGTAGCCCGACAACCTACCATTCCGGCCGTGAACGGCCGCTAGTCTTCACCCATCGGTTATCTCTTTCTTCTTTCCTTCATTGTACTCGTTGAATCGTGTAAACTGGAATATTGTGTTGTTTGGGTTGTTTGAAATGAATGTTTCTTTACTTTCATTCATCGCTTGCTTGTGAATCACTCCGTTTCTACTCTCTCACTCACGCACGCACGCAAGGTGTTTGATCCGCGTTGGCAAGAGCTAACGGTGGTTGTGAAGAGGTGTTTGCGACCCTCACCCTCTCGCACTAGAGCACACTCCATCCGCCTCACGAAGCACGGCATCGCGGCCATTGCATTCATCTCGCCTAGCGAAGCGGTGCCTTCGACCCGCATTTCTTTTATTGTTGTTAGGATTAGGACAAATCAACCAAAAACCCCCTTTTTATGTGTGTTGCGCTTGTGTAACAAGAGTCACACAACGCGATTCGTTCACCTAACCTGCATTCCTCAAGAGACCGACATTCGGGGATTCCACTCTCCACATTTATTACTTGACAGCGACCGGTGCACTTGCCGACACGCATCAAGTTTTTGGCGCCGTTGCTGGGGAATGCAGGCGTGCAACGTCCCGTATTGTGACTTTCGTTATACGAGCAGTTGTTTTTGATTCTCTTTGTTTTTTCTTTTTGTTTGTGATAGTGCATGCAGAGACAAACCGCAGGCGAACTCGTACCCTTTGATCCTGAGATTGAACGGACCGCTCGCGCACGAAGGCGCGCTGCTGCCGTACAAGCGGCAATGGGTGATCAGGTAGACCCAAATGATGTTGATGCGAGAGTGCCCGGCGTGGGGCAACACCAGCCTGGAGACGAGCAGGAGGCGGTTAGGCCTTGGCCCCGCACGATGAGAGACTACACCACTCCAACTGTCGGGAGTGTGTATCCGGGGTTTGGGCCCAATATTATGAATTATCAGTTTGAGATCAAGCCTGCGATCTTGAACATCATCCGGAACAACGCTCAGTTCTCTGGAATGGCCAGCGAAGACCCGCATCTGCATCTGGCAGAATTTTCTGATATTTGCGGAACCTTCCGCTACGCGGGGAGTGCTGACGACACGGTCAAGCTTAGACTGTTTCCTTTTTCACTCCGCGACAAAGCAAAGGTGTGGCTCCACTCCATTCCGGCCGGGACTGCTGCGACTTGGGATGCCCTCGCATCCAAGTTCCTTGCTAAATTCCACCCTGTGGATAAGATCGTGAGCTTGCGGCGGGAGATCGCCACCTTTCGCCAACTTGATCAAGAGACCCTTGCTGAGGCGTGGGAGCGCCTTAACGATCTCCTTCGCCGTTGTCTGAACCACGAGCTGCAATCGTGGAATGTGGTCGAAACATTTTACTTTGCAATCGAGCCCAACTACAGGGCAATGATCGATGCTGCGGCGGGTGGTACCTTGATGAACCACACTCCTGAGGAAGCCCTTCGGATTCTGCGCGACACTGCCTCCCATAGTACATTCTGGACTGCAGGGAGAAATGCTCCAAGAAGCGGCCGTGGTCTCTTTATGGTCGACTCACTTCCTCCTACAACCGCGCCTGCTGCTATCATTACCTGCGAGGGATGTGGAGGCGGAGGGCACCATGCGTATGAATGTCTGGGGAACAACGTGGCAGGTGACTTCGCACACTTGACCTTGAACGAATCTGTTAATTATATAGGAAATCAGCCTAAGGGGGCGCCTTTCAATAATGCTTATAATCCGGGAGCGAGAACTCACCCGAACTTCTCTTGGAATCCAAACACACCTGGCCAACGATGGGCACCGGGGCAGCAACAAAATGATGCTTACGCCTCCGGGAGCCAACCGAGGCCACCACACCCGGATTATAACCAAGCGCCCCCTACCCAAAAAAAGAGTAATCTAGAAGAGATGATGGAGAAATTCATGCAAGTAGCTAATTCGAATATGGTGAACCAGACCGCATCCATGCGAAACTTGGAAACGCAGTTGGGCCAATTGGCCCAAGTGCTAACCGAGCGATCGCAGGGGACCCTTCCCAGCAACACGGAAAAGAACCCAATTGATCAAGGGAAGAGTCTTGGGGATGTGGTAGAGGCTGATCCGAGTGAGCTGGTAATTTCCTGTTCCATCAACAAGTTTGAAACAAAAGCTTTGTGTGACTCTGGTTCCTCCCGCAACATCATTGCGTTGCAAGATGTAGCTAAATTACAACTGGAAATGAACACGGGGGAAAGGAAATCCCTGGTGCTTGCTAATGGGACTGTTATACAATCCGAGGGGGAAGTGAAAATGTGGAGGTGACAGTTGAGGGGACAATTGTAGTTGCTGATTTTCAGGTTTTGGGCCCCCAGGAAAATCATTCTATCCCTATCTTGGGCGTGCCGTTCTTGAAAGAGAGCGGTGCCACCCTTGATTTCGCTACGGGGTGCGTTGTCCTACCCAATAAGGTGCAGCAGCCCACTTGCCCCGAAGCTGTAGCTGAAACATCCACTCCTCCCCCTCTTTTAATTTTGATGAATCATTGAGCTGTGCAGGGCATGAAGAAGTTAAAGAAGCAATGGAAGGGGAAAAGGAGGAGCACCTGTCTAGTGAAGAAGAAGAAGTTGATCTTCGGCGAGAGTTTGGTTCCGAGACGGAAGAAGACCACAATTCGAAGAACTTTGACGTGAATTTGGTTCGGGACAATGTCCCATTATCCTCTTATTGTGATTCCTGTAATAAACTATCTAAGCGCTCCATCTCCTGGGCCGATCCGGTAGTCACCACGATGCCGGAAGTGACGCCACCCGCCACTAAGGAGGAAAAATCTGAAAACTCTCAACGGTGGCAGTCCCCGACTGTCACTAAACTTAAACAGGAAAAACTTCCACGCGACGCTCGCGCTGCCGCTCTCCGTGGCAAGAGGGCGGAGGTTAGGGGAGCAGTGGGTGACACCAGTGTTGGCCCTAAAGCCTTCACCTCCCGCCTACGCGCTACGGGGGACACGCACCATAAGAGCGCTTTTAGCTGATTTGTGTGATCTGAGTTTGTGAAACTGCTTTTGAGAACTTCTCTTTTAATTCCTGCATTTTATAAACAATGTTAATACAGGTATTTGGTCCAGCTTAAGGACGTTAAATAAAAGCGCTACTGGGAGACAACCCAGATTTCCTGATTTTGTAGTTTCTATCTAACTTTCTTTTAGTCAGTTGTTGCATATGTTTTTGTTGTTTTGAGTTTTGTGCTTGCAGGCTTTGTGTTCATTGGTGCGGATGCTGCAGACTGTTCTCGATCGTAAACGCCAATCGTCTGGTATGCTCAATTCTGAGCATTGGGTAACACTTCCTCTCCTCTTTTTTTCTTCAATTTCTGGATGTATTGTTTAGACTAAGTCTGGGGGAGCGTATGTTGTCATCCACTGTGCACGAGTTGCACTGCATACTAGAAGTTTGTTTCTTTTGTATCCTTGTCATTATCATTGTTTTCATGCTTCACACACCACTTCACCCACTTGAGTGCGCGCTTATCTTTTTGTTGTTGTTCCGGTTAACTATTTTGGTTGGAATGTGAAATAGGTTGTTAACTTAGGAATTATTATTTGGAGTGCGATGTTGACTCATGTAGTGTTCTAGTCACTTCGCATGTTATGGTAGAATTTGAGTAGAACTAGATTGTCTCCATGCATCTAATTTATGTTTAGTATTTCTGCGTAGATTTAGATTTGTTATACTCAAGCGGTGAATTTGAATGAAATTGACGATAACCCGGCATTGTGTGTGTACGAGTGCTAGTCATGTGTTGCTCGAGTCGGGAGGAAGGTTTACCTTTCTCGTGGGCTAAGAACTTGCCCCAAGCGACTCTTGAAGCATGGGTGAGAGCGACCCGCCGAGTTAAATGTGATGTAGGCCACCCTTTGGCTAGTTTGAGCCTTGTCATTCCATGCCCTTTTCGCTCACCTTTGCAAGCCAAATTTGTGCCTACCATTCCTTTGTTCAGCTCCTCTTCATCCACCAAAGCCCGAAGCTTATCCTACACCCGCAACCAAATTGCTTTTTAACTGCGCTCATAATTCTCAATTTGTGTGATGTTAGGAATCGTTGTGTTATGAAGGGGAAATAAAGTCTATTTGCTGATTTTGAACCAACCGGAGGATACATAATAGAAGCAAAGTATGTTAAAAGAAAAAAAAAATTAGAAAAAAAAGAGAGTATATTGAAAAGAAATCCTTCCGAGCTAAATAGAAAATCTGTTGGTATTTGTGAAGTAGGCTGTGTGCACACCTGGTTTTCATGATAAGTCTGGGGGAGTGTCACACGAGCATAGTTTGTTGGTCTTGTGTGGTGCAGCGTTCTGTTAGCTCACTTGGGTTGCGTAGCCATCGTGTTTAAATTTGAATACCATACCGTAACCTAAGCCCCAACTCAATCCTATAAGTCCTATTGATTTGACTTGCGATTTTGCTAGCGCCGTGGAGAGAGTGTGACCGGGCAAGCGTATGGTTCACGACGTTGATGGATTTCAGCGGAGTTATTCCTAAGACCCGATCTTGTGCAACGCCCGCCTCAGTGTCTCGTCACTTTCATACCGGGCATGATCGTTCAAATTCTTCATAATTCACCAACTGAGTATAACTAAATCTTTACTTACGCTTTAATATTTATGTAAATTAGTTAGCATAGTTAGAATCTCCTTCTACTAGAATCTCTACTCGCATGCGTATGTTACTTCGCACCGTACTCCTTTGTGTAATTCTCTATGTTAACTATCGTTTTCACACTCCGCCGGATTCGTTTGCTCGGGACGCGCAAACAGTTAAGTCTGGGGGTGTGATGAGTCCTGATCATATACACATTTATGGACTCATCCGGGCCGTTATTCAGTCATTTCACCGCACTTTAGCCTTGTTATAGTTTATATTTGATATTCCATGCTAGGTGCACTTCTAGGCCCATTTTGGTGTGATTTCATTGCTTTTCTTCATTAGTAGTTTTCATGCGCTGTTAGGTGCCACTTTCAGTGGCTGGATTCGTGGTTGTGCTGGAATTGGAGTCGTGCAGGTGTTCCCGGTGCAATTCTGCACAGGAACACTGCGCACGATCACCGGTTCTATTGCGCACGACCACTGGTCGTGCGCCACTGATCGTGTGCACTTAACCCTTTTTTCATGAGTTCTGTTTGGTGCAGTGCGCACGACCACCTATGATAGTGCGCACGACCACCGGTCGTGCGCCACTGTTTGTGCGCACTTATCATTAATTTTATGAGTTCTGTCTCGACCAGTGCGCACGACCACCGACGATAGTGCGCACGACCACCGGTCGTGCGCCACTGGTCGTGCGAACATTATATTTTACAAATTGCTTATCTTGCAGGTTCCACCCAGGCAGTGCGCACGATCGCAGAATTCCAGTGCGCACGACCACTGGTCGTGCGCCAATGACCGTGCGCACTATTTAAATCAGCGCCTATATAAATGCCTGTTCCGATTTTAGGTTAGATTCAGCCGCCGGGAGCGGATTTCCTGTTCCGTACGCCGCCGACCACCATCCTGGGACGCCTCCACTTCATCTCCTACGCAAGGGGAAGTCTCCTCCATCCATTCCTAGCCTTCCTCCATTGCCCGGGAGCGTTCTCCATCATCCGCAAGCCTCTAAGCAGCTATTTCCCCACTACGACCCGGTGAGAAGAAGAGGAAATCTGAAGTCGAAGACGACGGAGCTACGTAGGGAGATCGTGACAGCTCTCTGCGCCGGAAGCATAGTCCGCCCGAGTCCGGAGGTAGCCCGACAACCTACCATTCCGGCCGTGAACGGCCGCTAGTCTTCACCCATCGGTTATCTCTTTCTTCTTTCCTTCATTGTACTCGTTGAATCGTGTAAACTGGAATATTGTGTTGTTTGGGTTGTTTGAAATGAATGTTTCTTTACTTTCATTCATCGCTTGCTTGTGAATCACTCCTTTTCTACTCTCTCACTCACGCACACACGCAAGGTGTTTGATCCGCGTTGGTGATGCGCAAATCCTGTACACCGTTATAGGCGGTAGCGAGACTGCGATCCGAACGGCAGTGAACCGGTCGTTGTCAAGTAATAATATGAGGAAGTAAATCCCCAAGTATCGAATCTCTCAAAGAACACAGTAAGGTGGAGTTAACGTTCGAGGAAGGACTTGAGATCGAAGTTCTATGGGTCGGATGAATTGCGGACACGGGGGTTGATTTGGTTTGTGGAAAATAAAGAGAAAAAGCTACAACTACTCCTATGCAATGCCGCTATGCAATGCTTCGCTCGGCGGGATGGAAGACTGCGTAGGCCTTGAACGCGCTACTTCGTAAGGGCGGATGGACGAGTAGGCAAGCGGATCGAACTATGCAGGCCTTGAGCGCGCTGCTTCGTTAGGCGGGATGGAGTACGGGCCGCGATGCCACGCTTCGGTAGGCGGATGGGCGAGTAGGCTAACGGAATGAGGGTCGCAAGCACCTCTTCGACAAGCACGCCACTAGCAATTGTTAGTGCGGCACACGAACGTGACGGCGGGATGGAGGATGGATGGTGGCGCACCTCAAGCACAAAAATAAACAAAAGAGTACTTCACATAGACATGAAATAACTTTAAATAGCAAGGTCTATAGTGTTCTTCATCAAAATACAAAAGATCTAACTATTACAACAATCAATAAGAAGAGAACAAGGCAAGAAATCGACCGAATCCGAAGGCTCGTTGGAGATTCACGGTTGGAATCGCCGGGTTGTCAATCCGCGTCCAAGCTCGGTCCGCAACTACGTCCGGGGTAGAGAGAGCTGTCACGACTCTCCAATGGACCCGTCTTCTTCGTGTCACGATCCGGTAGAGGTTGCAAACTTCCTCTTGCTTGATGGTAATGGCGGCTAGGTCTTCCTTTGGAGCTCTTGGATGAAGGAGGAGGCCGAGAGGAAACTCCGGCTCAAGATTGGCGTGAAGAGCAAGCCCGGAGCACCTCCATATGGTGGGCGACGGTGGAGGGGCGAATCTGGACGGAACCGGGCGGAAAACGGCGGAAGAAAATCCGGATCTGACCTAAAATCGCGAGCAGGACAATTTATAGGCGCTGGAATAAACAGTGCGCACGGTCATTGGCGCACGACCAGTGGTCGTGCGCACTAGAATCCTGTGATCGTGCGCTCTACCTGGACGGAGCCTGCAAAGACAGAAATTATAAAATAACATGTTCGCACGACAGTGGCGCACGACCGGTGGTCGTGCGCACTATCGTAGGTGGTCGTGCGCACTGGTTGAAACAGAACTCATGAAATTGATGATAAGTGTGCACGAACAGTGGCGCATGACCGGTGGTCGTGCGCACTATCGTAGATGGTCGTGCGCACTGCACCAAACAGAACTCATGAAAAAAATGTTAAGTGCACACGATCAGTGGCGCACGACCAGTGGTCGTGCGCAATAGAACCAGTGATCGTGCGCAGTGTTCCTGTGCAGAATTGCACCTGAAGCACCTGCACGACTCCTGTTCTAGCATACAACCACGAATCCGGCTACTGAAAGTGGCACCTAACAGTGCATGAAAACTACTAATGAAGATAAACATGAAAACACACCAAAATGGGCCTAGAAGTGCACATAGCAAGTGATAACAAATATAAGCTAAAACAAGGCTAAAGTGCAGTGGAATGACTAGATAAACAGCCCAGATGAGTCCATATATATGTATATAATCGGGACTCATCACACCCCCAGACTTACCTGTTTGCGCGTCCCGAGCAAACAAATTCTAAGCGAACGGGGAAAGAAAAGTAGATGGCTTAAAACTACAATATAGAGTACCATGCGAAGTCGCATGCTCACGTGCATAAGAAGAATAGTGGAGAAGATTTCTGATTATATAAACATTCTATATATTTCTAAAAGAGTAAAAGCATATTACAACTACTCAAAATGGTGAAAAGCGGTGAATCGTTCGGTCATGCATACGGAGAAAGTAAACTAAACGCTGAGATGAGCATTGCTCAAGATTGGGATGCCGGACAAACTCCACCGAAATCCATCGGTGTCGGTGACCATAGGCTTGCCCGGTCACATTCTCTCCACGGCACTGGTTTGACTCAAATGCGTGAATCAATAGGACTTTAGGTTTTAAATGAGGCTTGGGTTTAGGGGAGGAAAAACAAAGATAAAAACGACGGCTAAAGCACTAAACCCAAATGAGCTAATGCAGGAAACTATCCTCATTCACCACACAAACATGCGGGTACACAACACCCCCAGACTTGGACTTAACAGCATGGGTGCGTGCACCGCCTACTCCCAAACATAAATCTATACATAAAGATTTTCAAGTAAACATTCCTCCTCTTTCCTTTCTTTTTAACTTCTTTTCTTTTTCTCATTTTTTTTCTTTTCTTATCATTTTCAGCAAATAAACAAAAGGACACATCCACATCTTCACAAACATATTACCACATCAACAACCCAACTCATGAAAATAATAAACAGCTAAAGCTCAAATTTTGGGTGTGCGAGTAGGATTGGCTTTTGGGCTTTGGTGAAATAAAAGTGGGGCTAAATCAAAGAACGGGTAGGCACAACTGGGCTAGCGAGGATATAGCGGTAGGGATAGGCACAAGGCTCAACCGGGCCAAAATGATGGCCTATATCACATTCGCACAATTGACTAACCGTATACCCATGCTTCAAGAATCGCTTGGGGCAAGTTCTAGCCACCGAGAAAGATTCTCCTTTCTCCCGACTCAAGCAATACGAATCTAGCGATCGTATACACACATCCCTATGCTACCGTTTGATTCACACCGGATTCACCATTTGAGTAGAGTAAACAACATTTACACTAATAGAGAAAAATATAAAACCATAGTATAAAAAGAGATCTAACCTACACAAATTCCTATGCAACCGAGCACTCGACTAGGACCACTACGGGAGTCAACATTTTACTCTGGTACATAGTCCTAAGCCATCACCTAGACTTTCCCAAATAAGCAGAAGAATTAAATTCACAACAGAGCAAGCAAACAGATGAGTACGCGCTCAAGTGGGTGATGTGGTGTGCAATGAAAATAAACAAAACATTTTAAATGAAATCTTCTAGTATGCAGTGCAATAGTGCACGTGAGCGGGTAAACAAAATTACTCTCCCCCAGACTTAAACTAAACAATCCACAGAATATATGACATGAAAATCAGAAAAAGCTAGGGAAAGAGAGTACCCAGTGCTCAGAAATGAGCACACCAGAAGATTGGCGTTTACACCACGACTAAGCTGCAGCATCCGCCATCCAGAAGAAGTACCTGCAAGGGTCAGCTCCGCAAAACAAAAGAAACAGAAAAAGATAAACTACAATACTACAGCTAACAAAACAGGATTGAATAAAATAAAATGCATGAAAAGTAAGATAACTACTGGGGTTATTGTCATCCCAGCACGACTTATTCAGATTTTGTACAGTTCTAGCTAATGGGCCTATGAAAAGAAAAGTGGACAGGTAACTGTTCTAATATGCGTGTAGCTAGCGGGTACCTATACGGAGAAAGAACAGTCACGCCTCTACCCGAATATAAATAAAACCTGCCCATCACAGGTAGAGGGAAAAGAAAGTAAGAAGAGGAGGAGGCCTGGTCCTCACTCATCTCACCAAAACTATTCTTGCCTAGCAAGGAGTCGTCAACAGGGAGGCAGCAGGAGGCGAAGGCAATGAGTGGAGCTTCCTCTACGGAGGGAGAATAAACCTCCTCACATGAGAGGATGCTCTCATCATTGACTTGAGCAAAAAGCTCCAAGTCCTCCTGAAGTACCTGTGAAGATTCAACCTGCACAGACTCAGATGAAGGAAGGGGATCAAGAAATAAAGAAGACGAAGAACATAAATAATCTAAAATTGGGAGAGTGGTCCCGGTCTCACTCCCAGCAGGATCCAAGGATAGATCGCTATCATCATCGTAAGTATCATGGCGAGGGGAACCCAAGAACTCAAGGGCCTCGGTGGTGAGTTGGACCTCCTCGTCCCATGAGGAAGTGCAAACCTCCTCATCAGAAAGAGTATCCTCCTCAACCCACCGAGGTGCACCCTCCGAGTCAGAGGCATCACCCCACTCCTTCACTTCGATAGGATCAAATAAAATGTGGGTAGAAAAATCTTGCAAAGAAACTGGAGGAACACAAGGATTTGGTTCCTCCGCAAAAAGATCTGCTAAAGCCTCCCCGATGGAAAGAATACTTTCCTCATCATGCTCAGGTGCATCTAAGAGCTCCCATTCCTCTCCTTGTTGCCCAACAGATGAGTGATCTTCATCACTGGGAGTGAAGCCATACACAGGGAGTGAGGAGTCCATGCACGAGACAAGCTCGGGGGTAGAGGGCACAATTGCCTCCATGGGTAAAGAATGAGTGATAGGGACAATGTTGTCATGAGTGGAGGAGCGGCGGTCAGGATTGAAAAGACTAGGACAGTCCTTCAATTCATAACCCTCTCCTCGACACAACAAGCAAACAACGTTCCTACACTGCCTAGCATTTAATTCATTCATTTGGTCTAAATAATAGTCCATCATGTCGTAAGTGCCAGGAGAAATATCCCATGAAGACATTTTCAATAATAAAAGCAGATATAAAGAGGCTGAAATTCTTTGCATGGAAATCTACACAAACTAATAAAACTCCTTGGATTAAACTTGCTTAAAACTTTAAAATAGGAGAGAAGAAATAATAACAAACAATATAAATTTAAAAAGCAAACAAAAATAAAAAGGCGGCTATAAACACTGGAAGAAACTTCTCTCTCAGGTTCTCCCTCTCAAGAAAACTCACACGACTGTGTTCCCCGGCAACGACGCCAAAAACTTGATGCGCAAATCCTGTACACCGCTATAAGCGGTAGCGAGACTGCGATCGGAACGGCAGTGAACCGGTCGTTGTCAAGTAATAATATGAGGAAGTAAATCCCCAAGTATCGAATCTCTCAAGGAACACAGTAAGGTGGAGTTAACGTTCGAGGAAGGACTTGAGATCGAAGTCCTATGGGTCGGATGAATTGCGGACACGGGGGTTGATTTGGTTTGTGGAAAATAAAGAGAAAAAGCTACAACTACTCCTATGCAATGCCGATATGCAATGCTTCGCTCGGCGGGATGGAAGACTACGTAGGCCTTGAATGCGCTACTTCGTAAGGGCGGATGGACGAGTAGGCAAGCGGATCGAACTATGCAGGCCTTGAGCGCGCTGCTTCGTTAGGCGGGATGGAGTACGGGCCGCGATGCCACGCTTCGGTAGGCGGATGGGCGAGTAGGCTAACGGAATGAGGGTCGCAAGCACCTCTTCGACAAGCACGCCACTAGCAATTGTTAGTGCGGCACACGAACGTGACGGCGGGATGGAGGATGGATGGTGGCGCACCTCAAGCACACAAATAAACAAAAGAGTACTTCACATAGACATGAAATAACTTTAAATAGCAAGGTCTATAGTGTTCTTCATCAAAATACAAAAGATCTAACTATTACAACAATCAATAAGAAGAGAACAAGGCAAGAAATCGACCGAATCCGAAGGCTCGTTGGAGATTCACGGTTGGAATCGCCGGGTTGTCAATCCGTGTCCAAGCTCGGTCTGCAACTACGTCCGGGGTAGAGAGAGCTGTCACGACTCTCCAATGGACCCGTCTTCTTCGTGTCACGATCCGGTAGAGGTTGCAAACTTCCTCTTGCTTGATGGTAATGGCAGCTAGGTCTTCCTTTGGAGCTCTTGGATGAAGGAGGAGGCCTAGAGGAAACTCCGGCTCAAGATTGGCGTGAAGAGCAAGCCCGGAGCACCTCCATATGGTGGGCGACGGTGGAGGGGCGAATCTAGACGGAACCGGGCGGAAAACGGCGGAAGAAAATCCGGATCTGACCTAAAATCGCGAGCAAGACAATTTATAGGCGCTGGAATAAACAGTGCGCACGGTCATTGGCGCACGACCAGTGGTCGTGCGCACTAGAATCCTGTGATCGTGCGCTCTGCCTGGACGGAGCCTGCAAAGACAGAAATTATAAAATAACATGTTCGCACGACAGTGGCGCACGACCGGTGGTCGTGCGCACTATCGTAGGTGGTCGTGCGCACTATCGTAGGTGGTCGTGCGCACTGGTTGAAACAGAACTCATGAAATTGATGATAAGTGCGCACGAACAGTGGCGCACGACCGGTGGTCGTGCGCACTATCGTAGATGGTCGTGCGCACTGCACCAAACAGAACTCATGAAAAAAGTGTTAAGTGCACACGATCAGTGGCGCACGACCAGTGGTCGTGCGCAATAGAACCAGTGATCGTGCGCAGTGTTCCTGTGCAGAATTGCACCGGAAGCACCTGCACGACTCCTGTTCTAGCGTACAACCACGAATCCGGCTACTGAAAGTGGCACCTAACAGTGCATGAAAACTACTAATGAAGATAAACATGAAAACACACCAAAATGGGCCTAGAAGTGCACATAGCAAGTGATAACAAATATAAGCTAAAACAAGGCTAAAGTGCAGTGGAATGACTAGATAAACAGCCCAGATGAGTCCATATATGTGTATATAATCGGGACTCATCACACCCCCAGACTTACCTGTTTGCGCGTCCCGAGCAAACAAATTCTAAGCGAACGGGGAAAGAAAAGTAGATGGCTTAAAACTACAATATAGAGTACCATGCGAAGTCGCATGCTCACATGCATAAGAAGAATAGTGGAGAAGATTTCTGATTATATAAACAGTCTATATATTTCTAAAAGAGTAAAAGCATATTACAACTACTCAAAATGGTGAAAAGCGGTGAATCGTTCGGTCATGCATACGGAGAAAGTAAACTAAACGCTGAGATGAGCATTGCTCAAGATTGGGATGCCGGACAAACTCCACCGAAATCCATCGGTGTCGGTGACCATAGGCTTGCCCGGTCACATTCTCTCCACGGCACTGGTTTGACTCAAATGCGTGAATCAATAGGACTTTAGGTTTTAAATGAGGCTTGGGTTTAGGGGAGGAAAAACAAAGATAAAAACGACGGCTAAAGCACTAAACCCAAATGAGCTAATGCAGGAAACTATCCTCATTCACCACACAAACATGCGGGTACACAACACCCCCAGACTTGGACTTAACAGCATGGGTGCGTGCACCGCCTACTCCCAAACATAAATCTATACATAAAGATTTTCAAGTAAACATTCCTTCTCTTTCCTTTCTTTTTAACTTCTTTTCTTTTTCTCATTTTTTTTTCTTTTCTTATCATTTTCAGCAAATAAACAAAAGGACACATCCACATCTTCACAAACATATTACCACATCAACAACCCAACTCATGAAAATAATAAACAGCTAAAGCTCAAATTTTGGGTGTGCGACTAGGATTGGCTTTTGGGCTTTGGTGAAATAAAAGTGGGGCTGAATCAAAGAACGGGTAGGCACAACTGGGCTTGCGAGGATATAGCGGTAGGGATAGGCACAAAGGCTCAACCGGGCCAAAATGATGGCCTATATCACATTCACACAATTGACTAACCGTATACCCATGCTTCAAGAATCGCTTGGGGCAAGTTCTAGCCACCGAGAAAGATTCTCCTTTCTCCCGACTCAAGCAATACGAATCTAGCGATCGTATACACACATCCCTATGCTACCGTTTGATTCACACCGGATTCACCATTTGAGTAGAGTAAACAACATTTACACTAATAGAGAAAAATATAAAACCATAGTATAAAAAGAGATCTAACCTACACAAATTCCTATGCAACCGAGCACTCGACTAGGAGCACTACGGGAGTCAACATTTTACTCTGCTACATAGTCCTAAGCCATCACCTAGACTTTCCCAAATAAGCAGAAGAATTAAATTCACAACAGAGCAAGCAAACAGATGAGTACGCGCTCAAGTGGGTGATGTGGTGTGCAATGAAAATAAACAAAACATTTTAAATGAAATCTTTTAGTATGCAGTGCAATAGTGCACGTGAGCGGGTAAACAAAATTACTCTCCCCCAGACTTAAACTAAACAATCCACAGAATATATGACATGAAAATCAGAAAAAGCTAGGGAAAGAGAGTACCCAGTGCTCAGAAATGAGCACACCAGAAGATTGGCGTTTACACCACGACTAAGCTGCAGCATCCGCCATCCAGAAGAAGTACCTGCAGGGGTCAGCTCCGCAAAACAAAAGAAACAGAAAAAGATAAACTGCAATAGTGCACCTTGGGCCTTGAAGCCGGCTCCTCCTAAAATGTTGAAGGCAAAGTCGATCCGACGACAATCGAGGGGGAAGGGTCTTTGGCCCCGGACCTGTCGCTCGACCTCCTGCTCACGGATCAGGTATTTTAGTCGATAAACTGACTCTTTCCTCTTTGCTGCTAATGCTTCTTTCTCTCAGAGCTCACGCCTGCCGGAGAACATGACGGGTGAGGCCCAAGAGGACGCTCGCCTCGCTACCCCCCGTGGAGGTGGCATGGAAATAATGCATCTGGATGCCACCCCTCCCCACTCAAAAATCGCCTAAACCCAGTAAGCTTTTTTTCGCGATCCTTCGACGGACCCCCAATACTATCCTGATGACTGGCTTTTCGCAGAGTCTCCTCTCGCGACTCCTGGGAGGCAAGCCACACCACCGCTCTCGCAGCCTCCTCCGGTGATAAACATCTCTATCCCGGGCATTACCCCCTGGACCAAACGAACCCCGGGAACTCGCTCCTGGGTGTTGTCCCTGGTGGGGGCGTCGCACCTCCTCCCTCGAGCTAGGGCAAATCGGTGACCCTGCCCCACGGAAATCCCTTCCAGGGCCGGCCCAGCTCTTCTCTCCCACAGCCTGGTAAAGCGACTTCTATCTCGCCTGATTGACTTGGACCGACCAATCAACCGGCCTCTCCCTTCTTATTGTTAACCTCTTTCTTTCGCAGATCGCCCCGAGAGTTCCAACAACTTCAAATTTGGGGAGGAGTTATCCCCCTTCCTTTGTCGGAGGAGATGGACGATTTTCTTGGAGACTCGCGGGACCCGAGACTATGAAGAGGCGAACCTCGGAACTGTTCCAGAAACATGGGCGGATGCTGCAAGACTTATACTGGCAGGTGAAGAAGGACAGGGAGGCGGCTGAGGAGCAAATATCCTCGCTCGGGGATGAATGTGCGCGGCTCCAAGTCGGGCTGCTGTAGGATACTCGCGGTGGATGATCACGCTCTCTTGATCCAACGCGAGGTCCGCGCCGGCCGCGCGTATCATTATCCTGCGAGACCGCCCATCTCGGGGGTGCGAGGAAGAGGTCGATGGAGATGGATTAAGTACTGATATTTCTCGCGCTCGCACACCATTTCGACTGGGCTCCCCCTTCTTATCTTTTTTTCTTTTTGTAACATTTTAAATATTGTGAACAATGGGAGCGACTCAAGTTCCTCTCGCCTGCCCTCTCGGGCTGCCTCTATTTGAATTTTTTCTATATATCTAGTCTCGCGTATAAGCACTTGTTTTTTCTTTTTATTGCTCTGTCGCGCGACCCACATAGCCCCGCTCTTCTTGCTCGCTATATTACTTTAAACTACTATGAGACGCGAGTCGATTATTTTTTTAAATTATTGCGAGTGGTCCGGAAGAGGGTGGCCCACCTATCGAGGTACATCATGGCTCGCTTTTTCTTAATGCACCCCCCGGCGCTTCGACTTCTCCCCACCGCCTTTGTTTTTCTATACATAGGGCCAACATTTATAGCCAACTACCGTATTGATCTCCTTCTTCCCTCTGCCTTCCTGCCTTCTCGCTTTCGCACGCTTTCTCCTTCGTCCTCGCCTTTCTTTTCACAGAATGCAGATGGGCGGTGATGGTGGTGATGCCGAAGGTTGGGCTAAATGCGCCTGGACATTTTGCGATCACATCTTCCTTAACTGCTCGCTTACGGATGGCGAGTACCACACAATCATAGCGAACTACATCCCGCCGGGGTTTTCCGCCCGGCACCCCACAAAGGAGGATGTGATCAACTTCCTTCTCCTAAATTATCTTGATATCTCGGAGGCCCACTTTGAGGTGGGCTTGCGACTTCCCTTCTGGCCCGAGATTAGCCAGGTACTCGCTTGTCCTTATACTTTCCCTTTTTTTCGCACTCGCTAAAAACACCCATCTGACTACTCGCTGCTAACCCGCCAGATGTTCAAGTACTACGGCGTGATCCCGGGTCAGATGTCCCCCAATGCTATCGCCATGATGGAAGCTTTCGGATGCTACCTGCGGGAGGAGCGGATAGAGTTCAGCATATCTATCTTCTGCAAATTGTTCTCCTTCAGGGCAAACAAGGACGGGACTGCCTTCCTCGCGAGCAGCCACGCCAAGGTCCACGAGACGGTCAACAAAAGCCATTATTGGCCGCAGAAGTTCGTCATCGTGAATGGACCTTTCAGCAACGTCCCCTTCTCCCCCATCCAACATACCGAAATAACCTACCGCCCCACGGCGCTCGGTGGTCATGAGGTCGAGCTTTTCAAGTTCATGTCGACCAACTTTGAGGTTGCTTACCTCCGAAGGAACATCAACTCGCTACCTCATGTGCGGCCAGGAGTAGGTTTTACTTGCATCCTCTCTCTTTAGCCTTTGTCTTTCTCTTCTCCCCCTTCTAATTTTGAACCGCCACTTACTCGCAGGAGAGCGAGACATTCCGCTCCACCCCCCTTACGCGAAGGTTGGGTCTATCTCGCCCAGCCTTCTTCTCGCCACTTCCGCAGTCGAGGCGTGCCGAGCGCCTGCCTCCACCTCGGCTCCTCCTCCCAATAAGCGGCCCGCGCCCTCAAGCCATGGATCGCAATCTCTGCCTCACTCCCAAGAAGACGAAGACCCTTCCCCCGGTCAAGGGGAAGGAGGTTCTCGAGATTTTCCCTGGGGAAGATCGCCAGGCGAGCCTGCCAACACATAAGGCGGCCGGCGAGTCTACCAAGGCGGTTGTCGACACCTCAAAGTTGTTGGGTCCGAGGCGCCACCGAAATTATGGCCTCGGTACCAAGCATCTGGACGAGACCGGTGCGCCCCTGCTGGTTTGGAACGAGGAGGCAAACCGGGCCTCGATATCAACTCTCCTCCCCTCCTGGGTGGAGTAGGATGCGATTAGCGGTGATGCCTTCACCTTTTCTTTTGGTCTTTATGAGCGGGAGGACGCGAGTGAATTCAACTCGCTGACTTCCCGGATGATCGCCCACGGGAGCGTGCGGTCCCAACTCCGCTCTCTAGAGCTCGCCCATATGATGGGTCGGCACAACTTCCAGATGGAGAGGAACTCCGAAGAGCTCAAGCGCGAGCTAAAGGACGCGACGAAGAAGATCGCGAGCCTGAAGAAGGAGAAAAGCTCTGAAGACCTTCGGGATGAGCTGAAGGCCGCGATCGAGGAGGTGGCGACCTTCAAAGACAAACTGGCCATCTCTGATGGTCTCGTCGCCAGCCTCCAGGGCAGAATGGTGAGCCCCACTGGTCACTAGCCTACCTCCTCATTGTTATTTCTCACACACCCTAACACACTTTCTCGCATGATGCTGATACCGCTAGTGAGCTTCTCGCTCGCACCACCACCTTGGAGAAGCAAGTAGATGGGCTCAAGGTCCTTAATCTCAAATTGGTCCAGGAAACCCTTCCGCCTAGCCCTAGGTCTTTGAGGGCAAAGCGGCGGGAGTAGAAAACGGAGATGTGAGAGGGAGCGCTCCATGCGGCGAGGTTCGCCTTACGCACTCTCCAAAGGGTTGGTCTACTCACTGCCGAGGCGGCCGAGCTCACCCTCGACGACGTGATCCTGGAGCTTTTCGTGCCCACCCCGCCCTCCGAGGGGAGCGAGAGCGAGCAGTCCGCTGACGAGCCCTAACACATTGTGTTTCCTTTCTTATTTTTCTCTTCTTTCTCTCTCTTTTTTTTTTGGCTGGCGAGATCGCCGCTGAACTTGTAATGAACTTTTGAAAAATGAAACAAGGGATATTTTTCTATCTTTTGATTGTCTTTCTATCTTGCTCGCGTGAATGTAT
The DNA here is from genome assembly GCA_033032865.1 of Dactylorhiza incarnata. Lineage (NCBI taxonomy): Eukaryota > Viridiplantae > Streptophyta > Magnoliopsida > Asparagales > Orchidaceae > Dactylorhiza > Dactylorhiza incarnata. Next base: position 586,850 of record JAWHQI010000005.1, read on the forward strand.
TTTGTTCTGCTTGTACTCATACTCTTACCCATGCTCGCCTCTTTGCGTTTAGCCAGGCTCGCGCTCGCACATTTCTTATCTGCGAGGGTTATAAGGTTCATCATTTCATCGTGCTCTCACTTTGTCTCGCTACCTTGCCTCGCGCTCACCCAATAAGGCGTTCACGTAGTTGTTCTCGCTTAGGGACTTCGTTAGATAAACCTTCAGTTTGCTTTTGCGCCTGGGTGAAGCGTGGACCATTTCACGTCTCTGACTCTCCCAGAGGGGGTTCTTGCGAGCGGGGTCGACATTACCCTGCCTCACTCGCCAAACCCCTATGTGCGACCAGTGTAGCTCGTTAGGCACTGTGTCGGCGGACCTCCATGACTCGCTAGTTTTAGGCCCTGCGCATAAATTCTCCAAGTATTCTCGCGAGCCAGGGTCCGACATGATGAGCCTTGCGACCATCGTATCCGGCCATCAAGCTATTACCATTGGACTTGGCACTTTTCATTCATTGCTGCTCTTCATTTCCCGCGAGCGAGCTCCAGGGCTCGCCCCGCCGAGGCCTTGAAAGATGGTGCGAATCAAGCCCATTAACATGAATAACCTGCTTGTCATCCTCACCGCGAGATCTACCTGACCCACCAGTTAGCGAGATCCCGACAGCGGGATCGTCCGGGGCAATCCAGCACAAAAATTTGTTACCTTGCCATCCTCTCCGTGAGATCTACCTGACCCACCGGCTAGTGAGAGCCCGGCAGCAGGATCGTCCGGGGCAATCCAACACAAAAACTTATTACCTTGCCAGCCTCTCCGCGAGATCTACCTGACCCACCGGAAAGTGAGATCCCGGCAGAGGGAACGCCCGGGGCAATCCAGCACAAAAACTTATTACCTTGCCAGCCTCTCCGCGATATCTACCTGACCCACCGGCTAGTGAGAGCCCGACAACGGGATCATCCGGGGCAATCAAGCACAAAAACTTGTTACCTTGCCAGCCTCTCCACGAGATCTACCTGCCCCACCGGCTAGTGAGAGCCCAACAGCGAGATCATCAGGGGCAATCTAGTACAAAAACTTGTTACCTTGCCAGCCTCTCATCGAGATCTACCTGACCCACCGGCTAGTGAGAGCCCGACAGCGGGATCGTTCGGGGCAATCCAGCATAAATACTTATTACCTTGCCAGACTCTCCGTGAGATCTACCTGACCCACTGGCTAGTGAGAGCCCGACAACGGGATCGTCCGGGGTGAAAGTCCTCTGATATCAAATGAATCCTCTGATACCAATTGAAAGTGAGGTTAGATATTAAAGTCACTCTAGATGGGGGGTGAATAGAGTATTAAAAAGTTTTTCACTTAATTTTATAGCGGAATTAAAATAGTGATACTTATATGTTTATTGCAGAGTGGGTTATAAAACAAAATAAAGAAACACGGCACATAGCACACAACACAGTACAGAAAATTACACAAACACAGAGGACATAAGGATTTATAGTAGTTCCCCAATCAACCTGGGTACATCTACTCTTCTACCACCCTTGGTAGGATTCCACTAGGTTTTTGATCAGGTGCCCTATCACCAATGGATATTTGATCAGGTGTCCAAACACCAATGAGCTTTTGATCAGGTGCTCTAACCAAACTACAGGTTTTTGTTCAGGTGCCCTGCCACCAAGGGGTTAACTTTTGAAGGGAGTTATAACCCTGTACAAGAGGGGATAAAGAGGGTTAAGATGTTCTTCTCTGTCAATAATCTGAGAGAAGACTCTAGTGGATTTTATGAGGTAAAGCTCCCCCTGTCTAATTGAAATGGTTGACAATTGAGGATGGCTCTTTCTCTTGAATGTAGATCTTCCTGATAGCTGATGAATCTGGGAGACAAATGTTTCTCAGATTGTTTGTTGCTCTTTGAAGATCTAGAACTTGCAGCAGAGATCTGAGATAAGAATGTTGATGTTGTTCTCAGAGAATAAGATTGCTGCTTGAGGAAGATGAAGATCTGTAAAGCTTTTTGTTTCTTCCTTCTTTATTTCTCTCGGCAGCTTTCTTCTTCTTCTTCATTTTTCTTGTTGTTCTGTTCTGTAATAATAATACTGTGTATCTTCTTCTTCCATTTTCTTTGATAATATATCTCTGATTTGAATTTCAAATCCTCTGAAATATGGAATAAAATAATCTGGAGGATTATTTCTTGGAACTGCAAGCAAGACTTTAATTCCTTTTCCTTTTTAATTAATGTATCCTTTTCCGCTAAACGGCTATTTTCTCGGGAAGAGAATGGAAAGGAATAAAATAAAAAGGAAAGATAATATCCTTGACTTATCTGGAATAAATAGAGTCGTTGCTAATAATTTGAGTTCAGAGAATAATATAACTGATCTTCTGAAATAAATCTGCTGAAGAGAATTTTTGTCGATCTGAATAAATTTCATCGAACACAATCTGGAGTTCGTCGATCTCAAGTTGGAGGTCGTCGAACTGAAAGATAATCTGCTAAAACTGGCTGGAAGACCTGAGTTTGTCGATCTGAGAATGAATTTTTTCGATCTGAATCAATTTGTCGACCGCTGAGACTTAGTTGAACGCTGATACTTGGTCAACCGCTAAGACTGATGTTCATCAACCGCTGAGACTGAAGTTCGTCGACCGCTGAGAGCATTTCGTCGAACGCAGAAAGGAGTTCGTCGAACGCAGAACCTTGGCAAGTTCGTCGAACGCAGGAGCATGCCGTTCGTCGAACGCAGGATTGAGTTTGTCGAACGCAGTATGAAGTTCGTCGAACGCAGAAAACTTATCTTTTCCAAAGTTCTAACAGCCTAAAACCTTGACCCTTTAGACTATACATTGGGGTCAACTTAGTCCTAATAAACAGATAGTGATCCTAGCCCAAATCAGTAATAGGGTTGTTCCAACAATCTCCCCCTATTTGGGTTAGGACACTATTTGACAAAAATTGAATAATAAAACAAACAACAGAGCATATATATCTGATAGATTTTTAATATTTCAGCAGATATAAAATATGATACTCTGAGTTTTGAAATTTTACATTTAAAATAGAAATGATAAAAACAAATAATCAAAACCTTTTGCTTTCTGAATTCTGACATTGCCTTTAGCTTTCTGAATTTGATTATCTAAGTTGAATCTTGCTCTATCAAACAATAGTTCTGAATCTGCATTTTTCAGCTTTCTGAATTTGTTGATCTGAATTGAATCTGCTCTAACAAAAATTATTTCTTAATCTGCTTTGCTACCAATCTGCATTTGAATATGCTATATCTGAATCTGAAACAAAACTAAAACTGCAAACTGTTGTGAGCTTTATCAAGAACTGAAAATATGCTTCTTCATCAACTGAATGTTTTTTCTTTTTCATACAACATCTCCCCTTGAAACTTTGAGCATCTTCATAAAACATCTCCCCCTATCAAAAAGGAAAGCATCTCCCCCTGACAAAAAGGAGTTTATTCAAAACATCTCCCCCTGCCATAAAGGAGCTTCTTCATGAAACATCTCCCCCTGCCTAGTTTCAGGAAGGCCTGAAGCTAGGCCCCTTGAAGAAGGGTCATATGAGGAGGTAGGGAAGTATGCAATCTTTTTGAAAAAAATATTGTCATTGTTCCTGCAAAAGAAAATAGAGATCAAGTGCAAAGGAACTAGAAAAAGAAGTAATTTCTATAGGCATACAATTAAAAAGAAATAAAAAGATTTGATTATAAGGAAAGATTCAGAAACAAAATGGGCTTCATCAAAACTGCGTTCGACGAAAAATAGATTTTCGTCGATCTCAGTTCGACGATCTATATGACGTCGTCGATCTCCGTTCGACTAGATTTCGTCGATTTCAGTTTGATGAAGAGATGGGAAAAGTAGAAAATTTAATTTTTAATTGATTGAATCTCCATCTATCATTCCTAGTTGATTTATAAAGAAGATATGTTTCTTTTCATCCAAGGGTTTGGTGAAAATATCAGCCCTTTGCAAATCAGTAGAAATGAATTGTAGGCAAATTTTATTTTTATCCACATTATCTCTGATAAAGTGGTGCCTAATTTATATGTGTTTAGTCCTACTATGGAGTACTGGATTTTGTGCTATAGATATTTCACTAGTATTGTCACAAAATATAATTGAATTATTTAGATTGATACCATAGTCTAGGAGCTGATTTTGTATCCACAATATCTGTGAGCAGCAACTGCCTGCAGCTATGTATTCAGCTTCAACTGTTGATGTAGACATAGATGTTTGTTCTTAAAAAACCAAGACACAAGCATAACACCAAGAAACTGACAAGTTCCTGATGTGCTTTTTCTGTCTACTCTGCATCCAGCATAAACAGAATCTGAGAATCCAGTTAATTCAAATTCTGAAGCTGTTGGATACCAGAGTCCTAGATTTGGACAACCCTTTATATATCTCAAAATTCTTTTTAGTAAAATAAGGTGAGATTCTTTGGGGTTAACTTGGAACCTAGCACAAATACAGGTAGCAAACATTATATCAGGCCTACTTGTTGTTAAATAAAGTAATGAGACAACAATTGCTCTATATACTTTCTGATCAATAGGTTTCCCTGATTCATCAGTGTCAACAACAGCATTGGATGGCATGGGTGTTTTCGTGGTGGAAGCATAAGACATACCAAAGCTTTTCACTAATTCCTTAGCATACTTGGATTGTGATATGAATATGCCATTTGGAGTTTGCTTTACTTGAAGACCAAGGAAGTAAGATAACTCACCCATACTACTCATTTCAAATTTAGATTGCATTAGGTTGAAAACCTTTTGCATAGATTTGAATCAGTAGAGCCAAAAATAATATCATCTACATAGATTTGAACTAGTAAAGTTTGATTTTTATGTATCCTGAAAAATAGGGGTTTATCAACTATGCCTCTACAGAAATTGTTCTCCAAAAGAAAATCTAAGCTCTCATACCATGCTCTGGGAGCTTGCTTGAGACCATAGAGAGCTTTATTAAGCTTAAATACATAAGAAGAGTGAGTTGGAGAGATAAAACCTGGTGGTTGTTCCACATATACTTCTTCTTTGATGTCTCCATTCAAGAATGCACTCTTCACATCCATCTGGTATACTTTGAATTTCTTGAATGCAGCAAAGGACAGAAAAATCCTGATAGCTTCAAGTCTTGCAACAGGAGCAAAGGTCTAATCATATTCAATTCCTTCTTCCTGTGAATATCCTTGGGCTACCAATCTTGCTTTGTTTCTGACTATGTTTCCTTGATCATCTAGCTTGTTCCTGAAGACCCACTTGGTGTCAATGACTGGATGGCCTTTTGGTCTTGGAACCAAATCCCATACCTTGTTCCTTTCAAATTGATTGAGCTCCTCTTGCATTGCAAGAATCCAATTTGGATCTTGTTCGGTATCTTTTATGGATTGAGGTTCAATCTGGGATAGGAAATAAGTGTGCATCTGATTTGGGTGTAGTTGATGTCTTGTTTAAACACCTGCTGAAATATCTCCAATGATTTGAGATATTGGATGATCTCTAACTGTGATGTGATCAACAGTTGGAGTTGGTTCAGCAATAGTTTCCACTTGAGGGACTTGTTCAGCTGTCACTTGATTTGAGTTGTCAGCAAGATCTGGATTATCCTCTTCTTCATTGTCTTCAATTATTTCATTTGATGGAAGTAGAGAATCTTTATTCTGTAGATCCAATCCATTTAGCTCTTCACATAGAGCTGGTACCTGCAAAGTATTTTTGGTAGAGGTGGTGTTCCTCTCCTTATTTAACATGTCAGTTTCATCAAAAGATACATGCATGGACTCTTCTATCTTAAGAGTACATTTGTTGTACACTCTATATGCTTTACTAGAAAGAGAATATCCAAGGAATATGCCTTCAGCAACTTTTGCTTCAAACTTCCTTAGATACTTCTTGTCATTGTTATGCACATAGCATTTACAGCCAAATATCTTAAAATAGTTAACCTTAGGCTTTTTATTCTTGAGTAATTCATAGGGAGTTTTGCCCTTAAGTTTATGTATCAGGCTTCTGTTCAACACATAATTTGCCGTGTTCACTGCCTCTGCCCAAAAAGAGAGTGGCAAGTTTGCATCAGCAAGCAATGTAGTTGCTGATTCAATTAGGGTTCTATTTTTCCTTTCAGCTACCCCATTTTGCTGAGGAGTTCTAGGAGCAGAGAAACATTGCCTGATCCCTTCTTTTCCACAGAATTCTCTCATCAGAAGAGACTCAAACTCAATGCATGATCACTTCTGATCAATGAAACTAGAGTAGAGTACTCAATCTTGATGGACCTGAGAAAGTCTATCAGAACATTGAAGATGTCAGACTTATTCCTAAGAAAGAACACGCAAGTGAATCTTGAGAAGTCATCTACAATAACTAAAGAGTAATGCTTCCCTCCTAGACTTTGTATTGCAGTGGGTCCAAAAAGATCCAAATGTAGTAAATACAAAATCCTAGGTGAATCACTCTTGGATAAAGATTTAAAACTACTCTTTGTCTGCTTACCTAATTGACAAGCCCTGCAGAGTCCTTCCTTCTTGTATGAACCAGAAGGCAGTCCTCTAACAAGATTGTCCTTAGAAAGCTTAGATATAGTTCTAAGGTTAATATGTCCAAGCCTTTTATGTCATAATTCATTTGTTTTACTTATAGAATTAAATAAACAAATATCAGAATTGGCAGAGTCAAAATTGACTAAATAAATGTTTCCATTTCTAATACCAGATAATACAGTAATGTTTTTATTATTGGTAATAAGACATAAGGAATGGTTAAAAGTTACCTGATAACCTTCATCACATAACTGGCTTATGCTGATGAGGTTGTGCTTCCGACCCTTGACATAAGCTACCTCCTTGAAGGTAACTGCTCCAACTTTGATCTTCCCATATCCTTTGGTTTGTCCACAGTTGGAGTCTCCAAAGATCACCTTGGGTCCAAGCCTTGCCTTGTAGTTGCTCAGGTTGGCCTTGTTTCCTGTCATGTGCTTTGAACATCCACTATCCAAATACCATTGTTCATTTTTTATTGGATAGCCTTGTACCTGCAAAACAGAAAAGATAAACTAGTTGTTTTTGACCTAGACTACCTTGGGTCCTTTTGTTTTTCCACAAAAATCAGAAATAAAAGACATCTCAGGCTGATCCTTATAACCTTGTGAATGATATCTCCTTGGAGGAATTATCCACTCAGTGAAAGGATTCTTAGTATGTGAAGAATAAAAATTCTTTAGATTTTCAGTATATTTTCCGTTCGACGAATTTGGATGAATTCGTAGATCCCCGTTCGACGAAGTGAAGTGATTTCGTTGAGAGCCGTTCGAATAATAACTACACTGAATATTTGGCTTCAGAGTTCGTCGATCTACGTTCGACGAAATGAATTGATTTCATCGAGCTCTGTTCGAAGAATTCTGCAGAATTTCTGTATTCTTAACATCCTTGCTTGAAATATTCTTATCTACTTCTGCTGGCTCTTTGTTCTTAGCAGAAATGAATTTTACTGGTGTAGAAAGAATGTTTTTCTTAATCGGATGTGGCTCACTTGATGATGTACCCAAGCCTAGTTTGCCACTAAATCTGGCATTCACTATGCTTGTGATGTCCATCAGTTTGATGCTTCTCCCATTTAGGGATTCTTCAAACTTCTTAGCTTTAGATAACTTGTTCTCAATGAGAACAATGTGTTCTTTGGATGCAGCCAATTCTTTCTTAAGAATAGCATTTTCTTCACTTAGTTGGTTCATTTCAGCCAACTTATTTCTGAGAGAGATTATTTCCTTCTCATATTTGATAAAGTCTATACAAAGATCTTTGAATTCATTTGAATTAAAGTCAAAGTTAGATATTACTTGATCAGCATCAGTTTCAGATTCTGATTCTTCTGAATTACTTCCCGAGGCATTGATAGCCATCATACAGAAACTTCTTTCATCTGCATCATCTTCATCGTCACTGGAGCTGGATGATGATGCATGTTCTAACTCACTGCTTGAGTCATAGATAGCCATCAAACATTGATCTTCTTCATTTGCATTATCTTCATCATCAGAAGAGTTGGATGAAGACTCTGACTCTTCAACCATGTTGTTGAGGGAGTTCCAGATATCCCTGGCTGAGGTGCATTCCACGACCTTCTGGAATAGTTCATCAGATATTGTCTGTGCCAATATATTCATTGCTTTGGAATCTGCACTTCTCTGCTTCTTCTGAGCATCTGTCCACTCAGGAGGTGGAACAGCATTGTTGTTAGCTGGTGTTTCAGCACTTGTTGTTGCTGTAGGAGTAGGAGGTCCTGTCAAAATAACATTAAAAATTTCTTCGCCAATAGAATTCATGTATAACCTGCTCCTTGCCTTCCATAGTGCAAACTTATTTAGATTGCACATAGGAGGTCTTGTTCTTGAATATTCTTTGTTCCGTGTCATGAGTTTTTAAGCAAAAGAAAACTCTAAAATAAATTTAAGATCTAATTGATCTTTTGATTCAGGTGTTAGCATGTATACAACCAACCAACCTATGATACCAATTGAAAGTCCTCTGATATCAGATGAATCCTCTGATACCAATTGAAAGTGAGGTTAGATCTTAAAGTCACTCTAGAGGGGGGGGGGGGGGGGGGTGAATAGAGTATTAAAAAGTTTTTCACTTAATTTTATAGCGGAATTAAAATAGTGATACTTATATGTGTATTGCAGAGTGAGTTATAAAACAAAATAAAGAAACACAACACACACCACAGTACAGAAAATCACACAAACACAGAGGACACAAGGATTTATAGTAGTTCCCCAATCAACCTGGGTACATCTACTCTTCTACCACCCTTGGTAGGATTCCACTAGGTTTTTGATCAGGTGCCCTATCACCAATAGATTTTTGATCAGGTGTTCAAACACCAATGAGCTTTTGATCAGGTGCTCTAACCAAACTACAGGTTTTTGTTCAGGTACCCTGCCACCAAGGGGTTAACTTTTGAAGGGAGTTATAACTCTGTACAAGAGGGGATAAAGAGGGTTAAGATGTTCTTCTCTGTCAATAATCTGAGAGAAGACTCTAGTGGATTGTATGATGTAAAGCTCTCCCTGTCTGATTGAAATGGTTGACAGTTGAGGATGGCTCTTTCTCTTGAATGTAGATCTTCCTAATAGCTGATGAATTTGGGAGACAAATGTTTCTCAGATTGTTTGTTGCTCTTTGAAGATCTAGAACTTGCAGCAGAGATCTGAGATAAGAATGTTGATGTTGTTCTCAGAGAATAAGATTGCTTCTTGAGGAAGATGAAGATCTGTAAAGCTTTTTGTTTCTTCCTTCTTTATTTCTCTCGACAGCTTTCTTCTTCTTCTTCTTCTTCTTCTCTTTTCTTGCTGTTCTGTTCTGTAATAATAATACTGTATATCTTCTTCTTCCTTTTTCTTTGATAATATATCTCTGATTTGAATTTCAAATCCTCTGAAATAAGGAGTAAAATAATTTGGAGGATTATTTCTTGGAACTGCAAGCAAGACTTTAATTCCTTTTCCTTTTTAATTAATGTATCCTTTTCCGCCAAACGGCTATTTTCTCGGGAAGAGAATGGAAAGGAATAAAATAAAAAGGAAAGATAATATCCTTGACTTATCTGGAATAAATAGAGTCGTTGCTGATAATCTGAGTTCAGAGAATAATATAACTGATCTTCTGAAATTAATCTGAGGAAGAGAATTTTCGTCGATTTGTATAAATTTTGTCGAACACAATCTAGAGTTCGTCGATCTCAAGCTGGAGGTCGTCGAACTGAAAGATAATATGCTAAAACTAGCTGGAAGACCTGAGTTCATCGATCTGAGAATGAATTTCGTCGATCTGAATCAATTCGTCGACCGCTAAGACTTTGTCGAACGCTAAGACTTGGTCAATCGCTGAGACTGAAGTTCATCAACCGCTGAGACTGAAGTTCATCGACCGCTGAGAACATTTCATCGAATGCAGAGAGGAGTTCGTCGAGCGCATAATGAGTTCGTCGAACGCAGAACCTTGGCAAGTTCGTCGAACGCAGGAGAATGTCGTTCGTCGAACGCGGGATTGAGTTTGTCGAATGCAGTATGGAGTTCGTCGAACGTAGAAAACTTATCTTTTCCTAAGTTCTAACAGCCTAAAACCTTGACCCTTTAGACTATACATTGGGGTCAACTTAGTCCTAATAAACAGATAGTGATCCTAGCCCAAATCAGTAATTGGGTTGTTCCAACACGGGGCAATCCAACACAAAAACTTGTTACCTTGCCAGCCTCTCCACGAGATCTACCTGACCCACAGGCTAGTGAAAACCTGGCAGCGGGATCGTCCGGGGCAATCCAGCACAAAAACTTGTTAACTCCTGTTTATAGAAAATTTCAAAACCAATATATGATGAGTCAAACCGATAGCCAATTGATTACAAAAGGTTTTAAGAGTATAATCACTTTAGGTCATCTCCTCTCCTGGCCAGGCCGAGGGGTACCCCATCCACATCTCGGAGGTGGTACCCTCCTGATCTGATCACCTCATCTACAATATAAGGCCCTTCCCAGTTGGGATTGAGCTTTCCTACCGCGGCTCCTCTCCCGACCGCGTCAACCTTCTTCAGCACAAAGTCTCCTTTCTCGAACTTTTTTATTCGGATATGCTTGTCGAAGTACCGAGCCATCCGCCGCTTGACTTCCTTTTGTCGTACGGTGGCTAAGTCCCGAAGCTCTTCCACCAGGCCTAGAGATAACCTTTGCTCTTCCCCATTCTCCATCAGCCATTCTCCATTTCCTTCGCCTGCGGAGACCACTCTGGGGGATTTCACTTCGAACTCTATTGGGAGGATGGCCTCGGACCCGTGGGAGAGATTGAACGGAGTCTCCCCGGTGGCCGTGTTTGGGGTGGTCCTCAAGGACCAGAGGACTGAGGGTAACTGCTCTACTCAGTTCCCCCTAAGGTTTTCGACCTTCTTCTTCAGCAAGTTCACGATAATTTTGTTTGCCGCCTCCACTTGCCCATTGCTCCTTGGGTGGTGGACTGACGCAACCCGAAGGTCTATGTCGAGCTGGGTGCAGAAGCTGACGAATTCGTTGCTGACAAACTACATCCCATTGTCCTTAACTATGGATAGTGGGAGCCTATGTCTGCATATTATCTCACCAAATATGTATTTCTAACTACTTGAGACGTTACCTTGGCCAGCGCCTTCACCTCCATCCACTTGGAGAAATAATCCATCATCACCAATAGGAACTTGCGTTGGCCACTCACTTGCGGGAAAGGACCCACCAAGTCCAAAACCCATATAGCAAAGAGCCAGGGAGCTGTGATGGTTCAAAGTCTTTGGGTTGGCAAGAGCTAGAGAGGAGCGAACAGTTGACATTTTGAGAACTTCTTTGTGAATTCTGTCGCATCTTTGCTGAGGGTAGGCCAAAAGTAGCCTTACCTTAACACTATCCCCTCCAAGGTTCGGCTCCCGGAGTGGCTGCCACACTCTCCCGAGTGGATTTCCTCCAGGACCCTCGGGACCTCCACCTCCTCCGCTACACAACGGGCTAGGAACCCCGAGAGTGTTTTCCTGTATAGTCCTCCCGCATGCAAGGAATAATATGCCGATTTATACCATAAGCGCCACTTATCCATATCCCCCTCGGGGAACTTCTCTGACGCCAGGAAGGTGATGAAGGGGTCCATCCATGACGCCAGCTGGTCCACCTCCATCAGCTCCCCCTCCTTAATGGATGGTCGGAAAAGGTCCAACACCGTCCCCCCTGACCTGGGACCAAACTTGGCAAGGAGGTCCGCTGCGGCACTCTCCTCCCTTAGCACGTGACAGATTGAAAAGGTCCGGAACAGCCCTATGAGCCCCTTGACCTTTTCCAAGTACCATTGAAGAGTCGACTCCTTTACCTCAAACTCCCCCTAACCTGGCAAGCCACCACCATGGAGTCTGTCGAGACCTCCACCTCTTGCACTCCCAACTCTCGGGCCAACCATAGGCCTGCTATCATTGCCTCGTACTCGGCCTGGTTTTTGGTGAGGGGGAAGTGAATATTGATTGCCTGCTCGATCCTCGTCCCTTGGGAGCTTACTAAGACCACCCCTCCCCCAAAGGAATGCTTTCCTGAGGCCCCATCGACCAACATCCTCCAGGCCACCGGGTTGGGTAGCTCGGACTCCTCCACCTCGGCTGCATAGTCCGCCAAAAAGTCCGCCACCGCTTGGGCCTTTATGGACAACCTAGGCCCGTATGCGATATCGAATTCACTTAGTTGCACTGACCACTTGGCCAGCCTTCCCGAGTGCTCCACCCCTTTCATGATTTTGCGAAGGGGATGGTCGGTCACTACCTTGATCAGATGCGCTTAGAAATAAGGTCGGAGCTTCCGGGCCAACACCACCAAGGCGAAGGCCAACTTCTCTAGGATGAGGTACCGAAGCTCCGCCTTCCTCAGTACTCGGCTAACATAGTAGATTGGGAGTTGCCACCTGCCTTACTCCCAGACCAGCACTGAACTTACTGCCTCGGGTCCTACCCCCAGGTACAGGTACAAGTCTTCCCCCTATCTCAGCCCTTGCAGCAATGGAGCTTGGATAAATTGTTCCTTCAGCGCTTCAAAAGCCTTTTCACAGTCAGGGGTCCATTCAAACTTCTGGTTCCCCCGTAGTACCTTGAAGAAGGGTGCACACTTCTCTCTCTCCTTGGAGAGGAACCTACTAAGCCCGGCTAACTTCCCCGTTAGCCGTTGAACCTCCTTCGCATTCCTTGGTGACCCCAACTCTATGATGGCCCTGACTTTGTCTGGATTAGGTTCCACTCCTGCTGGGGTGAGCAAGTGGCCTAGAAACTTCCCACGGCTATCCCCGAAGACACACTTATGGGGGTTGAGTTTCATCTTGAATTTTCTCAATGTCCCGAAAGTTTCCTCAAGGTCACGGAGGTGGGATTCAAGGTCTCGACTTTTCACCATGAGGTCATCCACATAGACCTCCAGGTTTCTCCCCTTCTGTTCTCGGAAGAGCCTGACCATCATCCGTTGGTATGTCGCCCCTGCATTCTTTAAGGGCATCATTTTGTAATAATAGCATCCATCCCTTGTGATAAAAGAGACAACCTTGACATCGGGGGGGGGGGGGGGGGGGGGGGGGGGGGGGTTGTGGTGCATGTGGATTTGATGGTAACCTAAAAAAGCATCTAAGAAAGACATCACAGGGAAACCGACGACTGAGTCAACCAGCGCGTCGATTCGGGGGAAGGGGTAGCAATCCTTGGGGCATGATTTATTAAGTAAAGAAAATTCAACGCACATTCTCCACTTACCTCCCCCCTTCTTTACCATAACCACATTGGAGACCCAGCCTGTGTACTGGATCTCCGACACAAACCCTGCTTGGAGGAGCTTGCCCACCTCCTCTCGGATGGGCCCTTCCAGCTTGTCAACAATGGCTCTCTTCTTCTATCGGATGGGTCGGGTGCTGGGATTGAGGTTGAGGCGATGGCAAGCCACATCCACATCGATCTCGGGCATCTCTGCCACGCTCCAGGCGAAGACATCCACATTCTCCTGCACTCAGGCCAGGATTTGCTTCTGCTCTTCTGGGCTGAGCTCTCCGCTGATCTTGACTTTTTCCACCACCCCCGCTTGGGTGGTGACCTCGAGCTCCACAACCTCATCCACGGCCTCCAGCCGGGACTGATCCCCCTAGTCAACCTTTTTCTCCTGGCCGTGATCTAGCGCTTCGGCCTCCTCCCCCTTTCTCCCTTCCCAAACTTCCATCAATTCTTCCTCCCCACCTTCTTGGGAATCCCCTTCTTCCTCTTTCATCTCCTTCTCCTCCACCACCATCAGCTCTTCTGCCCCTCCTTCCTGGGCCTCTCCTTCCTCTTCTCTTCTTTCCCCCACTACTGCCTCTTCGAGCCTCGCCGGCTCCTCCATCTTCCAATCCCATTCTTCTGCTTCGGCTAACCAGGAGATGGTGTTCACGGCAGTCACATAGCACTGCCTGGCCACCTTCGGATCTCCCCTTATCCGTTCTTGGACTCCTCCGCGTTGAACTTGAGGCATTGATGGAAGGTGGAGAGGATGCAGCGGAACACACTGATGAGTGGTCGTCCAAATATGGCGTTGTAGCTGCTGGGGGCATCTACTATGAAAAAATGGCAATTCCTGGACTGCCCCCCAAGACTACATGGAGTCCCACTCCCCCTAAACCCAAACAGTGGGCCGTCCGAGGCCAACACCCTCCGTGCCTCCACATGCATCTCATCAAATGCCTTCTTGAAGATGATGTTGACCGAGCCCCCGTTATCCATAAGGATCCGGGAGACGGTTAAGTTATCGATCGCCGTCTGAATGACCAACGCATCGCAAAACGGGTCTTCATGACCCGGCATGTCCTTCTGAGTGAACGAGATCTTCTCTGCTGGGGGCGGGGCTAGGGACGTCGAAGCCACGTTGCGATGATAGATGGTATGGAGGCTTGCCTTCCGGGTCGCCTCAATCCCTACCCCCCCCCCTTGGATCACCCTGATCCCTCCTCGGGTCCCCACATCGACCCAGTCTTCACACCTCTCATCCTCCTCGTCCTGAGATAGGACCTCCTCAATCCTCACCGCACGCCCGCTGCTCCTGCGGCACCGGCGCTCTGGCTCCCTTCACCTCCAAGAACTCTGGGCAGGTGGCCTTTGCATGACCTTCCTCCTCGTGGAAGTCACAACAGGGCAACGCCGCCCCTACTCTCGGCCTCTACCCCGCTATTCCTCCTCCTAGGACCGACTCCTCCGGCTCTCACTCCTCTTCCCCTTCCTGGTCTCCCATGAACGACTACCATTGCCTGCTGAGGAGGGTGGGGATGAGGTGGCCTCGGGCCCTGCCTCCATCCTAGCTGGTGGGGTCTTCCTTGGCCTCCTTGGAAGTTGCCCCCTCCCTGGTGGAAACCCCTTCCCGGGCCTGCCTCCCCCTTCTTGCTGCCTCCACCCCACCTTCGGGGCCCTCACCTCTTCTCTTCTCATTGCTTCTGGATGTTTGACCTCCGGCTCGCTCAGTCGTGCCAACCTCTTCGTGAACTCGGGGTTTGCTGCCTTCCCCTCTATCTCCTCCGCCGCTCTTTCCATAAGCTCCTCAAAAGACACAGGAGCCCTCCTCTTAAGGTCCATTTTGAAGAACCCCTCTCGTAGCCCCACTATGAAGGCGAGCTGGAGAGTGTACCCTGGCACCTCCTCCTGGAACCGATCCACGTAATTAGCTAGCGACTCCCCCTATCTTTTCTTGATGTTGAAGAGTGCCTCGGGGTCTTTCTTCCTCTTCTTCGAGGTGGATAAATGCAGCAGGATGCAGCGACGCAAATCCTCGAAGGCATAGATTGACCCTGAGGGAAACTAGTGGAACCAATCCCCTGCCTTCTCTTTCAGGGTGGTGGCGAAGAGTCGGCACTTGAAAGCGTCCAACATAGTTCTGATAGAGACCACGTCTTCGAACCAATGCAGGTGCTGAGTGGGGTCATCCTTGTCGGTATACTGAGTCATGGCCGACTCGCTGAACCCCTCGAGGAGTGGTGCCGAGAGCACCAACTCGCAGAAGGGACTCCCCCCCCCCCCTTCACACACCTGACCTGCTCCACTCGCCCCGCGAGCTCCCCGGGCGAACCAGCTCCTCCCGGTCTTGCACTCGCCGAGGGACCACTCGCTGAGATCCCACTGGCCGGGATCCCTCCTCCCAGGATGGCGCTCGCCTGAACCCCACTCGTACTTGCCGGGCGGGGGAAGAGCTCCCGCCCCGCGAGGTCTCGCTCCGGCATCTGGGACATCGCCTCCTTCCCTGGCCTCTGCCCCAAAGTGTGCTCGTCAACTCCAGCTGGAGGGGCCACTTGGAGAGCAGGGGTTGCGAAACCCCCAATGGCTGTGGCGAGGGCACACTAGAAAGCCCCAAGCAGGTCCCTCTTGAGGTCGGCCAGCATCTCTACCGTTGCTGGCGCACCGGGTGGTGGAGAACCGCCGAATTCTGCCTCTCACTCATCATCTCCCGCCATGTATCTTCCTCAGAGTTTTCTTGAACTAGCTGCACTCCACGCTCACCACACCAAAAAGTTGAAACTAATACTTGGTCTCTAGTGGAGCTCGGGCACTCAAGGATGAGGGGCAGCTAACCCTTACTGATTCCTCAGAAGGAACAGATCAGAGACTTGGAAGTAGACACAGACCTTTGGTCGCAGCGAGGAGATCCCACCACACACCCGGAAGATCTTAGAGCGCTTCCCCTCCCAAGACAAAGCTGAGACAGGGCACCTTGGAGGGCCCGAGAGCTAAGCCAAGATAACCTAGGGAGGAAGAAGCTCAGAAAACTGAGATTGGAATCCCCTCCAAAGGTGCCCTTCAAGGTCTATTTATAGTTTTTCCAGTCTGCTCTGCTAATAGCGGGATTCCACCTTACTCTTTTACTATACGCAGCTCAAAATGGTCTATCAACAGCCAAACTTCGCTGTTTGGAGAGGCTAACTACAGACCACCAGGGACTTCCAGGTAAAAGCACCCCTGGACCCTTACTGGGCGAGCCGCCCACAAGGGCCCCTCTCGCGAACTAAGAGGCCCGACTCGCTCGCCCTCCTGCGAGCAGCCGGCGAGAGCCCGGCTCGCCCTCTTCTCGCGAGCAGCCGGCGAGAGCCCGTCTCGCCTACTGCCTGCGAGCCTCGCTTGGGATTCTGGCTTGCCCTTCTTCTTACTCCTCTCGCTCGCCGATTCCTTAGTCTCCGCTCACCTCCTAGCGAATATTACTCCTCTCGCCTACTGATTCCTTAGTCTCCGCTCACCTCCTGGCGAATATTACTCCTCTCGCCTGCTGATTCCTTAGTCTCCGCTCACCTACTGGCGAATACCGAGGTTGTACAATTCAACTAAGAAACGCGGAAGGAAAAACACTCCCGCGGACATGGAATGCGCAGAACTTACGTCGATTTTATCAATAGTCCCCTCACTTACATTTGTACTTAAATTGTATCAACAACTATTGTAAATGTCACAAGCTCATACTTGCACACAAGTTACTATGTGATTAATCTCAACATGTTTCGTTCTCCTAACTCTACTATCTCAGGAACATTCCGAGGAATGACCTTTTCGGTCATGGGCAGCCTATAACACAGCGAGCTCATTGCTACAGCTCGAAGGTTTGCCCTTTGCTCCCGTAGTAGGTCACTGTATTAAAGGGCATGCCCTCCTCACACTCGTGAACGGTTCGAAGCATTTGCCCTTCACCGCTACTATCAACGACATCCCCGAGGTCAGTAACACAAATCTTTCACTACTCGGTTCGAATCGCCCGTCATTCTCATACGTAGTAGGTTCCGACACCATCTGAGTCTCGTCCTCTACTATCAACGACATCCCTCAGGTCGGTAACGCGGACCTTTCACTACTCAACTCAAATCGCCCGCCATTCGCCCACGTAGTAGGTTCCAACGCCATCTGGGTCTCGTCCTCTACTATCAACGACATCCCCCAGGTTGGTAACGCGAACCTTTCACTACTCTGATCAAATTGCCTACCATTCGCCCACGTAGTAGGTTCCAACACCATCTGGGTCTCGCCCTCTACTATCAACGACATCCCCCGGGTCGGTATCACGAACCTCCCACTACCCGGCTCGTATCGCTCATCATTCACCCACGTAGTAGGTTCCAACACCATCTGGGTCTCGTCCTCTAAACCGCGTTGTCAGGGCCTGCCCCCCCCCCCCTCACGCTCGCAAACGGTTCGAAGTGTTTGCCCTTCACCGCTACTATCAACAACATCCCCCGGGTCGATAACGCGAACCTCCCACTACCCGGCTCGAATCGCTCGTCATTCGTCCACGTAGTAGGTTCCAAGATCATCTGGGTCTCGTCCTCTAAACCGCGTCGTCGGGGCCTGCCCCCCCCCCCCCCCCCCCTCATGCTCGCAAACGGTTCAAAGTGTTTGCCTTTCACCTCAACAATCAACGACATCTTCAAGGTCGGCAACGAGAACCTCCCACTATCCAGCTCGAATCACTCTCCATTCGCCCACGTAGTAGTTTCCAACACCATCTGGGTCTCATCCTCTAAACGCCAACTCCGTAAAAGCCAAACATAATTTGTCGAGCAAAGCGCCAATTTAAACACCACTGAAACTCTACTACCACAAGAGCTAAAAGCTAGAACAGCTACACAAGCGACGTAATCCGTCAACAACAATACAGTCAGCAAATGATACTCCACTAATACAGAGATACAAATATATCATCTCAGATATAAAATGCAACCAAAAGGGAAAGCCAACAAAATAAAGGAGAAACTACTCCTCAGCGTCAGAAGTCGAATGCTAATCTTCGGAGAGAACTCCGACACCCAATCCAGACACATCGCAGCCTTGTGTCCTCACAACCAAGCGAAGGGCCTTCCCCATCCCACTCAAGAAAGCCACTTCACGCTCATCCTCTAGCTTGGACCCTACTTCCTTGCTTTATATTTTCTCGCGAACCTCATCCGAGAACAAAGAGTAGTCCCTCACATAATCTATGGAGGCTTTGTACTCAGTAAGCCCAGCAACCTTCAGCTCAACAAGCCACTTTTGTAAAGAAAGGCGCTCCACCTCTGTCTTCAAAGACACCAACTTGGCCTCGAGAAGAGCCGTTGTAGCTCGCGAATCCTACAACAAATGAGTCGAACCCTCCACAAGGGCCTTCTCCGTCCGGACTTCAGCACATGACTCCTCTAGCTCCGCCCGCAACCCAGCCTCGATCTGTAGAAAGTGGGACACATCGCGATCTCGTCTGCCTTTCAAGTCAGAAAAGGAATTCTGCGCATCAAGAAGCTCCTCCTAAAGGACGAGATAACTATCATTTAGGCCAACTTAGCAGTCGTTCCATGTAAGAGCAATGTTGGTCTGAACTCCAATCTGAAAAAAGAAAATCAGGCTAATCACAAGGCAAAACAACGAACAAAGATAAAGTCACAAATCTTACTGCAGCATTCATGTCCTCAAGAGAAGAAGAAACTCACCTCGCCCTAATCAACTATGGAACAGAAGCATCCTCGGGAACCTGGGGGGTAGAAGGAACCTGGGAGGCAATAGAGTCGAGTACTTCCACATCAAGATCCATGGGAATGTTATGAACTCTCGAGCTACATAGGGCTACCTCGTCAAAACGCCCCTCCACCTGACAAGAGCGTCGAGGCACTGAATCTGAACTATCATTCCTGAAAACCAATCTCCTCTTCCGGCCTTGATTTAATGGAACGGCTGCGGAGCGCTCAGCATCGGTAGAAAGTCCGCGCAGTAAGAGACGCTTCTCCTCAAAAAACACAGAAATGGCGAATAGAGGGTTCGCCAACACGTCCCTAACACCGGGGTAAAATATCGCTCGCGATCCTTCAAACATCGGCAGTGATCAGGAAGTGACCTCCAAAGCTCCGACAAGCCCTAAGGATTCCTGATATAGCCAAATAAAGTACTCCCGTGGCGGCGGTCCGCTCGGTTCTCAAACTCAAGTTATTGCTTGTTGCTGAAGACTTCAATCCGTCCGCCTCCATCTGAGCGCACATCACACCACTTCCTGAAGAGATCTAGGGTGAATCTTGGTCCATGCTCTCTAAAGAAGGCGAGCAGGCCCACAATTCGCGTTATCCCAGCAGGAGTAAATTAGGACACCGACACGCCATAATGTTTCAAGATTTTGACCAGCTCCTCACATAGGGGGCAAGCGAAGCCTAGACTGCAGCGACGACTCGCACAATGTTATCCATCCCGCGGAGGATTCTGAGTACGTTCCTCAACTTGCGGGATCTTTACCTTTAAGTCAGCAGGCAAGCCGAACCGCTTCGTCCAGAAGCCAATATGTTCGACAGACAAAGAGGAACACAATTGCATCGGCCTACCTGCGCACATCGCTTTGTTGCCTGAAAGAAAAAAATAAAGTAAGTATTTTCAATTTCAAACAAAAGCAACGTGCACATAGACGCACCCCGCGCTCTCACAGCACGCACAACAAACATCATTCATGCACACGCACACGCTAGTACAGTGTGTGCGCGTGAGCACCTCACGCACGAGAGCACAGGGCACACATGCAACCTCTGCACGCGAGAGCTAGAGCGTACACTGCGTGCGGGCGAGCACCCGCACGTGGTGCACGCGGGCAAGCCCCCGTACGTGCAATGCACGCGGGCGCACACCCCGCGCGCGTTGTGCGTGAGACCTTCGACACGCGCAGTCGCGCCACCGTGCTTGCCCTGCGCACGGGCGCTCTCCCGCGCGCATGCACGTTAGGACCACGCGGCGCTCCGGCCGCTCGAATGCATTTCGTTCTCACACTTCTCCGTTAACGTATACCTCTTTCCGATTTTTTTCTCGCACCCCCTTTTGCGCCACGTTCTTTGGCTCCATGCTCACGCTAATCTCTCACAAAAAAGTCCCCAAATTCACTCGCTCTGGCACCTGAATTCAGGGACTTGGGGGGCAAATGATGGGGTCTCGGTCATTATATAGGAATTCAGGTCTTCGAATAGCTGGAATCCCATAACCCCCACTCCCTTAGTGGGTAGTTAGGAGAAAAATCACCGCACATGCGATCCTCGCACGCGATCTTTGCACACGATCTCGAGGCCATGCACCCGTGTCCGCGTGGGCTCCCCGGCCGACCGCCCGTGGCCAGCTTCCCTTCCTCGACGGTCGGTCCCCCCGTCGGGCCCTCTTCCCCGCCGGCCGGACCTTCCGCCATGACCGTGCGATCGCTCCACGATCTTTCCACCCTCCGATTGGCGAGTAACCATCCGCATAACCGCCGGCGTAACCGCTCGTAATGGACGAGTGTGAATATCTAGTTTCACATTGGTTTGTGCTTGGAGAAATTTCTAATTAATGTGTCGTAATTCTTATAGAATTGACTTTCTTTTAGTATTTATGGTGGTTACGACCTGTGTAACACACTAGGTTTTCTGTATCTGGGAGCTGGCGCCGGTGTTAGGTGTTAACGCAGGCATTAGCTGCAGCACCCCTTTTGCGATGGTGTTAGTCGAAGGAAGTTTCGTCGAACAGAGTTCGACGAAGGGAGTTTGTCGAACGGAGTTCGACGAAGGGAGTTCGTCGAACGAAGTTCGACGAAGAGAGTTCGGAACCACTGGGACGTTGAGTTGGTTTCGTTCGTCGAAGGGAGTTCGATGAAGGGGGTTTGTCACAGGGAATTCGACGAAGGGAGTTCGTCGAACGAAGTTCGGAACCTCTGGGATGTTGAGCTGTCTTCGTTCGTCGAAGGGAGTTCGATGAATGGAGTTCATCAAAGGGAGTTCGTCGAACGGATTTCAACGAAGAGTTCGACGAAGGGAGGTCGTCGAAGGTAGTTCGACGAAGAGTTAACGCGGGCGCCAGCGCTAACGCCGGTGTTAGCTGACAGAACCTATTCCGTAAGTAGCATTTCCTGGACGTCCGATCTGTTTGGATCTTGATCCTGCGGTCTAGATAAGTGTGTCCTAAGGTTTTATTTATGGCAGAGAAGTTCTATTCTCTTTTTGTTAACTCCTTTGTGCTTTTGGAGGCGTAAAAGAGAGGTAGGGTTTGGAGGAAGAAGAAGGCTAGATCCGCCATTGTTGGAGCATCGGAGCTCCGTTCGCCGATCCGAGACCAGATCCATGGAGCGGACTAGAAGGCGCTTCTTTCTATCCGTGCCTTTCAACCGATCCATGGCGAGGAAGAGAACTCTTAGGGTAACGACATCTCTCCTCCCGGTTTTAGGATGTGTGCATGGCATCTATGCTTTTACTTTCTCTCTTCTGAAATTTATGGCACCAGATCTCTCAAATGAAAGGGGTTTGGGTCGCCTTGGTTCAAGAAGAACCATCGGATTGATTGAGTACGTCCCCGACATGATTTTGCACTAGAGATCCGCTCCGTTAGTGGATTAGGCATTGTGTGTGAAGCCGAAATCGTGATCGGTGGTCCGATTCAGTGATGTTGCTTAACATGCATTTTAGGGATTTTGTTAGAAAACCGATAACGGCTAAAACGTCGTATGTGTAGCCCTTATGTTCGTGTGAGAATGAACGTTGGTTTGGAAAGGGTAATTATTATGTGTATGTGAAGGCGTGGTTTGTCTTTGTGGTCGGCTGGCTAGCCCGTGAATGCTTGGATTCATGTGGGGAGAGTGTCCCGGCAAGACAAGTCCCCTTCTGGGCTAACTGACAAGAACAAGTATGATGGTGCGCCCGTTGGCAAGATGAGCCATGTAAGGGGTGAGGTCCCAGTGGAGTTCTTGGCTTTTGGTTTAGTGATTGAGGTGAGAACAAGTATGCTGATGCGCCCGTTGGCAAGATGAGCCATGTAAAGGGTGAGGTCTCAGTAGAGTTCTTAGCCTTGGGCTTGTACGCCCGTGGGGGAATGATAAGTACCATTGGTTTGTTATGAAATGTTGATGTGTGTTGTTATGTTAGAAGCATACACATCATAGGGTGCCTTGAGTGAAACCTAGGTGTGCATACATGCTGCATTGCTAGATCCCCTTACTTTTATTGCTCAACATAGAAACGTGGATGATGCTTGTGACACTCATGTCTGTCGTGTTTATGTTAATATTGTTTATTACATTTGCATACGAAGTGCTGACTTGCAGGGTGATGTAGTTCCCCGGGGTCCGCTAGGACGGCCGGGAGGAGGGGGTGTTGTTACACCATTGTTGGTCAGCCAAAGCTGACCCTCGTTATACCGCTCTTTGTGATTTGGATGCAGGGCAAGGATTGCAGGCTGGACCTATCTCGCCGTCCAGAAGGGCCTAAGCTTCATGAAGTGCACTTTTCATGCTTTCTTGTTTGATTTGATGTCTTTACCTGTTCCGGCTTGCATGTCGAGGTAGCTTAGGATTGTGTGGATCTGTTAGACATTTATATGCCCTGTTTTGACTTGAGTATGAGTTTTGTAAGGCCTTAGGTCCGTAGTACTCTTATGTAGATGTGGACAACTTATGTGGTTTATTTAATGTTTCCGCTGTGTTGGTTCTGAGTTTTGAGATGGTTAGATCTATATCACTTTTTAATACTTAAGCTGTGGCGATTATATGATGTGGGGTCCCGGTTGGACCTATATTATATAGTCATTGCAGGGGAGGTGTTATAATTTGGTATCAGAGGGAGGTTAGCGTTCTTGTTGAGGTTTAGTGTGTTCGGATCGCGTTAAGAGGTTGTCCACATAGGAGTACTTTGCGGGACCATGAGTGTCCTTGCGTTCGAGTCTTGCGAATAGAGTTTGATTTGTTTTTCCTTGCTTATGCTAGGATGGTGGCGACGATGCGGGGACGTCGAGGCATCAAGAGGAGCCGTTGGCAAGTAGTGCAACAGCCCCAGCCCTTGTGAATATGGGTGTGTCCCCGGTAGACTTTTGTCGTATGCTAGCAGAGGTGATGGTGGCAGCTCAAGCTGCGGCGATGCCACAGATTGCGACGCTTGTTGTGCAGGCTGTGACTCCTGTTACTCTGATCACTATGACGCCGGAAGTGGGAGTAAGGCAGGTAGAGCCGTTAGCCGAGAGAACGGTTGGGCAAGGCGATCGTCAGATGAAGTACTATCTGAGTTTCCATCCTCCGACGTTCAAAGGAGTTGGCACTCTGACAGACGCCGAGGATTGGTTGGAGAGAATTCAGGAACTCCTGAAAGCGGCAGAGACCCCAGAGGACAAGTAGTCCCAGTTCGCAGTGTTTATGTTAGAAGGCGACGCCAAGCTATGGTGGGTGAATCATAGCGGTCGTCATTTCCCTGGACGTGTTTCGTCCATGGAAGAGTTCGGGAATGCCTTCCTGAAGCGCTATATCCCCTATTCGACGAGGTTAGCCCTTCAGTGGCAGTTCTTGCACTTGGTGCAGCGCGAGAAGACGGTAGACGAGTACTTGCAGGAGTTTACTCGGTTGGGTCATTACGCGGTAACGACCATGGCAGATGATGAGGAGAGGGACAATCTCTTCTATCAGGGTCTGAGAGAGAATTTAAGGCAACCTCTGATAGCCTTAAAGAATGCGGGGTTCAATGAGTTAGTTGAAGCTGCTCGAACTTTGGAGAACGATATGGAGCGAACCCAGCGCCGCAAGGGCTTGGCGGCAAAGCAGGGAGAAAGTAAGCCAGCTCGGTCTCAAGGGAAGTCTGAGAAGAGTTGGTGGAAGAAAAAGCCCTGTCCTTTTAGGACTGGCGAGAGGAGCGGTGCAGCTTCTGGAGAGTTCCGTTCCAGGGGCCAGTGACATGCTACAAGTGTGGCAAAGTGGGCCACATAGCTCGGGTCTGTTTCGAGAGTGGAGTTGAGCTAGAGCAGAGGCAGGAGCAGTCGGTGTGTTCCAGTCCTAGTGTCGGGGAGAAAGGGATGGTGGCGGAGTCCAGTGCTTCCCATTTCCCTTCTGTGCAGCCTAGAACGTACAACCTTGGGCAGCATGAAGCGATTCGTCAACATGACATGGTGACAGGTACAAAAGTTCAGAATTTCGCTTAATAGTTTTAACATGTTTGCGACCTTTCATATTCGTTTATGCGTGTTAGGCTTCGTGATAGTATTTGTCTACCCCTCTAGAGTGTTGTTCGACATGAGAGCATCACACTCTTTCCTCGCGGAAAGCTTTACCCGGAGGATCAGTGTTGAGACTGTTGAGGTAGAGGCGGAGCTTAGTGTGCGCATGCTGAATGGGTCTTTCATGACCACTACAAGGTGGGCGCATTGTGCTGAGGATTTGCGAGTGTGATTTTGAGTTGATAGCGACAATTCTACCACTAGCCGAATTTGACATCATCATAGGGATGGAATGTCTTGCAGAGCAATGAGATAGTATTGACTGCCTGTTGAAGGTGGTGATCTTAAGGTGGGAAGGAAGAGCGGAGGTCAAGCTCGAGGGCATATGCGGAGTGGCCTGCTCCCTGATTTTTGCCGTGCAAATGGTGCATGCGGTGAATCAAGGAGGTGAGGCATTTGTCGCTTTGTTGGAGACTCACTCCATAAAGTTGGCGATCAGAGAAGTGCCAGTGGTGGAGGAATTCGAGGATGTATTCCCTGAGGAGCTTCCGGGAGCGCCTCCGGCGTGAAATCGACTTTTCAATTGAGTTGGTGTCGGATGCGAGGCTAGTGTCGCGTCCTCCATTTTGGATGGCACCGAAGGAACTGGCTGAGTTAAAGGTGCAGTTGCAAGAGTTGCTCGAGCAGGGGTACATTAGGCCCAGCTCCTTACCTTGGAGAGCGCTGGTGTTGTTTGTTAAGAAGGATGGTAGTATGCGGCTGTGCATAGACTATCGCGAGTTGAATAAATTGACCATCAAGAATAAGTACCCGATTCCGTGAATCAATGATTTGTTCGATCAACTGGTAGGGTCGACGGTGTTCTCCAAGTTGGACTTGAAGTCGGGTTACTATCAGTTAAGGATCCGAGTAGAGGATATTCCCAAGATGGCGTTTGAGATGAGATATGGTCACTTTGAGTTCTCGGTGATGTCGTTCGGTTTGACGAACGCGCCATCAGTGTTCATGGATTTAATGAACCGAGTGTTTCGACAATACCTGGATTCGTTCCTGGTGGTGTTCATTGACGACATCTTAGTATATTTGAAGTCGAAGGCGGAGCATGAGTCTCATCTGAGATTAGTGTTGCAGACATTGAGAGAGAACCAGCTTTATGCGAAGTTCTCGAAGTGCAAGTTCTGGATCGGGAAAGTGGCATTCTTGGGCCACGTGATTAGTGGAGATGGGGTGGCGGTGGATCCTGCGAAGATTGAAGTCATTAGAGATTGGCCTGTACTGAGAACCGTTGCGGAAGTCCGGAGTTTCCTTGGACTAGCCGGTTATTACAGGAGGTTCGTTGAGAACTTTTCGCGGATGGCTTTGCCCCTCACCACTCTTACCCAAAAGGACCAGAAGTTTGTGTGGACGCCGGAGTGTGCCCGTGCGTTTGAGACCTTGATGGAAAGATTGATGTCTGCTCCAATCCTAAGTCTTCCTAATGGGACTGAGGGATTCCAAATTTTCAGCGACGCGTCAGGGTGCGGTTTGGGTTGCGTGCTCGTGCAGCATGGCAACGTGATAGCTTATGGGTCAAGGAAGCTAAAGCCTCATGAGAGAAATTACCCCGTCCACGACTTGGAGTTGGCGGCGGTAATTTTTGCGTGGAAGTTGTGGCGGCACTACGTGTATGGTGCGAAGGTTGAAATCTTCACGGACCACAAAAGCTTGAGGTATCTTTTAGATTAGAAGGATCTTAATATGAGGCAGCGTAGGTGGGTCGAGTTCCTTGGGGACTATGACGTAGCGATTCAGTATACGCCAGACAAGGCCAATGTGGTAGCTGACGCCTTGAGTAGGAAGTACTCTGGGCAAGGAAATTGGAGTGAAGCGCATGACGAGCGTTTGGTGCGAGAGTTTGACTCTCTTGGCATTGTGTGTGTGGCTGAGGGTAAGTCCAGCGCAACTCGGCTGAACTGGATCGAGATGCAGTGTGATCTAGTAGATCGAATTTGAGAGGCAACCAGTGCAGACGAAGAATGTCAGCGATTGGCAGTAGAAGCTCAGCAAAGCGAAGGCAGTGCGTTGGAGATGGTCAGTGGACTTTTATAGAGAAATGGAAGGGTGTTTGTCCCTCGTTTTGGCAAGCTCCGTGAGGAGTTGATGTTTGAGGCTCACTTCACGAAGTACTCCATTCATCCAGGAAGTACGAAGATGTACTTGGATTTGAAGAAATCCTTTTGGTGGCCTGGGATGAAGCGGGATGTAGCTTTGTATGTAAGCCGGTGTCAAACGTGCGCCTTAGTGAAGGCGGAATGCCAAAGGCCGGGTGGATTCTTGAAACCTCTTCCTATCCCCGAGTGGAAATTCGACGACATCTCCATGGATTTTGTGCATGGTTTACCTCGATCGCGGCAAGGTAACGATGCGATTTGGGTGATTGTGGATCTCTTGACCAAGGTAGCCCACTTCATTCCAAATCGGAAGGATGATAGCGTGGAGAAGCTCGTGGAGGTTTATGTTCGAAACATTGTGCGATTGCACGGAATTCCAAAGAGCATCAATAGTGATCGCGATGGACGATTCACGTCCAAGGACTGGAGGTTAGTGCAGCGAAGTTTGGGCACAAAATTGAAGTTTAGTACCGCGTTCCATCCGCAGACTGATGGCCAGACGGAGAGAACGAATCGTACGATGGAGGACATGTTGAGAATGTGTGCTCTCGATTTCGGTAAAAGTTGAGAAGACCACCTCTTCATGGTGGAGTTTGCCTACAACAATAGTTTTCAGCGAATATCAAAATGGCGCCATACGAGGCTTTGTATGGAAGGCGGTGTCGAACGCCGATGTCTTGGATAAAGGTGGGAGACACGCCATACGAAGGGAGTTCGCCGAACGGAATTCGACGAAGGGAGTTCGTCGAACGGAGTTCGACGAAGAGAGTTTGGAACCGCTGGGACGTTGAGTTGGTTTCATTCGTCGAAGGGAGTTCGACGAAGGGGGTTCGTCACAGGGAGTTTGACGAAGGGAGTTCGTCGAATGAAGTTCAGAACCGCTGGGACTTTGAGCTGGCTTCGTTCGTCGAATGGAGTTCTTCGAAGGGAGTTTCTTGAACGGAGTTCGACGAAGTGTTCGACGAAGGGAGGTCGTCGAAGGGAGTTCGACGAAGAGCTAACGCGGGCGCTAGCGCTAACGCCTGCGTTAGTTGACGGAACCTGTTCCGTAAGTAGCGTATCCTGGACGTCCGATCTGTTTGGATCTTGATCATGCGGTCTAGATAAGTGTGTCCTAAGGTTTTATTTATGGCAGAGAAGTTCTATTCTCTTTTTGTAAACTCCTTTGTGCTTTTGGAGGCGTAAAAGAGAGGTAGGGTTTGGAGGAAGAAGAAGGCTAGATCCGCCATTGTTGGAGCACCGGAGCTCCGTTCGCCGATCCGAGACCAGATCCGTGGAGAGGACTAGAAGGCGCTTCTTTCTATCCGTGCCTTTCAACCCATCCATGGCGAGGAAGAGAACTCTTAGGGTAACAACATCTCTCCTCCCGGTTTTAGGATGCGTGCATGACATTTATGCTTTTACTTTCTCTTTTCTGAAATTAATGGCACCAGATCTCTCATATGAGAGGGGTTTGGTTCGCCTTGGTTCAAGAAGAACCATCAGATTGATTGAGTACGTCCCCGAAATGATTTTGCACTAGAGATCCGCTCTGTTAGTGGATTAGGCATTGTGTGTGAAGCCAAAATCGTGATCGGTGGTCCGATTCGGTGATGTTGCTTAACGTGCATTTTAGGGATTTTGTTAGAAATCCGATAACGGTGAAAATGTCGTATGTGTTTCCCTTATGTTCGTGTGAGAATGAACGTTGGTTTGGAAAGGGTAATTGTTATGTGTATGTGAAGGCGTGGTTTGTCTTTGTGGTCGGCTGGCTAGCCCGTGAATGCTTGGATTCATGTGGGGAGAGTGTTTCGGCAAGACAAGTCCCCTTCTGGGCTAACTGACAAGAACAAGTATGATGGTGCGCCCGTTGGCAAGATGAGCCATGTAAGGGGTGAGGTCCCAGTGGAGTTCTTGGCTTTTGGTTTAGTGATTGAGGCGAGAACAAGTATGCTGATGCGCCCGTTGGCAAGATGAGCCATGTAAGGGGTGAGGTCTCAGTAGAGTTCTTGGCCTTGGGCTTGTACGCCCATGGGGGAATGATAAGTACCCTTGGTTTGTTATTAAATGTTTATGTGTGATGTTATGTTATAAGCATACACGCCAAAGGGTGCCTTGGGTGAAACCCAGGTTTGCATACATACTGCATTGCTAGATCCCATTACTTTTATTGCTCAACATAGAAACGTGGATGATGCTTGTGACACTCATGCCCGCCGTGTTTATGTTAATACTGTTTATTATATTTGCATACGAAGTGTTGACGTGTAGGGTGATGTAGTTCCCCGGGGTCCGCTAGGACGGCCGGGAGTAGGGGTTTTGTTACACCGTTGTTGGTCAGCCAAAGATGACCCTCGTTATACCACTCTTTGTGATTTGGATGCAGGGCAAGGATCGCATGCTGGACCTAGCTCGCCGGCCAGAAGGGCCTAAGCTTCATGAAGTTCACTTTTCATGCTTTCTTGTTTGATTTGATGTCTTTACTGTTGGGTTTTTCTAGAACCATACATCAAATGTAGGCGCAGCGGAAATGAAGAGAAACAACCCAAAAGATTCGGATCGACCATGAATATTGAATCAAGAAGTTAATCAAAATGCTAGGTTTGAAATTACCTTGGCGGGATTGGATCAAATCCAACCTAGATGCTCCAAGAAGAAGATTGCCTTCGTCGGCTTTGCAAGAGTTCTCACGTAGAATAATATCTACGTCTCTACAGCAGTCCACACGAGCCGGGAGAAGAAGACTACACCTTGCGCTTCCACGGATTGCTAGATCCACTTCAGGAAGAATAACACCGGCGACAATCGTCGGAGAGGAAGTCGGCGGAGGCGATTCAGAACGGCGGAACACTTCCGTCTAGGGTTCGAGCGAGAGCGGAACTCCTTCCGTCGGCTTCTATTTCGTAAGTTATGAGAACCCTAAAAGAAGCCCTATTTATACCCAAAGGATAAACAACTTCTAGAAGAATCGCTATCCGCAGACCACACAGCAAAATAGGGGCTTCTGTTACAATTCGTCGGGATTCCACGGAACAGCATTCGTCGAGTTTTCACGGGACAATCCGACGAATTCCGACGAATCACATCAGACGGCAACATTTGCCGAGTTAATGCTCTCTGTGACAATTCGTCGAGATTCCACGGAACAATCCGACGAATCCCGACGAATCCGACGAATCATGTCAGACGGCAACATTTGCCGAGTTAAGGATCTCTGTAACAATTCGTCGAGATTCCACGGAACAATCCGACGAATCCCGACGAATCCGACGAATTCTATCCGTGTAAACCCGACGAATTCAGACAGCAACATTTGCTGGACTTCCCCCATTCTATATGGTGATTGGTAACCTTTACCAACATAGTCAATCTTCCAACTTCTCCACATGATTTTATGTGCGACCCTGCAGGCTCATATCGCGTTGGCAGTGACATTACATGTTTGACCACTTCTAGATCACAATGGTAACTCCAACAGTCTCCCACTTGATCTTGAAAGTATCAAACAAAAACCTCACAAACAATGAGCGGCATCTAGCAATGCATCATTGCTCCCCAAGCAATAAGAGTTCATAACTCATAAGTCTTTATGACCAATGTTCCAGCGTTGTCTTTGTCCCTTTGTCCCTTACATCCGGAAAGAACTAGAGGCATGGACCGTGTCACCCTCATAATAGCTCAATCCAAGTTTCTTGATCTAGAACGGACTTCCAGAGAATGGTGAGCTCAATATCACATATTGACTCTACTAAGCATGGTCATGCATTTCTCAGTCCAATTCCACCAAGGGGCCCATGGATGCAACTCCTGTTATATAGGAGGACAAATCCGATATCTGCTCACACCCAAACACCCAAATGATTCGTAACGTACCCAACGACCACCCTTATCATCAACCTTCTTCAAGGAAGACTTTAGATGACATCAAAGCACGCTCTTCTTCACTCGATGAATGTTGTGACTTCAGGTCAAAGGACCACAACACCATTGTCAAATGAGACCTACTTGTGACACTTTTAAGTAACAATCCACAAAGTAGTCTCAGGTTGGGTCTGTCCAGTACAACTTGTTCACTAACAAGTACCCACGTGATGACTTGATATCACAATATCATGACCTGTGAGAACCGGTCATCAGTCAACACACATGCTAGTCTTAATGTATCATCATCACCCTTAGCTTCTACGATGATACCTCGACCAGGGACCTTTTAAGAATGAGGCTTCGAAATCATAGGCTCTCACATTCAAGTCACGTACTTGATGTCCTATGGAAGCGAACATTCTAAGGGTATTTATCACGAATTTTATTCTATCATATAGAAACAGTATATCGTAATAAAAGAACTTGCCATTAATTGTAAAAGGAAATAATTGGTACACAATTCATCATATGAATAATAAACAGCCAACAGAATATATATATTTTACATGCAACCCACAAGAATCTCACTAGAGATGATCACTCAGGTATCGTATACCCATTGATCTAGTATGACCATCATGCTTTCTCTGCGCGAGAGGCTTTGTCAGTGGATCTGCAATATTCTCCTCAGTCGACACTCTGCAAATGTTCACATCTCCTCGTTCGACAATCTCACGAATAAGATGGAACCGCCGAAGTATGTGCTTGGAGCGCTGATGGGATCTAGGTTCCTTAGATTGTGCAATTGCACCATTGTTATCACAGTAGAGAACTACGGGACCAACAATGCTAGGAACTACATCTAGCTCGCCGATGAATTTCCTAATCCATACAGCCTCCTTCGCTGCGTTTGCCGCAGCGATATACTCGGCCTCCGTTGTAGAATCAGCAACTGTCTCTTGTTTGGAACTCTTCCAGCTCACAGCTCCTCCATTCAGGCAAAACACAAACCCTGACTGAGACTTCGAATCATCCCTATCAGTTTGGAAGCTGGCATCCGTGTAACCACTTACAACGAGCTCTTCCTCTCCACCATATACCAAGAATACATCCTTAGTCCTTCTCAAGTACTTCAGGATATTCTTTACGGCTATCCAGTGACATTCACCAGGATCAGACTGATACCTGCTAGTCATGCTCAAAGCAAAAGAGACATCGGGTCGAGTACATAACATTGCATACATGATTGACCCAATTGCCGAAGCATATGGAATTAACTTCATGCGGTCCTTATCTTCGCAAGATTTTGGATACTGGTCCTTAGAGAGATTTACACCATGAGACATGGGCAAAAATTCTTTCTTGGACTCAAGCATGTTGAACCGCTTCAACACCTTCTCAATGTACGTACTCTGGGTCAAACCCAGCAACTTCTTCGATCTATCTCTATAGATCTTAATACCGAGTATGTAAGTCGCTTCACCCAAGTCCTTGATAGAAAAGCAGTTCCCTAGGTTGTTCTTAACAACTTTCAGGGTAGGTATGTCATTCCCGATCAACAGTATGTCATCTACATACAATATCAGGAAGACAACAATGCTCCCACTGATTCGCTTGTAAACACACGGTTCATCTTCATTCTTGACAAAACCAAACTCTTTGATCTTCTCATCAAAATGAAGATTCCAACTTCTAGAGGCTTGTTTCAATCCATAGATGGACCTATTCAGCTTGCATATTTTAGTGGCTTCATTTGGGGATACAAAACCCTCAGGTTGTGTCATGTACACTTCCTCAAGGAGGTTTCCATTTAGGAAAGCCATTTTGATATCCATCTGCCAGATCTCGTAGTCATAATACGCAGCAATAGCAAGCAATATCCTAATGAACTTTACCATGACAACAGGGGAAAATGTCTCATCATAGTCAACACCATGAATTTGCTTGAAACCCTTAGCCACCCGTCGCCCTTTGAATGTCTGTACATTCCCATCCATGTCGGTCTTCTTCTTGAAGACCCACTTGCACCCTATGGGTCGTACCCCTTCAGGTGGTTCCACCAAGTTCCAAACTTGGTTTGTATACATGGAGTCCATTTCGGATTTCATAGCCTCAAGCCATTTGTCGGAGTCCGGTCCATTCATAGCCTCTTGGTAGGTTGCTGGTTCATCATCATGATCCATAAGCAGCACATTACCTATTTGAGACACGAGAAATCCATATCTCTCAGGCTCAAATCTTGGTCTACCAGATCTACGTAGGACTTGTGTCTCTTGAGCAGGTTCTCTAGCTACAACATCTTGTAGTCCTGGCTCAGATTCCAATTCTGGTTCATTCACTACTTGTGGTTCTTGAACTTCCTCAAGTTCTACCTTTTGCGTCTTTCTTGACAAGAACTCTTTCTCCAAGAAGACACCTGTCCTTGCGACAAACACTTTGCCCTCAGACGGTAGGTAAAAGTAATATCCTTTCGTTTCCTTAGGATATCCCACCAGATAACACTTATCTGATTTGGGTTCCAGCTTGTCAGGCATTTGACGTCGTACGTATGCCTCACAGCCCCAAATTTTAATGAATGACATACTAGGATGCTTCCCAGTCCATATCTCATATGGTGTCTTTAGAACCGTTTTCGTCGGAGCGCGATTCAGTGTCATTGCAGCAGTCTCTAAAGCAAAACCCCAAAAGGAAACAGGCAAGTCTGCATGACTCGTCATCGATCGTACCATGTCTAACAAAGTACGATTTCTCCTCTCAGACACACCATTATGCTGCGGTGTCCTAGGTGGAGTGAGC
Organism: Dactylorhiza incarnata; assembly: GCA_033032865.1. Lineage (NCBI taxonomy): Eukaryota > Viridiplantae > Streptophyta > Magnoliopsida > Asparagales > Orchidaceae > Dactylorhiza > Dactylorhiza incarnata. The sequence continues at coordinate 620,109 of JAWHQI010000005.1, forward strand.
TGTGATACAATACCACACTCTTTCAGATGATCACGGAACTCATGACTCAGGTATTCGCCACCTCGATCAGATCGGAGTGCTTTAACCTTTTTACTCAGTTGGTTTTCCACTTCATTCTTAAACTCTTTGAACTTTTCAAAAGTTTCGGATTTGCACTTCATAAGATACACGTATCCGTATCTATTGAAATCATCAGTAAATGTAACGAAGTAGAAATACCCACCTCTAGCCATAGAACTCATGGGTCCGCATACATCACTATGTACAACACCCAAGAGATCCTCAGCCCTCTCAGTATAACCAGTGAAAGGGGCTTTAGTCATCTTGCCTAACAAACAAGACTCGCATCGCTCGAATGATTCATAATCAAATGAGTCCAATAGTCCATCTTTATGGAGCTTGGATATGCGCTTCTCGTTTATATGGCCCAAACGACAATGTCAGAGATATGTAGGATTTGAGTCATTTGTTCTTAGTCTTTTATTATTATCTACATTATAGATCGGATGGTCTAGGTTCAAAACATAAAGACCATTAAACAATTGAGCTACAGCATAACAAACATCATTCTTAAATATAGAACAACAATTGTTCTTAATTATAAAAGAAAATCCAATCATGTCTAAGCATGAAATGGATATAATGTTCTAGTTATGGCCGGAACATAATAACAATTATCAAGTTCTATTACAAGCCCACTGGGCAAAGAAAGACGGTAAACCCCTACGAGTACAGCAGCAACTCTTGCTCCATTGCCGACGCCCAGGTCCACCTCTCCTTTACTCAGCAATCTCCTCCTTCCCAGTTCCTGCACATTTGTACAAATGTGAGAACCACATTCGGTATCCAATACCTAAGATGAAGGAGCAGAAAGGTTTATCTCTATAACGTAAATATTCGAAGCGGAAGTCATACCTCCCTTCATTTTCCGCAGACCGTCAATGTACGAAGGACAATTCCTCCTCCAATGACCAGCCTTGCCACAGTGGTGGCATTTCCCTTCCTTCACGGTGCTCTTCTTTTTCAGCGCAGAAGATTTGGGCTCAAGATGTGACTTAGGTCCCACCTTCGTCTTCTTGAAGCCCTTTGCCTTACCCTTGCCTTTATGTACCATCAAAATGGGACTAGCAGGCTTGGCCTTCTTCATGTTTATCTCGGCAGTTCGCAACATGCCTAGGAGCTCGGGCAGTGTCTTGTCTATTTCATTCATGTTGTAGTTCAAGACAAACTGCTCATAACTATCCGGCAACGATTGCAGGATAAGATCTGTGGCCAACTCTTGACCCAGAGGAAAACCCAGTCTCTCCAGGTTCTCTATATACCCAATCATCTTGAGTACGTGAGTACCAACCGAGTCTCGAGCTCCCATTTTGCACTGAAATAAGGCCTTCGTGACATCGAACCTCTCTTGACGAGCTTGCCCTTGAAACATTTTCTTTAGGTGCTCATCAATCTCCTTGCACCCCATGTTCTCGTGTTGCTTCTGAAGCTCAGAGTTCATGGTGGCAAGCATAAGGCACTCGACGTCTAAGGCGTCATCGGTATACTTCTTATAAGCATCCTTATCAACACGGGACGAGTTCCCGGTCGGCACCTCGGGGGCTTCTTCTTCCAAGACGTAGAGCTTTCGCTCTTGCCTGAGAACAATTCTCAGGTTTCTATACCAGTCCATATAGTTCGTCCCACTAAGCTTGTCCTTCTCAAGGATAGCTCTCAGGGACAAGGTGGAATGTGAACCACTTGCCATGGAATTCTACAAGAATTCATGCAGAATTTAATCAGTACCTTAATTTCAAAATACAATTTATTTTAATTTGGACTTCAATTAAATACTCCCACTATTTTATTCAAATTGATAGCCCTCACTATCAATTCGGAGAGTCCATGCGAGCTACTCTCTTAGTGGACAAGATCCGTATTTCACCAACACCACGAGTCCGCTTTGGCGTTCCTCTCATAATGCGGTTATTTAGGTAGGCAACGCTTGCCAATTGCATCCTCATGCAACTCTTGTATGGCTGGTGAATAACTCCTTATTCGTATCCATCATATGGTGCATGCCAACCCTATGCCTCTAGGCACTCAACCTTTGAGGTCACCTAGTTAAGTTAGACCCGATGTCGACAGTGGGATATTACAATTATCCGCTCGCACCCTTACCAAGATAGATTAATGCACCTTGCTTTGGCAATCCCACACTTCATCGATCGAGGCAGGAAGAGTGTCATCCATCGGAAGGCATCCGAACACTTAATATTTGATGAAGGGATTTTAATTTTAAATAATAGGTTAACACTTAACCATGATCAACATTTGATCAAAGTGCACATCCACAGAAAAACAAGCATTCTAAAATCCACATGTATCCCTTATGTGCACAACATAAGACTATCAACCTTTGATAGACGAAAAGGGCTAAATCTGGACATTTAGAACTCTTCTAAACCTTCAGAATTACATGCATTGGACAAAGGCAAAGGCAACTCGACTTAAAGCAGTAGACAAGCTCGTCTCTCATTGTTGGATTCAAAATCCAAAACAATACAAGGGTTCATTAACCACTTGAGGGACGGTTACTGCTAAGGAGACAACAATTTCTAACAATTAGAAATAACCACGAAATCCCGGACGTTCCTGGCGGGGTTCCAAGGGGCCGCGCCCCTGGCGGGGTCTTAGGGGCAGAGCCCCTAATGGGGTCCAAGGGGCAGCGCATCTGGCGGTGGTCTCGCTGACTGATCAGCGAGCGGGGTCAAGGGGCAGAGCCCTTGCGGGGTGCGGGGCAGAGTCCCGACCAAAATTTTGAAATCCCACCACCAAAAACCACACAAAATCACATCAAATGTGATATTCCAAGAAGAAATCTTGACATTTAGAACGCTTACAAATACCTAGATTTGCATGTACTGGAATAACCTAACTTCTGAAACAACATTCATGATCGGAACCTGGCTCTGATACCACTGTTGGGTTTTTCTAGAACCATACATCAAATGTAGGCGCAGCGGAAATGAAGAGAAACAACCCAAAAGATTCGGATCGACCATGAATATTGAATCAAGAAGTTAATCAAAATGCTAGGTTTGAAATTACCTTGGCGGGATTGGATCAAATCCAACCTAGATGCTCCAAGAAGAAGATTGCCTTCGTCGGCTTTGCAAGAGTTCTCACGTAGAATAATATCTACGTCTCTACAGCAGTCCACACGAGCCGGGAGAAGAAGACTACACCTTGCGCTTCCACGGATTGCTAGATCCACTTCAGGAAGAACAACACCGGCGACAATCGTCGGAGAGGAAGTCGGCGGAGGCGATTCAGAACGGCGGAACACTTCCGTCTAGGGTTCGAGCGAGAGCGGAACTCCTTCCGTCGGCTTCTATTTCGTAAGTTATGAGAACCCTAAAAGAAGTCCTATTTATACCCAAAGGATAAACAGCTTCTAGAAGAATCGCTATCCGCAGACCACACAGCAAAATAGGGGCTTCTGTTACAATTCGTCGGGATTCCACGGAACAGTATTCGTCGAGTTTTCACGGGACAATCCGACGAATTCTGACGAATCACATCAGACGACAACATTTGCCGAATTAATGCTCTCTGTGACAATTCGTCGAGATTCCACGGAACAATCCGACGAATCCCGACGAATCCGACGAATCATGTCAGACGACAACATTTGCCGAGTTAAGGATCTCTGTAACAATTCGTCGAGATTCCACGGAAGAATCCGACGAATCCCGACGAATCCGACGAATTCTATCCGTGTAAACCCGACGAATTCAGACAGCAACATTTGCTGGACTTCCCCCATTCTATATGGTGATTGGTAACCTTTACCAACATAGTCAATCTTCCAACTTCTCCACATGCTCTTATGTGCGACCCTGCAGGCTCATATCGCGTTGGCAGTGACATTACATGTTTGACCACTTCTAGATCACAATGGTAACTCCAATATTTACCTGTTCCGGCTTGCATGTCGAGGAAGCTTAGGATTGTGTGGATCTGTTGGACATTTACATGCCCTGTTTTGACTTGAGTATGAGTTTTGTAAGGCCTTAGGGCCGTAGTACTCTTATGTGTATGTGGACAACTTATGTGGTTTATTTAATGTTTCCGCTGTGTTGATTCTGAGTTTTGAGATGATTAGATCTATATCACTTTTTAATACTTAAGCTGTGATGATTATATGCTGTGGGGTCCCGGCCGGACCTATATTATATAGTCATTGCAGGGGAGGTGTTATAACCAGCGACTATCTGCATAACCACAGTAACCACCCATGGAGCCTATAAATAGAACCTCAAGGTTTCTCTTTTTTCCCATTCGATATTCAAGAGCTCTCTCTTGAATATCTCCCTCATCTTCAAAGTCGTGCTTGAAGGAATCTTCAAGCACCTCGAAGACAGAAGAAGATTTTCGTCCCACTTCAAGCATTCCGAAGATCGCCCAAGTTCCAGAGTGCCCAAGCTCTAGAACGCGAAGTTCCAGAACGCGCCAAGTTCCAGAGCACAGTGCTCCCCACCGCTGCAAAGAAGATGTCGAAGTTTTGAGAGTGGTGGTCTGTCACCCTTCGAACGCCTCTCTCTCTCACCCCCAAAGTTGTAACGAGGAGCAGTCTGTCGCCCTCGGTCTTTCAAGAAAGCCATGTAAAGAAGCTGCAAATAGTGATGTTTGGTCGGCACCGTCCCGATGACGTGGTTTTTTACCCATTTTCTGGGGTTTTCCACGCTAAAAACACTCTTTAACATTCATCTCGTCTCTCAGTAACTGATTGCGCGCTCGACCGCTCCCGGGTTAAGACGGTTCGTTCTGAACTGATTTTAGGAGCCTTGGGTAGACCGTGACAGTTATTCTCAAACGATAGGCGTGTCGAACATAGTGTGCGAATCATATTTCAAAAAATAATCTCATAAAATTTTGCAAATGTCCAATAAAAGATTCTGCAGATCCTATATTGCATTCTAAACTATAAAGTACAACAAAAAAATTATCAAGGATTGTTGGTTACCCATCAAAGAGCCACAAATCAGTGAAGAGAAAGGAGATAAATGTAATTACAGTGAAGGGGTAAGCAGATGGAGCTGCAGATTTGTGGGTATTATGGTAGAAGATCGATCGAAGAGTGGGATTTTCTGTGAGCTCGAGAAAGATCGTCGATCAGGGAGGAAGAAACAGGGTAGCTGTCTGCCTTCGTTGGAGAGCAGGGAAGGAATAAACAGGGAAGCTGGCCGCCTTTGATATCGAGCTCTGATATATGTTGTTGGCCACCGTCGATGGGAGAAACGTCGAGATCGAGCACAGATCTTGTGCTCGCCTTCTCGAGAACAAGGAGGAAAAGTAATAAAAAAAGAACGAACAACGTGAAGACAAACGAAAAATTGAAACAAAGTTGCATTTGGCGTGAGCATAGCAAAAGGAGTAATTTTTCTGTACGTTACACACCACATTGTTCACGTGCGGATGAAAATCGAGCCTTCAAAATACGCAAAAAATAATGCTTACAATATTTAATCCATCAAAAAAATATGCATACGTGATTTGAGAGGAAATGAACAGATGGATTCTCACACGGACATGAATAGTGCCATGCAAATTTGTAGTCGAGTTACTCTCACCTAAGATCATGGTGAGAGGAGCCTATCTAAGCAGTTGATCATAGATCATACGGTTGTATTTTTCCTAAATACTCCTGTATTTATAAATAATAATAATGTCAGTATTTTATATACCGTCCGATCTGAAATCATACGGCTATATTTCTCTCCCACCTAATTCTAAGTGAGAAAAACGCACCTAAATTTCTCTCCGTAATCGTTCTCAACAAATTTCGCAGCAAAAGAGAGGCCTTCTTTATGACGCCGCGTTGCTTACCTTATTTTCCCTCCCTCGCTGAAACTCGACACTGCTGTCTCTGTATGAAGGGAGAAAAAGAAGGCATCTCTGCGAAGGGAGACCGGTTATTTCCTTGAGTTCTCGCTCTTCCTTCTGCCCGCCACATCGCCGCCATTTTCTCTACTTCCTCGCCTCGTTTTCTCATGCGTGCAAGACAACAAACTGTACTGTTTTCTTCCAATTCTCCTCTTCTGCTTTCCCCTTCTCCAGATTATTACCTCTCCTCTTCCACCCCTAAACTTCAAAATATCCGTTTTTATGTACTAGCTTCTCCGCACCTGCCCCTCCATCTTAGATTTTCTTGTGATTCATCTCATTCCATCGATTCAGTGGCTCTCAAACCCCAAGGTTGAGATTTTTTGATCGAATCAAGCAATAAATCAAACTTATTTCATGGGTAGTCAGCTCAGCAAAAGGCCCGAGTCCTCGGCTCTTAAAATTAACGTCGCCTCCGCCCCCGCCGACGGTAAGAATCTGCATTACGCGTCACAGCTCGACTCGTACGAAACGGCATGCCGACTCGATCCAGAGCTACAGAGTTTCGACACGACGCTTCAGCAGAGAATGACCCGCACCATTTCCACCATCGCCGTCGGCGTTGAGGTCCGCTCGCTCTCCTTCGACTCCCTCAAGGAAGTCACCGGGTGTCTTCTGGAGATGAACCAAGAAGTCGTCAAAATCATCCTCGAGTGCAAGAAGGACATCTGGAATACCCCCGAGCTCTTCGAACTCGTCGAGGAGTACTTCGAGAACAGCCTCCAAACCCTAGATTTTTGCACGGCTCTCGAACGCTGCCTCAAGCGCGCCCGGGATTCCCAGCTCGTCATCCACGTCGCCCTCCAGCGCTTCGAGGAGGAGGCGAACTACGAGAAGACATTGGAAGATCTGTTGCAGTTCAAGGCCGCCGGTGATCCCTTCACCGAAGAATTCTTCCGAGAATTCCAATCCGTTTACCGACAGCAACTATCGATGATTGAAAAACTCCATCTCAGGAAGCGAAAACTCGACCATAAGCTCAAGTCCGTCAGAGCGTGGAGGAGGGTCTCCTGCATAATCTTTGCCGCTGCGCTCGCCTCTGTGCTCATCTGCTCAGTCGTGGCTGCCGCCGTGGCCGCTCCTCCTGTGGCTGCAGCCATGGCCGCCGCCTCTTCGATACCATTGGGATCCATGGGGAAGTGGTTTGATTCTATGTTGAAGGACTACGATGAGGCATTGAAGGGGCAGAAGGAGGTCATGAGCTCCATGCAGGCTGGCACCTATTTGTCCATCAAGGATCTGGACAGTATCAGAGTTCTGGTAGATCAGTTGGAGAATCAGATATGTTATTTGCTTCAGTGTGCGGATTTTACTTTGAAGGATGAGGAGGCTGTGAGGATTGGGGTTGAGGAGATGAAGAAGAAGCTAGGGGTGTTCATGAGGAGCATTGAGGATTTGGGGGAGCAGGCAGATCGATGTAGCAGGGATATAAGGAGGGCGAGGACTGTGGTGTTGCAGAGGATTGTTAGGTGTCCGAAAGAATGAATGAGATGGAATTCTATTATAAATGTTAATTTCTGGACTGACGATTGATGAAAATTCCTTCTTTTTTCATCGAAATAACTTTATGATTGTCATTCAATCTGTACTCAGCAGTTGAGGAGATCTTGAATTTGTTCTTTGTAATGAAGATCGTGCAACTGTGAGTATTTGTTAGATCATTTCTTCTTTATTTTTGTTTGTTGTTGTTAATCATAATAAATCGCTATCGTTTGTGAATATCTATGTGTTCGTTATCATCGGGTCATTACTGGCTCACCTGCATTCTCGATGCTAGTGATGATAGTGGTGTATGAAGCGAATGGGGATCCTTTCCATTTGGTCGCAAATGGATTGGGTTCATTCAATGGATCAGATGGAAAGTTTTTCTATCCAACCGTTCCAATGCAGTGTAAGGGTTCTTTTGATGTTTTCTTTAGTCATGCGATCCTTTTGGGACCGTTGAATGGGATACTTTCCATCTGGAGCCAATCCATTTGGGGCCAAAGGAGAGGATTCCCTTCAAATTTGATGAGGAATGCTCTCGAGAGGAAGGAAGAAAGTCTACATTTTATAAATGAAATATAGCGCATTTTCATTCTATGTATTGTCTTTTAGGTTTATGTGCGTTCTATAACTCATGGTTGTTACGGATGTCGGATTGTAGTACTGCATGCTTACTGTTCTGAGTTTGGAAGATTGCATTTTTTGCGGTCCGATCTATCCATGTAGCCGGTCAATTTTACATCAGCTAGTTTTTTGAGTGCGACATATGATTCTACATGCTGTCTCAGTCTTTAAGGTGGGCAATGACTCACCTTATCTCAGGTTGGTGTTAGTCGAGTGCTACGATTATAGAAGAGTTATTTTGTATTTTTGTAAAGAGTGCATAATTGGATTATTATCACTGTGCTGCTTCGGTTGGCCATATAACTTGATTCATTTGCCTATAAACTTGAAAACCTACTAATGAACTTGTTTTCATCCACCATTGAGTGGTAGACGTGTCATCGGATGGGGGGAAACTATTGATATTTTCTTGCGAATATACTTCTCATTACTTTTTTGTTTAACATGCTTAATCTAATCTCTTATATGAGAGCTATACACATCAATTGTCGCTCTTGTTGAGGAGAGTATTTCTTCACCCTCGAGTGTTATTTTATAACTGCGAAGGCAATCACATGAAGCTCTTAAACGTTGCTCAATCATACTGCAACATCACTGATCCTCACTGTAACATCCTGCCAGTACAAACAATATAATAGTAGGTCCGGCCGGGACCCCACGCCATATCGAACATACTAGCTAGACGTTAATAAGATGATAACAGAAAAGAACTACACGAGAGTATCACAGCGTAAGCGGAAGCATTAAATATCATTACTTTCAGAATTATCCACTATCCCAGGAATGAAACAATAAAGAATTACAACCTTAAGGCCTTACAATCATTCAACGTCTTTAACTCAAAACATACTTCAGCACGCAGGCCGACAATATAAGGAAACCAGTAAAAGAGAGGTTGACCTTCAAGGGCCAACACAACATATGGCTTCTGCCCAGTACTTTCCACTTGGCCCACCAACACCTGCACCAACATCCAATAAGAGGTAAACGAGGGTCAGCTATGAGCTGACCACAAACCGCGTAACGATCCCACCACCGACCATCTAGCCGGCTCAGGGGCGTGTCACCGCTAATCCTGCAAACAAGTCGTACATGCAACATGTAATCAAATAAAGAAAGTGCAACTACACTACACATGATGAGCTTTCAAGCACAATCAATCTTCTAGGTTGAGCAACAAAATAAGGGGAACCTAGGTACGCACATGATGTTGGTTGGGTTCACCCGGAGGATTCCCACAACCGCCTAAGCAACCGCATGCGGCTAATACAACATCAATCCACAATCAAATCCACCCTAAGCAACACAATCTTAGGTGGGAAAAAGAGCTTTTGGCCGGTCTAGGTAAGCACCTTCCACGACCTCTCCCATGATCACACAGTGTACAAGAGGTTGGTACCTCTCACCGATCTGCATGGAAACGGGTTCGGTTCAGCTTTGCCCGTACTCTAGTCGTCGTGGTCATACTGCACGACGCGGGTACAGCTTCGCCTCGGCCCGTAAGGGTTTAACACATTCAAGTGCTACACAAAACGATAGCTACACATATAATCCTTCTAAGAGGACTTAGGCTTCAGACACATATCCAAATGAAGGGGTTACAAGACCCGTCAACTTCAAATCTCGTGGTGAAGGTTTGCATTCAACCACATTCCAAGCATGGGGCTTCCGTTAGGCTCTCCGAAAGACACCTAAATCTCCAGTCCCGCAATACGATGTCGTGACAATCAAGCATCACCGATCCGGGCTAACGGCCACGAGTAGGATTCACACAAAATGCCTAAATCTGTTCATCTACCAGATTTCTACATGCAAATAATGTCGGGGACGGACCATTCTTATCTTGGCGTCAAGGCGTACCAAGGCGAGCCCCGACCGCCTTGACGCTTAGGCGACAAGGCGGCTTTTCTTACTTATCTTATACTATACTTCACCTAGACACTTATCATTCATTGGTAGGGGGAGAACTTTCTTTTATGATAAAAAACGAAAATTTGGAGAAATCGGATTCGGATAAAGCAGCAAAAGTGTTAGTTCCCTAAATCCCCCAATATCTTGTTCTAAGAACAAGATATTGGGGGATTTATATCTTCAATAATTCGTATTCATATAAAATAAATGAATACAACAGTACTACCCATTTGTAGATGGAACTTCCACATAAGCTAGATCTAGAGGGAAGTTGTGAGCATTACGTTCATGCATTACTTCCATACCAAGATTAGCACGATTTATGATATCAGCCCAAGTGTTAATAACACGACCTTGACTGTCAACTACAGATTGGTTGAAATTGAAACCGTTCAGGTTGAACGCCATAGTGCTAATACCCAAAGCAGTGAACCAGCCTAGGCGACAATAAGGCGAGCAAATGCAAGGCGACAATATTAAATTTTTTTTAAAAACAAATGAAGTTATAGACAACGGTTATTATAATAACCGTTGTCTATAGTGTCTGTCAAGTGACTATAGACAGCGGTTATTATAATAACCGCTGTCTATAGTGACTGCCATGTGACTATAGACAGCGGTTATTATAATAACCGCTGTCTATAGTGACTGCCATGGGACTATAGACAGCGGTTATTATAATAACCGCTGTCTATAATCCCAAATTTTTTTTTAGGCAAAAGAGAACCATCATTCAGCATTAACTACACAGATTTTATTCAGCATTCACTACACAGATTTTATTCATTAATACATCCAAAATGAACAAGGCAACCTGCAACCAGCATGAAGAATGCTTTAAATCATTTCTATAATCTGTGACATCAAGCAAACTCAGAAGACACCAAATGATTAGGGCTCTAAAGATAGTTCTCACAGTTTAAAACATGATCTGTGCATGCAAGTTTCTTGACAATCAATATATATTACAGTTTACAACAATCACAAGTATGACAAGTTGACAATTAATATATAATGACAAATTGACAATCACAAGTTCACAACAATTTCACTCAATACCAAAATATTATCAGATAGAATCATCATCTAGTAAATCGTCATTTGCATTGTATGAGCTTAGTTGGTTTGAGGTACTCGTCATTTGCCCATAATTATCAACAATATCTTCATCATCATTTGGAAAGCTAATATGATCTAGATCTTCATCCCCTTCAGCTATTAGTTCATGATTAGCTGGAGCTCCACTTCTTAAATTTCGAGCCCTAGTCCCAATAGCTCTCTCTACAGCTTCCCATGTGAGATCATCATCATCATAAGCTAAAGCCTCCTCTTGTTGGTTCATCATCCGCTCACTACTCCAATCTAGCTCATCAAGCACTAAAGGGTTGTAATTTCTTCCCTTTTCACGTCTTTCTTGGAATCGAGCTTGTAGACGACGATTGTATTGGATGTATACAAGATCATTAAGCCTTTGATGCTCCAATATATTTCTTTTCTTTGTGTGAATCTGAATCAAGAATTCAAGATAGTTGTAATTTGCAAACTTGTTATTTGTTAGTAGCTAAAACAAGTTTAATTTTAAATTAAAAATTTGTATGCTTAATTACTTACAAACTCAAAAGTACTCCAGTTGCGCTCACAACTAGAAGAAGAACAGCATAAGCCAAGTATGCGCAATGCTACCTTTGTAAGGTCAACATTAGGTCCTCCATGTGCACCCCACTAATCCACTATTTATTTAAGACATATAAATTAGTATAAGTGTATAACATTTAAATATTTAAGAATAAATAAAATAGTAATCAATACTTACTTGGATTTAAGGTGGTTTGTTGCCTAATAGCCATAGGCTTTCCAAAACTATTTCGAGATGCTTTATATTTAGTGCCTTGCTCTACAATCTTGTCTTGCAATTGTTGATCGGGCACTAGTCTTGCAATAACATCATTGAAAGCATCTTGAAATTTCCAAGCATCATCAGCATATTTTTCCTCATATTCAAAATATTTGTTTGGATTAAGAAACAAAGCCTCCCTATACAACTTTTGCTCCATTTGCTTTGTCCACCTATTTTGAACAATGTCAATAATCTTTTTATATAATATTTCTTTATTATCAAAATGATCTTTGATTTTTTGTTTGGCTTCTTCCATTGCCACATACACTTCAGGCATAACTGGCCTTTCATCTCCATCTACTAATCGCAAAACGGCTATAAGTGGCTTTCCACCTTTTAGACAATCTCTTACTCCATTCCAAAAACAGTTGAAAGTATTGCTTCAACAACTTGTTTTCCGGCTTCGGTTTTTGCTAGATTAGCAGCATTCCATGAAGGCGATACAAAGAATAATTTCAACTTCTCCTCATGATTAAGCACACTTTGTAGAGTAAGGAATGATGTTGCAAACCTAGTCACTGAATGCCGGACTAGATCACCACCTATAGTAGTCCTTACTGCATCAAGTAAACGAGTGTGCCTGTAGATGAAATTTGTAATCATCCTTGCCTTTTTATCACTACTTTATTTTGTTGTAGCTTGCCTATATCTTCTAGCATGAGATCAATGCAATGAGCTGCACAAGGAGTCCAGAATAATATGGGTCTTCTCTCCATTAAAAATTTACCAGCTGCCTTATAATTGGAGGCATTGTCAGTCACTACCTGCAAGCATACAACAAAATTTTGTATATATCAAAAAGGTAACCTGAACAACGCAAAAGGTAACCTGAAAAATGAAAATTAGTATAACCAAAAAGGTAACCTGAACAACGCAATCAGCTCCTATCTCTGTAATTTTACTATCAAGCAAATATGATAGCATTGCAGCATCTTGAATATGACTTGATGCATCTACGGAACCCATAAAATAAGTTCCTTCTGGACAGTTTACTAGGAAATTGATCAAATGTCTCCCTCTCCTGTCTGTCCAACCATTTGACATAAGAGTGCAACCATATCTCCTCCAATACGCTTTATACTTTGTTTTCATCTCCTTAACTTTCTCTTTTGTATTTAGTAATAGAGGGACTCGTAAATCATGATAACTAGGGCCTTTATAACCAGGCCCATACTGTCCAACTGCTTCAAGCATTACTTCAAAACTTCGTGCCTTTGCAGCATTGAATGGAATTCCACATTCATAGAACCAATCAGCAACATAGCCATCAACTCTCTTTTTCTCTTCAGGAGATCTAAAACATCTCTCAATAGTAGTTTGTGTAGGACCTTTAGCACGTCTTTCATCAACTACATCCTCGGGAGCACGTCTCACATGAGCATCCATAGGGCCCCATTTTTATGGAAGGTGGAGAACTTTTCTCTTTTTGGCACTTGTCCCAGAACTTGGGACAAATGAACTTTTAGCTGTAGATACATTCTGTGAACTTGTTCGCTCTATTTCTTGTTCACTCGCATTAACATCATCAGCAGTCAAATCTACCTTGTCCTTTTTTTTACCATTTAAAGCCGCATACATTTCAGTTGCTATTTCCGAAGTAGTCTTAAAACACTTTGCTACATCTCCATATCCGCCACATAAGTGCTGTTTCAATCTTTTGATTCCACCTTTATATACTTCATCACACAAATTACATTTAACTGTATTTTTATCCTTGATGTCAGGCCAGTGTCCATACTTCCATCCAGGATCCTTTGAATTTGCTTTTCTTTTAGGATCAATTTTTGGGTCTAGCTCATTGTTATCAACGGATGGAGCAAGACCGTTGATGTTTTGGTCTTCCATCTTTCACAAACAACTGAAGCAAGAGCTATAAAATTCAGTTACACAATTAATTATGAAGCAACACACTAACACATAAAGTTAAGTAATAACTAATAAGTAGGGTCAATGTCCATAAACAATTACACAAATAGTTCATACATCATAGATTAGCAATAAGACAAAATATGTTTCTACTTTCTACTTTGTTTCTACTATGTTTCTTCTCAATTACATTTGATTAGCAGTAAGACAAAATATGTTTCTACTTTCTAACTTTCAATTTGATTAGCACATGTATTGATTATATAATCACAAATCTTATTTCGCATATTATCTATTTTCTCAGGCAAAAATTCATTCACTCCATCATAGATCTGCAATAAAAATAAAAATATTTGTTAAAATAAATTCAACACAATTATTATCATGTATAAAAAACTATATGCAGTTAACTTACACTTGATGGCATTGTCGTACTCCTAAGAGCATCAACAATGTCAATCATGTAGCACATGATATAATACCCACATTGAATACTATCCGGTTGTTTAGGGCACTAAATAAACAAATGGTAAACATTAGAATTAAGAATTGTAAATATGAAAATAATTATATAACATATACTCATATAGGTTATAGCTTACCGGCTTCCACCGTAAAACCTTTGGTTTTTGAAATTTGAGACTCTGCTCCTTTGCCAAATCCTTCAATGCACTTCATAAAATATTAAAACAAATTAGTTTACAAGGTCGAATCTAAATTTCAAATAGGAATTAGGAAATATACTAATTAATAAACTTACTGTGCAATGACATTTTAAAGATCATCACGAATGTCATTATTTAAAGGATCAAGCCAATAAATGGTATTGTTATCGTAATCAAGAATCGCCAACATCCAATGTACTCTGTGTAACAAATAAAATCATTAATAAGTAATAACTTAATTAGAATAATAAATAGCAATAATTATTGATACTTACTCTCTATGACATGGCAAAAATAATAAAGAATCCGGTTGTAATTGAGCAAGCCTATTTTTTAGCTATTCTGCTCGTGATTTAATACGATCCTTGGCAATCTTATCATTAAAAGCAAAAATTGATGTCGGATTATGAAAATATACATTTCTTGTGTATCTAAACTTGTTTATTTGTGAATCTATGTACCTGTAAAAAAACATGTAAATTCATAATCAATATATATATTAACTAAAAATCTTAGGTTTGTAATATTTGATAATCATTACTCACCCAATACATGATAATATGATGTTAACTACAATCTTTTCCATATTAAGAAAATCATACAACTCTGAAGCTTCAAAATATGTACATGTTGATGTTGGAGTTCCAAATACATTTGGATGTAATACCAGAGTTATTATTTTGTCCTGTGTCTCCATCATCTTAATGAAATTGGATAACATGACAATGACATCATTGGCATTCTGTGGAATTATAAATAATTAGTATTTAGTATTTCGGGCAAAAAATTTAATTACATAAAGATCAAAACTAATAATTATAAATTTATAATACCGAAGACGGTAAACACCCATGTGATGTTTCAAGCTGATGTGACGTTTCGGGTTGATATGATGTTTCAGGCCCTTGTGAGGCTAATACAAGTGCCTGCTGACAAACCAAAAATACATTTGGATAACATGATATTTCATAAAAGTATAAATAATTAAACATAATACATAATAATACCTGAGAAGTTTCAGTTCTAGCACTAAATATGCACATAAGATCATCCATTTTCATTTTCATACTAGCCATCTCTGCTTGATACGCCTGTTGTTGTTGTTGTTGTTGTTCGTTGAGTTGTCTTATTTGGCTCGCATAGGCTTGATGCTCTTGTTGTTGTTCTTGCCTCCACAACTCTTGTTGCTTGCTCAATCTTTCTTGAACAATAGACTCCACATCATCAATACGAGCTATTGTACTTCTCTCCTTCCGCTTATCATTCTTGAAAAAATTTGTAATGGTGGAAAACTTGCCACCAGCTCTTACTCTGCCCGGATGTTCCTTGCCTAAAACAGATACAAGGATGTCATCCCTTCCCTGTGACACTAATGCAGCAGACTGAGACTCTTGGCTCGAGACCTCATCCTAAGTGAAATCAAGAAATATTAATGCAAATGATGTAATGAATATTTACAAATGATGAAATGATAATTTAAACATACAATTCTAGCTGCCAAATCAGCTGCATCTTGACTAATGTATTCACCAGTCTTTCTTTTGTGACCGGCTTTCCATAGCTCCGCACGTGAAAGTGGTGCATTTGCACCTTGTTCAATCTTGACAATAAAATGCAAATAAATTATCATTTAAATTATTGAGAAAACCAAGTTTTAAAACAAAATATATGAGAGAGAAGTAGAGAACTAAATAGTAAATACTAATACCATCTAAGGACCACCCAGAAGAACTATAGGAAGTCATACACTTCACTAATTAGTGAAAGAGACAACCTCAATATGCATAGAAAAATGAATGAAAGGACTAAACCCATCCTAAGACCGGGAGGAAGGATCGTTACCCTTCCCACTCTCTTCGGCACCATGAATCCGAGATTTCAATCGGATGGAAAGAACCGCACCGGGCTGCTCTCCGTGGATCTGGAAACGTCTCCTGATTTGGAGCTTCGGAGCCCGTCAATGGCGGAAGATGCCTTCTTCTTCTTCCTTGAGCTCTCGGCTTTCTCACGTTTGGAGAGAGAACGTAGAGGTAGAAATAAACCTAAAGTTATCTCCCAAACCATCTTTAAAGGATTTTGAAATCATCCTAGCCGTCAGATTCACTTTCCACAAGGATTAGAACAGTTTCAGACTCAAGATTAGGCGTCAACTTCTGTCAAAATCGAAACAGGTAAAGTCATTGCTCTGTCTGCATTCATCGAGTCCTTCCGACAATTCATCGAGACAGTTAAGAAAAACTCCTTTTGATTTAACTTAACAAATTAACTATATGTGATTTTACTCTCTAGGGTAATTACCCATGTTGTATAGTAAGGGTAATTTAGTCATAGAAGTCTTAGGAAGTCAGCTGAGTCAAAGTAATGAGAAAGGCTAGCTGAAATCATGAAGAAAACTATCCAGAGTAATTATGCGTCGACTAGAAGTTGACGCATCATTGACTAGGAGTCGACGCATCAGTTAAAGTCGACGCAACATCGAGATGATCTCGACGCAGAAGACAGAGTCTGTCAAATCTATATTAGAAGTTGACGCAACTTCGAAATAAACTTGACGCAGAAGACAGAGCTTGTCAAAGCTATATCAGAAGTCGACACAACTTCAAAATGAACTCGACGCAGAAGGAAGAGCCTGTCGAAGCCATCTTAGAAGTCGACGCAACTTCGAGTTCAAGTAGACGCAGAAGATGAAGTTGAAATTCAAGTCTTCAACTCGACGGATACGTCGATAAGAACTCGACACAACGTCAACATCTGAGTTCATCCAGAGCTAAGAAGGAATTCGAAGCTACTTCTATAAGAACTCAGAGGTGCGTCGATATGATAAAAGATGAAGTCGACGCAGCATCGAGTACAGTTAGAAATAAAAGGTTTTCTGCTGTCTTTTCTAATACCTTTTCAGAAGGTCTACAAAGCAGAAGACTATTCTCAAATAACTCGTTTATTGCCAAGAATGGAATGGAGTATTCCAGAGATGCAGCAAAAACATACTTGGAAGTTTATTCAAATCAGATGGATGGGTCGGGAACAAAAATATAAGGAAACATCAATTGTCCAATGGACATTCCTTCTAAGGACAACCCAGAAGAAGAAAGGAATTCAAACACAAATGATAGAGAATAAGTATGTTGAGAGGAGAAGAAAATATGTGTAACTGATTCATTATTCTGTCTGTCGACTAAGGGCTTCTTCTTCTTCTTCCTCCAACCCTAAGACAGAACAGAAGAACAACTTCTCTCCATAGAGAAAGATAATATCAACACTGCTGTCTCTACTTCTACATCACATAGCACCTAATCAACAATAGTGCAGAGAGAATCAGGATCACGCTTATAACCCTTGCAATTATCACTATCTTAAGTAAGGGTTCATCATATTCAGATCCTGAGATAAACAGAAGCAACAACATTCAAAGAGAAAGCTTCTGAAGAATTCTTACAAAAGAATTCTATTCTCTTCCTTCTTCTCCTTCTACTATTTTAATTCTCTAACTGTAAAAGAGTTTTAAGAATCTCTCTTTCAAATGATTCAGTGGTTCTAAGAGTCTTCTTATCAAAAGACTCAGTAGTTCTAAGAGTCTCCTTATCAAAAAACTCAGTGGTTCTAAGAGTCTCCTTATCAAAAGACTCAGTGGTTCTGAGAGTCTCCGTATCAAAAGTCCCAGGCACAGTTAGTGCAATCCTACCAGGGAGGTAGAAGAGTGGACTACCCATATTTTGGGGAAATACTATAAAATTCTGTGTCTTCTGGATTAATTTTCTGTGCTGTCCATCTTACTGCTTTTCTATTTTATATTTTCTGTGATTACTTTATTCTGCTTTTGGTTTTGATGATTGCATAACACTTAGTATGTTTATTGTGTGTGCATAACTAGGGTATAAAAGATTTAAAACTCTATTCCCCCCTCTATATAATACTCAGAGGCACAATGTGCACTTTCAATTGGTACGAGAGGTAGGTTGATAATTAAAAGGTTAACACCTTGATCAAAAGATCTCCTCACTCTTATTTCTTTATTTAAAATTATCTAAAACTATTTTAAGAAAAATGAGTTCTAAGGACTATGCATCAACAAGACCACCAGTGTGTAACTTAAATAAGTTTACACTCTGGAAGGCCAGAATACAGCTTTATATGAACTCTATTGATGATGACATCTTTAAAGTCATTATTTCAGGTCCTCCTGTTCCATTCAGGAAAGATGCAAGTGGGACTGTTACACAGGAACTGGTCCCTAGGGTTGAATGGACAGATGTGGAAAAGAATGCAAAAGCCTGTGATGCTAAGGCTATGAATATACTAGTATCCACAATGTCAGATGACATATTTCAGGAAGTGGCTGAATGCCAGTATGCAAAAGAAATATGGGATACATGATTAGTTTAGTTGAAGAAAGTTCTTATGAAAGGAAGGAAAAGAAGAATGGAAGAGGTTTCATAGGTGAAACCTGAAGTGACTTGGAATCTGAGTCATGTTCCTCATCTGAAAGTGAGCAAGATGGTGCTACTGAAGAAGTTTGTCTGATGGCTTTGGAGGCCTCCTCAGATAATGAAGAAGACCATGTATCATATTTTGATAATTTTGATTACTCTTTCAATGAATTTAAAACTTATATTAAAGAGTTTTGCCAAGATCAATTAGAGGCAAAAAATCAAATAAAAAATACTTAGGAAAGAATTAAAAGAACTGAAAAGTAAAAGGATATCTGTAAATCATCACTATGATAATCAACTCAGGATTGAGGTAGTAGAGTCAAGAAAACAAATAGATGAAATAAATGCTGAAAATCTAACACTAAAGGAAGAGCTTACAAAGGCAAAAGCCTTTGAAGACTCACTCAATGAGAGGAGTCAAAAACTAAGAGATATCACATAGAACCTCTCAAAGAGATTCAAATATCTTGGATTAGAAGCAGATTTATCAATCAGTAATGGATCTTCCAGCAAACCTGCCTAGAAAAATCCAGTAGTATTTGTTTGATCTAGTGAGAATCAAGTAAAGAAAAATAGTGAAATTTGTGAAGAATTACATGATTATCCTGATAAAATCATCTTCAATACGGTGAATAATACTAATTACATAGGAATTCTAGGTAAGCACCCCTCAGAAAATCTAATAAAAATTTTTATAAAATCCTTAATAAAATAAATTATACGTCGAATAGAACTCGACACACTTTTAAAGATGCGTCGAATGAAACTCGACGGAGTTCCGCATATGCTTCGACATCATCTCGGAGCAAGTATGAGGATGCACCGATTCAATTCGACACAACCAATATTCTGCATCGAACCTTTATCAACGTAACTATGCAAACATGCCAAATTACACTCAACGCAACTCTAAAGATGCTTCAATTTCTTATCGACGCTTGTTTTCTGAAAGAAATCTTCAATCATCTAGACCTCTCTCTTTTATGTCTAATTACCATTCTAGATGCTCCTATTGTTTCAAATTTGGGCACAAATCTAAAAATTGCTGGCACAATAAACCAGCACTACTTCACCTTAAGGGGTATACTGAAAGACCAATCTATTCTTTCATTACTCCATATGATGATAGAAGAAAGTGACCCCAGCAAGTGAGAGTCTATGCTAATGTTTGATTTACATATGCAGGATGAATAACATAAGACATCCCAACTAAAGGAAGGGTAATGTAGATATAATGGACTTTAATTTTAGCTTTAGGAGTTACATGTGCAGGATGTACCTTTGATCTTATTTCTGGAGAAGCAGAAGCAGAGCTATCTGACAGTGAAATAAAAGAGATATTGTTGAGAAAATACTATTGTGCAAAGTCTCTGCACATGATGTCATGTCTAGAGCCCTCTATTTCATCAAACTAGGCAGAACAAATGGTCACTAACACAATCTCAATATGGATGAGAATACTTCTCAAAAGTCAACAACCTTTTAAACCATGCGAAGACAATTTGGTGAGGTCTCTGTCTCTATGCAGTCCTTATAGTCAAGAATGTCCTCCTCTGTGACTAGGTCATTCTTATCCTCCCATGCTGATGAGGTTAAGAAGGGGGAGAAACAGAAGGAGGATCAGATTGATAAACAAGGGGGAGATTGAGATTGAACATGCTGAATAGGTCATGATGCACATATTTAGGGGGAGATTGAGATCAGGGTGCACATATTTAGGGGGAGGAAGATGCAAATCAAACTCCTAATCATGTAACTGAACATGAAGATGATGAAGAGGAGTCACCTCTAAAATTGCAAGAAGAGCTATTTGTGTTAGATATTCAGAAAGAGAGAAGCAATCCATTTCATTCCAAAGTTTTAAAAGAATCTTTACAAAAACGGGAAGTTATCTCTCAGGGTAGTATCACAGTAAGTTGATACAAAAACAAAGAAACAAAGGCTGAATGCTGATGCTGAATTGGTAAAGGGCAAAGTCTAAAATTAAACCTTGCAGACAAAAGTTTCCACTTGCCTGCTCATGGTTTCTTCTTTCTCCTTATAACTTTTCTTTCTTTTCTCCATTATTCTGTAAAATCACTATAAACAATCTGTAAAGTTTGTTAAGATAAATAGGGGGAGATTGTTGGGAAAAAATCCATTTGATTTAACTTAACAAATTAACTATATGTGATTTTACTCTCTAGGGTAATTACCCATGTTGTATAGTAAGGTTAATTTAGTCGTAGAAGTCTTAGGAAGTGAGTTGAGTCAAAGTAATGAGAAAGGCAAGCTGAAATCATGAAGAAAATTATCCAGAGTAATTATGCGTCGACTAGAAGTCGACACTTCAGTTGAAGTCGACGCAACGCCAAAATGATCTCGACGCAGAAGACAGAGCATGTCAAATCTATATTAGAAGTCAACGTAACTTCAAAATAAACTCGACGTAAGTGATAGAGCTTGTCAAAGCTATATCAGAAGTCGACACAACTTCGAAATGAACTCGACGCAGAAGGAAGAGCCTGTCGAAGCCATCTTAGAAGTCGACGCAACTTCGACTTCAAGTAGACGCAGAAGATGAAGTTGAAATTCAAGTCTTCAACTCGACGGATACGTCGATAAGAACTCGACGCAATGTCAACATCTGAGTTCATCTAGAGCTAAGAAGGAATTCGAAGCTACTTCTATAGAACTCAGAGGTGCGTTGATATGATAAAAGATGAAGTCGAAGCAGCATCTAGTACAGTTAGAAATAGAAGTTTTTTTGCTGTCTTTTCCAATACCTTTTCAGAAGGTCTACAAAGCTGAAGACTATTCTCAAATGGCTCGTTTATTGCCAAGAATGAAATGGAGTATTCCAAAGATGCAACAAAAACATTCTTGGAAGTTTATTCAAATCAGATGTATGAGTCGGGAACAAAAATAGAAGGAAAATCAATTGTCCAATGGACATTCCTTCTAAGGACCACCCAGAAGAAGAAAGAAATTCAAACTCAAATGATAGAGAATAAGTATGTTGAGAGGAGAAGAAAAGATGTGTAACTGATTCATTATTCTGTCTGTCGACTAAGGGCTTCTTCTTCTTCTTCCTCCAACCCTAAGACAGAACAGAAGAACAACTTCTCTGCACAGAGAAAGATAATATCAACACTGCTGTCTCTACTTCTACATCACATAGCAGTTAATCAACAATAGTGCAGAGAGAATCAGGATCAAGCTTATAACCCTTGCAATCATCACTATCTTAAGTAAGGGTTCATCATATTCAGATCCTAAGATAAACGGAAGCAACAACATTCAAAGAGAAAGCTTCTGAAGAATTCTTACAGAAGAATTCTATTCTCTTCCTTCTTCTCCTTATACTATTTTCATTCTCTAACTGTAAAAGAGTTTTAAGAATCTCTATTTCAAATGATTCAGTGATTCTAAGAGTCTTTTTATCAAAAGACTCAGTAGTTCTAAGAGTCTCCTTATCAAAAGACTCAGTGGTTCTAAGAGTCTCCTTATCAAAAGACTCAGTGGTTCTGAGAGTCTCCTTATCGAAAGTCTCAGGCACAGTTAGTGCAATCATACCAGGGAGGTAGAAGAGTGGACTACCCATATTTTGGGGAAATACTATAAAAATTCCGTGTCTTCTGGATTGATTTTCTGTGCTGTCCAGTTTACTGCTTTTCTATTTTATATTTCCTGTGATTACTTTATTCTGCTTTTGGTGTTGATGATTGCATAACACATAGTATTTTTATTATGTGTGCATAACTAGGGTATAAAAGATTTAAAACTCTATTCACCCCCCTCTAGATAATACTCAGAGGCACAATGTGCACTTTCAATTGGTATCAGAGGTAGGTTGATCATTAAAAGGTTAACACATTGATCAAAAGATCTCCTTACTCTTATTTCTTTATTTAAAATTATCAAAAACTATTTTAAGAAAAATGAGTTCTAAGGATTATGCATCAACAAGACCACCAGTGTGTAACTTAAATAAGTTTACACTCTAGAAGGCCAGAATAAAGCTTTATATGAACTCTATTGATGAAGACATCTTTAAAGTCATTATTTCAGGTCCTCCTGTTCCATTCAGGAAATATGCAAGTGGGACTGTTACACAGGAACTGGTCCCTAGGGTTGAATGGACAGATGTTGAAAAGAATGCAAAAGCCTGTGATGCTAAGGCTATGAATATACTAGTATCCACTATGTCAGATGACATATTTCAGGAAGTGGCTGAATGCCAGTATGCAAAAGAAATGTGGGATACATGATCAGTTTAGTTGAAGAAAGTTCTTATGAAAGGAAGGAAAAGAAGAATGGAAGAGGTTTCATAGGTGAAACCTGAAGTGACTTGGAATCTGAGTCATGTTCCTCATCTGAAAGTGAGCAAGATGGTGCTACTGAAGAAGTTTGTCTGATGGCTTTGGAGGCCTCCTCAGATAATGAAGAAGACCATGTATCATATTTTGATAATTTTGATTACTCTTCCAATGAATTTAAAACTATTTTAAAGAGTTTTGCCAAGATCAATTAGAGGCAAAAAATCAAATAAAAATACTTAGGAAAGAGTTAAAAGAACTGAAAAGTAAAAGGAAATCTTTAAATCATCACTATGATAATCAACTTAGGATTGAGGTAGGAGAGTCAAGAAAACAAATAGATGAAATAAATGCTGAAAATCTAACACTAAAGGAAGAGCTTACAAAGGCAAAAGCCTTTGAAGATTCACTCAATGAGAGGAGTCAAAAGCTAAGAGATATCACAGAGAACCTCTCAAAGAGATTCAAATATCTTGGATTAGAAGCAGATTTATCAATCAGTAATAGATCTTCTAGCAAACCTGCCTAGAAAAATCCAGTAGTATTTGTTAGATCTAGTGAGAATCAAGTAAAGAAAAATAGTGAAATTTGTGAAGAATTACATGATTATCCTGATAAAATAACTATCTTCAATAGGGTGAATAATACTAATTACATAGGAATTCTAGGTAAGCACCCCTCATAAAATCTAATAAAAAATTATAAAATCCTTAATAAAATAAATTATACGTCGAATTGAACTCGACACACTTTTAAAGATGCGTCGAATGAAACTCTATGGAGTTCTGCATATGCTTCGACATCATCTCGAAGCAAGTATGAGGATGCGCCGATTCAATTCGACACAACCAATATTCTGCATCGAACCTTTATCAACGTAACTATGCAAACATGCCAAATTACACTCAACGCAACTCTAAAGATGCTTCAATTTCTTATCGACGCTTGTTTTTTGAAAGAAATCTTCAATCATCTAGACCTCTCTCTTTTATGTCTAATTACCATTGTAGACGCTCCTATTGTTTCAAATTTGGGTACAAATCTAAAAATTGCTGGCACAATAAACCAGCACTACTTCACCTTAAGGGGTATACTGAAAGACCAACCTATTCTTTCATTACTTCATATGATGATAGAAGAAAGTGACCCCAACAAGTGAGAGTCTATGCTAATGTTTGATTTACATATGCAAGATGAATAACATAAGACATCCCAACTAAAGGAAGGGTAATGTAGATATAATGGACTTTAATTTTAGCTAAAGGAGTTACATGTGCAGGATGTACCTTTGATCTTATTTCTGGAGAAGCAGAAGCAGAGCTATCTGACAGAGAAGTAAAAGAGATATTGTTGAGAAAATACTGTTGTGCAAAGTCTCTGCACACGATGCCATGTCTAGAGCCCTCTATTTCATCAAACTAGGTAGAACAAATGACCACTAACACAATCTCAATATGAATGAGAATACTTCTCAAAAGTCAACAACCTTTGAATCCATGCAAACACAGTTTGGTGAGGTCCCTATCTCTATGCAGTCATTATAGTCAAGAATGTCCTCCTCTGTGACTAGGTTATTCTTAACCTCCCATGCTGATGAGGTTAAAAGGGGGAGAAACAGAATGAGGATCAGGTTGATAAACAAGGGGGAGATTGAGATTGAACATGCTGAATAGGTCATGGTGCACATATTCATGGGGAGATTGAGATTGAACATGCTGAACAGGGTGCACATATTTAAGGGCAGGAAGATGCTAATCAAACTCCTAATCATGTAATTGAACATGAAGATGATGAAGAGGTGTCACCTCTAAAATTGCAAGAAGAGCTATTTGTGTTAGATATTCAGAAAGAGAGAAGCAAACCATTTCTTTCCAAAGTTTTAAAAGAATCTTTACAAAAACGGGAAGTTATCTCTCAGGGTAGTATCACAGTAAGTTGATACAAAAACAAAGAAACAAAGGTTGAATGTTGATGCTGAATTGATAAAGGGCAAAGTCTAAAATTAAACCTTGCAGACAAAAGTTTTCACTTGCCTGCCCATGTTTTCTTCTCTCTCCTTATAACTTTTCTTTCTTTTCTTCCATTATTCTGTAAAATCACTATAAACAATCTGTAAAGTTTGTTAAGATAAATAGGGGGAGATTGTTGGAAAAAACTCCATTTGATTTAACTTAACAAATTAACTATATGTGATTTTACTCTCTAGGGTAATTACCCATGTTGTATAGTAAGGGTAATTTAGTCATAGAAGTCTTAGGAAGTGAGTTGAGTCAAAGTAATGAGAAAGGCAAGCTGAAATCATGAAGAAAAATATCCAGAGTAATTATGCGTCGACTAGAAGTCGACGCTTCAGTTGAAGTCGACGCAACGCCAAAATGATCTCGACGCAGAAGACAGAGCATGCCAAATCTATATTAAAAGTCGACGTAACTTCAAAATAAACTCGACGTAGAAGACAGAGCTTGTCAAAGCTATATCAGAAGTCAACACAACCTCAAAATGAACTCGACGCAGAAGGAAGAGCCTGCCGATTCCATCTTAGAAGTCGACGCAACTTCGACGTCAAGTAGACGCAGAAGATGAAGTTCAAATTCAAGTCTTCAACTCGATGGATACGTCGATCAGAACTCGACGCAACGTCGACATCTGAGTTCAGCTAAAGCTAAGAAGTAATTCAAAGCTACTTCTATAATAACTTAGAGGTTTGTCGATATGACGAAAGATGAAGTCGACGCAGCGTCGAGTACAGTCAGAAATATAAGGTTTTCTGCTATCTTTTCTAATACCTTTTCAGAAGACCTGCAAAGCTGAAAACTATTCTCCAATGACTCGTTTATTGCCAAGAATGGAATGGAGTATTCCAGAGATGCAGCAAAAACATTCTTGGAAGTTAATTCAAATCAGATGGACGGGCCGGGAACAAAAATAGAAGGAAACATCAATTGTCCAATGGAAATTCCTTCTAAGGACAGCCCAGAAGAAGAAAGAAATTCAAACTTAAATGATAGAGAATAAGTATGCTGAGAGGAGAAGAAAAGATGTGCAACTGATTCATTATTCTGTATGTCGACTAAGGGTTTCTTCTTCTTCTTCTTCTTCTTCCTCCAACCCTAAGACAGAACAGAAGAACAACTTCTCTGCACAGAGAAAGATAATATCAACACTGTTGTCTCTACTTCTACATCACATAGCAGCAAGTCATCAAAAGTGCAGAGAGAATCAGGATCAAGCTTATAACCCTTGCAATCATCACTATCTTAAGCAAGGGTTCATCATATTCAGATCTTGAGATAAACAGAAGCAATAACATTCAAAGAGAAAGCTTCTGAAGTGTTGAAACCAAGACTTGAGAGCAAGACTTAGTCTCTGTGGAGTTCGAGCCCTCAACAAGTTGAGGGGTGACCAACACTTACTCCTCCCAAGGGAGAGCTCTAGGCTAAGGGGCTAAGGAACTAGGAACAAGGCCAAGGGCTTAGCGAGGAGGTCCCACCATACACCCGAAAGATCATAGAGCGCTTCCCCTCCCAAGCCAATGCTAAGCTTGGGCACCATTGGAGGCTCTCTCCACCCAACAAAGGAACTAAGGGAGAGAGAAGGCCAAAAGAGAAGTCCCTCCAAATGGTGCACCCTTGGACCTATTTATAGGATTTTGAACTTGGTCTGCCAATAGCCAGATTCTGGCCTACGAGATTACGAAAATGCCCCCAGGATTGGCCTGCTGATAGCCAAATCCCGCTGTTTGAACAGGCTAAACGCAGGCCCTGGGAACCCTCGACGAGCCAGAACCCTCGACGAGCCAGACCCTCGACGAGCCAGACCCTCGACGAGCCAGAACCCTCGACGAGCCAGAACCCTCGACGAGCCAGAACCATCGACGAGCCAGAACCCTCGACGAGCCAGAACCCTCAACGAGCCAGAACCTCGACGAGCCAGAACCTCGACGAGCCAGAACCCTCGACGAGCCAGAACCCTCGACGAGCCAGAACCCTCGACGAGCCAGAACCCTTGACGAGCCAGAAACCTCGACGAGCCAGAACCCTCGACGAGCCAGAACCCTCGACGAGCCAGAACCCTCGACGAGCCAGAACCTCGACGAGCCAGAACCTCGACGAGCCAGAACCTCGACGAGCCAGAACCTCGACGAGCCAGAACCCTCGACGAGCCAGAACCCTCGACGAGCCAGAACATCAACGAGCCAGAACCTCGACGAGCC
Source organism: Dactylorhiza incarnata (assembly GCA_033032865.1). NCBI lineage: Eukaryota > Viridiplantae > Streptophyta > Magnoliopsida > Asparagales > Orchidaceae > Dactylorhiza > Dactylorhiza incarnata. The sequence continues at coordinate 647,426 of JAWHQI010000005.1, forward strand.
AGAACCCTCGATGAGCCAGAACCCTCGATGAGCCAGAACCCTCGATGAGCCAGAACCCTCGACGAGCCAGAACCTCGACGAGCCAGAACCTCGACGAGCCAGAACCCTCGACGAGCCAGAACCATCGACGAGCCAGAACCTCGACGAGCCAGAACCTTGACGAGCCAGAACCTCGACGAGCCAGAACCTCGACGAGCCAGAACCTCGATGAGCCAGAACCTCGACGAGCCAGAACCCTCGACGAGCCAGAAACCCTCGACGAGCCAGAAACTCGACGAGTGAGAACCCTCGACGAGCGAGAACCCTCGACGAGCCAGAACCCTCGACGAGCCAGAACCCTCGACGAGCCAGAACCCTCGAGGAGCCAGAACCCTCGAGGAGCCAGAACCTCGATGAGCCAGAACCCTCGACAAGCCAGAACCCTCGATGAGCCAGAAACCTCGACGAGCTAGAACCTGGACGAGCCAGAACCTCGACGAGCCAGCCAGAACCCTTGACGAGCCAGAACCTGGACGAGCCAGAACCTGGACGAGCCAGAACCTCGACGAGCCAGAACCCTCGACGAGCCAGAACCCTCGACGAGCCAGAACCTCGATGAGCCAGAACCTCGACGAGCTAGAACCCTCGACAAGCCAGAACCCTGGACGAGCCAGAAACCCTCGACGAGCCAGAACCTCGACGAGCCAGAACCCTCGACGAGCCGGAACCCTCGATGAGCCAGAACCCTCGAAACCCTAAACCTTGGGCTGGGCAAGCGGGAGGCCGGCTGCCTACCTGGCTCGCGACCCCTCCTTGGAATATCCTGGGGCCGCGCTTCTCATACATGAGGTTCTCCAAATGCTCACCCTCCCCTCTTGCCTAGGGCAGTGTCTTTCGAAAATATTGGGCCTAAAGACATCTTGAGCCTCGGGGATGCACTTGGCGAATACAGGGTTGTACACAATCCCCGCACTTTTCGAGCGGGGCACACGCTCGGAAAGAAAAGTTCAACCCTATAAATTCGGCAAGTGCCACTGAGTAGAGTTGAGAAATGTCCACACCGTCCTGGGAAACTTTTACTTAGCCGTCCAGAGCGGCCAACCTGCCTTGCCGGCTACTGAGAGCCCGGATAGTGGAACCACCTCAATGGAAAATTACTTAGCCTCCCCGAGAGGCCTTCCTACCCTGCCTGCTAGCGAGAGCCCGGCTAGCGGAGCCACCTCGGGGGAAAAACACTTAGCCTCCCCGATAGGCCTCCCCACCTTGCCGGCTAGCGGAGCCACCTCGGTGGAAAAATACTTAGCCTCCCCGAGAGGCCTCCCCACCTTGCCGGCTAGCGAGAGCCCGACTAGCGGAGCCACCTCGGGGAAAACACTTAGCCTCCCCGAGAGGCCTCCCCACCTAGCCGGCTAGCGAGAGCCCGGCTAGCGGAGCCACCTCGGGGGAAAAACACTTAGCCTCCCCGATAGGCCTCCCCACCTCGCCGGCTAGCGAGAGCCCGGCTAGCGGAGCCACCTCGGGGGAAAAACACTTAGTCTCCCCGGGTGGCCTCCCCACCTCGCTGGCTAGCGAGAGCCCGGCTAGCGAAGCCACCTGGGGGAAAACACTTAGCCTCCCCGAGAGGCCTCCCCACCTAGTAGGCTAGCGAGAGACCGGCTAGCGGAGCCACCTAGGGGAAAAAACACTTAGTGTCCCCGAGAGGCCTTCTCACCTCGCCGGCTAGCGAGAGCCTGGCTAGCGGAGCCACCTCGGGGGAAAAACACTTAGCCTCCCCGAGAGGTCTTCCCACCTAGCGGGCTAGCGAGAGCCCAGCTAGCGGCGCCACCTCGGAGAAAAAACACTTAGCCTCCCCACCTCGACGGCTAGCGAGAGCCCGGCTAGCGGAGCCACCTCGGGGGAAAAACACTTAGCCTCCCTGAGAGGCCTCCCCACCTTGCCGGCTAGCGGAGCCACCTCGGGGGAAAATACTTGGCCTCCCCCGAGAGGCCTCCCCACCTCGCCGGCTAGCGAGAGCCCGGCTAGCTAATCCACCTCGGGGAAAAACACTTAGCCTCCCCGAGAGGCCTCCCCACCTAGCCAGCTAGCGAGAGCCCGGCTAGCGGAGCCACCTCAGGGAAAAAACACTTAGCCTCCCTGAGAGGCCTCCCCACCTCGTCGGCTAGCGAGAGCCCGGTTAGCAGAGCCACCTCGGGGGAAAAACACTTAGCCTCCCTGATAGGCCTCCCCACCTCACCGGCTAGTGAGAGCCTGGCCAGCGGGCCAGCATCGCGGCTAAGTACTTAACTTCCTGCCACCGAGCGGTTCTCAACCCTGCCAGCTAGGTGGGAGCCTAGTCAGCATGCCAGCATTGGGGCATTCAATCACCAAAGAACTTATTACCTTGCCACCTCTCCAGAGATCAACCTGACCCACCGTCTATGAGGGCCCGGTAGCGGAATTAATCTGGGGCACTCCTGCACCAAAGGACTTGTTACCTTGCCAGCCTCTCCAGAGATCAACCTGACCCACCTTCTATGAGAGCCCGACAGCGGAATCGATTTGGGGCACTCCAGTACCAAAGGACTTGTTACCATGCCAGCCTCTCCAGAGATCAACCTGACCCACCGTCTATGAGAGCTCGGCAGCGGAATCGATCTGGGGCACTCCAGCACCAAAGGACTTATTACCTTGCCAGCCTCTCCACAGATCAACCTGACCCACCGTATATGAGAGCCCGACAGCGGAATCGATCTGGGGCACTCCACCACCAAAGGACTTGTTACCTTGCCAGCCTCTCCAGAGATCAACCTGACCCACCGTCTATGAGAGCCCTGCAGCGGAATCGATCTGGGCACTCCAGCACCAAAGCACTTGTTACCTTGCCAGCCTCTCTAGAGATCAACCCGAACCACCGTCTATGAGAGCCCGGCAGCGGAATTGATTTGGGGTACTCCAACACCAAAGGACTTGTTACCTTGCCAGCCTCTCTAAAGATCAACCTGACCCACCGTCTATGAGAGCCCGACAGCGGAATCGATCTGGGGCATTCTAGCACCAAAGGACTTGTAACCTTGCCAGCCTCTCCAGAGATCAACCTGACCCACCGTCTAGGAGAGCCCGACAGCGGAATCGATTTGGGGCACTCCAGCACCAAAGGACTTGTTACCTTGCCAGCCTCTCTAGAGATCAACCTAACCCACCATCTATGAGAGCCCGACAGCAGAATCGATCTGGGTCATTCCAGCACCAAAGGACTTGTAACCTTTCCAGCCTCTCCAGAGATCAACCTGACCCACCGTCTATGAGAGCCCGGCAGCGGAATCGATCCGGGGCACTCCAGCACCAAAGTACTTGTAACCTTGCCAGCCTCTCCAGAGATCAACCTGACTCACCGTCTATGAGAGACCGGCAGCGGAATCGTTCTGGGGTACTCCAACACTAAAGGACTTGTTACCTTGTTAGTCATAATATTGTATGTAAGAAAAAAACTAAGTTTGGAAACAAACCTCCCAACTTCTTGGAGACTGGGTGAGTGGGGGAAAGCCTCCTCCCCACTCACCTCTTTGGATCTGGGGGAGTGGGGGAAGGCCTCCTCCCCACTCACCTCCTTTGAGCTGGGCGAGTGGGGGAAAGCCTCCTCCCCACTCACCTCCTTAGAGCTGCGCGAGTGGGGCAAAGTCTCCTCCCCACTCACCTCCTTGGAGCTGGGCGAGTGGGGGAAATCCTCCTCCCCACTCACCTCCTTGGAGCTGGGCGAGTGGGGGAAAGCCTCCTCCCCACTCGCCTCCTTGGAGCTGGGCGAGTGGGGGAAAGCCTCCTCCCCACTCACCTTCTTGGAGCTGGGCGAGTGGGGGAAAGCCTCCTCCCCACTCGCCTCCTTGGAGCTGGGCGAGTGGGGGAAAGCCTCCTCCCCACTCACCTCCTTGGAGCTGGGCTTGTGGGGGAAAGCCTCCTCCCCACTCGCCTCCTTGGAGCTGGGCGAGTGGGGGAAAGTCTCCTCCCCACTCACCTCCTTGGAGCTGGGCGAATGGGGGGGAAAACCTCCTCCCCACTCACCTCCTTGGAGCTGGGCGAGTGGGGGAAATCCTCCTCCCCACTCACCTCCTTGGAGCTGGGCGAGTGGGGGAAAGCATCCTCCCCACTCGCCTCCTTGGAGCTGGGCGAGTGGGGGAAAGCCTCCTCCCCACTCGCCTCCTTGGAGCTGTGCGAGTGGGGGAAAGCCTCCTCCCCACTCACCTCCTTGGAGCTGGGCGAGTGGGGGAAAGCCTCCTCCCCTCTCGCCTCCTTGGAGCTGGGCGAGTGGGGGAAAGCCTCCTCCCCACTCACCTCCTTGGAGCTGGGAGAGAGGGAGAAAGCCTCCTCCCCACTCACCTCCTTGGAGCTGGGCGAGTGGGGGAAAGCCTCCTCCCCACTCACCTCCTTGGAGCTGGGTGAGTGGGGGAAAGCTTCCTCCCCACTCACATCATGGGAGCTGGGCAAGTGGGGGAAAGCCTCCTCCCCACTCGTCTCCTTGGATCTGGGCGAGTGGGGGAAAGCCTCCTCCCCACTCGCCTCCTTGGAGCTGGGCGAATGAGGGAAAGCCTCCTCCCCACTCACCTTTTTGGAGATGGTGGAACCAACCCTTGCCTTCTCCTTCAAAGTGGTCGCGAAGAGTCGGCCCTCGAATGTGTCCGACATGGGCCTGATGGAGACCATGTCCTTAAACCACTGCAGGTGCAGGGCCGGGTCATCCTTGTCGGAGTAGTGGGACATCTCCAGCCCCCCAAACCCCTCTGGAACCGGGGCCGAGAGGATCAATTCACACAGAGGGCTTCCCTTGCTCGCCCCCTTTGGGGCTGGGCGAGTAGGGGCCTGATGCCTCCCCACTCGCCCCCTTGGGGCTGGGCAAGTGGGGGTCTGGGACCTCCCCACTCGCCCCTTGGGTCTGGGCGAGTGGGGGCCTGGCGCCTCCCCACTCGCCACCTTGGGGCTGGGCGATTGGGGGACTGACGCCTCCCCACTCGCCCCCTTGGGGCTGGGCGACTGGGGGCCTGGCGCCTCCCCACTCGCCCCCTTGGGGCTGGGCGAGTGGGGGCCTGGCGCCTCCCCACTTTTCCAGTTAGAGAGAGCCAAGTCAGCGGAACCATCCGAGGGAAAAATTACTTAGCCTCCCCGAGAGGCCTTCTGACCTCGCCGGCTAGCGAGAGCTCGGCTAGCGGAGCCTTCCGAGGGAAATGTACTTACGCTCCCTGGGAGGTCAACCTGACCTGCCGGCTAGAGAGAGCTTGGTCAACGGAACCATCCGAGGAAAAAAATACTTAGTCTCCCCGAGAGGCCTTTCAACCTCGTCGGCTAGCGAGAGCCCGGCTAGCAGAGCCTTCCGAGGGGAAAAGTACTTAGCTTCCCCGAGAGGCCTTCTGACCATGCCGGCTAGCGAGAGCCCGGCTAGCAGAGCCACCTCGGGGGAAAACACTTAGCCTCCCCGAGAGACCTTCCGACCTCGCCAGCTAGCCAGAGTCCGGCTAGCGGAGTCACCTCGGGGGAAAATACTTTGAAAACGTCCGGCCACCGAGCGGTTCCCAGCCCTGCCAGCTAGGTGGGAGCCCAGTGAGCGGGCCAGCACCGGATCATTCCAGCACCAAAGGACTTGCCACTTGCCAGCCTCTCTAGAGATCAACCTGACCCACCGTCTATGAGAGCCCGGCAGCGGAATCGATCTGGGGCATTCCAGCACCAAAGAACTTGTAACATTGTCAGCCTCTCCAGAGATCAACCTGACCCACCGTCTATGAGAGCCCGGCAGTGGAATCGATCCGGGGCATTCCAGCACCAGAGAACTTGTAACCTTGCCAGCCTCTCCAGAGATCAACCTGACCCACCGTCCATGAGAGCCCGGCAGCGGAATCGATCTGGGACATTCCAGCACCAAAGAACTTGTAACCTTGTCAGCTTCTCCAGAGATCAACCTGACCCACCGTCTATGAGAGCCCGGCAGCGGAATCGATCTGAGGCATTCCAGCACCAAAGAACTTGTAACCTTGCCAGCCTCTCCAGAGATCAACCTGACCCACCATCTATGAGAGCCCGACAGCGGAATCGATCTGGTGCATTCCAGCACCAAAGAACTTGTAACCTTGCCAGCCTCTCTAGAGATCAACCTGACCCATCGTCTATGAGAGCTCGCCAGCGGAATCGATCTGGGGCATTCCAGCACCAAAGAACATGTAACCTTGCCAGCCTCTCCAAAGATAAACCTGACCCACCGTCTATGAGAGCCCGGCAGCGGAATCGATCTGGGGCATTCCAGCGCTAAAGAACTTATAACCTCGCCAGCCTCTCCAGAGATCAACCTGACCCACCGTCTATGAGAGCCCGGCAGCGGAATCGATCTGGGGCATTCCAGCACCAAAGAACTTGTAACCTTGCCAGCCTCTCCAGAGATCAACCTGACCCACCGTCTATAAGAGCCCGGCAGCGGAATCGATCTGGAGCATTCCAGCACCAAAGAACTTGCCACTTGCCAGCCTCTCTAGAGATCAACCTGACCCACCGTCTATGAGAGCCCGACAGTGGAATCGATCTGGGGCATTCCATCACCATAGAACTTGCCACTTGCCAGCCTCTCCAGAGATTAAGCTGACCCACCGTCAATAAGAGCCCGGCAGCGAAATCGATCTGGGGCATTCCAGCACCAAGGAACTTGTAACCTTGCCAGCCTCTCCAAAGATCAACATAACCCACCGTCTATGATAGCCCGACAGCGGAATCGATCTGGGGCATTCCAGCACCAAAGAACTTGTAACCTTGCCAGCCTCTCCAGAGATCAACTTGACCCACCGTCTATGAGAGCCCGGCAGCGGAATCGATCTGGGGGAATTCCAGCACCAAAGAACTTGTAACCTTGCCAGCCTCTCCAGAGATCAACCTGATCCACCGTTTATGAGAGCCCGACAGCGGAATCGATCTGGGGCATTCCAGCACCAAAGAACTTGTAACCCTGCCAGCCTCTCGAGAGATCAACCTGACCCACCGTCGATGAGAGCCCGACAGCGGAATCGATCTGGGGCATTCCAGCACCAAAGGACTTGTTACCTTCCAGCATCTCCAGAGATCAACCTGACCCACCGTCTATGAGAGCCCGACAGCAGAATCGATTTGGGGCATTCCAACACCAAAGGACTTGTAACCTTGCCAGCCTCTCCAGAGATCAACCTGACCCACCGTCTATGAGAGCCCGGCAGCGGAATCGATCTGGGGCACTCCAGCACCAAAGGACTTGTAACCTTTCCAGCCTCTCTAGAGATCAACCTGACCCACCATCTATGAGAACCCGACAGCGGAATCGATCTGGGCACTCCAGCACCAAAGGACTTGTTACCTTGTTAGTCATAATATTGTATGTAAGAAAAAAACTAAGATTGGAAACAAACCCCCCAACTTCTTGGAGACCGGGTGTAACGCCCCTGATTTTCGTTAATTATTTTACGTACCCTCTGTGACGTAATTTTGGCGTAAGGGCGTTATGTCAGCTCGTCTGGTAGTGTTTCGAGTTTTAGCTTAGTTAAATCTTGTGATTTAGGTCAAGCATGCGAGATTTCGCGTCGTTTCGAGTTAAAGTGAAGATTTTGAGTGGATTTCAAGATTTTTAGCTTCGGGAGGCTTTAGCCCGAGTTTGGCCCGTCGGAATTGAATTCTGACTTCGCCGTTGGATTCGTAACACCGTGTTTTAGTTAAGGTGCGAATTTCGTAGAAATCTGAGGTGTTTCGGTCGCCCTCGCAGTTAAGTAAATTGGGGAATTTATTTATTAATTAAATAATAATTTAGGGTTATATATATAAGCCTAAAATCTCCTCCTCCTATTCATCTTCTTCCTCCCTCGATCAAATCAGCCGCCGAGCGAAAGGGCGAGTGCGGAGCTTCGAGGAGCGTTCGATCGGCGATTTCTAGGGCGGTAGTAGTCGGAATCGCGTTTGGAGAGAAGATTTGGAAAGCTCTCGGCGAGATCTTCGTTCTAGCGGTAAGCTTTTCCCGTTCTGTGGAATTTTTGGAGTTAGGGTAGTGACCTAACCCCTTCTTTCGACCCGAAAAGTTTCAGAAATCGGTGCTCGTGTGTTTTCCTAGCCGAACCCTAGCTTCCGGAGCAAAGATCTTCGAGTTTACAAGGTTAAGGCAAGTGGCTTCCTCCTCCTTCTCTTTCTGTTCTTGAAGTATTGTTTCGCTCGTGTCGATTTCATGTCGCTCTGTTTAACTTAAGTTTTGGAGTGTTAATGTAAGCTTCCTTGATTTTTCTTCCTTTGCTATGAATCGGGTAGTTGTTCCCTGGAGAAAACCGTCCTATCTATACCCAAAGAATAGCTTCTAGGAGAATCACTATCCGCTGGCCACACAACAGAATAGGGGATTCTGTGTCCATTCGTCGAGATGTCACGGGACATTCCGTGTAATCCCGACGAATCCCGACGAATTTCGATGAATCAAGTTAGAGATTTTTCTGTGTCCATTCGTCGAGATGTCACGGGACATTCCGTGTAATCCCGACGAATTCCGACGAATTCCGTGGAATTCCGACGAATCAAGTTAGAGATTTTTCTGTGTCCATTCGTCGAGATGTCACGGGACATTCCGTGTAATCCCGACGAATTCCGACGAATTCAAACAGCAACAAGATCTCGAATTCCTCCCGTTTGAACTTCTTTCTACTCGTTGTGGTCTGTTGACATTTGAGTTACTCTTATGATTCATATTGATCGATGTGTACTTTGCCTTGACCCTAATTCTTAGGTCCTTCCAGTGATTTTTTTTTCTTTCGGGCAGCGTCCCGTGTTTAAGTAAAATTTAAGTAATAAGAACTACTGTCTTTAGCCATACACAGTAGTTGTGTTTGGGAGACAGTGGGGGAAAATGTTATAGCCTTGCACGGTAGTCGTGTTTGGGTGGTAGGGTCTAGTGGTACCCCCACCTGGTTTCGGGCTTTGGGTAGCGGAGGTAGTTAACCGCTCCCGTATAATTTGAGCTGATCAGTCTCTTTAATTGATGAAACTAAATAAATGAACATGTTTGTTCCTCTCTTGGTATATAGTGCACTTGATGCTTGTTGGTTCTTTGTTGGAGCTCTCTTTCGGTAAATTTTGGCTTGGGTTGGTACCCCTTATGCCTTGTTTGTTTTTCTGCTAATCTTCTGCCACTTGCAACTCCTTGCTGAGGCGTTCTTTGTTTTATTGAATGCCTCAGGTTCAGAGCCGTAGCGGCTAGTGGTGTTGCCTGGAGTTCAGAGTTGGTAGCTGCTTACCCCGCTGTTGCGAGGTAGTTGTTTTTAGTTGCTTCTTGTGCTCAGACATACTAGTTAGTGCCAATGGGTTAGTGTCATGTTGTTGACGCCCATTGTGCCCTTTTTTATACCTTATAGATTATTTGCCAGATTATGCCACTACTTTTAGATCTTGTGTACCTTACCCTCTGGGAATGATTTATGCTAGGTGCACTATAGTTATAAAATGACTTTTCCTCATTCTCATTGCATTCTTTCTAACTGAAACCCTTAACTTTAAAGTCGCCTAAAGGTATTTTCTACCCTTACAGTACGCCTAGTTATGTGCATATCATTTATTTCATGCTCCGTCGTTTGCATACATGTAGGACTTTAAGTAAACTAAATTAAGTACTTTCCGCTGCAATTATATATACTTTCTCGGTGGACTAGTTGATCCACGAACTGAGAGACACAGTTCTTATCTCAAAACCCCTGATAAATGATTTCAAATGATGACTTATCATATAATCAAGTTTGCTTAGTTAAGTAATAGGTTCCCGCCTGAGCGTCTACAGTTGTCTCCTGTATGACGTGGCATCATGACGTGTATTTTCTCTTACTCTGATATTCTTAAATTCGGAGAAAATGCGGGTTGTGACAGTTGGTATCAGAGCGAGGTTAGTTCGACAAGTTGGTCGAGCGACTGATTCTGATATAGTTTAGTTATTTAGTTTCATTGCATACACACACCGATGTGTCATCAGTACGTCTTGGCTGAAGCATGAACACTACACTCATAGCATGATAAGGAGTATACGGGGCATATTATGTAGTATGGGATGCATAATATGTGTTTGTATATGGATCCACCATAGGTGGCAACATGTGACGGTTATGTAGTATGGGATGCATAACCATCATCACATGGATGCCCATTAGCACGTTTTCTTTTTCGTTACATGCGATATTATGTAGTATGGGATGCATAATATTTCATGTGTACGCCGCTCATAACATGCATTAAGGCTTTTCTTAGAATGCATAGCACAACATACATATCATAACATCGCATAAAGCACACGTGCCAAGCTAAAGATTTACATGATGACATTCGTACACACATGATTTCAAAACGAATAGAAAATTCATGCATTCATTCCCCTTGCACATGAGTCAAGTGGGACGATGTAGTATCGTTCCTGAATTTAGCATATCATCATGAAAATATCCCAGAGAAAGGTAGTGGAAATGGCAAGTAACTGTACATGTATGTTCTGAAATAAGCAGTGTAGTTCTAGTGTAAGGTTAAGTTTTAATTAGAGGTTTATGCGTACTAGCAGAAATGGCGCGCAAGCGAGTCGCGACTAAGTCGACTCCCCAGTCTGAGGGCGAGTCTTCGGGTGCGCAGAGTGAAGCCTTGATCGAGAGTCTGCGCCAGAGCAATGAGACTTTGGCTAGGCAGATGGTTGCGATGCAGTCGCAGGTTGAGGCGTTGTTGGCTGCCGGTGCTAGGCAGCAACCCGTTGTGCAGGCCCCAGTAGTAGGACAGACTGTACCTACTCCCCCTGCTCCCTGGGTACCCCCAGTAGCGATACCACCGGAAATGAATTTTATTTCGCATTTTCAAAGGTTGGGACCTCCTACGTTTGACGGAAGAGCAGACTTCATGGCATTAGACGACTGGTTTGTTGCCATTGAGGAGATGTTTTCGTACTCAGGAATCTCTGCAGACCAAAAGGTGATGGTCGCCGCTTACCAACTGAAAGGACTTGCTAAGAGCTGGTGGATCAGGGAGAGGGAAAATCTCGTGGGTGGATGTTCGTGGGAGTCGTTCAAGGCGATGGTGTTAAAGAAATTCCTGCCGTCGGTCGAGCAAGACCGTTTAATGAATAATTTTCTGCACCTGAAGCAAAGACAACTCACGGTTAGTGAGTATGAGATCGAGTTCAGTAAGTTGAGCAGATTTGCTCCAGATTTAGTGACTTCTGAGGCAGGAAGAATGAAGCGATTTCTTGGAGGTCTTCGTAGCGATATACAGCAGTTGGCGAGTGCTTATAAATCTGAAAGTTATGCCGAAGTGGTAGAAGCAGCACTGAAAGTCGAGGCTATCGACAATGCCAAGAATCGGGGTGCTCTGATGAAAAAGGTCAAGAGGAAAGTCGAAGAGGGAGAGACCCCCAAGGTATCTAGCTCGGCTCCAAAGAAAAGGAGTGGAGAGGTGTGTAGCTTCTGTGGCCGCCCCGGCCATCCAGTGGAGAAATGTTTCAAGAGGAAGGGAGCTCAGAAGCAGCAGAGAGTGCTAGCAATCCAGGGTGCTCCGAAGGGTGAGGTGCTCTGCCAGTTGTGCAAGCAGAAAGGGCATGATGTGGCCCAGTGTTGGACCAAAGATAAAGTCTGCTTCCAGTGCAAGCAGAAGGGGCACATGAAGTTCCAATGCCCGCTGATTCAACCTCCGTTGCAGCCTGTACCGCTTCAAACCTTGCCGCCGCCGCAGCATCAGGATAAAGGAAGAGGAAAGCTGAACGTGTTAACCCAGGAGCAAGCGCAGTCTTCGACCCAAGTGATCGCAGGTTAGACCTTAAGACAACTGTTTAGTCTTGTTTTCATTTTAGTTCGCTGTATTAGACTAGTTTCTCTTCGCGCTTATAGGAAGATTTAAGGTAAAGAATCGTTGGGCGCGTGTTCTGTTCGATTCGGGTGCTACCCATTCGTTCGTAGCAAGGGATTTCGTTGAGCTTCACCGTTTGACCCCTGAGCTGGGCAACGATTCGTTCCTCGTTAAGTTCCCTTCTGGTGATCTGGTGTCCTCGAACCAGTGCGTCCGCAGTTGCCCCGTTCTCTTAGGAGATTTCTTGGCTGTTGCTGATCTCAAAGTGTTGGACTTAGAAGACTTTGACGTAATATTGGGTATGGACTGGTTGTCCAGTTATGATGCGGTCATCCGATGCAAGGAAAAGCGTCTGGACTTCGTGATGGACAACGGTCAACCCATGAGTGTTTTTGGTTCTCCGTACCAGAGTTCTTCGATAATTTCTGCGGTATGTGCTCGGAAACTGTTAATTTCCGGTTGTTTGGCTTACCTTGTTTCTGTAGTAGAAGCTGTTGGTGGTTCGCCGTGTATCGAGGATATTCTGGTGGTGCGAGAGTTCCCCGATGTCTTCCCTGCTAATCTCCCTGGTCTCCCGCCCGTTAGAGATGTGGAGTTCGTTATTGATCTTGAGCCTGGTACTCGTCCTATTGCTAAGGCACCGTACCGTATGGCCCCGCGCGAGTTAGAAGAGTTGCGAACTCAGTTAGATGAGTTGTTGCAGTGTGGTTTCATTAGGCCAAGTTCTTCTCCTTGGGGTGCTCCAGTTTTATTCGTGAAAAAGAAGGACGGTTCCATGAGATTGTGCATAGACTATAGAGAATTAAACAAAGTGACCATCAAGAACAGGTATCCGTTGCCAAGGATAGATGATCTGTTTGATCAGTTGCGTGGTAGCACGGTGTTTTCGAAGATTGATCTTCGATCAGGCTACCATCAGTTGAGGATCCGTGAGTCGGACGTTCCCCGGACTGCCTTTCGTTCTCGTTATGGCCATTTTGAATTTCTAGTCATGTCATTTGGTTTGACAAATGCACCCTCTGCATTTATGGACATGATGAACCGCGTGTTCAAGGATTTTCTGGACCATTTTGTGGTGGTATTCATAGATGATGTGCTGGTTTATTCTAGAAGTGCTGAGGAGCATGCTATGCATTTGCGCTTAGTGTTGTCTACTCTTAGAGAGCACAAGTTGTATGCGAAGCTGAGCAAGTGCGAATTCTGGCTTTCTCAGGTGTCCTTCCTGGGTCATGTGGTGAACAAAGATGGAATTACGGTAGACCCCGCAAAAATTTCTGCCGTATTGGATTGGAAGACGCCTTCGACGCCTAAGGAGATAAGGAGTTTCTTAGGGTTGGCCGGGTACTACAGGAGATTTGTCCAAGGATTTTCCGTGCTGTCCGCACCCTTGACTAAGCTTACCCAGAAGAATACTGCTTTTGTGTGGAGCGATGAGTGCGAAGAGGCCTTTCAGGAATTGAAGAGGCGTTTGTGTAGTGCTCCAGTGTTGGCCTTGCCGATCGAAGGAGTCGAGTATGCAGTTTATGTAGACGCATCTCACATTGGACTGGGATGTGTGTTGATGCAAGAAGGGAAGGTGATTGCGTATGGGTCTAGACAATTGAAAGTTCATGAAAAGAATTACCCTACGCATGACTTAGAATTCGCCGCAGTGATCTATGCTTTGAAGCTTTGGAGACACCTGTTATATGGAGTGTCATGCAAGATTTTCACGGATCATAAAAGTCTGAAGTATGTCTTCACCCAGAAGGAGCTGAATCTGCGCCAGCGGAGGTGGTTGGAGTATGTGGCGGATTATGAAGTAGATATTCTGTACCATCCGGGTAAGGCTAATGTGGTGGCCGATGCCCTGAGCCGGAAGACCGCGCATATCTTCAATCTCTCAGTGCAGTCCTTAGTGGAGGAGTTTATGTTGATGGATATCTCAGTCGGTAGTTGTTCCGCACCTTCGAGCTTAGAGGTTGAAGAGCCTTCTTGGATTGCCCTTACTAGGCTGCATCAGAAGGAAGATCCTGACTTGCAGCATCTTCGAAGTAGAACTGAAAGAGGAGAATTGCCAGATTTTTCAATCGATGATAAGGATACTTTGAGGTACCGAGGTAGATATTGCGTCCCCGCGTTGGAGGAAATTTGGACAAAGATCTGTAGCGAGGCGCATGATTCTAGTGTTTCCTATCATCCTGGTTCCACGAAAATGTATAAAGATCTGAAGCAGATCGTTTGGTGGTCGGGTATGAAGAATGATGTAGCGAAGTATGCGTCTGAATGTTTAACTTGTCAGCGCGTGAAAGCAGATCATAAGAGGCCTGGAGGTAAGTTGAACCCGTTAGATATTCCAAGCTGGAAGTGGGAGAGTATTTCGATGGACTTCATTACCGGTTTGCCGAGATCTCCCAGTGGTCATGACTCGGTGTGGGTTATAGTGGATCGCTTGACAAAGTGTGCTCACTTTGTGCCGTTTAAAATTGGTTACTCGATGGAGAAAATAGCAGAGCTGTATTTGGATGAAGTTATCAGATTGCATGGTGTGCCTGTGAGCATTGTGTCAGACCGAGACTCGAGGTACACGTCTCGTTTCTGGCAGAGTTTGCAGGGAGCCTTGGGTACGGACCTTAGGTACTCTACCGCTTATCATCCCCAGACCAATGGCCAGACAGAAAGAGTTAATCGGATCTTGGAAGATATGATAAGGTGCTATATCTTAGATCATGGTGGAGCTTGGGATAAGCGGCTTGGATTGATGGAGTTTGCGTATAACAACAGTTATCAGGAAAGCCTACAAATGGCCCCGTTTGAGGCTCTGTATGGGAGGCGTTGTCGGACTCCGTTGTTTTGGGCCGAGGTTGGTGAGAGTCCCTTGCTAGGCCCAGAGGCTTTGGAAGAGATGAGTGTCGCTGTGACTCATATCCGCGAGAAGCTCCGTATTGCTCAGGAGCGGTATGAGAAGTATGCGAATCGAAGAAGGGTGGATTTAGAATTTGCCGTTGGAGACAGTGTGTTTTTGAAAGTTTCTCCGATGCCTGGTGTTAAGAGGTTTGGAAGGAACCACAAGTTGGATCCCCGGTATGTGGGACCTTTTCAGATTGTTGAGCGCATCGGAGTGTCAGCGTATAGACTGAATTTGGCTGCTTCCCTTCCTAATGTTCACGATGTGTTCCACGTGAGCCAGCTGAGGAAGTGTTTGCGTAGCGATCGGCTTGTTCTTGATTCGGTGCCAGTTTTGCAACCCAATCTTTCGTATGTCGAAGAGCCTGTCCGAATCTTGGAGACTCAGGAGCGTGTGTTGCGAAGGAAGACGATCCCAATGGTTAAGGTTCTTTGGAAGAATCAGGGTGTCGAAAGCGCAACTTGGGAATTGGAGTCTGCTATGAGAGAGACTCATCCTAGCCTCTTCTCTTAGACTTCGGGTAAGTCTTCTTTTCTGTATCCTTAGAATTGTTTCTGTATCTTTCTTGATCCTTGGATTTCAAGTTTCGGGACGAAACTTCCTTTTAGGGGGAGTGACTGTAACGCCCCTGATTTTCGTTAATTATTTTACGTACCCTCTGTGACGTAATTTTGGCGTAAGGGCGTTATGTCAGCTCGTCTGGTAGTGTTTCGAGTTTTAGCTTAGTTAAATCTTGTGATTTAGGTCAAGCATGCGAGATTTCGCGTCGTTTCGAGTTAAAGTGAAGATTTTGAGTGGATTTCAAGATTTTTAGCTTCGGGAGGCTTTAGCCCGAGTTTGGCCCGTCGGAATTGAATTCTGACTTCGCCGTTGGATTCGTAACACCGTGTTTTAGTTAAGGTGCGAATTTCGTAGAAATCTGAGGTGTTTCGGTCGCCCTCGCAGTTAAGTAAATTGGGGAATTTATTTATTAATTAAATAATAATTTAGGGTTATATATATAAGCCTAAAATCTCCTCCTCCTATTCATCTTCTTCCTCCCTCGATCAAATCAGCCGCCGAGCGAAAGGGCGAGTGCGGAGCTTCGAGGAGCGTTCGATCAGCGATTTCTAGGGCGGTAGTAGTCGGAATCGCGTTTGGAGAGAAGATTTGGAAAGCTCTCGGCGAGATCTTCGTTCTAGCGGTAAGCTTTTCCCGTTCTGTGGAATTTTTGGAGTTAGGGTAGTGACCTAACCCCTTCTTTCGACCCGAAAAGTTTCAGAAATCGGTGCTCGTGTGTTTTCCTAGCCGAACCCTAGCTTCCGGAGCAAAGATCTTCGAGTTTACAAGGTTAAGGCAAGTGGCTTCCTCCTCCTTCTCTTTCTGTTCTTGAAGTATTGTTTCGCTCGTGTCGATTTCATGTCGCTCTGTTTAACTTAAGTTTTGGAGTGTTAATGTAAGCTTCCTTGATTTTTCTTCCTTTGCTATGAATCGGGTAGTTGTTCCCTGGAGAAAACCGTCCTATCTATACCCAAAGAATAGCTTCTAGGAGAATCACTATCCGCTGGCCACACAACAGAATAGGGGATTCTGTGTCCATTCGTCGAGATGTCACGGGACATTCCGTGTAATCCCGACGAATCCCGACGAATTTCGATGAATCAAGTTAGAGATTTTTCTGTGTCCATTCGTCGAGATGTCACGGGACATTCCGTGTAATCCCGACGAATTCCGACGAATTCCGTGGAATTCCGACGAATCAAGTTAGAGATTTTTCTGTGTCCATTCGTCGAGATGTCACGGGACATTCCGTGTAATCCCGACGAATTCCGACGAATTCAAACAGCAACAAGATCTCGAATTCCTCCCGTTTGAACTTCTTTCTACTCGTTGTGGTCTGTTGACATTTGAGTTACTCTTATGATTCATATTGATCGATGTGTACTTTGCCTTGACCCTAATTCTTAGGTCCTTCCAGTGATTTTTTTTTTCTTTCGGGCAGCGTCCCGTGTTTAAGTAAAATTTAAGTAATAAGAACTACTGTCTTTAGCCATACACAGTAGTTGTGTTTGGGAGACAGTGGGGGAAAATGTTATAGCCTTGCACGGTAGTCGTGTTTGGGTGGTAGGGTCTAGTGGTACCCCCACCTGGTTTCGGGCTTTGGGTAGCGGAGGTAGTTAACCGCTCCCGTATAATTTGAGCTGATCAGTCTCTTTAATTGATGAAACTAAATAAATGAACATGTTTGTTCCTCTCTTGGTATATAGTGCACTTGATGCTTGTTGGTT
The DNA here is from genome assembly GCA_033032865.1 of Dactylorhiza incarnata. NCBI lineage: Eukaryota > Viridiplantae > Streptophyta > Magnoliopsida > Asparagales > Orchidaceae > Dactylorhiza > Dactylorhiza incarnata. The sequence goes on from JAWHQI010000005.1 coordinate 664,376, forward strand.
CTTTGTTGGAGCTCTCTTTCGGTAAATTTTGGCTTGGGTTGGTACCCCTTATGCCTTGTTTGTTTTTCTGCTAATCTTCTGCCACTTGCAACTCCTTGCTGAGGCGTTCTTTGTTTTATTGAATGCCTCAGGTTCAGAGCCGTAGCGGCTAGTGGTGTTGCCTGGAGTTCAGAGTTGGTAGCTGCTTACCCCGCTGTTGCGAGGTAGTTGTTTTTAGTTGCTTCTTGTGCTCAGACATACTAGTTAGTGCCAATGGGTTAGTGTCATGTTGTTGACGCCCATTGTGCCCTTTTTTATACCTTATAGATTATTTGCCAGATTATGCCACTACTTTTAGATCTTGTGTACCTTACCCTCTGGGAATGATTTATGCTAGGTGCACTATAGTTATAAAATGACTTTTCCTCATTCTCATTGCATTCTTTCTAACTGAAACCCTTAACTTTAAAGTCGCCTAAAGGTATTTTCTACCCTTACAGTACGCCTAGTTATGTGCATATCATTTATTTCATGCTCCGTCGTTTGCATACATGTAGGACTTTAAGTAAACTAAATTAAGTACTTTCCGCTGCAATTATATATACTTTCTCGGTGGACTAGTTGATCCACGAACTGAGAGACACAGTTCTTATCTCAAAACCCCTGATAAATGATTTCAAATGATGACTTATCATATAATCAAGTTTGCTTAGTTAAGTAATAGGTTCCCGCCTGAGCGTCTACAGTTGTCTCCTGTATGACGTGGCATCATGACGTGTATTTTCTCTTACTCTGATATTCTTAAATTCGGAGAAAATGCGGGTTGTGACACCGGGTGAGTGGGGGAAAGCCTCCTCCCCACTCACCTCTTTGGAGCTGGGTGAGTGGGGGAAAGCCTCCTCCCCACTCACCTCCTTTTAGATGGGACAGTGGGGGAAAGCCTCCTTCCCACTCACCTCCTTGGAGCTAGGCGAGTGGGGGAAAGTCTCCTCCCCACTCACCTCCTTGGAGCTGGGCGAGTGGGGGAAAGCCTCCTCCCCACTCGCCTCCTTGGAGCTGGGCGAGTGGGAGAAAGCCTCCTCCCCACTCGCCTCCTTGGAGCTGGGTGAGTGGGGGAAATCCTCCTCCCCACTCGCCTCCTTGGAGCTGGGCGAGTGGGGGAAAGCCTCCTCCCTACTCGCCTCCTTGGAGCTGGGCGAGTGGGGGAATGCCTCCTCCTCACTCACCTCCTTGGAGCTGGGCAAGTGGGGGAAATCCTCCTCCCCACTCACCTCCTTGGAGCTGGGCGAGCGGGGGAAAGCCTCCTCCCCACTCACCTCCTTAGAGCTGGGCGAGCGGGGGAAAGCCTCCTCCCCACTCACCTCCTTGGAGCTGGGCGAGTGGGGGAAAGCCTCCTCCCCACTCGCCTCCTTGGAGCTGGGCGAGCGGGGGAAAGTCTCCTCCCCACTCCCCTCCATGGAGCTGGGCGAGCGGGGGAAAGCCTCCTCCCCACTCACCTCCTTGGAGCTGGGCGAGTGGGGGAAAGCCTCCTCCCCACTCACCTCCTTGGAGCTGGGCGAGTGGGGGAAAGCCTCCTCCCCACTCCCCTCCTTGGAGCTGGGCGAGTGGGGGAATGCCTCCTCCCCACTCACCTCCTTGGAGCTGGGTGTGTGGGGGAAAGCCTCCTCCCTACTCGCCTCCTTGGAGCTGGGCGAATGGGGGAAAGCCTCTTCCCCACTCACCTCCTTGGAGATGGTGGAACCAACCCCTTGCCTTCTCCTTCAAAGTGGTCGCGAAGAGTCGGCCCTCGAATGTGTCCGACATGGGCCTGATGGAGACCATGTCCTCAAACCACTGCAGGTGCAGGGCCGGGTCATCCTTGTCGGAGTAGTGGGACATCTCCAGCCCCCCGAACCCCTCTGGAACCTGGGCCTAGAGGATCAATTCACACAGAGGGCTTCCCTTGCTCGCCCCCTTTGGGGCTGGGCGAGTAGGGGCCTGATGCCTCCCCACTCGCCCCCTTGGGGCTGGGCAAGTGGGGGTCTGGGACCTCCCCACTTTCCCCCTTGGGTCTGGACGAGTGGGGGCCTGGCGCCTCCCCACTCGCCAACTTGGGGCTGGGCGATTGGGGGCCTGACGCCTCCCCACTCGCCCCCTTGGGGCTGGGGGAGTGGGGGCCTGGCGCCTCCCCACTCGCCCCCTTGGGGCTGGGCGAGTGGGGGCCTGGCGCCTCCCCACTCGCCCCCTTCTAGGGGTCCGGGCGAGTGGGGGCCGAATGCCTCCCCACTCCCCCACTGGTACCTCCTTCCTGGATGGCTGGCCGAGAGTGCCCTCGCCCACCTGCTGAGGTGGGACCTCCGGACCACCTCCTCTCCTGCCTTCGCCTATCGTGGCGAAGGCTACCTGCAATGTCTGCAGGACCTCCCGCTTGAAATTCTCAAATATTTCCAACGTCACTCCAGCCACCGGGGGCTGCGAGTGGCCTAGGTCAGATCCCCCACCTCCAGACATGGAGCTCATCTTGAGAGTTTCTTGAGTTGGTCACTCTCCACGCTCACCGAACCATAAATGTTGAAACCAAGTCTTAAGGGCGAGACTTAGTCTCTGTGAAGTTCGGGCCCTCAACAAGTTGAGGGGTGACCAACACTTACTCCTGCCAAGGGAGAGCTCTAGGCTAAGGGGCTGAGGAACTAGGAACAAGGCCAAGGGCTTAGCGAGGAGGTCCCACCATACACCCGGAAGATCTTAGAGCGCTTCCCCTCCATAGCCAATGCTAAGCTTGGGCACCATTGGAGGCTCTCTCCACCCAACAAAGGAACTAAGGGAGAGAGAAGGCCAAAAGAGAAGAAGTCCATCCAAATGGTACACCCTTGGACCTATTTATAGGATTTTGAACTTGGTCTGCCAATAGTCAGATTCTGGCCTACGAGATTACGAAAATGCCCCCAGGTTTGTCCTGCTGATAACCAAATCCCGCTGTTTGAACAGGCTAAACGCAGGCCTTGGGAACCTCGACGAGCCAAAACCCTCGACGAGCCATAACCTCGACGAGCCAGAACCTCGACGAGCCAGAACCCTCGACGAGCCAGAACCCTCGACGAGCCAGAACCTCGACGAGCCAGAACCCTCGACGAGCCAAAATCTCGACGAGCCAGAACCCTCGGCGAGCCAGAACCTCAACGAGCCAGAACCTCGACGAGCCAGAACCCCACGAGCCAGAACCTCGACGAGCCAGAACCCACGACGAGCCAGAACCATCGACGAGCCAGAAACCCTCGACGAGCGAGAACCTCGACGAGCCAGAACCTCGATGAGCCAGAACCCTCGACGAGCCAGAACCCTCGACGAGCCAGAACCCTCGACGAGCCAGAACCTCGAGGTGCCAGAACCCTCGACGAGCCAGAACCCTCGACGAGCCAGAACCCTCGACGAGCCAGAACCCTCGACGAGCCAGAACCCTCGATGAGCCAGAACCCTCGACGAGCCAGAACCTCACCGAGCCAGAACCCTCGATGAAACAGAAACCATCGATGAGCCAGAACCTCGACAAGCCAGAACCCTCGACGAGCCAGAACCTCGACGAGCCAGAACCCTCGACGAGCCAGAACCCTCGACGAGCCGGAACCCTCGAAACCCTGAACCTTGGGATGGGAGAGCGGGAGGCCGGCTACCTACCTGGCTCGCCACCCCTCCTTGGAATATCCTGGGGCTGCGCTTCTCGGACTTGAGCTTCTCCGAATGCTCACCCTCCCTTCTTGCCCGGGGCAGTGTCTTTCGAAAATATTGGGCCTAAAGACATCTTGAGCCTCGGGGACGCACTTGGCGAATACAGGGTCGGACCCCTCCTCCTCTCGCCCCTCTACATGGAATGAGGACGAGAGGGGGGGTCGGCCCCGCTCCTCCTCTCGCCCCTCTATATGAGATGGGGGAGAGTGGGGGGTCGGACCCCTCCTCCTCTCGCCCCCTTGCTTGGTTGGGTGAGCAGGAGGCTCCCACCTCCACCGCTCGCCTCCTCTATCCCTCTCCTGGAACATGATGAAAGACGATGTCAAAGATACCTCATGGGATCCGGGGGCCCACTCGGCGAATATAGGGTTGTACATAATCCCCGCTCTTTTCGAGCGAGGTACGCGCTCGGAAAGAAAAGTCCAACCCTGCTCATTCGGCGAGTGGCGCCGAAGGAAATTGAGAAAACTCCCATTCGTCCGGGTGAAAATTTACTAAGGCTTTCCTGAGGGGTCTATCCCACCTTGCCGGTTAGAGAGAGCCTGGTCAGCGGAACCATCCGAGGGAAAAATTACTTAGCCTCCCCGAGAGGCCTTCCGACCTCGCCGGCTAGCGAGAACCCGGCTAGCGGAGCCTTCCGAGGGGAAAAGTACTTACCCTCCCTGGGAGGTCAACCTGCCCTGCCGGCTAGAGAGAGCCTGGTCAGCGGAACCATCCGAGGAAAAAAATACTTAGTCTCCCGGACAGGCCTTCCTACCTCGCCGGCTAGCGAGAGCCCGGCTAGCGGAGCCTTCCGAGGGGAAAAGTACTTAGCTTCCCCGAGAGGCCTTCCGACCTTGCCGGCTAGCGAGAGCCCGACTAGACGAGCCACCTCGGGGGAAAACACTTAGCCTCCCCGAGAGACCTTCCGACCTCGCCGGCTAGCGAGAGTCCGGCTAGCGGAGCCACCTCGGGGGAAAATACTTTGAAAACCTCCGGCCACCGAGCAGTTCCCAGCCCTGCCAGCTAGGTGGGAGCCCGGTCAGCGGGCCAGCACCGGATCATTCCAACACCAAAGGAATTTCCACTTGCCAGCCTCTCTAGAGATCAACCTGACCCACCGTCTATGAGAGCCCGGCAGTGGAATCGATCTGGGGCATTCCAGCACCAAAGAACTTGTAACCTTGTCAGCCTCTCCAGAGATTAACCTGACCCACCGTCTATGAGAGCCCAGCAGTGGAATCGATCTGGGGCATTCCAGCACCAGAGAACTTGTAACCTTGCCAGCCTCTCCAGAGATCAACCTGACCCACCGTCTATGAGAGCCCGACAGTGGAATCGATCTGGGGCATTCCAGCACCAAAGAACTTGTAACCTTGTCAGCCTCTCCAGAGATCAACCTGACCCACCATCTATGAGAGCCTGACAGCGGAATCGATCTGGGTCATTCCAGCACAAAAGAACTTGTAACCTTGCCAGCCTCTCCATAGATCAACCTGACCCACCATCTATGAGAGCTCGACAGCAAAATCTATATGTGGCATTCCAGCACCAAAGAACTTGTAACCTTGCCAGCCTCTCCAGAGATCAACCTGACCCACCGTCTATGAGAGCCCGACAGCGAAATCGATCTGGGGCATTCCAGCACCAAAGAACTTGTAACCTTGCCAGCCACTCCAGAGATCAACCTGACCCACCGCCTATGAGAGCCCGACAGCGGAATCGATCTGGGGCATTCCAGCACCAAAGAACATGTAACCTTGCCAACCTCTCCAAAGATCAAACTAATCCACCGTCTATGAGAGCTCGACAACGGAATCGATCTGGGGCATTCCAGCACCAAAGAACTTATAACCTCGCCAGCCTCTCCAGAGATCAACCTGACCCACCGTCTATGAGAGCCCGGCAGCGGAATCGATCTGGGGCATTCCAGCACCAAAGAACTTGTATCCTTGCCAGCCTCTCCAGAGATCAACCTGACCCACCGTCTATAAGATCCCGACATCGGAATCGATCTGGGGCATTCTAACACCAAAGAACTTGCCACTTGTCGGCCTCTCCAGAGATCAACCTGACCCACCGTCTATGAGAGCCCGGTTGCGGAATCGATCTGGGGCATTCCAGCACCAAAGAACTTGCCAGCCTCTCTAGAGATCAACCTGACCCACCGTCAATAAGAGCCCGGCAGCGGAATCGATCTGGGCATTCCAGCACCAAGGAACTTGTAACCTTGACAGCCTCTCCAGAGATCAACCGGACCCACCATCTATTGATACGCGATTTCAGCAACCTCTAATTAGCAAGCACAAAATGCGATACGACGGCAGTGCACCGGTCGCTCAAGTAATAAAATAGGGAGGAACTCCCCGAATGTCGAACTCAAAGGAATGCAGGTTTTGGTGAACGAAACGTATGGTGATTCGATTGTTACACGAGCGAATAATGTGAAACAGGGGCGTTGTGATTGGATTCCCACACTATTGCGAAAATAAGAGAAATGCGGGTCGAAAAGCACCGCTTCGCAAGGTGTGGGTGAGTGCAGCGACCGCGATGCCGCGCTTCGGTAAGCGGATGGAGTGGCCACAGTGCGAGGTTTTGTGAGGGTCGTATTCACCTCTTCGCCAACATCACCACTAGCAATTGCTAGATGTCTTCACACACAAACAACCTAGGCTATCACAACAACAACGAAATCTATTCTCACCACCACATCATCATTGCACATGAGCACAAGCAAGGATCCATAACATTAACCCAACAAGCGTTCCTACAACAACACAAAGAGAAAGCACAAGCATCAAAGTTTTGAAAGGACCACATAGAAGATGTCACCACGCCTTGGGTTCTCGGCCGGAGTGAGAGGTTGTCGGGCTCTCTCCGGGCTCGGCCCTCAGATGGTGTGTGGACTCGAAGGAGCCTGTCACCGCTCTAATGATCTTCAGCGCTTCTATGGTCTCCTCGACGAAGAATGCTTGAACTAGTGGCGGAGAATGCTTGCAAATGCTCCCGGATGGAGGAATGGCGAAGGAGATCACTGGAAATGGTCTCCTCTTGTCTCCTCTGGTGGAAAGGGCGAAAATGGCGGGATTCCTCGCTTTTACTGCGAGGGGAATCAGGGGCCTCTTCTGGTAGCGGCATTTCCTGCTTTAAATACTAAACAGGCAGAGTTTTGGTCACGCATGGTCGAACGCAAGATCATGCGCTGCCCGTGCGATAATTAATGATAAAAACTGGCGTGAAGATGAAGTTGCGCCGCCCGTGCGATTTACTCACATATGGGCAAATCCGCCCATGCATCAAAACGCACGGGTAAATTCAGAAAAGCTAAAAAACAGGAAGAAATAGGCGTCCGTGCGTTTGACTCACGCACGGGCAATTCCGCTTGTGCGTCAAAACGCACGACCAAACTCAGATCTTCCGTTTTCTGCCCAGATGAGAACGCACGACCACAACTGTCCGTGCGTTAAGGAAACGCACGACCGTTCGTTGCACACAATCATGAATTATGGGGGAAAACTGGATGATCCGACCACCTGTATACAAGATAAAACAGCTGGGAAAACACCTCCAGCACTAGATAAACAAAGAGAAAGGGATGGGGAGCACCATGTGCTTACCCCCAATAACAAGGAGCGCAAATGTGCACCGAAACGGGCCTAAGAGTGCACCTAGCAAGGAATAACAAATATGATCAAAAACATGCCTAAAGTGTAGTGCATCGATACAACCCAGATGAGTCTAAAAATGTGTATATAAATGGGACTCATCACACCCCCAGACTTAACCATTTACACGTATCGGGCAAACTACTCAGCTCTCCTGTCGGAACAATTGGATGTTAGGGTGAGTTTGAATGGTAGAGACCTATGCGAAGTCGCATGCACACGTGCATAGAAATACATTAGAACATAATTAAACTCAAGATTATATCTAACTATTTCTAGAACAGTAATTTGAAATTTACTTTACTTGGATGGTGAATCCCGGTGAATCTTTTGGCCGCGCAAAAGGGAAAATAGCGTGACTAATGAGTAGAGTTTTACTCGAATCAAAGTTCGGGACAAACTCCTAAGAAATCCATCAAAGTCGGTGTCCATAGGATTGCACGTTTGCTGATAAATAATAAAATATACTTATTTTCTATATAGTTTTTTGTATAGTTTTATTAAAACTTTGTAATATTTCTTGTTAATTATTGAATAAATGATTTGTTTTTATATATTTATATTTATATGTAAAATGAATTATTTAAGTATATATTAAATAAAAACTATATAATAAGTATGTAAATATTTATGTAAGTAAATATGTAAAAATATATTAAATCTATATGTAATATTTATTAAATAAAAACTATAATATTTATATATTAAGTTAATAAAAAAATATTATATAAGTTATGTATTTAATATGTATAAAAATATAAGTTAATTAAAAATATATTGTTTATATTGATATTTACTAATAAATCTGTAAATATATATATATTATATATATATATGTTCTTCTATTTACAAATAAGAGCAACTGTCCTAGTGGATAAAGATCTTAATGTTCTCTCTGCAGGTGGGGGATCGAAACCAGGCAATATCATTTTTTTGCTGATTTAATTCCAGGCCCGCTGAGACCCAACCCGCCAACCGCTGAGACCAGGATCCGCTGAGACCCAACCCGCCAACCGCTGAGACCAGGATCCGCTGAGACGAACTCAACCCGCCAGGATCCGCTGAGACGAACTTAACCCGCCAGGATCCGGTGAGACGAACTCAACCCGCCAGGATCCGCTGAGACGAACCAAACCGCTGAGATGAACGCAACAGTTGAGACCCAACCCGCCAGCTGCCAAGCTCTATCCGCACCCCAACCTGTCAGTCAACTGCCATCTCACCTCAGTCAACCTCCAGCTCACCTCCTTCCTAACAGCTTCCAGGAAGTCAACAGTCAACACACCAGCTCACCACCTTCCACCACCTTCCAGCCAGCTAGCCACTTTCTAGAAGCCTTCCAAACTCTCTATCCGCACACCCAGCTTCCCCAACACACCAAAAATTCTCTATAAATAGAGGCCTACCCCCTCACTATTTTCTCTCTCTTGGATTGCCCTTTTGGGTGATCTTCCACCAATCCTTTTCCACCTTAGTTTTTGTATTTTTGTATTTTCTTTTTAATTGTTGTAATGTTTTTTATTTCTTGTAATTTTATTTTTTTGTAATCTTTTCATTATGGCAATAAATAAAGTTAGTTTTTATTTCGTACAATTTCAAATTCATAGCGTAGTTTCATTTCTGCAATTCCATTTCTGTATTGTATTTCAATTCATAATTTAGTTTCATTTCTGTCTTGTCATTTCCATTCATAACTTAGATTTATTATCTGCACTTCAATTTCTGCAATTTTCTTTTCTTTGGCTAAGTTTATTTATTGCCGAAATAATATTAATTTTTTTTGCTTTGATTTGAATTTACTCGCCGTCATAATTTTCGTTCTTTTTTCTTCCTTGGCACGGTAGAGATTAGAGCCGAAGATTATGTTTTCATTTATTTTCGTTTCAAAGCAACTTTCGTTCTCGCAATTTTCATTCTCATTATTTTCTTTTCGTTGATTTATGTTTTCATCGTTTTTCGTTTCCGTTATTTTTTGTTCTCGTCGTTTTTTTGTTTTTCGTTGTTTATGTTTTCGTTATTTCGTGTAATAGCTTAGTTTTATTTTATCGTCATGCATAGGTTGGATAAATTACTTTCAAAAACTCTGCGGGAGACCTTTTTTATAAAAAATAATTAACCAAAAAAGAATTTTGGCCCGGTCGCCGCGGTGCTACCCCCTATATTCCGAAAGCGGGAGCGACCGTTACTTCCATCACCTCGACAGGTGGGATAAAGGTTTAGCTCCTCGAAGTAGGAGTACTCGCTGGACTCCTCGAAAACGCCCGCCGGAATCTAACCGAACCCAGGCTCCGCAGGAATTTAATTTTTATCCATCAAGTTTTTGGCGCCGTTGTCCGGGACAATTTGTTGATATTTTGAAAAAAAAGAAAACACTATTGATTTTATCCTTATCTTTTCTCCCTATAGAAAAAAAGAGAAAAACCAAACAAAAAATTTAAAAACCTCAAAAACACCAAAAATATGTCATTCCTTATTTTTATAAACTTTAAGAAATCCAAAAAATCACAAAAAAATGAAAAACATTAAAAAAGCTCACACCCAAAAACAAAAATAATATGTCTTTCTTTGGTTTGTCTTTTACTTATTTTGTTTCATTTCGAATATTTTTTGTATATATAAATAAAGTTTGTTATATCTTTTTGTAAAAAGAAAAAAAAGAAAAACAAAATAAATTTTTTTTACAAAACTCATAAAAATGACAAAATAGTTTTTTCCTTTCTTTTGTTTTTTTTGTATAGTTATGTTTTGTTTTGTATAAATGTTTTTTGTTTTGTTTTTCTTATACTAAAAAAAATTAGTTTTTATTTAACAATATTTTGCAGGTTTTAATCCGGGCATCCTGTCTCCAAATCAGGGACGTGCTTTTTCCCCTGCTATTTCCTTTCTTGTATTTTTCATGCTTTTGTACATATAGCCTTGTTCCTCATACTTAATTTCAACATTGAGGACAATGTTAACTTTTAAGTATGGGGGTGTTTTCCCCTCCTTTTGTAATTATTTTTGTCCCCCCCGTATTAGAAAAAAACCTCAAAAAGTTAAAATGGACAAAATATTATGTATATATTTATGCACATTTGAAAAAAATAAAAAAATATCATTATGAAAAAAAAAATTTGATGTCTTTTTTTTTCCGTTTCTTTTTTTTCTTTTTTTATGTATTAATGTATATATAAGATAAAGATTTGAAAAATACAAAAAAAAAATTGAAAAAAATTTACTTAGAAATTTGTTATAACAAAATTCACAAAATTTTGTCACAACACCAAAAATTTTTATTTATGTTTTTATTTTCCTTTCTTTCTTTCTTTTTCTTTTTTTCTATCTATATGTATTTTGTTACAACAAAAAAAAATCCAAAAAAAAAGATCATAATAAAAATCCCAAAAAATGATGAAAAACTTATCCAAAAAATCCAAAAATAGAATAAAACCCCTACTTGGCTTTTTGTAACTTTCAAGGCTAGTCGATTTAATTTTAAACATTTTCATTATCTTTGGTTTGCTTTTAGTTCATTTTATCATAGTTCGTAAGATTTAAATTTTCAGAGATTTGGTTTTAAAAAGCACTATATGAATTCAATTTAAATTAGAGAATTTCTTTTAGGACTACTTCTCATTAGTTTTAATCCGCTACTTGTTGTATTATGTTAGAAAAAACAACCTTAAACTCTAAATTATTCATACTTCAAACTTTTGGAAGCTTAGGAAAATTCTATCTACTTTATCTTGCTCTCTAAATTTTTTGATTTTAAATCTAGAAATTTCTTTTTAAAACCCCTTTTCCTCTTAGACTTTTTCTTGGTAATCATTTAAAAGATCTTATGTCAATGGGAATAAGATTTCATTCCGTAAACATAGGCACCCAATTTTATTAAAAGAATTTTTGACATGGGAATAAAAATTTTGCTCCCTAAACATATATATTGGGTTATTTTTGAAGATTGAAAAAATTTCATTATGGGAATAAGATTTCATTCCCTAACCCAAACTCAAATGAAAAATGGGGTGAGAGGATAAAATTCATCACCCTAATTCAAAAATCTCTTCTCTTACCAAGTTTCTCCCCCACCCCTTAGCCAATATAATTGAAACCTAGAAAAAATTAAATTTTTGGGAGAGCAATATTTAGTAGTTTTTATTCCTCCTTAAAAATTTTATAACAAGTTAAAGTTTTATAATTCTAGTTTAATTTTGTCGCTAACGAATGCAATATTGCTTGCCTTTTAGCTAACTTAAAGAGGTCTTGTTGGCCAAAATATCTTCTCTTTTTAAGTAATTTTCATAGCTTAGGATTTACCTCTTTAAATCTCTAAAATTTACTTTAAACTTACTTTTCAATTTATTTGAATTTTTAGTGAACTAGAAGTTTTATTAATGTCTTAAGAGTATTTTCGTACTTTTGCTCTGGAATAGCAAAAGCTTAAGTATGGGGGTATTTGATAAATAATAAAATATACTTATTTTCTATATAGTTTTTTGTATAGTTTTATTAAAAATTTGTAATATTTCTTGTTAATTATTGAATAAATGATTTTTTTTATATATTTATATTTATATGTAAAATGAATTATTTAAGTATATATTAAATAAAAACTACATAATAAGTATGTAAATATTTATGTAAGTAAATATGCAAAAATATACTAAATCTATATGTAATATTTATTAAATAAAAACTATAATATTTATATATTAAGTTAATAAAAATAATAATATATAAGTTATGTATTTAATATGTATAAAAATATAAGTTAATTAAAAATATTTTGTTTATATTGATATTTACTAATAAATCTGTAAATATATATATTATGTATATATGTTCTTCTGTTAACAAATAAGAGCAACTGTCCTAGTGGATAAAGATCTTAATGTTCTCTCTGCAGGTGGGGGATCGAAACCAGGCAATATCATTTTTTTGCTGATTTAATTCCGGGCCCACTGAGACCCAACCCGCCAACCGCTGAGACCAGGATCCGCTGAGACCTAACCCGCCAACCGCTGAGACCAGGATCCGCTGAGACAAACTCAACCCGCCAGGATCCGCTGAGACGAACTCAACCCGCCAGGATCCGCTGAGACGAACTCAACCCGCCAAGATCCGCTGAGACGAACCAAACCGCTGAGATGAACGCAATAGTTGAGACCCAACCCACCAGCTGCCAAGCTCTATCCGCACCCCAACCTGCCAGTCAACTGCCAACTCACCTCAGTCAACCTCCAGCTCACCTCCTTCCTAACAGCTTCTAGGAAGTCAACAGTCAACACACCAGCTCACCACCTTCCACCACCTTCCAGCCAGCTAGCCACCTTCTAGAACCCTTCCAAACTCTCTATCCGCACACCCAGCTCCCCCAACACACCAAAAATTCTCTATAAATAGAGGCCTACCCCCTCATTATTTTCTCTCTCTTGGATTGCCCTTTTGGGTGATCTTCCACCAATCCTTTTCCACCTTAGTTTTTGTATTTTTGTATTTTCTTTTTAATTGTTGTAGTGTTTTTTATTTCTTGTAATTTTATTTTTTGTAATCTTTTCATTATGGCAATAAATAAAGTTAGTTTTTATTTCGTACAATTTCAAATTCATAACGTAGTTTCATTTCTGCAATTCCATTTCTGTATTGTATTTCAATTCATAATTTAGTTTCATTTCTGTCTTGTCATTTCCATTCATAACTTAGATTTATTATTCGCACTTCAATTTCTGCAATTTTCTTTTCTTTGGCTAAGTATATTTATTGCCGTAATAATATTATTTTTTTCGCTTTGATTTGAATTTACTCGCCGTCATAATTTTCGTTCTTTTTTCTTCCTTGACACGGTAGAGATTAGAGCCGAAGATTATGTTTTCGTTTATTTTCGTTTCAAAGCAACTTTCGTACTCGCAATTTTCATTCTCATTATTTTCTTTTCGTTGTTTATGTTTTCATCATTTTTCGTTTCCGTTATTTTTCGTTCTCGTCGTTTTTTTGTTTTTCGTTGTTTATGTTTTCGTTATTTTGTGTAATAGCTTAGTTTATTTTATCGTCATGCATTTATTTCCCGTCTAACCATTTGGGTAGAACTTGCACTGCATTTATTTCCCGTTTACCCGTTTGGGTAGAACTCGCTCACGCATTTATTTTCCCTCTACCTATTTGGGTAGAGATTGCACTTATGTCTTTCATTTCTGTAATTTCAATTCTGTCTTTCAATTTCCTGTAATTTCAATTTCTTTAAATCACGCAATCGATCGATAAAACAATAGCGCGTTTTCTCAAAGTAGAAGTACTCAACAGACCCGGATCTAAATACGACCACGATATCATTTTCTAAAAAATTATATCCTGTACTATACACGATAAGGTGCACTTGCCTTTATCGCAAGATAAGTTGGATAAATTACTTTCAAAAACTCTGCGGGAGACCTTTTTTATAAAAAATAATTAACCAAAAAAGAATTTTGGCCCGGTCGCCGCGGTGCTACCCCCGATATTCCGAAAGCGGGAGCGACCATTACTTCCATCACCTCGATAGGTGGGATAAAGGTTTAGCTCCTCGAAGTAGGAGTACTCGCTGGACTCCTCGAAAGCGCCCGCCGGAATCTAACCGAACCCAGGCTCTGCAGGAATTTAATTTTTATCCATCATTCGCACTCTCTCTACTGCATGAGATGACTCGTATCTAAAATCAATAGGACTTATGTGTTAGGATTGGTCTTAGGTTGAGTTTAGGCTAGATAAGTAGAAGGACGATGGGAATCGCATTCAACATAAACTGAGCACTCAAGAGAATTACAATCACCAATACAACATTTTCAAGAATTACACAACACCCTCAGACTTCAACTGAACACAAGGTGCGTGCTAAGCCAAATATAATTTGAATTTGTCGAGAGAGTATTCATTTTGAACAACTTTTTTTTCTTTCTTCTTTTCTTTTCTCTTCTCGACAGAATACTTTTGTAGGCACAATAAAAACAGCTCCTTTAGCTAATTCAAAGCTACCATACACCACAGAGATAACACCAAATGCGATCGATAAATAAATTTCTTTCAGCGCAAAAGTTGGTGCGATATTAGGTTTGGCCGTATGGCTTTGGTGAAATTTTAGTGGAGCTAAACAAGGAGGAAAGGTAGGCTCAAGTGGGCTTGCAAAGGTGATTACGTTGGTAAGGATTTCAAAAGCACAAACGGATCAAGAAATGGCCTATATCACATTTTATAATGAGTACTTCAACGCAATCGTTTCAAGAGTAGCCTAGTGCAAGTTCTAGCCACCGAGAAAGGTTGTCCTTCCTTCCGACCCTAGTAATAAGCTACTACTAGTCCAACTACACTCGACCTTATGCTACCGTTGAATTCACCGGATTCACCACTAAAGTAAAATAAATTGCAGCTACTATAATAGAAATAATTAAATTATAACTTTGAATTTTATTCTACTCTAATTGAATTTCTAGGCGTGACGGGAGCATTTGACTAGAGCACTACTCGAGTCAACATTTTTCTCTACTCCTCACTAACACACTAACAATCCAATTCTTACGAGCGGGGAACCTCGTAGCAATATCAAATAAGCGCGCGTGATCAAGTGCGCGTGAACTAGGTGCAAGTGTATGCAATGTGTGCAACAAAATGATAAATCCTAACTCATCACATTCTAACATGCCATGCAAAGTGTGTGTACGTGCACAACTCTCTCTCTCCCCCAGAATTGATCAAAACGAAATAAAATAGACAATTCAGGAATAGGAAAAATAGGGGTAGAGAGGACCTATGCTCATAAAAGAGCATGCCAGAAGTGCGGTATAATCCTTCTTTAAAGATCTCCTCCTCTTCATCCAATCGCATTCACACCTGCGATGTTAGCACCAAAGCAAAAACAAACAAAACATAATAGAAATTAAAGCAAGCAAGCGGAACCAGGTGGTTCCCATGGGTTGTCTCCCAAGAAGCCCTTTTGTTTAACATCCTTAAAGGTGGACCAAATACCTGTATTAAAGCAGTTTATAACGTCTAGGAATAAGCAAAAGTCAATGAATCCTAATTATTATTACAGGCTCAAAACAAATCAGCTATAAGCTGATTTGAAGTAGTAACAACTGATGAAAGAAAAAGGTCCGGGGACCTGGTAGTAGGGGTGGAAATTAAGTAGGATGCTCAGCCTCCAACCCCAAATCTCCTCCTTTTTCGCTCTCTTCTTCTCCTCCAGTATTATGTCTTTAAAGAAAAACCGCTTGCCCCCTTGTAACCAATCCTCAAAGGGAAGCACCAACGATGATGAGGAAACAAGATTTTCCTTCATTGTACCTTCCTCATCCTGCCAGGCTTTTGAACCTTCCATGCATAAGGTCTGATCAACCGGAGGAGGGTCATCCTGCATCCTTGTACATAAAGAAAGGGGGTCAGGAAATAAATTGGAAGAAAAACTAAAAGAAATCTCATCTGAGGGGATAATCCCGGCTTCATCCCCCATAGGGTGCGGCAAAGACAAATTGATGATATCATCGAAGATTTCACTAGACTCAACAGTGCACGCAATGGCCTCCTCTATAACTTGGACCTCCTCGCACTGGACCGAGATGGTTGCATCAGCATAATCGAGACTGTCCTCCTCCATGAGAGTGGGCACGACACTGCGCAGGTCTGCAACATCCTGCAAATTGACCTCAATGATAACATCAGAAATAGATGTAGTTTCGTGTGTAGTGGGAGAAGACGTGCTTCTTAAGAGTTCGGGCTCACTCTCCACACAAGGTCACAAATCCACTAAAAGTGGTACATGAACCGAAGAGGTATGGGGGGTCTCATCAGAAACAGAGTCTTGAGGGACACTGATGCACGTGTCGATTCCAGAGACTTCAAGGAGTGAAGGTGGAAGGGACACGTAACCAGAGGAAGGGGCTGTGTTCGCAGAATTCGAGGATGGGACGATCCAGATATCCAGCTCATCGTCATCCTCCAGTTGGCGAAGGTAGTCAGCACAATCCTTCAAGGCATGCTCTATACTTTTGCAAAATAAACACTGCTTCACCGGCTTCACCGGCACCCAAGGTGCGGCAGCCGCGTAAAAGTGCGACAACAGAGGCGCAGTAGAGTTGCCAAAAGATTTATGGGCTCCGTACGGTTTCTGAACCACACCATACTCTTTGGGACACCTATCACTAGCGTGGGATGTGTCCACACACCAATGACATCGGATATTCAAATGCACCCACATGACACAGAAGAAGAAAATATCATACTAAATAATAAATTAAAGAAAAGAAAAGACTCAATCGAAAACAATCGATTCACAACCAACATGATAGTGCATTATTTATAGTTATTTTTATATAGTATTTTAGTAGTAATTAATTAGTTTTTATATAATTTTAATTTAATATATATCTAATTTGCTTTGTTTTATATTTTCAGGGACTTTGGGGCTGCTAATAGCAATTTCAAGCACATAGCCGTGTTCAGGGGAAATTCTGGAGCATTTCTGCAAAAACCCTCAATACACGCCCCAGGTCACGGGCGTGACCTAGGGGCGTGACCATGGCCACGACCGTGTATCGCTTTCAGCTCACAGAACTCGCTGCCACGTCGGATTAAAGTTACACGCCCCAGGTCACGGGCGTGACCGGGGGCGTGACCTTCAAGTCACGGGCGTGACTCGCCCAACAAGCATTCAATTCAAGCAGTTTCTGCCGCCGAGTCGTTCCAGCTTACACGCCCTTGGTCACGGGCGTGACCGAGGCCGTGCCCTCTCCCTCAACTGCCAAATTAACTCCAGATCGCGCCGTTTCCCGCCGTTTCCTGACTCGGTCAAGACACGCCCTAGGTCACGGGCGTGACCTAGGCCGTGACCCGTCGAGATGATCAATTTTGGCGGTTTTTCTTCCCCAACGTTCCCGGGCTTTCAAGACGCAATTACGCAGCTTACACGCCCTTGGTCACGGGCGTGACCAAGGGCGTGACTCAGCAATTTTCTGCCTATAAAAGCCAGCTGCTGCCAAAGTGATGGGGATCCAGGCCATGCTTAGTTTGGATCGTTTCTAGTATAGTTTTTCTGCATTTTTCTTAGTGTAACTTTATTTTATGTCTTGTTTTTTTTAATTCCTAGCTTAGATCTACTTTACATGCAATTGTACTTTTCTTTACTTAGAAATAAAAATAACTTTCTTCTCAATTATGTTTTGTTAATTTTCATAGTATTTGGTCGGATGAATTCTTAAGCTTTTATCTTTTCAAAATCTCTTATTCATAGTTTAGTTTGGAAAACTAAGATTTACCGTTGATTTGCAATTTTTGGTTTCATATTTCTAGGGTATGATAATCAAGTTTGATCCGTATTTTAGTGTATCGAGAGATCCGTAAATACGGGTAGATCGCTCATCGGTAAAAAGAGTTGTATGCATTCCTCGAGAGAGGGTGACGCAAATCTTCCGAATTGGAGTAAAATCCAATAGTGGGGCTCACCGCATAAAGCAAGCTTAGGGGTTTCGACTGGCCGAGGGGTCTTAATCGATCAACCTAAGGTTAGGTGGTAGTTCTCTCGAGAGAGGTTCTATCATATTTTGGGAACCTCCACGGTCAAGTTTGTCTAAATTGATTTCTTCCGAATTCTAGATTTATGAAATATTTTACTTAAGAAAGATTCCCGATCAAATGTTTTTCTTCTTTTAATTATTTACAAAACTCTATTTTACTTTCGATAAAATAATATTAATTTGCGTGAGTAGAAGTAATCAACAGACCCGTGGAATACGACACTTGATATTTATTTGTTTTAAATATCTTATGCTATGACCGATAGGTGCTCTTGCCTATAGTTCGTAAAATTTGGAGAATATTATTTACATCCTAAATTTTAGCTATCAAGTTTTTGGCGCCGTTGCCGGGGACATATTTTTGTTGATATTTTGAAAGCGTGAATTTTATTACTTTTATCAATCTCTTTCTCCGCCCCCATTTCTCTTTTTGATTTATTTTCAAATTTCATTCTATTAAGTGACGGTTGTTCAATTTTCTTTCTTCAAAAATGTTATCTCAATTGGCCGCCAAAGTTGCCGAGCTTCAAAATAAAGTCAATCTTTTGGAAGCCGCACGAAAGAGCCAAATTATTTGTAATTTTTGTGGAGCACCACATCGAAGTGAGGATTGTTATATTAATTTTTACCCTCAAAGTTTTTCTTATGGAAATAATTTTGAGTTTATTTATGAAAACAATTATTCAAACTTTGATGAAAATAATTCATCTAGTTTTCATGCGAATGATTTTTCTGATTCTAATAATATATCTTCTTGCTCCGATATTACTTATTCATGGTGGCAAGATCACCCGGATAGTTTTCGGTGCGATGAAGGAAATCCAGTCAATCAAGATTTTCACTCCTCCTCTTTTACCGCACAAAATTCTTTTTCTTCTACTCTTGGGTATTCTCCAGATTCTATTTGTCAAAATTTAAATATCTTTACCCAAGCTCAAGAAGAACTTCTTTACCACGAATTTAAAAGAGTCATTGAGACACCGGACGAATTAGAAAATGAAAATTTTTCTTCTTCTCCTTCGCCCGCCCTTTCTTCTCATTCTCATGAAATTATAATTCATGAAGAAATTGTGTCTCATGAATTTTCTCCCCTTTGTATTGATTTTTCTGATAATTCTTTTATTTTTGAAAATAAACAACCGACGCTTAATCATGTATTTTCGCAAGAAACTCCTCCTTGTGAAAAATTTTCTGGCTCGCTTAATCTTGATTCTTTTTATACTAATAATTTTCTTGTAGATGATGAGCCGTTGCAACCAAACGTTTTCACCGATCCATTTGCCGCTCATCTCCAGCAATCCAAATTACCTAAGGTATGTATAGGTAATTTGGATTCACAATTTCAAGCTAACGGACAACCAAAGAATCACGACTATAGCGGAGGAGTAGTCGGGCAGCGGATTTCAGCATGCTCACCTGAGCATGAATTAAGGGAGTTGCCTGTGCATTTTCAATTTTATTTTCCTTTTTCCTAACAATAACCGTCTAGCTTAAAGACGGGAAAAAGAAAGCGCTCTTGGGAGGCACCCCTTGCTTATCATTATTTTTCTTGCAATTTACTTTTTACGCATTTTATTTTCTTTTCCCTCCTACTTGGCTTATAAACATTGGGGACAATGTTTATTTTTAAGTATGGGGGTGTATTCTCCTATATTCAGTTTTTATTAAAAATCCAAAAAAATTAGAAAATCTTTTTCAAAACTAACAAAAAAATTTGATTTTTTTTATTCTTTATTTTCAATTTTGTTATAAAAATTTACAAAATTCAAAAAAAATGTTTTCATTTAAAAAAACTATTTTAATTTCCAATAAAATAAATTTTGTAATATTAAATTTCTCCAAACTTCATTTATGCAAAATTGATTTTAATTATGAGTTTTCTTTATAGGCTTTTTAAAGAGTTTTCTTTTTATGTAGTTTTAATCTTATATTTCTCTTCAAAATATGTTAGATTTAATTTTTAGATGAATTTGATTTAATGAGTTTTTCATTATCTTGATTTGCTTAGAATATTTCTTAGTTTTACTTTCTCTCTTTAAAATATCATAATTCAATTTTGTAGTAATTGTGTTAAATATCTCTAGATTTTACTTATATTAACTTGAACTCATAGTTTCTTGTAGATTGCTCAAATTATTTTCTATGCTCTTAAAATGTTTCTTTGGAATTTGTTTAGCCTTTAAACCCTAGCCCTTCCCCTACCTTTTTGTTAAACCCTTTATTTGGCATAAAAAAAAGGTTTGAAAAGATCATATGTCATGGAATGAGAGGATAAAATTCATCATTCCTAAACATATGCACCCAAATTTTTAAAAGATTATATGGTATGGAGATGAGAGGATAAAATTCATCACTCCTAAACATATACATTTGGGATATTAAAGAAGAAGGAATTTAAAAAAAAAGATGGAAATGAGAGGATAAAATTCATCATTTCCCATATACAAAGTAACTTCTTCAATGCCAATTTTACCCCATTTAGCCAAGTTCACTTGTTTATCCAAGATATTATTGAGAGAGCATAGTTAATATTTTGTAGTTTTCTAAAAGTTTCTCATGATTGTAAAGTTCTTATAATTTTAATCTTGGAATATTTTGCTTAATTCAATGCAATTTTGTTTATGAAGATTTAGTTAGAGAATTTCAAAACTAAAATTTATTCTACTCATTTCAATTTATGAATTATTAATTATTTCTTATAAATCTGAATTTTAATTTCTTAACTTATTTTGACATGAGTTTTATGAGATTTGAAGTGCATAATTTGAAGTAAATCTTTTTGGAAATGTCCTATAAATTCTTCTCATACTTATAAATTAGTTTTTGCTCTGGAATAGCAAAAGCTTAAGTATGGGGGTATTTGATAGTGCATTATTTATAGTTATTTTTATATAGTATTTTAGTAGTAATTAATTAGTTTTTATATAATTTTAATTTAATATATATTTAATTTGCTTTGTTTTATATTTTCAGGGACTTTGGGGCTGCTAATAGCAATTTCAAGCACATAGCCGTGTTCAGGGGAAATTCTGGAGCATTTCTGCAAAAACCCTCAATACACGCCCCAGGTCACGGGCGTGACCTAGGGGCGTGACCATGGCCACGACCGTGTATCGCTTTCAGCTCACAGAACTCGCTGCCACGTCGGATTAAAGTTACACGCCCCAGGTCACGGGCGTGACCGGGGGCGTGACCTTCAAGTCACGGGCGTGACTCGCCCAACAAGCATTCAATTCAAGCAGTTTCTGCCGCCGAGTCGTTCCAGCTTACACGCCCTTGGTCACGGGCGTGACCGAGGCCGTGCCCTCTCCCTCAACTGCCAAATTAACTCCAGATCGCGCCGTTTCCCGCCGTTTCCTGACTCGGTCAAGACACGCCCTAGGTCACGGGCGTGACCTAGGCCGTGACCCGTCGAGATGATCAATTTTGGCGGTTTTTCTTCCCCAACGTTCCCGGGCTTTCAAGACGCAATTACGCAGCTTACACGCCCTTGGTCACGGGCGTGACCAAGGGCGTGACTCAGCAATTTTCTGCCTATAAAAGCCAGCTGCTGCCAAAGTGATGGGGATCCAGGCCATGCTTAGTTTGGATCGTTTCTAGTATAGTTTTTCTGCATTTTTCTTAGTGTAACTTTATTTTATGTCTTGTTTTTTTTAATTCCTAGCTTAGATCTACTTTACATGCAATTGTACTTTTCTTTACTTAGAAATAAAAATAACTTTCTTCTCAATTTTGTTTTGTTAATTTTCATAGTATTTGGTCGGATGAATTCTTAAGCTTTTATCTTTTCAAAATCTCTTATTCATAGTTTAGTTTGGAAAACTAAGATTTACCGTTGATTTGCAATTTTTGGTTTCATATTTCTAGGGTATGATAATCAAGTTTGATCCGTATTTTAGTGTATCGAGAGATCCGTAAATGCGGGTAGATCGCTCATCGGTAAAAAGAGTTGTATGCATTCCTCGAGAGAGGGTGACGCAAATCTTCCGAATTGGAGTAAAATCCAATAGTGGGGCTCACCGCATAAAGCAAGCTTAGGGGTTTCGACTGGCCGAGGGGTCTTAATCGATCAACCTAAGGTTAGGTGGTAGTTCTCTCGAGAGAGGTTCTATCATATTTTGGGAACCTCCACGGTCAAGTTTGTCTAAATTGATTTCTTCCGAATTCTAGATTTATGAAATATTTTACTTAAGAAAGATTCCCGATCAAATGTTTTTCTTCTTTTAATTATTTACAAAACTCTATTTTACTTTCGATAAAATAATATTAATTTGCGTGAGTAGAAGTAATCAACAGACCCGTGGAATACGACACTTGATATTTATTTGTTTTAAATATCCTATGCTATGACCGATAGGTGCTCTTGCCTATAGTTCGTAAAATTTGGAGAATATTATTTACATCCTAAATTTTAGCTATCACAACATCTCATCACGCCTGCACTCCCCGACAACGGCGCCAAAAACTTGATGCGCGATTTCAGCAACGCTAATTAGCAAGCACGAAATGCGATACGACGGCAATGCACCAGCCGCTCAAGTAATAAAATAGGGAGGAACTCCCCAAATGTCGATCTCAAAGGAATGCATGTTATGGTGAACGAAATGTATGGTGATTCGATTGTTACACGAGCGAATAATGTGAAACAGGGGCGTTGTGATTGGATTCCCACGCTATTGCGGAAATAAGAGAAATGCAGGTCGAAAAGCACTGCTTCACAAGGTGTGGGTGAGTGCAGGGGCCACAATGCCGTGCTTCGGTAAGCAGATGGAGTGGCCACAGTGCGAGGTTTTGTGAGGGTCGTATTCACCTCTTCGCCAATATCACTACTAGCAATTGCTAAATTGCTTCACACACAAACAACCTAGGCTATCACAACAACAACGAAAGCTATTCTCACCACCACATCATCATTGCACATGAACACAAGCAAGGATCCATAACATTAACCCAACAAGCATTTGTACAACAACACAAAGAGAAAGCACAAGCATCAAAGTTTAGAAAGGACCACATAGAAGATGTCACCGCGTCTTGGATTCTCGGCTGGAGTGAGAGGTTGTCGGGCTCTCTCCGGGCTCGGCCCTCAGATGGTGTGCGGACTCGAAGGAGGCTGTCACCGCTCCAACGATCTTCAGCGCTTCTATGGTCTCCTCGGCGAAGAATGCTTGAACTAGTGGCGGAGAATGCTTGCAAATGCTCCCGGATGGAGGAATGGCGAAGGAGATCGCTGGAAATGGTCCCCTCTTGTCTCCTATGGTGGAAAGGGCGAAAATGGCGGGATTCCTCGCTTTTCCCGTGAGGGGAATCGGGGGCCTCTTCTGGTAGCGGCATTTCCTGCTTTAAATACTAAACAGGTAGAGTTTTGGTCACGCATGGTCGAACGCACGATCGTGCGCTGCCCGTGCGATAATTAATGATAAAAACTGGCATGAAGATGAAGCTACGCCGCCCGTGCGATTTACTAACGCACGGGCAAATCCGCCCGTGCGTAAAAGGCACGGGTAAATTCAGAAAAGCTAAAAAACAAGAAGAAACAGGCGTCCGTGCGTTTGACTCACGCAAGGGCAATTCCGCTCGTGCGTCAAAATGCACGACCAAACTCAGATCTCCCATTTTCTTCCCAGATGAGAACGTACGACCACAACCGTCCATGCATTAAGGAAACGCACGACCGTGCGTTGCACACAATCATGAATTCTGGGGGAAAACTGGATGATCCGACCACCTGTATACAAGATAAAACAGTTGGGAAAACACCTCCAACACTAGATAAACAAAGAGAAAGGGATGGGGAGCACCATGTGCTTACCCCCAATAACAAGGAGCGCAAATGTGCACCGAAATGGGCCTAAGAGTGCACCTAGCAAAGAATAACAAATATGATCAAAAACTTGCCTCAAGTGTAGTGCATCGACTAGAAATACGGACCAGATGAGTCCAAAAATGTGTATATAAATGGGACTCATCATCTATGAGAGCCCGACAGCAGAATCGATTTGGGGCATTCCAGCACCAAAGAACTTGTAACCTTGCCAGCCTCTCCAGCGATCAAGTTGACCCACCGTCTATGAGAGCCCAGCAGCGGAATCGATCTGGGGCATTCCATCACCAAAGAACTTGTAATCTTGCCAGCCTCTCCAGAGATCAACCTGACCCACCGTCTATGAGAGCCCGGCAGCGGAATCGATCTGGGGCATTCCAGCACCAAAGAACTTGTAACCTTGCCAGCCTCTCCAGAGATCAACCTGACCCACCGTCTATGAAAGCCCGACAGCGGAATCCATCTGGGGCATTCCAGCACCAAAGGACTTGTTACCATGCCAGCCTCTCCAGAGATCAACCTGACCCACCGTCTATGAGAGCCCGACAGCAGAATCGATTTGGGGCATTCCAGCACCAAAGGACTTGTAACCTTGCCAGCCTCTCCAGAGATCAACCTGACCCACCGTCTATGAGAGCCCGACAGCGGAATCGATCTTGGGCACTCCAGCACCAAAGGACTTGTTACCTTGACAGCCTCTCCAGAGATCAACCTGACCCACCGTCTATGAGAGCGCCACAGCGAAATCGATCTGGGCCACTCCAGCACCAAAGGACTTGTTACCTTGTTAGTAATAATATTGTATGTAAGAAAAAAACTAAGTTTGGAAACAAACCCCCCAACTTCTTGGAGACCGGGTGAGTGGGGGAAAGCCTCCTCCCCACTCACCTCTTTGGAGCTGGGTGAGTGGGGGAAAGCCTCCTCCCCACTATCCTCCTTTGAGCTGGGTGAGTGGGGGAAAACCTCCTCCCCACTCACCTCCTTGGAGCTGGGCGAGTGGGGGAAAGTCTCCTCCCCACTCACCTCCTTGGAGCTGGGCGAGTGGGGGAAAGCCTCCTCCCCACTCACCTCCTTAGAGATGGGCCACTAGGGGAAAGCCTCCTCCCCACTCGCCTCCTTGGAGCTGGGTGAGTGGGGGAAAGCCTCCTCCCCACTCGCCTCCTTGGAGCTGGGAGAGTGGGGGGGGGGGGGGGGGGGAAAGCCTCCTCCCCTTTCACCTCCTTGGAGCTGGGCGAGAGGGGGAAAGCCTCCTCCCCACTCACCTCCTTGGATCTGGGCGAGTGGGGGAAAGCCTCCTCCCCACTCACCTCCTTGGAGCTGGGTGAGTGTGGGAAAGCCTCCTCCCCACTCACCTCCTTGGAGCTGGGCAAGTGGGGGAAAGACTCCTCCCCACTCGCCTCCTTGGATCTGGGCGAGCGGGGGAAAGCCTCCTCCCCACTCACCTCCTTGGAGCTGGGCGAGTGGGGGAAAGCCTCCTCCCCACTCACCTCCTTAGAGCTGGGCGAGTGGGGGAAAGCCTCCTCCGAACTCACCTCCTTGGAGCTGGGCGAGTGGGGGAAAGCCTCCTCCCCACTTGCCTCCTTGGAGGTGGGCGAGTGGGGGAAAGCCTCCTCCCCACTCACCTCCTTGGAGCTGGGCGAGTGGGGGAAAGCCTCCTCCCCACTCACCTCCTTGGAGCTGGGCGAGTGGGGGAAAGCCTCCTCCCCACTCGCCTCCTTGGAGCTGGGCGAGTGGGGGAAATCCTCCTCCCCACTCACCTCCTTGGAGATGGTGGAACCAACCCCTTGCCTTCTCCTTCAAAGTGGTCGCAAAGAGCCGGCCCTCGAAAGCATCCGACATGGGCCTGATGGAGACCATGTCCTCAAACCACTGCAGGTGCATGCTAAATTTTTTGATTTGAATCATTTAGGAGTAAGCAAGAGTTGCATCAACTGAGTTAAAGCCAAACAACCACAATGACACACAGCAACACAAGAAACTTTATTGAAACACAAACTTCATTTACAGTGCGAGGTATACATGGCGAGACATGATTCATCAGAATCACGGAGATGAGAAGAACACAACACACCAAAACAAATCTGGCGGATAGACAAGCTGAGACCGCACAGACCGCTCGACTCCAGAAGTCGCCCGGCTTGACCTGAGATCGCGCGAACAGAAACCGGACAAGTCGCCTGCACTGCAAGACCGCACCTTAGACCGCACGAACTGGAGCTTTATTGGAACAAAGAACTGAAGCTGTTGCCAGACTGCAACTCAGATCGCCTAACCGCTGAAGGTCGCCTGATCGCTGAGCTCGCTGCGAACAGCACAAGAACGAACATAAACCAGTTCGCAGACTGACCGCTGCCGAACTGTTTATTCAAGCCGCTGGGAATCACCAAGGAAGAAGACCGCAACCTGCTGATTGCAAACCTGCGAACACAACAAACAGTCAGCTCGCTTCCGAGACGGCCCGACCTCAAAGTGAGACCGCACGAATTAACCCAGGCTCAGTTCTTACAGTTCTCGTTAGGAATGACGGGCCCTGCACCTCTATTTATAGGCGGGTAGACGGATGTCGTCACCGCACAGGAGAGATACAATCACCACCCGTCAGATCGCCAGCGGTCTCATAAGGCAGACCGCGCGACCACACTACTTGGACGATCATCCGACCAAGACGCAGATCAGCAGACAAGTTGCGCACAGGTAGCGCGAACACGAGACCGTGCACCAGCCGCGCGGTCACAAAGGTACTCCTTCCTTAGATCACCAGGAGCAAACCAGGAACCATCTGGCCGACTTAGAACAAGTCGCCAGATCGCCAAGCACAAACCGCCCGGACAGGCGGTCACACATAGGAACAGACCGCCCGGTCTTCCAACAAAGAAGACGGGCCAACCAGCACACCAACTCGGGAACAGGCCGCAGCTACAAGGAACAAACCGGTAGAAACAGCAGTCCACCAGAACAGACCAGTAGAACCAGACTGACAGAATACAAGCACAAACCACGCGGTCTCGGCGGTCTCCCAAAATCAGACCGCCCAGTCTCCTCCACTTCACTTCAAAATTTCAACACTCCCCCCTGAAGTGGGAAGTGGAGACTAGCCCGAGTAAACTCCGCAACCGTGTAAACGGTCCCTTCTCCAGCGGCTTTGTGAAGATGTCTGCAACATTGTCCACACTCCAAACATGCTCGACCATAAGAGATCCTCCCAACACCTTTTCAAGAATGAAATGGTGCTCAATCTCAATATGCTTGGTCCTCGCATGACAGACTCGATTGTTAACCAGCTTGAGAGCGCTCTCATTGTCCCCGCGCAGCATAGTGGGACCTTGAACCTCCTCATGAACGTCCTCCACCAACCTCCTGAGCCAAACGGCTTCCTGAGCTGCCAAGGTCGAAGCCTTGTATTCCGCTTCTGTGGTAGATACGGACACCGAGTCCTGCTTTTTGCTGCACCAAGAGATAGATGTGGGGCCCGTCATAAAGACATAACCAAACGTTGATCTCATATCATCCACGTCTCCCCCGTAGTCAGCATCCATGTATCCATGCAACTCCAAGCTTGACCCTCTCCTAAATAGGAGACCCAGATCAGAGGTCGACTTCACATATTTCAGAATCCCTTTTGTCGCCAGAAGATGAGGCTTCCGTGGCTCCGCCATGTACAGACTCACTTTGCCAACTGCATACGCAATATCAGTCCTCGTGATGGTCCAGTAAATCAGGCTCCCAACCAGAGCTCGGAACACCAACGGATCAGATAGAATTCTTCCCTCATCCTTCTGAAGTTTATGATGCTGTTCCAGATGTATAGAGCTGCTCTTCCCTTCTTCCATGCCAAATCGTTGAACGATCCACTCCGCATATCCTTCCTGAGAAACAAGCACTCCGCTCTCCCGCCTCTGGACCTCGAGTCCAAGGAAATGGTGAAGCTCCCCCAGATCCTTCATCTCGAACCTGATCACAAGTTCAGCTCTCAGCCTTGCTACCGCCTCCTTCGAGTTACCGGTGACAATCATGTCATCCACATACAGCAGCACAATAACCCGAAGCGCCCCCTCCTTCTTGACAAACAAGCTAGAATCAGAGTCTGAAGCAAAGAACCCGCAGAATAAGAGATATTCCGCGATCTTTCCATACCCCGCCCGAGGCGCTTGCTTCAACCCATATAAGGCCTTCTTCAGTTTGCAGACGTAGTCCGGACGATCCTCCGAGATGAAACCCGGTGGCTGGATCATGAAGATATCCTTGTCAATCTCTCCGTTTAAGAAAGCATTCTTAACATCAAGCTGCCAAATCTCCCATCCACAAGATACCGCCAAAGCAATAACAAATCAGACCGAAGTCATCTTTGCCACTTGACTAAACGTCTCATCATAATCTTGACCATACTGCTGTGAGAACCCGCGAGCTACAAGGCGAGCCTTGTATCGCTCGATCGTGCCGTCAGCTTTCTTCTTGAGCTTGTAAACCCATTTGCATGTTACAGGGGTAATGCCCTTAGGCCTGGGCACTAGAGACCAAGTCTCATTCTTCTTGAGAGCATCCATATCTTCTTGCATAACAATATCCCACTGCTTCACGTCTTTGGCTTTCTCAAAGCTCGACGACTCCCTCTCATCCATTGGACCAGCGAAGAAACATGAGACGAAGCTCACCATGTTTCCTCCTGTGTATCGATCTGGTGGCTTGATAGTCCTCTTCGACCTCCTTAGAGGTTGCACCTGACTGACCACCTCCTCAGCTACTTCTTCTGTGCAAGCTCCTCTTCCAGATGAACTTGGAGCATCACTCCCCCTGCTTCCTGATGAGTCCTGATCATATACACTTTTATGGACTCATCTGGGCCATTTATTTAGTCATTTCACTGCACTTTAGCCCTGTTTTAGTTTATATTTGATATTCTATGCTAGGTGCACTTTTAGGCCTATTTTGGTGTGATTTCATTTCTATCTTCATTAGTAGTTTTCATGTGCGGTTAAGTGTCACTTTCAGTGGCTAGATTAGTGTTGTACGCTGGAACAGTAGTCGTGCAGGTGTTCCCGGTGCAATTCTGCACAGGAACACTGCGCACGATCACTGGTTCTACTGCGCATGACCACTGGTCGTGCGCCACTGATCGTGCGCACTTAATGCCTTTTTCATGAGTTCTGTTTGGAGCAGTGCGCACGACCATCGATGCTAGTGCGCACGACCACCGGTCGTGCGCCACTGCTCGTGCGCACTTATCATTAAAATTCTGAGTTCTGTTTGCTGCATTGCGCACGACCACCGACGATAGTGCGCACGACCACCAGTCGTGCGCCACTGGTCGTGCGAACATTTTATTTTATAATTTCTGTCTTTGCAGGTTCCGTCCAGGCAGAGCGCACGATCACAGGATTCTAGTGCGCACGACCACTGGTCGTGCGCCACTGACCGTGCACACTGTTTAATTCCAGCGCCTATAAAAGCCGCTGCTCGCGATTTAGGTCGGAGGGTTCGCCCGACTCCGCCGTTTTCTGCTCCCGTCCGCCTGGTTTCGCTCCTCCATCGCCGCCCACCTTAGGGAGGATCTCCGGGCAAGCTTTCAACGCCAAATCTTCGCCGGAGTTTCCTCTCGGCCTCCTCCTTCATCCAAGAGCTCCAAAGGAAGACCTAGCCGCTATCTCCATCGAGCAAGAGGAAGTTTGCAACCTCTACCGGATCGTGACACGAAGAAGACGGGTCCATTGGAGAGTCGTGACAGCTCTCTCTACCCCGCACGTAGTTGTGTACCGAGCTTGGACGCGGATTGACAACCCGGCGATTCCAACCGTGAATCTTCAACGAGCCTTCGGATTCGGTCGATTTCTTGCCTTGTTCTCCTTTTATTGATTGTTGTAATAGCTAGATCTATGTATGTTGATGAAGTTGCACTTGAACTAGTTTGTATTTCCATATATTTCTTGTATTTGTGAAATGCTTGTTATTTGAGTTGCTTGAGGTGCGCCACCATCCATTTTCCATCCCACCACCGTGTCCGGTGCCGCACTAGCAATTGCTAGTGGCGTGCCTGTCGAAGAGGTGCTTGCGACCCTCATTCCGCTAGCCCACTCGCCCATCCGCTTACCGAAGCGTGGCATCGCGGCCCGTGTAGTCCATCCCGCCTAACGAAGCAGCGCGCTCAAGGCCTGCATAGTTCGATCCATTAGCCTACTCGTCCATCCGCCTACCGAAGCGTGGCATCACGGCCCGTATTCCATCCCGCCTTACGAAGCAGCGCGCTCAAGGCCTGCATAGTTCGATTCCGCTAGCCTACTCGTCCATCCGCCCTTGCGACGTAGCGCGCTCAAGGCCTGCCTAGTCTCCATCCCGCCAAGCGAAGCATTGCATAGCGGCATTGCATAGGAGTAGTTGATAGCTTTTATTTTATTTTCCAAAAGCCAACCCAACTCCCCCGCATCCCATCCGATTTTAGGACTTCAATCTCAAGTCCTTCCTCGAAACCTAACTCCACCTTACTGTGTTCCTTGAGAGATTCGATACTCGGGGATTACTCCTCGTTTTATATTACTTGAACGATCGGTACACTGCCGTTTCGTGTCGCAGTCGAGCTACCGCCTATAGCGGTGTGTGAGATCTGCGCCATCAAGTTTTTGGCGCCGTTGCCGGGGAACACAGACGTGTGAGTTTTCTTGAGAGGGAGAGCCGAGAGATAGTAGTTCTTCCAGTGTGTATAGCCGTCTTTTTATTTTTTGTTTGCTTTTTACTTATTTACTCCTTGTTTTTATTTCTTTCCCTCTTATTTTTTAAGTCTTAGGCAAGTCTAATCCAAGAAGTTTTATTAGTTGTGTAAACTTTCTTGCAAAGAATTTCATCTCGTTATATCTGCTTTAATTGTCAAATATGTCGTCATGGGATATTTCACCTAGCTTTAATGACAAGATGGTTTATTATTTGGACCAAATGAATGAGTTAAATGCTAGGCAGTGTAGGAACATTGTTTGCTTGTTGTGTCGAGGAGAGGGTCATGAATTGAAGGACTGTCCGCGTCTTCTCAATCCTGACCGCCGCTCCTCCACTCATGACAACATTGTCCCTATCGCTCATTCTTTACCCATGGAGGCAATTGTGCCCTCTACCCCTGAGCTTGTCTCGTGCACGGACTCCTCACTCCCTGTTTATGGCTTCACTCCCAGTGATGATGATCACTCATTTGTTAGCCAACAAGGAGAGGAATGGGAGCTCCTAGATGCACCTGAGTATGATGAGGAAAGTATTCTTTCCATCGGGGAGGCTTTAGCAGATCTTTTTGCGGAGGAACCAAATCTTTGTGTTCCTCCAGTTTCTTTGCATGATTTTTCTACACACATTTTTTATGATCCTATCGAAGTAAAGGAGCTGGGTGATGCTTCTGACTCGGAGGGTGCTCCAAAGTGGGATGAGGATGTCATTTTCCCTGAGGGGGAGAATGAATACTTTGAACACGATGATGCACCTCGGTGGGATGAGGAGGATACTCTCTCTGATGAGGAGGTTTGCACTTCTTCATGGGACGAGGAGGTCCAAATCACCACTGAGGCTCCTGAGTTCTCAAGTCCCCCTTGCTATGATATTTATGATGATGATAGCGATCTACCCTTGGATCTTGATGGGAGTGAGACCGGGATCACTCCCCCGATTGATGTTTATTTATGTTCTTCGTCTTCTTTATTTCTTGATCCCCTTCCTTCATCTGAGTCTGTGCAGGTTGAATCTTCACAGGTGCTTCAGGAGGACTTGGAGCGTGTTGCTCAAGTCAATGATGAGAGCATCCTCTCATGTGAGGAGGTTTATTCCCCCTCCGTAGAGGAAGCTCCACTCATTGCCTTCTCCTCCTGCGGACCTGCTGCAGACGACACCTTGCTGGGCAAGGATAGTTTTGGTAAGTTGAGTGAGGACCAGGCCTCCTCCTCTTCTTACTTTCTTTTCCCTCTACCTGTGATGGGCAGGTTTTATTTATATTCGGGTAGAGGCGTGACTGTTCTTTCTCCGTATCGGTACCCGCTACCGATGCGCATATTAGAACAGTTACCTGTGCACTTTTCTTTTCATAGGCCTATAAGCTAGAACTGTACAAAATCTGAATAAGTCGTGCTGGGATGACAATAACCCCAGTAGTTATCTTTCTTTTCCTGCATTCTTATTTCTTCTAATCATGTTTAGTTAGTAGTACTTTCTTTTCAGTTTTCTTTTGTCTTTTGTTTTTGCGGAGCTGACCCCTGCAGGTACTTCTTCTGGATGGCGGATGCTGCAGTTTTGTCTTAGCTTACACGCCAATCTTCTGGTGTGCTCATTTCTGAGCACTGGGTACTCTCTTTCCCTAGCCTTTTCTGATTTTCATGTCATATATTTTGTGGATTGTTTAGTTTAAGTCTGGGGGAGAGTAGTTTTGTTTACCCGCTCACGTGCACTATTGCACTGCATACTAGAAGATTTCTTTTAAAATGTTTTGTTTATTTTCATTGCACACCACAGCACCCACTTGAGCGCGTACTCGTCTGTATGCGTGCTCTGTAGTGAATTTAATTCTTCTGCTTATTTGGGAAAATCTAGGTGATGGCTTAGGATTATGTAGCAGAGTAAAATGTTGACTCTAGTAGTGCTCCTAGTCGAGTGCTCGGTTGCATAAAAATTTGTGTAGATTAGACTTCTCTTTATATTATGGTTTTATATTTTTCTTATTAGTGTAAATGTTGTTTACTCTACTCAAATGGTGAATTCGATGGAATCAAACGGTAGCATAGGGATGTGTGTAAACGATCGCTAGATTCGTATTGCTTGAGTCGGGAGAAAGGAGAATCTTTCTCGGTGGCTAGAACTTGCCCCAAGCGATTCTTGAAGCATGGGTATACGGTTAGTCAATTGTGTGAATGTGATATAGGCCATCATTTTGGCCCGGTTGAGCCTTTGTGCCTATCCCTACCGCTATATCCTCGCTAGCCCAGTTGTGCCTACCCGTTCTTTGATTCAGCCCCACTTTTATTTCACCAAAGCCCAAAAGCCAATCCTAGTCGCACACCCAAATCTGAGCTTTAGCTGTTATTATTTTCATGAGTTGGGTTGTTGATGTTGTGATACTTTTGTGAAAATGTGGATGTGCATCTTTGATAAATTTGCTGAAAATGTTTTGAAAAGAAAAGAAAAGAAAATGAGAAAAAGAAAAGAAGTTAAAAAGAAAGGAAAGAGAAGGAATGTTTACTTGAAAATCTTTATGTATAGATTTATGTTTGGGAGTAGGCGGTGCACGCACCCATGCTGTTAAGTCCAAGTCTGGGGGTGTTGTGTACCTGCATGTTTGTGTGGTGAATGAGGATAGTTTCCTGCATTAGCTCATTTGGGTTTAGTGATTTAGCCGTCATTTTTATCTTTGTTTTTCCTCACCTAAACCCAAGCCTCATTTAAAACCTAAAGTCCTGTTGATTCACGCATTTGAGTCAAACCAGTGCCGTGGAGAGAATGTGACCGGGCAAGCCTATGGTCACCGACACCGATGGATTTCGGTGGAGTTTGTCCGGCATCCCAATCTTGAGCAATGCTCATCTCAGCGTTTAGTTTACTTTCTCCTTATGCATGACCGAACGATTCACCGCTTTTCACCATTTTGAGTAGTTGTAATATGCTTTTACTCTTTTAGAAATATATAGACTGTTTATATAATCAGAAATCTTCTCTACTATTTTTCTTATGCACATGAGCATGCGACTTCGCATGGTACTCTGTATTGTAGTTTTAAGCCATCTACTTTTCTTTCCCAGTTCGCTTAGAATTTGTTTGCTCGGGACGCGCAAACAGGTAAGTCTGGGGGTGTGATGAGTCCTGATCATATACACTTTTATGGACTCATCTGGGCCATTTATTTAGTCATTTCACTGCACTTTAGCCCTGTTTTAGTTTATAGTTGATATTCTATGCTAGGTGCACTTTTAGGCCTATTTTGGTGTGATTTCATTTCTATCTTCATTAGTAGTTTTCATGTGCGGTTAAGTGTCACTTTCAGTGGCTAGATTAGTGTTGTACGCTGGAACAGTAGTCGTGCAGGTGTTCCCGGTGCAATTCTGCACAGGAACACTGCGCACGATCACTGGTTCTACTGCGCACGACCACTGGTCGTGCGCCACTGATCGTGCGCACTTAATGCCTTTTTCATGAGTTCTGTTTGGAGCAGTGCGCATGACCATCGATGCTAGTGCGCACGACCACCGGTCGTGCGCCACTGCTCGTGCGCACTTATCATTAAAATTCTGAGTTCTGTTTGCTGTATTGTGCACGACCACCGACGATAGTGCGCACGACCACCGGTCGTGCGCCATTGGTCGTGCGAACATTTTATTTTATAATTTCTGTCTTTGCAGGTTCCGTCCAGGCAGAGCGCACGATCACAGGATTCTAGTGCGCACGACCACTGGTCGTGCGCCACTGACCGTGCGCACTGTTTAATTCCAGCGCCTATAAAAGCCGCTGCTCGCGATTTAGGTCGGAGGGTTCGCCCGACTCCGCCGTTTTCTGCTCCCGTCCGCCTGGTTTCGCTCCTCCATCGCCGCCCACCTTAGGGAGGATCTCCGGGCAAGCTTTCAACGCCAAATCTTCGCCGGAGTTTCCTCTCGGCCTCCTCCTTCATCCAAGAGCTCCAAAGGAAGACCTAGCCGCTATCTCCATCGAGCAAGAGGAAGTTTGCAACCTCTACCGGATCGTGACACGAAGAAGACGGGTCCATTGGAGAGTCGTGACAGCTCTCTCTACCCCGGACGTAGTTGTGGACCGAGCTTGGACGCGGATTGACAACCCGACGATTCCAACCGTGAATCTTCAACGAGCCTTCGGATTCGGTCGATTTCTTGCCTTGTTCTCCTTTTATTGATTGTTGTAATAGCTAGATCTATGTATGTTGATGAAGTTGCACTTGAACTAGTTTGTATTTCCATATATTTCTTGTATTTGTGAAA
Source organism: Dactylorhiza incarnata (assembly GCA_033032865.1). Lineage (NCBI taxonomy): Eukaryota > Viridiplantae > Streptophyta > Magnoliopsida > Asparagales > Orchidaceae > Dactylorhiza > Dactylorhiza incarnata. The sequence goes on from JAWHQI010000005.1 coordinate 698,985, forward strand.
TGCTTGTTATTTGATTGTTGTAATAGCTAGATCTATGTATGCTAGTTTTGTTTTTTGTTAAGGGCGTTGTTGTCTTTTTATCCTTTTTGTTTTCTATAAATAAATGGAGGGAACTGAAGGAAGGTATGGAAAATAATGTGCGCTTCTTTTCGTTTGTATACCTCGCTCGGGTGAGCTGGGGAGTTGAGCAATCTGTTCAGGGAATTCCTCCCTTAGGATTGTTGTTTTCCCTTTTATCTTCTTTCCCATATTGTTCTTGTTTGTAATTTGTTGTCTCTATATTGATCTGCTTCCTATGATTTCATATTGTGATTAATAACTGATTCATTAGAGCCTTCAATTCTTTTGGATCTTAGCACTGGTATCAGAGCCTTCAATCCAGGCGTCGGAACCATGTCGGTAGCAGACGGTACCAGATCACGAGACCTATCATTGGAAGTAGAACAACTTCATCTCAATTAAGAAGCTATGGCTCGCAATATGCAATCTATTAAAGATCAACATAGTCGAACATTGGAAGATGTTCGGGATTTGCTGGCGGGCTCTAAAGCGGGGCGATCTGTTGATCAATCTAACGAGGGCACATCTTTGGAGGTCCGATCTATAGCTTCTCCATCTTATCAGCCGTCTACTCGTTTTTCTTGTATAACTTCCCACGCTTTGGGGGAGAGGCGGTGACGATCGCTGCCGTTCCCACGCCGGAAGATATGAAGGTGAAGTGTTGGGTATATTGTCCTCAATATAACCTTGATTTGAAGAGGCATCACTCCTAATGCTAAGGACATATTGTATTTAACAAAGCTACACTTGTGTAGAATATACAGGCACAGGTAACTCAAAAGGAAGGGCCAAACATGGCCTTAGACAAGAAGGAATCATCCACAAGGAGATGAAGATCAGTCTCAGCATAACCGCTGAGACGATGGGTCACAACCGCTGAGACGAGGAGCCGTCTCAGCGGGTCCACTGAGAAGAAGACTGGAACAACCGCTGAGAAGGGGACTGGAGCTGCCGCTGAGACTGAAAGCTGTCTCAGCCCAACCGCTGAGACTGGATGCTGTCTCAGCCCAACCGCTGAGATAGATCCAAATGTTTTGACGGGATCTACTTTCGGCGCAAAAGACTTTTGAGAGGGAAAAGCAAGTCCAATCAGCCCCATACCATGTCAGGAGGATCGATATAGCCGTTGAAGCCTTCTAGAGGTATAAAAGGAGATGCTAGGGCACAACAACAAACACAGTTCGATTGAAGAGCTCTTGCGATAAGCCGCAAACGAGTACTCACGTTTCAGCCAGTTGAAGTCATTCTCTGAAGCTGAAGTTAATCTTCTAAGGGAGATTAGATAGCTCCTCCTGTACAAACACAAGAAGGGCAAGTTGATCTTCTGCTTTGCTATAGGAGAAGATCAAAGCGATCCAAATCTGAAGCTGCGGTTTTCAGATCTGAAGAAAGGATTCAGAAGACCTAAGAGTAATCCTTTTGTCTTTTGTATCTAACTCAATCTAAATTACATCTCTGTAAGGCATTGTTGCCTGAGAAAAAGGCTGTTGAGCCTGTGTGTAAAGCTGTGTTGACAGCTTGAGTGGTAGGACCTCTTGATAGGTCTGAGGTAGGAAATCTGTGGGATTTCTGAGTGGTAGGAGTTCATAACTCTGAGTTGTAGGGCTGCTGTTGAGCCTGAGGTGTAGGGCTGTTGAGCCTGAGGTGTAGGGCTGCTGTGCCTGAGGTGTAGGGCTGTTGAGCCTGAGTGTAGGGCTGCTGTGCCTGAGGTGTAGGGCTGCTGAGCCTGATTGTAGGGCTGCTGTGCCTGAGGTAGGATCACTCTTGATCTGAGAAGTTCTGAGGAACTTGTGGTGTAAGCTCAAGAAGCTGAGATTGAAGTTTGGAGTAGTTGGCCCTGTCTAACACTCTGTTAGAAGGGTGAAGGGGGAAAGTGGACTACCCATAGACACACTGTCTTTGGGGAACCACTATAAATTAGTGTGTGCTTTCTGTGTTTGATATCTTTCCTGAACTAAACCAGAAAACTAATAGTCTACGTTAAAGAAATTCAAAAGAGACCTATTCACCCCCACTCTAGGTGAATTAGTCAGCATACTTATAACCTTACAAGTGGTATCAGAGTGAGGTTGGTCAAGAAGGACTTAACAGTCTGACTGGATCCCAAATAGATATTGCTGACACTAAATTAAATGGCCTCTAGTGGAATGAAGAAGGAGTTAGGATCAATGAAGTTTCCCATATGCTCAAAGGAAAACTTTGGCATATGGAAGCAAAGGGTGAGGCTGTTCATGGAAGCCTCAGACCCAAGGATCTTCATAACAGTGAAAAATGGTCCTTACACATTTGAGAAAGTCTCAACTATTGACCCCACCAGGAAAGTGGTGAAGGTATTCTCAGAACTGACCAATGATGAAATTGCCCTATACACCATGGATAAAAGGGCTCAGAACATTATTGTCAACTCTGTTGATGACTCCACATTTCAGAACCTAGTACACTCCACAACTGCCAAGGAAATGTGGGACACACTGATTGTATATACGGAGGGAACAGCTGAAGTAAGGGATGATAGAAAGTCACTCCTTAATCAGGAGTATGAAGCCTTCAGACAGCACAGTGGGGAAAGCATCTCCATATGCTATGAGAGGTTCTTCAGAACTATCAATGAGCTGAGAACCTATGAGAGAGCATTCACAAACTATGAGCTGAATGATAAGTTCCTTAGATCTCTAACAAGGGACTGGGACACAAAAATCTGTGCAATCAGGGAAGTGGCCAGGCTTGGTGAGACCCCCACTCACACACTGTTTGGAAAGCTGCTCTCCTATGAGATGCAGCTGTCTGCTAGAAAGGAAGAGGACACCTCAACCAGGACACAGGCCAAGGAAAATTCTGTAGCTCTCAAAGCTGACAGCTCCAAGAGAAACAAGAGCAGGATGCATTTCCTCCAAGGAAAAGTGCTGAACCTAAAGTCAGCACCTCTGACAGCTCTTCCTCTGATGAAGAGTTTGCTGCCTTTTCAAGGCAGTTCAAGAAGATGATGAAGAGAAAGCAATGGGAGAACATGTCCTCCTCATCATCACACTACAAGAAGGATAGAAGGAGGTCTGAAAGACATCACCCAAAGGGCAACAGAAAAGAAAGTGGTGATAAGAAGCATCTTCACCATAAGAATAGGAAGGGAGAAAGATCCCTCCTAGCAAAGAAAGGAAGAAGCTGGAGTGAATCCGATTCCTCAACATCAGATTCAAATAATGAAGAAGAGGCCCTTATTGGGCTGTTTGCTGCTATGGAAGATGAGGACCTCCCTGCAGCAAAGGTGGGCATCAGGGCCCCTCTTTCTCACCCTGAGAGTGACAATGACGTGGATGAAGAAGAAGAGGAAGAACTCACCGGTGTCATGACCATATCTGAAGGATCATCAAGCAAAGCATTTGATGATGATGAGGTACCTACTCTACATTTTGCTCTTTCAAATTCTGAATATAGTACAAGCCCAGATTGTGATGCATCCTCAAGGACTAGAACTGAGGATGGATCTGAATCTGAGATAAATGTTGGTCATTCAGTTGAGAGGTATGATGCTCTTCTTGATGTTCTGGACAAAAAGAAAAAGCTTGTTAAAGAACAAACTGATGAGCTCAAAGGGATAAGATCACATAAGGCTGAGCTATAAAGCAAGATGGACATTCTTCATCAAGATGGACAAAAGTCCATAGAGCTCCAGAAGGTAATTGGCAACCTTCTTGTTGAGAAACAAAAGATGTGGGTGTACATTAGGAAGCTTCACAGTCAACTTCTCATAGAACAAAGTATAGTAGCTCAATTCAATAAACCCAAATCTGAGCTACCCATCATTAGGACCCTCACCTCTCAATCTAGAAAGAATGGATTATGTAACAATAATGTGGCAGCTAGGACTGGGAACAATAGAAAAGGGAAAGCTCTAGCCAGGATGCAAAGCACCTTCCAAAAGGTGTGGCTACCCTCAAATGGGTATGACCAGAACAGCATATGTGGGCAATTGAAGATTGCCAAGGTTCCATGTAAGGAGAACACTCCAAGCAGTGGAAGAAGGAAATTTGATTCGAGTACTCTGAAAGTACCCCATGAGGAAATACTGATGGCTCAATCTGAACCATTTGTATTTGGTGCCTTAGCACCCTCACTCAAGGGATTTGAGGCCAGCTCTTCCAAGGCTGCACCAGCTGTGAAAAAGGCAGGCTGCTGTCATGGGGTTGACCAACATCAGAATGTTTCTGAGGCCACCAACAGCATGAAAGCTGAAAGGCTGAAACTTGTTAGTAGTTTGAGGAAACACTCTCATGCAACTCAACCCCAACCAGCTGTCACACCTCCTTCAGCTATAGATTCAAAGAAGAAGGATGCCACCTACTTTGAACCAAGGCAGACCACTGCCCCTTTTACAAGGGATCAGAAAAGGAGATATAATATCCATGAGTGCTGGTGTTGTGGTAAGGTGGGACACTTTGCCATAGAATGTTGGCACAACTCTAATGTGTCATATGCAAAAATGAACCTTCCTACAAAGAGGGCAGTTCATGTAAGGTCATTCTATGACTCTAATAAGTACCTAGGACCCAAAGCTATTTGGGCTCCTAAGGATCACTAAAGTCCCTCTTGCAAGATTGTTCAAGTACCAGCCTGAACCAAATTGGTACTTGGACAGTGGGTGCTAAAACCACAAAACAGGAAGAAGGCTGATCTCATGGAGCAGCAAAAAGTAGACCAGTGTGGTTATCTGCACAGCTGATTCAGGATAAATAGCAGCTGGGAGCTGCTGTGCACAGGTGTTGTAAATTCAACATTATCTAGTGCTAAATATGAGTTGTTTTAACCTATGTAACTTCATGTTAACCATCTTGTGATTTCAGTTCTTCAACTCACTACATATAATAGTGTGACAATTGAAAACTAAAATGGTGGTATACAAATAAAAAAAATGCACTTCCTAGATGTGCTTTAACGACAAAAGTATCGTCAGAACAGCGCTTAAATATTTGAAATATTGTTAAGCTCCACAAATCAGAGGCGCTCGACACCGTAGTCATCGAATCCTCGATAAATGCAAAAGGGTGCGCGCCTCTTCACCTTCTACCACTATAAATAGAGTGAATGCCTAGGATGGAAATTTGCCCTGTGACTTTCCGTTAGCAAACCACCTCTTCGTCTCCAACCCTTCATCTCCCAGGAAAAATGTCCCCTGAAAAAGGAACCGGTGAAATGCCCCCCATTGTGACGCTCACCTCTTTGTGGGAGCGAATAGAAACTCTCATTGAAAAGGCTGTAAACAAGATGAAGGATGAAGTGAAGGATGACATCTCTCAACTTACAGCTCTACATGCGCAGTCCACAACTCTCATCCTGAACAGAATCACTACCCTGGAGCAATCCCTAGACACTCATCTCCAGGTAATAAGAAATGTCACAGATGTCGGAGATCAGGAAATTCTGGAGCAAATATCTGAACTGCAGGCATCAGTAACAGAAGTAATCCAAGATGGGGAAAGAAGAATTGGAGAAGAAATCCGGGAAGAGATCAAGGGAAGCATAGCTGCTTGCTCGCATCAAGCAAAATGGGTAAGCAATCAGGTAATGCAAGCGCTTCAAGTAACCCCCTCTGAATACATACCCACTGAACCCTCCTCCACCTCCGACTCTGAAACCGAATCGGATGAATCAACAACAACTAGAAAGAAAAGGAAAGCGTCTTGCGAAGAGTACAGGAAGAAAAGAGTAATTGAGGTTCAACAGGACCCAGAATCTAGCCAATGGAGTCCTCGCTCAACCGAAATAATCACTGAATCTTGGATAGCTTTTGGACACGGTCAGAAAGACCATGAGAGAGCATACTCATCTATCGAATGGAATCGTCACATGAAAGATATGGAAGAAAGAGCAAGACACAAGATGGCCTTTCCTCACGGTCCACCTCCTCCACCAAAGAAAATTCCGAAGCCACTAAACTTCTATGGGCGAAAGAGGAAGAAGGGAGCAAAGGAAGCTAGCTCCAGCAAAGACACCCCGCTTATCTTCGATTGAAAGGAATTTATTTTTCTTTGCTGTTTTGAATTATGCTAAGACAGTTTGTCCAGTCATATGACGGATCCTAGATACAAACAATTCTAGTATAAGAACTTTTATATATGAATGCGTATAAGGCATATGTCTGTGCTATTAATATATGCAATTACTGCCATATTCTATTTTTAACTGCTGATAACGTGTCCTGCACCTTGTGTGCTTAGCTTGAAAAATGCAACACAAGCTAGAATTCAGTTGTAGGTTTTGCAGGATGCAGGAAAGAAGAAAGAAAGGGGGAGCATAGGCAAACCCATGAAGACAGTAGTGGGTAGGCTAATGAGGGGGAGCAACAAATGGAATCTTTCCCCCCAAATCTGTCAAGTGTACTTAATGCCTCCAAATAGAACTCCCCACAAAAGGATGCTCTGAGTAAGGGGGAGCATAACTCTCCCTTTGGAAATAATGATGGGTGTGCCAGTGAGGGGGAGCACAGCCTAAAAGCTGAAAGAGTTCCCAGATCTGAACCTGAAATAAAGGAAGCTCTTCCAAGGGTTAATCTTAGAACAACATACTTAACATTTTGGCTTGGATTAAATGAACAACTACTAGTTGAATTTTCTGTTATATATCTGCACTAAACAGTTGAAGTGAAATATCATTTCATATTCTGATCATAATATCATGTTTGTTATTATTGATATGTACTTTTTATCTCTAGTATTAAGTAGATTAAATGGAGTGTTCAGATTGCAATGGCTCAGCTATTACAGGAAATAACTCTCCAATTAAGGGAGAGTAAATTCCTTACTTAGTTGAGGGGTAGCTAGCACATGCTAAGAGTGTACAGGTTAGCCTATAGATTGATCCAAAGGGATCTATAGATGTTATCCCTCTATACATAGCAAGTTAAGGGGGAGATAGTAAGTTAAGGTTGAACAAGGCAGAAAGGGGGAGATAGGTCCAGTACCAATGCTGGAGAAAGGGAAGAAAGAGCTAATGCTTATGCTTATGCTAATGCTTATGCTTATGCTAATGCTTATACTTATGCTTATGCTGATGCTTATGCTTATGCTTAGAGTGTTAGGTCCCATGCTTCACAGATCACTTTCTATAAGATCATTTTTTTTCTGTGATAAGATTTTTATTGTTAATGGACCTTAGCATTGGGGATGTTCTGCCTTCTTCAAATAGGGGGAGATTGTTGGGTATATTGTCCTAAATATAACCTTGATTTGAAGAGGCATCACTCCTAATGCTAAGGACATATTGTATTTAACAAAGCTACACTCGTGTAGAATATACAGGCACAGGTAACTCAAAAGGAAGGGCCAAACATGGCCTTAGACAAGAAGGAATCATCCACAAGGAGATGAAGATCTGTCTCAGCATAACCGCTGAGACGATGGGTCACGACCGCTGAGACGAGGATCCGTCTCAGCGGGTCCACTGAGAAGAAGACTGGAACAATCGCTGAGAAGGGGACTGGAGCTGCCGCTGAGACTGAAAGCTGTCTCAGCCCAACCGCTGAGACTGGATGCTGTCTCAGCCCAACCGCTGAGATAGATCCAAATGTTTTGACAGGATCTACTTTCGGCGCAAAAGACTTCTGAGAGGGAAAAGCAAGTCCAATCAGCCCCATACCATGTCAGGAGGATCGATATAGCCGTTGAAGCCTTCTAGAGGTATAAAAGGAGATGCTAGGGCACAACAACAAACACAGTTCGATTGAAGAGCTCTTGCGATAAGCCGCAAACGAGTACTCACGTTTCAGCCAGTTGAAGTCATTCTCTGAAGCTGAAGTTAATCTTCTAAGGGAGATTAGATAGCTCCTCCTGTACAAACACAAGAAGGGCAAGTTGATCTTCTGCTTTGCTGTAGGAGAAGATCAAAGAGATCCAAATCTGAAGCTGCGGTTTTCAGATCTGAAGAAAGGATTCAGAAGACCTAAGAGTAATCCTTTTGTCTTTTGTATCTAACTCAATCTAAATTACATCTCTGTAAGGCATTGTTGCCTGAGAAAAAGGCTGTTGAGCCTGTGTGTAAAGCTGTGTTGACAGCTTGAGTGGTAGGACCTCTTGATAGGTCTGAGGTAGGAAATCTGTGGGATTTCTGAGTGGTAGGAGTTCATAACTCTGAGTTGTAGGGATGCTGTTGAGCCTGAGGTGTAAGGTTATTGAGCCTGGGGTGTAGGGCTGCTGTGCCTGAGGTGTAGGGCTGTTGAGCCTGAGTGTAGGGTTGCTGTGCCTGAGGTGTAGGGCTGCTGAGCCTGAGTGTAGGGCTGCTGTGCCTGAGGTAGGATCACTCTTGATCTGAGAAGTTCTGAGGAACTTGTGGTGTAAGCTCAAGAAGCTGAGATTGAAGTTTGGAGGAGTTGGCCCTGTCTAACACTCTGTTAGAAGGGTGAAGGGGGAAAGTGGACTACCCATAGACACACTGTCTTTGGGGAACCACTATAAACTAGTGTGTGTGCTTTCTGTGTTTGATATCTTTCCTGAACTAAACCAGAAAACTAATAGTCTACGTTAAAGAAATTCAAAAGAGACCTATTCACCCCCCTCTAGGTGAATTAGTCAGCATACTTATAACCTTACAAGGTTGACCCGAACACCCGAAGGTGAGCAACACTCAGTTTCTCCTTGAACATGAGTTCGTGAGGGGTCTTCATGTTGATAGGACTTAGAGGCATTCTGTTGATGACGTAAGCCGCACAAGACATTCCTTCCGCCCAAAGGGACCTTGGGGTACTCTTGGCATGAAGCCAGCATTTGCAAGTTTCCGTCAGATGACGGATCTTCCTCTCCGCAACACCATTCTGCTGTGGAGTATGGGCACAAGTGAGCCCTCTCCGAACGCCGTGTTTCTTGCAAAAACTTGAGAACTCACCAGAGGTGAACTCCCCACCATTGTCAGTTCTCAATTTTTTCACCCGCAGGCCAAACCGACCTTCCACCAGCTCCTTGAACTCCACAAACTTCGCAAAGGCTTCCGACTTCTCTTTCAAAAAATACACCCACACATATCTGGTGTAATCGTCAATCAACACCAACATATATCTGTTGCCTCCAAGGCTTGGGGTGTGTTGGGACCATTGTCCACAATGTCTTAGATTTGGAGAAGTCCATTCCTAAGTTAAAGATATATCTCAGAATGTATTTGATATACTTTCTACAATCCTTGTGCAGAAGATCAGGTCAGGCAAAGTGCTCAAGGAATTCATCCAAGTTCACAAGCGTCGAGATACCACACATCGCTCGACGCCTATGACCCAGAAGCGTCGACTCATGTCTACTGCTCAAAAAGACAAGGTCGCCGCTGAAGTTCTGAGACCAAGTTTGGAAGCGTCGAGCCAAGGTATATCGCTCGACGTCGTGGAAAGAGAAGTGTCGACCAAACTTCAGTTAGCTCTACGCCAACAAGAGGAGTCTTGTAATGAAGGCACAATTAAGAAGCGTCGAGCCCCTATACATTGCTCGACTCCTACAGATAAAAAGCGTCAAATGACTGATGATTGCTCAACGCCTAAGAAGGAGGAGTCGAGAGCTTCAGTCTAAGAAGTATGTGTCGAGTATCTACATATCACTCGACACCTAATGGAAAAAGCGTCGACAGAGATGCACAGTGCTCAACGCCTTTTCTATAAATGCTCTGAGCTAAGAAATTTCATCTACAGCTAGCTGAGCCTTTGTTTCTTCTGAAGCCATTAAAGACCATTGAAGACTTAGCGTCGTGCTGACGTGGAGGAGCATAACAGATGTTGCAGATGGCGGGCTATAAATAAAAGGCATGACCTATGGGTTAAGTAGTTGATCATTCCTATTTTCGAAAGCCATTATCTTCTCCATCGTTTTGAGGGAAAGTCTGAGAAAGAATCTGCAGAAGTCATCTCCTCTTTCAGAACTGTTCTAACTTGAAGAATTCTTTCAGCAATCTGGTGCTGATACATCTTTCTGAAAAGAGAAGATTAAGAAGGAAGAATCTGTCTTTCTAAGAAGAAGAACAGTCATCACAGCCTGATAAATCAAGAAGACCAAATTACTGCTGCTGATCTGTTGAAGATTTCTGTCTGATCATTCAGGCAGATCAAGAAGACTCAACAATTTGAAGAATCTGAGTCTAAGTATTGTTATTATCTTTATCAATCCCTGTAGGGTCTGAGTTGTCAGATCTGAGTGTAGGATCTGTCAAGGATCTGAGTTGTAAGATCAGGTGTGATCTGAGTTGTTGGATTCAGGGGTGAATCTGAGCTGTAAGCCTATAATTATAAAGGCTGAGGTAGGATCTGTGGAGATTTGAGTTGGTAGGATCTGTTGAGATCTGAGTTGGTAGGATCTGTGAGATCTAAGTTTGTAAGATCTGCTGAGATCTGAGAGAGTAAGATCAGTTAAGATCTAAGTCTGTTAGATCTATTGCGATCTGAGCTGTAAGACCTGTTTGTGGTCTGAGATCTGGAGGAGATATAAACCCTATCTAGCACACTGCTAGAGGGGAGAAGGGGGAAAGTGGATTACTCAAGATAAGGGGAACCGCTATAAAATTCTGTGTGTTTCTCTGTGTGTGTTCATTTTCTTGAAAGCTCTGATCATTCTTTTAGGTTATAATCAAGAACTGCAAATAGTTTTTAAAATAACCTATTCACCCCCCTCTAGGTAATTTTCTACCCTTAAATAAAGTCTTTCAAGTGGTATCAGAGGTAGGTTGTTCAAGAAAAGGTTTAACAGCCTGAACAAGATCTTCTAAGGGTAGATTTCTTAAGTCGTGATGGCTAATAGTGAATGAAACAAAGAATTCACATATATGAAGCTACCAATCTGCAGAAAAGAAAACTTTGGGATTTGAAAGGAAAGGGTCAGACAATTCGTGGAAGCCTCTGACCCTAGGATATACATAACTGTACTAGAGGGACCTTTTGTTCTTATGAAGGGTTCATTTACAGATGGAAGTATCAAGACTCCTAAAACATATTCTGAGATGACCAAAGATGAAGTGATTCTGGCCTCCATGGATAAGAGAGATCAGAACATCATTGTTAGTGCTATTGAGGATTCAACCTTCCAAAACTTAGTTCATTGCAAAACTGCCATAGAAATGTGGGAATCTCTCATTGTCTATATGGAAGGGACTGAAGAAGTCAGAGATGACAGGAAGTCTCTTCTAAATCAGCAATATAAAGCTTTCAGACAAGACAAGAAAGATTCAATAGCAGTCTGCTATGAAAAATTCTTCAAAATTGTAAATGGTCTAAAAACCTATGGAAGAACTTATATAGATTATGAGCTGAATGATAAATTATTAAGCTCACTGAACAAAGAATGAGATATCAAGATCTGTGCAATCAGGGAAATGGGAAATCTGGGAAATATTCAGCCACAGAATTTATATGGGAAACTTTTGTCCCATGAACTTCACCTGAATACCAGAAAAGCTGAGGAAGGACACAACAGGGAAAATCCTATTGCTCTGAAGGCAGAAAGTTCCAAGAAAAGCAAAGAAAGAATGTCATTATCCCCCAGGATACCATCTGAATCAGAAGAATCAGAGACCAGTAATTCTGACTCTGAAATATCAGATGGTGAACTGGCACTCTTCCTGAAAAGGATGCTAAGAAGAAAACAACACTGGAAAACTAGACCCTCTCAGTCATCCAGATCTAAGAAGCACTCCAACTCTTCAGAGGGATTCAAACAAGATTCCAAGAAGGACAGGTATAACTCTAAACACAATAAAGCTAATTCAGAAGAAATTGTTTGCTTTGGTTGTAGGAAATCAGGACACATGATTGCTGATTGTCCTTCAAAGAGAAAGAACAACAAGAAATCTGATGAAAGGAGGCACAAATCTGACAAGAGACATGAGAGGAGCCTAATAGACAAGAAAGGCAAAGTCACTCTCAGTGACAGTGAATCTCAATCATCTGACTCAGATAGTGAAGAGGCACTCATAGCTCTGGTGGCTGTCAATGAAAGTGAAGACATTCTGAATCATAGACCTATAATAAGAGCCCCACTATCAAGGTCTGATAGTGAAGAGGATGAAGAAGAAAATACAGGACTTATGGCACTCAGTGATGAAGAGGATCAGGTGACAACTTCTAATGTGAAGGTACTTGATAAAACTCCTTCATCTGATTCTGAACCTGAAATTATTTCTAAACCTGAAATAGATTCATTTTCTTCTGATGAGAATGACTCAAAATCTAACTTTCATGAAGATGAAATTATTGAGAAATATCAGTCACTTCTCAAAGCCCTTAAAAAGAGCAAAAGGCATAACAAAAAGCTACAAAAAGAAATATCTGAATTAAAGCAAACTAATTCCCAAAACTCTGAGGCAGCTGAGAGGCTGAATTAGGTAAGCAAAGAACTTAGCAAACTAAAAGTCATGTCTATTATTCACATTCAGACTTTATCCACTAAGGAGAAATTAATAAAAGAACTTGAGGCAAAACTCCTAGCAGAAAGGAAGCTTGTGGCAAAGTTCTCAAAACCACAAACTATCCTTCCCATAATAGACACATTTTCTGCACAAATACAAATCTGGCATAGGATACAATGGAAAGGAAGAAAGTAAATCTAAAAATAATGACAAGGCACTTATGCAACCTATAAAATTCAACAAAGCCATGCTTATCACAAATGAGCATGATCAAAAAGTTGTGCAGAAGTTCTGTAAGGGTGAATGTTCTAATAGCAAAGATGACTCAATTCAACTAAGTAACAATGATGCCAAACCTCTATGCAAAGAAAAAGTATTAACTCATCATGACTCCTTTGTATTTAAAGCAAACACCAAATTCAAAAGAGAGGAACTAAGACCTGTTGTGAAAACCACTGCTGTCAAGAAAACTAAACCAGTAAATTTCACTAAAACAACTTACAAAGCTCCTTTGAATAAGGAAATTAAGCAAAATGTGAGTCAACCTAAAGAAGTGACAAGACCTCCAAGGATATATAACAGATATGAATGCTGGTGCTGTGGAAGGGTTGGACATTTTGCTCTTGACTATTGGTTCAATCCAACTGTTCCAAGATTCAACTCTGGGAGACCAGTACTCAGACCTATGACAACTCTCACAACACCAAGGATTATTCAAAAACTAAATATTCCAGTTCATACTAACAAGGTTCTAGGACCCAACTTGGTGTGGGTTCCTAAGAAAAGGTAATTTCTTCTTGAAGGGATGTCCAAAGACCAATCAACTTCCTATCTGGTACTTGGACAGTGGGTGCTCTATGCACATAACAGGAACAAAAAGTCTGCTGAATGATTACACTCCTGTGAAGAATGGACCAAAGGTTATCTTTGGAGGGTCTGAAAAAGGTAAAACTAAAGGTTATGGTAAAATCACAAATGGAATTGTCACCATCACCAAAGTTGCACATGTTGATGGATTGCAACACAATCTCATCAGCATAAGTCAATTGTGTGATATGGGGTATGACATTTCATTCCACAAGGATGAGTGCCTGATTAAGAAAGAGAATGAAATAATCCTCTCAGGCACTAGGAGTGGCAACATTTACTGCTTAAACTTTATATGTTCTGATCAAGTAAATTCTATATGCTTAGTAGCAGAGAATAAAGTCTCTAATAGTGTACAATGGCATAAAAGGTTAGCCCACATAAACTATAAGACTATAAATAAGCTAATTTCAAAAGACCTAGTGAGAGCCGAGCCTAAGTGGAAGTTTGTGCAGGAGGGTCCCTGCCATGCTTGTCAAATGGGTAAGCAGACCAAGTCATCCTTCAAACCAATTGGTGAGAAGGATTCCATTAGATGTCTATACCTACTTCACATGGATCTATTTGGACCAATGTCAATCCATAGCCTAGGAGGAAAGATTTACACCCTTGTAATTGTTGATGATTATTCCAGATTCACATGGGTATTCTTCCTTAAACACAAGTCAGACACTTTAGAAATATTTACCAGCTTTGTTAGGCAAATCAACAATAAAATAGGAAATCCTGTAGCCAAAATTAGAAGTGATCATGGGACTGAATTTCAGTTAGGTGCAATGACCAAATTTTGTGAAAATCTAGGCATTTCACAAGAGTTCTCATCTCCTAGAACTCCCCAACAAAATGGGGTTGCTGAGAGAAGAAATAGAACTCTCTTTGAAGCTAGTAGGAGTATGCTAAGTGACTCCTCTCTTCCTGAGTATTTTTGGGCTGAAGCTGTAAACACAGCATGCCATGTGCAGAATAGGGCTCTTATCAACAAAAGACTAGATAAGACCCCTTATGAATTGTTGAAAGGTAGGAAACTCACTTTAGCCTATTTCAAAATATTTGGTAGTAAATGCTTTGTATTAAATAATGGAAAACACCATCTCACTAAATTTGCTGAAAAAGCACATGAGGGAATTTTTGTTGGCTATAGCTCTCAAAGTAGAGCCTATAGAATTTTCAACAAAAGGTCAAATAGGATAGAAGAATCTATACATGTTGTATTTGATGAAACCAGCCTTATTTATAAGGATCTGGGAAGTTTATCTAGTAGTGCAGGTTCTACACAGAAATTGAAGGAGATGAATATCAATGAACAACACAATGAGGATAATGAGGAAACTAATGAGACTGTAATTGTAACTAGAGAGGATGAATCTCAAGCAGAAGACAATTATGAAGAACCTATTGCTGTTGAAGAAACACAACATCGAGAACCTCTAGAAGAGCCTACTCAAACACATGCACCAAAATCACAAAGGGAAAATGAGAGGTGGAGGAATGCAACCAAACATCTGAAGGATCATCCCAAAGAACAGATTATAGGAAATCCAAATGATGGTGTGCAAACTAGAAGAGGAAACTCAATACATGAGGCCTTGCATCACAACTTTCTATCCAAAATAGAGCCTAAGAAGTTTGATGAAGCCAATAAGGACACTTCATGGATATTAGCTATGCAAGAAGAGCTAAATTAATTTGAAAGATGCAAGGTCTGGATATTGGTTCCAAGACCAAAGAAACACAAAGTCATAGGGACCAAATGGGTATTTAGGAATAAGCTGGATGAAAATGGTGTAATTATCAAAAACAAAGCAAGGTTGGTTGCCCAAGGATATAGACAGGAGGAAGGCATAGATTTTGATCAAGTGTTTGCTCCTGTGGCAAGATTGGAGGCAATCAGACTATTCCTGGCATTTGCAGCACATACTGGATTCATTGTTTATCAAATGGATGTAAAGTCAGCATTCCTTAATGGAACAATACTAGAGGAAGTATATGTAGAACAACCCCCAGGTTTTATTGACTCTACTCATCCAAACCATGTCTATCTTTTATTAAAAGTTTTGTATGGGCTGAAACAGGCACCTAGAGCCTGGTATGAGACATTATCTAGATTTCTCATTGAGAATAAATTCTCAAGGGGAAAGATAGACAAGACATTGTTTCTTAGGGTAGTTAAAGGTCATATAATTCTAGTTCAAATATATGTAGATGATATAATTTTTGGCTCAACTGATAATAACCTTTGCAAAAGGTTTGCATGCCTTATGCAAGGGAAATTTGAAATGAGCAGTATGGGTGAGCTCAAATACTTCTTAGGACTCCAAGTGAAACAGTCTGAGGAAGGAATTTTCATTTCTCAGACCAAGTACACCAAAGAGATTATCAAGAAGTTTGGAATGGAAAATTCCACTGTCATGAAGACACCAATGGCAGCCAATGTGTCACTGGACAAGGATGACAAAGGGAAACCTATTGATGAAACCTTGTACAGAGGCATCATTGGCTCATTGCTCTACCCAACTGCTAGCAGGCCAGACATTATGTTCTCAACATGTGTGTGTGCTAGGTATCAAGTGAACCCTAAAGAATCTCACTACACTGCTGTCAAAAGAATCCTGAGATATCTGAAGGGTACTCTTAATCTTGGCCTTTGGTATCCTAGAAGCAATGACTTTGAACTAACTGGTTTTTCAGATGCTGACTTTGCAGGATGCAAGGAGGACAGAAAAAGTACATCAGACACATGTCAATTCCTTGGCAAAAGACTAATATCTTGGAGTAGTAGGAAACAGACCAGTGTAGCTATCTCTGCAGCAGAATCTGAGTACATCTCAGCTGGAAACTACTGTGCTCAGCTATTATGGATTCAACACCAACTCCAAGACTATAAAGTCCAGCTAAGTAAATCTACTCTATATTGTGATTCAACTAGTGCTATTGCTATAGCTAATAATCCTGTATCACATAGCAGAACTAAGCACATAGAAATTAGATATCACTTCATTAGAGAACATGTAGAAAATGGAGATATCATAATTGAATATGTCCCCACTGAGAAACAAGTTGCTGATATATTCACTAAACCCTTGGATGAAACAAAATTCAATAACTTCAAAATTGAATTAGGGATGCTAAAAATGGAATAAAGTTGTCTTGAAATTAAATAAAATAATGCTAGAATAAATGACAACTCACAAATAAGTATAGAAAATGAAATAAATAAATGAAAATAATAATAAAGTCCTAATAGGTGAGTGGATAGGATATCAGGCGTCGAGAGAAGATACCTGGCGTCAAGAAAAGATACCTGGCGTCGAGAGAAGATACCTGGCGTCGAGCGAAGATAAATGGCGTCGAGCTATCTCAACGCTTGTGCGAACATAGCTAGGCTGTCTCGACAGGGTAAATTTGAACCATTTGATCAATCTTGTCAAACAAGTCCAGTGCGCGACCATTCATCTTCTTGAATTAGAAATTCTATAAATAAGGAAGACACTTCATTAGTACATATGCCCTAGATTTCTCAATTCAAAATTATCTGCCCTAGAAAATCTCTCGATCAATTCTTTCACTCTTCAATCAACAACCACAATGCCTCCCAAGTGCAGTGATTACCTTTACGAAGGAGGCGTGCTTGTTTGAAATGGACTCCAATCAGCACTAGTGGAAATCAAATCAACCATCGAGCTAATCTACAAAGCAGGACTAGAATTTGTGCTATCTGAATCGACCCTAATCTGGAAACGAGAGGTCTTAGAACTTTATTCCAATATAGTAATAGATTCCGTCAATTCGAAGCTTAAAACCACTGTAAATGGTAAGAAGATTAAGATCTCTCCATCAAGACTCGCTAAGGCACTAGAACTGACAAGATACCACTTGTTGGATCGGTAGGCGCCCTTAGAGGGGGGGGGGGGTGAATAAGGGTTTTAAAAAATTTATATTATATTTATAAAACTTTGAAATATTGCAAGATTAAAACAATAAGAAATCAAGTGAAGTAAAAGTAAAGACATGATTTTATTAACTTGAGGAGCATGATTACAAAACTTGATCTCTATGACGCTAGAAATCGGAGGCGAATAATAAAAATACTTTTTTGTTTTCTATACCGACTCGTATCCCCACGAACTGGTTGGCTTTAGCCGATCTCTCCCCAAGATACGGCCTCAAGCCGCTCTAACCAATCTATCCCCAGAAAGGCCTCGAGCACCCCCTAGATCTACTCCCTAGACCTAGTCGCCAACACAAGGCGAATTTCAGCCCTAAGTCCTACCCAGACCTAGTCGCCAGCACGAGGCGAATTCACTAACGATTACAAGAAAAGATATGAAAATAAAAAATAGCAATAATAAAAATTCCCTCTAAGAACTTCTGAAGTTGTAGACGTTGGACAGCTGTAGTATAAGCGTTGTTGAAGTGGACGCCGGTAGGATGAAGCGTGAAGAAGTCCTCCTTCAGAAATTCTCTCTAAGATTTTGGTGGGAGTATCTCTCTGAACCTTCCTCTATATGCTGTGGCACGAAGCTCCGGAATTTGGGATCTCAAGAGGATGAAGAAGACGGAGCCAAGGGGTCCATTTTATAGCCTTGACGCTAGAGCTAGCGCTATCGCTACCGCCGGCGCTATCCTGATTAGGTATTATTCTGCGCAGGAGAATCCCCGATCCGTGGCAAAAAATCTTCGATTCCTCTTGTGCTCCGCGATAGCGCCTGCGCTAGCTCTACCGCCAGGCGCTATCTCCTTCTATATATGAATCTTCCCGCCCGCAAAGAAAGATCGCACTTTCGCGCCATCAGGCGCTAGCGCCTGCGCTAGCGCCGGTGCTAGCGGGCATGTTGGAATTTTGGCTTCAAATTTTGGCGCAGCCTTCTTTTGTTATCCTTGAGTCATATGAACTTGTTATCCTGCACACTTAAACACACAAGATCAAATACACATAGGATTTGTTATTCTCAAACCCAGGAGATGCGGAAGACCATGTTCCAACAAACTCCCCCTTTTGATAATAACAAATCCATTAATGATAAATCAGAGCATTAATATATAAGCATGATGAAATCTTACTTGTGTGTGTGTGAGAGTAGGGCTGATATCGAGTCGAGTTCGAGCGATTTTGGCTCGGCTCGAAATCAAAATTTTCGAGTCGAACTCGGCTCGAAATCAGCTCGAAATCGAAATCGATTTCGAGTCGACTCGACTCGACTCGAAATGGCTCGATTCCGAGCTGGCTCGAAATCGAATCGAGCTGGCTCGAAATCGAATTGAGGTAATTCAAAATCGAATCAATCTGGCTCGAAATTGAGCAATTTTTCTCTTTATTCGTAATTGGCTCGAAATTAAATTGGAAAACATCTAAATTTAGCAAATGAAACATTTAAAGTCTTCAATATTTTTATTTAGGTTTAAAATTTAGTATTTTTAAATTTAAAATAATAACATATTAATAAATACATAATATTTTTAATCAATTCGAGTTGATTCAGATCATATTTCGAGCGATTCAGGGCTGGCTCGAAATCGACTCGAAATCAGATTCGAGTCAAATTGAATCGACTCAAATTGAGTCGAATCAATTGTAACCGATTCCGATTCGGCTCAATATTCGAGCGATTTTCGAGCGACTTTCGAGTTTCGAATAATATGCTCAGCCTTATGTGAGAGTGATGACTTAGGACAATTATCGATTTTAGGGTTTAGGATTGCTCCCCCTAGATACATGCTCCCACTATGTGAATGCTCCGCTAATATGTATGCTATCATCTTAATTAATCATGTTAGTTTTCTATTTTGATAGCGGATTTGTATTTATCATGTTAGTTCTCCCCCTTTTGTTATTAGCAAAAGTGGGTTAGGAGGCACCACATAAAAGTTTGATAATAGAATGATCGAGCTTCTTGGTGAGAAGGAAATGATAAGGATTTTTAGAATAATTTTTAGAGAGATAAATCAGAGTTTTTTGTTTTTTTTTTAAAATAATACGATCCCCTTTATATAAGAGTTTTAAGCATAAGAAGTAATGATTTCCAAGTAACCAATCTACCCAGACAATATGTCTACACCCTAGCCCCGTACTAAGTGACGGATGGGCTTGAGGAGCTGCAAACATGCCGTAGGTTGGGGTGTTAATCCCATATGCAAACACTAGACAAAAACTTAACCTAGCACTCTTTCCCCCCAGTGCCTCGCAAGGCCCCACTGGAACCCTCCCCGGTTAAGGACAAGACATGACTAGAGATAAGGTTATCTAATGTCTACAACCCTACGCCCCCGCTATGGTGAGAAATGAAGTCATGGATAACAATTATTGGAAACATTAAGCATTTAAATCTAATGGGAAGTTTCATAGCATATGGATTTTTATTTGAAAATAAAATACACTTAGCTATATTGAAATTCATGAATGAATCAGAGTTTGAGCATTGCGGAAGATTTCGAAAAAGAAACATCATAATACTAAATAAGAGTTTAAGTTCAAAAAAGGAGATATTTTTGAGTTTCAAAAAACTAACTTTATAAAGATAAGAGTTAAAGCATTTTGGAATAAAGAAACAACATCCTTTTAGCAATTAGAAACACAAAAGTAAAATTTGAATTGAAATTCAATAATAAGAGAATGTTTTATAAGCAATATTTCACTTGTTGGAGGAGTGTTTAGCATAAAAGTGTACATAGAGATAAATCAGAGTTTTTAGCATAAAAATGATATGCGTGTTAGAACAATAAATATAAATTCTACCAAGCAAGTCTACCACTTGTTTTTAGAGAGATTGAGATTTAAGACTTAATATGAGTATGAAAGCGCAAGGTAAAAGTTATATGGTGATGATGCGGAAGACTGATAGAAATACAAGAAACATCTTAATGTAAGCAATGATGATCCATAAAAAGATATATGAGTTAAAGTTCAAAAAGAAGATGTTTTTGTAAATCATTTTTCAATTAAAGTTGACAAGAAACTAACCAAGCATGAAATACTGTTATCAAAAGAGATTACTACAATGTTATTTCAATTCACAATTTCAAAACAAACCAAACATTGTAGAAAGCATGCTAGGTTATCTAGTGCATTTCATAAATAAAGAGTAGCATAGAATTAGCGTTATGATCCAATACTCATGAGAAGAAGTGTTATGGAAGATAATGATGTGCACATAAGTGTATTTTTGAGTAGAGTATACAAGTGTTTTAATCAAAGATACAAGAGATATGTACAGTAGAAGCACAACAAAACACAAATAATGTTACTTCCACACACTTTAATGCACAAAAAATGTACAACTACCAAGGTGCTTTGCACACAGAATGCTCATTAAGACTTATCAGGGTGCAAAGTAGTGCTTGGGGGATCACATATTTTATTTTTAATGTTTGAGACTTGTGATCCGGTGTACTTAAGAGTAAGTGGTTTTTATTTTGATAGAAAGATATGGTTTGCACAAGACACTTTACTATTGTTCCAAGGTGCTCAACCTTACAACACTTATTAAGACTTATCAGGAGGTTCAAGTAGTGCTTGGTGGAGTTATCTTTGTCATTTATTTTATCATTTTTATTTTGTACAAAGTTCTCCGAATACACATGTTTTGCAAACCAATAGATTTAAAAAAAACCACTTTTCTTAACTTTTAAAAGTGCAAATAAAGGAGTGTAGGTAAGATACTTGTGCAATTTTAATTCATTGTACTAATACAGAACATACACAAGCATTCTTAGATTAAACCATATGTAGACAATGCCAAAATAAGTGAGTGAGATAAATATCATTATCAAACATAAAATATTTACTCATACTTAGAGGCATGCTAAGCTTGATTCTACACACCCTTTTAAAATATATTTGATGCACATATTAATAGATATATCAAAGCATGAAGAAAACAATGTTCAAAGTAGTTTAAGAAAGTAAACTGCAACATTGTAGAAGTTTAAACTAATTAAATCATGCTTGATTTTCAGAAGAAAATCCATATAGTTTTTTGACAGTTTTAAAGTTTTATATTTTTGTATTTGATTTTTCGAAAATAGACTTTAAACAAATGACAAAAACAAAAAGGCAAAACATATTTTTTGTAATTTGGCTTTTATATTTTTGTATTTGATTTTTCAAAAATAAAATATAATCAGAAGTGCAAATATAAACAGTACATATAGATTAGTATATTTTTAGAAATTTTTCAAAATTTTAAAATCATAGAAAATTGAACATGGACGCTAGCACCTGCGGTAGCGCTAGCGCGGGAGACAGTGAATGATTTTTATATTTTTGAAATTTTTGATTGTTGATCTTGATTAAGTGTCCCAATAGTAGTTTCATGCAGAAATTTCAGAATTTTGGAAGATGTTTTTGATGGTTAAAAACAAAAAAAATTGCGTTTTTGAATTTGTTTAAATTTGAAAGATCTTGGACACCTAACTCAAGTCTTAGCAATTGATTTATAAACTATGACATCATTTGAGTTTTATAAAAAATTTAGACTCACATAGTTTTTCTACCTTTTGATTTAGCATGACATTCTAAGTGATATATCTATTATGAGCACCAAAAGAAAAACTTATACTAGGAAGTAATGCTGAGATAATGAGATTTGGTGCAAATTTATAACGATATAGATCAATTTGATAGATGCTAGTATTGCATGTACTCAAAGAGGAATTTCAATTTGATTTTCTTTGGACCTAGAATGAAATGATGAACCTTTATATGAACAAGGTCTAAAACAAATGTACATGCAATATAATCACATCAACGACAAAGATCACATAAATAAAGTTTTGAAATAATATCATTGTTTTTTGTTGGTGCCAAAAATGGTACCTCCAAAATTCACACTAAAGGGGACGGGAGAAAACTGCGAAGTGCAGGTTACTAAGACAGAAGATGCTGGTAAAAAGAGAAGGCGATCGTAAAATGGCGATCACGAAAAAATGAGACCGCTTACACAGGTTGTAAGCTGGAGCCTCCGAATCAAGTCCCTTTTCTGGTACCCCTACCCCTCTATTTATTGACGAGGGGGCTGCCCAAACGGGCAGAATGATAAACTACGGGCTGCCCGGGATACAGGAGAGCCAGGCAGGGAGAAGAGGTGCAAATAACAAAGATAAGGAAAAATGATCAGACCGCTTAAACTGACGGTCTCCACTATCCTGACCGCTTGGTACTTAGAAAATCCTGGTTGAGAAGGTAGCTGGCGGTCTGGGCGATCACACAAACTGAGACCGCTGCAACTGAAGAAATTGGCCAGTAAGAGGAGGTCGCGGGCTTTCTGGGCAAACATAATCCCCGCACATTTTTAAGTTGCGCCTGGAACTTCGAAAATGTTAACTCTGACCGCGGAGACCGCGACCGTCATAAATGCGTCTTGATCTATAAATACCGGTTGATATCTTCATATTCCGAGATATTGTGAAAACCCAATCCTCGAGCGGTCACTGAAGAGTTGCTAGGCGCGATCTCCTACAAAGATGACGATGCTTGACCTCTTAAAAGTTCTTCCATCAAGAACGAACTCTCCTGGGAAAAAGGAAAATGTTAGCTCAAAGAAAGGGAAGAAGGCACCAAAAATTTTGACGAAAGCGAGCGCTTCAAAGGGGACCGCCCGATCTCCGAAGAAATCTGAGCTTCCTGAGAGTTCAGTTGTGCCGGTCTCTGTTATTCCTGAGCCATCTAATGCTTCTTCAGATCCTGTATTGAAATTATCTGACTTTTCCATTTCCTTTGACTGTCAGAAAACCCTGGACATGCTAGATCAAACAATTTCCAAACCACCCGAGACCGCTTCTACCGAAACCATTTTGGCCGGTCTGCGTCAGAAACAGGCCGAGGCAGAATCTCTAAGGCAAAAAATTGCTGATCGCGTGGAAGCTGCTGAGAGCAAGAAGAGAAAAGATTCAAGCCCTTCCAGTTTAACTTATAAAAGAATCGGAAAAAATGAGGAAGAAAAAGACGTGATCGCCTCGGGGGCGATCACACTGTCTGAATCTACCGATCCGGAGATTATCGTGGAAACTTCTAAGGTGAGCGTTAAGGGCGATCCCTCCTTCCCTCCTGCGATCTCAGTTTTATCAAGAGAGGATGATTCTGAATTAATCACCTATCTTGATGAAGCTTCTTCTAACAATTCGTCTTTTTCATCGTTGCAGGTGTTGGATCCCCTTGAAGCTTCTGCTCTTAGAAATGCCGCTGTTGAGAAGGAGATCGCTAATAGGGAGAAGGAGATCGCTGACGGGGAAAAGGAGATCGTTGATACGGCGATCAAGGCGAAGGAGGAGGACGGGAAGAAGAAAGAGAAGGAAGAGAAAAGAGAAAAAAGGGAGAAAGAAAGGAAAG
Organism: Dactylorhiza incarnata; assembly: GCA_033032865.1. Lineage (NCBI taxonomy): Eukaryota > Viridiplantae > Streptophyta > Magnoliopsida > Asparagales > Orchidaceae > Dactylorhiza > Dactylorhiza incarnata. The sequence continues at coordinate 722,596 of JAWHQI010000005.1, forward strand.
AGAAAGAAGAGATGAAGAAAAAGGTTGATGAGAAGAAGAGGAAGGATAAGGAGAGGGAGAAGAAAAGAAAAAAGGAGAAAGAAGAGGAGGAAAAGAAGAAAGAAGCGGCTAAGATCGCCGAGGAGGAACGGGAGAAAGAGGCGCTTAGGGCTGCCGAGGAGAAGGCAGCTCTAATCGCTGAGGAAAGGAGGAAGGAAACAGTCAGGATCGCTGAGGAAAAGGCGGCCCTGATCGCTGAAGAGAGGGAAAAGGCTGCGATCTTGCAGACCGCAGAAAATAAAAATACTGAGGAGGAGATCGCGGAGAGGTTGCAGATCGCCAAGGAGAAAGCTGCGCTTTCTAGCGGTCTCCCAAATGATTCTCTTCAGGGAGACCGTTTGAACAAGGCTGCAGCAGATCGTGCAGCGGCGGTCTCGATTTTGCGAGCTGGTAAGTATAAAATGATTCCTCAGCCGGTCGAGTTCCTTTCATTACCTATAGTTCGCTCTGCTTCTCCTGAAAGAAAACATGAAATCATTTTTATTGAGACCGATGACATCTTCTTAAGTAATGAATAATTAAAAAGGAGAAGAAAAGAGGGAGAAAAGTCGCAGAAAAGAGATTTGGAAAGAATGAATCTGGAGCGCTTAAGGGGATCAGATCGCCTTTCTCTGACCGCCGATCCCGCGGTCACTAAAGATACCAGAAGAGCTTTACGTGACTGCGGTCTTAACTTCTTTCCAAGTACTCTTTCTGTTCATTTAAAGAGCTTATTTGATTGCATGCTTATGATTGAAATAACCCATCTTTTGTGACCGCAGATAATGAAAATGTTGAGATCGAGGAGGGAGAACTTCCTCGGCATATTGAGATCTCCCCTCAGTTAACCAACATCCTCAACCCCATGTTCGAGGATGTTCGTTCTATGCTGATGAGGGAGCGGACTCAGAACGATCAGATCCGTAATCTCGAAGAAAAATTGCGCAGTAATGAGAAGCGGATTCGTGAAGAATGCGATCTGAGAGTTGCAGAGATTGCTCGAGCTCTCAAGAAAGCCGAAAAGGAGTCTGAGTACTATAAGGGGAAGGCTGCAGCGCTGTCTGCGGAGAATGAGAGGCTGAGGGGCGGTCATGGAAAAATGCTGATGCGACCGGGCACCTCCAGCGATCATCCAGCGGAGAGATCGCAGCCTGAAATTGTGCTGATTCCTATGGAGCAGGTGGACAAGGAAATTTCGAAAATCCACCGGTCTGCGATGCTGGCTAATCACAGCTTGGTGTCAGTTATGGCCGTAGTGAATGATATGCAAGATGTCGCAGCTCATGTTGGAAGAAACAGGCCTTCTAGGAGATGATCATTTATTTTGAGACCGAGTGGTCTCTGAATTTTAAACATTTTGCCTTGTAATATTTTCGCTATTAATGTTCCATCTATTTTTGTGACCTTTTCAATTTTACATCTTGTGTGGTCTTTATTTCTTTGATTTCAATCTCTTTATGCATGGACTGCCTGTTACTGCGTTTATATTTTATTTATTGAGATCGCCAAAATGGAAAACCCTCACTTAGCTTTGCATAGATCGAGCGGTCTGAGAGGCTTTTGCTGGACGATCTGCAGAAGATAATGATTACAAAATGACCCTTCGGCTTCTATAAATAGCTGTCTTCATATTCTTCATTTCATATTCTTTTGTACGCGCGCTAAACACCGATCTCAGCGACCACGCAAAATGGTGTCCGCTCGTGCCTCTTCTGCTAATACTTTCTTGAACGCCGATCATAAGCAAAGCCACTTATCAAAGGACGAGTATATTGATTTCATTAAGAAGCACATGATTCAGACACAGATAGTTGTAAGACCGCCAGCTGAACATGAAAGGCTGAACTTTGGAGAGGAAAGAAAAATTATCATCCCTATCGATCATTTTGACCTAGGGTTGAGAATTCCCCTCCCCTGGGAATGGCTAGAGATCTTGGAGTACTATGGCTTTGTGCTCGCTCAGTTGCCTCCAAACTCGATCGGTCTGATTAATGTCTTCATAAATTATTTGAGATCGGCAAAAGTGACATTTACGATGAACCTGTTCCGCGCAACTTTTACTGCAAAAGTTCTGAAGGAAGGCAAGAAGAAGGAAGAGTTTAAAGGGCTGATGTACTTCTCAGCAGAAGGAATAAAAATTCTTAATCTTCCTAACAAAATTTCTTTCTGGACGGAGAGATTTCTTGTCTTTGAAGGTGACCTTGGCGGTCTCAGGAGCTCTCCCTCTCCGCGACCTGACAGCATCTTTAAGAAGATAAAAACGGTCTCAGAAGAGGAGCTGAAAATTTTGGCTTTCTTGGCGGGCAAGAGGATCGATCTTGTTCATTATTTAGCGATCTGGCCCGAGGTCGCCGAGATCGTCCCTGCTGAAAGTAAATTTTTCTTGCGGTCTCGAACAATTTCCTTTCATGCTTTCTGAATGCATTTCCTAACTTTTTTTTTACTTCTAGCGACCTTTGCGGTTCCTACACAAGATCCTATCTCCCCAGCAGCAGAAACTCTCACTCAGCGGGAGAGAAGCCTGAATCGCGAAGCCGATGTGTTTGGGACCACCTCTGAGACCGCCGAGCGAGATTTTCCATTGATTGGTTTCAAAAGAAAAATGAAAGATATTAAAGGAAAACCTCTCCTCAAGTGGGCGGCCAAAGGAAGATCTGTGAAGGTTTCCACCGATCTTCCTTTATGGAGTGGAAAAGTGACCCGCCACGCATATGCGGTCACTTCGGCTCTGTATGGAAAAAAGAATACAAACAAAATATTGAATATAGAGACCGATGCTCTCCCCGACCTCTGTGCCCAGGTGACCGCTAGGAGTGCGATCTTAAATCACCATATGGGGCGGTCTCTTCGCAGCTCTCTGGACGAAATAGCTGGCTTGTAAGAAGAAAGAAAAGTGAGAATTTTACTGTGTTTTATGAATGCGTTACCTATGATCGCGCGGTCTAACATATATCTCTTTTGCAGCAATCTGAAAATGCAGCTTATGACCCTGAAAATCCGGCTTTTCAGAGGGCTATGATGCATCACATTAAGGAGACCGCCGACCAAGTGCTGAATGAGGTTCGAGGTCGAGGTGGTTTTACTGAAGAGTATAAGGACATTACATTTGGCGATCTCTTCCCTGATGCGGCTTAGAGGATTGAAGAGCAATCTGCAACTGCTGAAGAGACCGCGGATTTTGTTGACGAGACCGCGAGTCAAAATGAAGACGTGGTGATCGAAGATGAAGAAAGCGGAAGCTGCTACACTCAAGTCCGGGACTCAAGCTTGGGTTCTAGCTCTGGATCAAGAATTCCTCTTAGTAAATCGGAAGAATCTTCTGTAGATACTGACTCCACTTCTTCAGATGAGCGATCTCCGAAGAGATCAAAGAAGGAATGAATTGTAGTGATATATATTTTTTTTTTGGAGACCGAGCGGTCTCGTTGTAACAGATATTTTAGAGTTTATATGAAAATTGGATTTTTGTTAGATTCTGGGTGAACTTGTTTTTGATGTACATTTATTTGTTCTTCTGAGTTCAAAAATCGGCATTCGATCTCAATGCCTTAGGTTTATCACGTAATTTTTATATCAACATTAAAGAACTACAGATGGCGATCTCTTAAAAAAGACATCAAGGACTTTGAAGGAACAACTGATACTTTTGCGTAGATAGAACTACTCTGCGGTCTTGAGATAATCAAACCACTGAAAGAATATTTAGTAATTTAATTGTGATCAGAAAAATAACCAATTTATTTGCAACAGTCATGCGGTCTCATATTACACAGATCGCGATACAAAGAAACTAACTTGAAGATTTGAGCTCATTGAACTCTGGGTGATCGGCGCCCAAATGACTTTCAGGAAATCCGTCTGATAAAGATCCCTTGATAGTCAAGGTTATTACTTGAAAAAAGGAAATAACTCTTCATGAATTCAGTTCAGCGATCTCATTATATTCAGACCGCCCTTGAAGAAAAAACCCCACTTTCTCTTGATAAGAAACAGAACATCATGATTATTTCATGTAACTTTGAATAACAGGGAATATCGGAATCTCGTTCTTACTGAGACCGGGCCGACCTCTATCGGGCTGGCATAGAAGATTCCTGAATAGCGACCTCAATTATCCTGGAAAAAATTTCATCTGACGATCATAAGCGATATCACTCTTTGTAGGAAAGAAGAATAGGCGGTCTCATAAACTGCTGACCGCCCGATCTCAGTACAAGGATTAAGAGATTTTTTTTTGTAGTAAGAAGATGAGAAAAAGGGATCTCAAAGATGAACCAAAAGGATGGTGTGGTCATGCCGCGGAGGCTATACCGACATTGCCTTTTTAAAAGGATTTCCGAGTTTACTGCAAACATGCCAATCCAAGGTTCAGGCGACGGTCATGGATGTTTCTGACCGCCCCTTACCTAACCACGCTTCAATGAGTATTCGAGAGTTACAAACCAAAATGATCTGTAGGGCAGGTGTGGTCATGCCGCGGAGGCTATACCGACATTGCTTTCCCTGAAAGATCATTAAGATCGTAACAATGTCCTTCCTATTGCATGACAGAGCTGAGCCAGCCACCCAGACCCCCTTGAAAAGCTGAGATGTGCCAGATGTCAGCAAGGACCCGGTATCCTAAACTTCCACCGTTCGAGCTTGGCGAGCTACTGCTACACAGATTCGAAATCTCCCCGACATCTGTGGTCCTGGCAGAATTACACGTCGAGCTGACAAGTCGAGGGGGAAGATAGTAGGATCCGTCGATATCTCACTTGACAGGTTTTTTAGCTTTTTTCAAAAATCAACTTATTTTTACGACTTGTTACCCATCACTCGTATTGCGAATGCTTTGATAATACCTGCGTGATGTTTTAAGTGAGGAAAAAGAAATGAATGAATCAGATACGAACACTTAAGAGAAGAAAAGCTTGAGATCATCTCCGCTCCATGAATGAGGCAGCTCTTTTCCTTCATAAGTTTGGAGATGGTAAGCACCATTTTAAGCACATTCTTCACCACGAACGACCCTGCCCAGTTCAGGTTAAGCTTTCCAACCGAACCGGCTCTTGCTGCTGCATCTACCTTCTTCAAGACTAGATCTCCAACAGCAAATTCTTTGGTTCTTACGTTTTTATTGAACAGCCTCGCCATCCTTCTTTTCACCTCTTCTTGTCTGATGATTGCCGTATCTCTCAATTCTTCAATTAAATCAAGGCTGCATTTTAGCTCTTCATCATTTCCTTCCATCCAATCAATTTGATTTTGTTGTGCCAATAACACTCTTGGGCTTTTTACTTCAAACTCCACCGGAATAAGTGCTTCGGAACCGTGTGACAGTTTGAACGGAGTTTCTCCAGTAGCAGAACTTGGAGTCGTCCTCAAGGCCCATAAGACGGAAGGTAATTGTTCTGCCCAGTTGCCCCTGACATTTTCTACTTTCTTTTTCAAGAGATTTATGATGAGTTTGTTGGCGGCTTCTACCTGTCCATTGCTTCTAGGGTGATGTACGGAAGCGAAACGTAGTTCGATGCCAATTTGCTTACAGAAATTAATAAGAGTCGAATTATTGAACTGAGAACCATTATCCGTGATGATTGCCATTGGAATCCCATGTCGACACACTATCTCTCCCCAAATAAAATTTTTCACGGCTTGAGTGGTAATTTTGGCCAATGCTTTTGCCTCTATCCATTTGCTGAAATAGTCAATCATGACTATAATATATCGTCGCTGCCCACTTGCCATAGGGAAAGGCCCAATCAAATCCATTCACCAAACTGCAAATGGCCATGGAGTTGCTATTGACTTGAGTTGTTGAGCCGGCTGATTTTGGAGAGGAGCAAACTTCTGGCACTCTACACATTTCTTAGCAAACTTTTCCGCATCCTTCCTTATTTGGGGCCAAAAATAGCCTTGCCTCAGAATTCTTTTCTCCAAAGTTCTAGCTCCAGAGTGACTTCCACATTCCCCAGAATGGACCTCCTGAAGGATCGCTGGAATCTCTCCTTCCGAAACGCACCGTGCTAATGGTGATAGGAAAGTTCTCCTATAAAGTACTCCTGCAACAAGATAATAGTTAGCTGCTTTCCGCTTAAACCTTTTTCTATCTTTTATTGTTGAATGGAAATCTCCAGTCGAAAGATATTGAACAATTGGATCCATCCAAGACGGATGCTGATCAATTTCCATAACCTCTCCTTCTTCAATTGCTGGGCGGAACAATTCTGAAGTTGTTCCTCCCGAGGGGAATCCAAACTTTGCCAACTCATCTGCTTCCACGTTCTCACCTCTTGGAATATGCTCGATAGCAAAACTTTTGAATTTTCCTACCTCGATTTTTACCAGAGTTAGATACCGCTTTAAAATGCTATCTCTAGTTTCGAAAGCTCCATTTACTTGAGAAGCCATCACCAAAGAATCTGTGAAGACTTTGACATCATCAATTCCCAGCTCTCTTGCAAACTTAAGACCGGCTAACAAAGCTTCATATTTTGCCTGATTATTTGTTACTTGAAAGTAGAACTTCAGGGACTGATCCAATCTTACTCCGTTTGGATTAATTAAGACAATTCCGGCTCCGGAAGAATTTTTCCCGGAGGCTCCATCAACGAAGATTTTCCAGGCTAGGGACACCCCGACATTCTTCTGAGACTCAGCTTCTTTGGCATCCACCATGAAGTCTGCTAAAACTTGAGCTTTGATTGCCAACCTTGGAACATAGGATATATCAAATTCACTAAGCTCTATTGCCCACTTTGCCAACCTCCCTGAATGTTCTGGTTTTTCCAAGACATTTTTCAATGGAAGGTCAGTGATGACTAAAATTGAATGAGCTTGAAAATACGGTCTCAGTCTTCTTGTTGAAATTACGAGCATTAAGGCTAGCTTCTCTAGGATTGGATATCGAGTCTCTGCATTCTTCAGAATTCGGCTTACATAGTAAACTGGAAATTGTTTCTTTTTCTCTTCTCGGACCAAAACAGAGCTTATAGCATCGTCGCCAACTCCCAAATATAGAAAAAGATCTTCCCCTTCTCGCGGGCTTTGGAGTAGAGGAATTGAAGTTAACTGCTTTTTAAGCTGATTGAAAGCATCATCACACTCTTGAGTCCATTCAAACTTGGCCCTTCCCCGGAGGGTCTTAAAGAAAGGTGCACTTTTATCCCCTGACCGGGAGATGAATCGACTCAAGCCTGCCATTCTTCCTCCTAACTGTTGAACTTCTTTTGGAGTTTTGGGAGGTGGCATTTCCAAAATAGCTTTTACCTTGTCTGGATTGGGTTCTAACCCTTCTGGAGTGAGGAGATGACCCAAAAATTTACCTTTGTTTGCTCCGAAAACACACTTCAATGGATTCAACCTCATATTGAAGGTTCGTAGGGTTGTAAAAGTTTCCGAGAGATCTTCGAGATGAGAGGAGAAGGATTTGCTTTTCACCAAGAGGTCATCGACATACACCTCAAGGTTTCTTGCCTTCTGACTCTTGAAAACTGTATCCATCATTTTTTGGTAAGTTGCTCCAGCATTTTTCAACCCAAAAGGCATCACAAGATAACAGAAGCAACCATCATTTGTGATAAACGAAGTATGCGGTATATCTGGTTTATGCATCCTGATTTGGTGATAACCTGAAAAAGCATCTAAAAAACTCATAAAAGAATAACCTACCACAGAATCCACTAAAGAATCTATCTGAGGCAAGGGATAGCAATCCTTGGGGCAAGCTTTATTGAGTTTGGTAAAATCGACACACATCCTCCACTTTCCACCCGGCTTGGTTACCATTACAACGTTTGACACCCACTCCGGATATTGGATTGGTTGAATGAACTTTGCCTTCAGAAGCTTCTCTACCTCTTCACGGATAGGTTGAGCCAGAGTAGTTGCAACAGTTCTCTTCTTCTGCTGAACCGGAATGACATTTGGACTAATGTTGAGGTGATGGCAAGCAACATCCGGATTCACTCCAGGCATGTCGTCTGCCGACCAAGCGAAGACATCTAAATTTTGCAGGAGACAAGAGATGAGCTGACTCTTGTCGGCTTCAGATAATTCAGCGTTGATGGAGAGGCTCTTGCTCTCATATTCCTCGCTGATTTGAACATTTTGAGTTGCTTGGGCAGGTTCCAAGCGGACTCCATCTCTCACATCTTCCACTTCTTCTGCAACTTGAACTTGTTCAGGAACTTCAATGGACTCAGTCATCATAACTTCCTGGGGTGGAGAAGACATGATCATGTTGACTGTCTTTACATAGCATTCTCTAGCTTTCCTGGGGTCGCTCCTGATTCGATATTGTTTGCCATTCAAGGCGAACTTCACCGCTTGATGATAAGTGGAGACAATGGCTTGATACCCGTTCAGGAAAGGTCTCCCGAAAATTGCGTTGTAGCTACTGGGAGCATCAACGACTATAAATTTGACCAGCCTTGCTATTCCTCCAAGAATCACGGAGAGGGTGACGAGCCCTTCAACTTCTTTCTTTTCTCCTGAAAAACCATAAAGAGGTCCTTCAGTTGATAGGAGGGGTTTACCTGTCTTTAACGCCTCAAAGGCAGGCTTGAAAAGCACATTGACTGAGCTCCCCGTATCTATTAGAATTTTTTCCATCGTTTAGTTTTCGATCACAGCTTTGATGACGACTGCATCATCAAAGGGATTCGCGGTCTGAGGAAGATCTTCATCTCCAAAAGTGACCGTCCCTCGAATCGGAGCCGAAGAAGTAGCGGCAACCTCTGACTGATAAACTCTCTTCAGACTTGCCTTTCTCGAGGACTCCGGGCCTGCACCCCCATGGATGCAGAAAAGGTTGCCCAAGGCACCCTCATCATTAGCGTCCACACATTCGCTGGGAAAACCGATGTTGCCCAGATGGCCAACATCATCTACTTCCTCGCACTCCCAGTGAACTTCTGCTACCTCCTTGGCCTTGGAGGTTGAAGCTTTGGCAGAGTCATTCTTTTGAATGAGATCGCGGAGCTTTCCCTCCTTTAATAGTTTCTCTAAAAATAGGCGGAGAGCTCTACAATCCTCTGTCAAATGCCCTCTATCTCTGTGATACTCACAGTAGAGGGTTGGGTTTCTGGTTTTCGGGTCAGAATTCAGCGGAGCTGGCCTCTTAAAAAAGGGCTGTTTCTGAAGGACTTGTAGCACTTCATTCATAGAAACACCAAAGTCCATGAAGGACTCTTGGGATTCATTATAAAGTGAAGGAATGGGTAGGAGAGGAGGTTGAGTATACTGGATCTGGTGGATGGGGGTGACTTGCGGAGCAGGAGTAGCAGGAGTTTGAAGAAATGAATTTTGAGGTGGGAAAAATTGATTACCTCGATTGAAGCGGTTGTTGCGGTAATTCTTACCTCTCGGAACTGAAGGTGGAAGCTCTTGCCTAGTTTTCGAGGAAGATGGAGCAGGATAGAATCCCGCAGAGCCTTTCTGAGTGGCTCTGTTGGTCAGATTGCTCACATAGGTGGGGTTGTTGATCTCCCCTTCTATATAGCGATTGGCAATGCTGATCAGCTCCTGATAGGAGCCAGGCTCTTTGGTTGTGACTTTGAACTTCAGAGGACCCTCCTGTAGGCCGCTGATCAAAGCTACCATATAGAGCTCGGGATCCATGTCTCTGACTCCCAGGATCTCTTTCTGAAAACGGTCAACGAAATGCGCTGCAGTTTCGTTGTCCCCTTGCCTGATCTTGAAGAGGGTCGCAGGACCACTCTTCCTTTTCTTTGAAGTAACGAACCTCAGGAGGAGCTCTTGCCTTAGGGCAGCAAAGCTTGGGATAGACTGGCAAGACAGCTTATAGAACCATTCCATGGCTGACCCATCGAAGGAGGTGACCATCAGCTTGCACCTCACTCCATCTGAAATGTTCCTGAGATCCACGGCAGACTCAAAGGCTTGAAGATGACACATGGGGTCGGTCTCTCCCGTATACACAGGGAGTCGAGGTTCTCTGAACCCGTGAGGAATGGGATCCCGACGAATTTCATCGGTAAAGGGGGAGGGCTCCCCTAATTCAGAAGGCCCCAGAGGAGGAAAAAAGGAAGTAGGAGGAGCTTGAGGGTAAGCAAACCCTTCTTCAAAGTTCAGGGTCTGAGCCGGAGGCCCCTGGGCTGCGGCTCGGAAGGAATTATGACGAGCGGCGAACTCCTCATGCTGAGATCGCTGAGGAGCTGCGGGCTGGAAGACGGGATGATCGCTAGGGTGACCGCTTGCCACTCGGTCAGGAGTAGCGATCTGAGAGGCTTGAGGAAGGATTTTCTGGGAGATCGCGGCTAGAACCTGGTTCATAGCCTCAATCTGCTTTGCGGACTCCTGCTGAGTCCGGACGACTTCTTGCCGATCTCGAGCGGCCTCTTGCTGAGACCGCGCGATCTCCTGCTGAACAGAAGCGGTCTCCTGCCTAGCTCGGGCGGCCTCGCAGAGAGCCTGCTCAACATGAAGCTCGAAGCGGCGCTCAAGCGCTTCTACCGGGTTGTGATCGGAAGGGGGAACGCTAGGAGATTGCAGGGGACGACCTCTACGGCGATCAACCATCTTGGAAGTCTAAAATTCACCTGACACTTCGAATCTGAAGGTCGCGTGTTCGTTCTGTTGGTGCCAAAAATGGTACCTCCAAAATTCACACTAAAGGGGACGGGAGAAAACTGCGAAGTGCAGGTTACTAAGACAGAAGATGCTGATAAAAAGAGAAGGCGATCGTAAAATGGCGATCACGAAAAAATGAGACCGCTTACACAGGTTGTAAGCTGGAGCCTCCGAATCAAGTCCCTTTTCTGGTACCCCTACCCCTCTATTTATTGACGAGGGGGCTGCCCAAACGGGCAGAATGACAAACTACGGGCTGCCCGGGATACAGGAGAGCCGGGCAGGGAGAAGAGGTGCAAATAACAAAGATAAGGAAAAACGATCAGACCGCTTAAACTGACGGTCTCCACTATCCTGACCGCTTGGTACTTAGAAAATCCTGGTTGAGAAGGTAGCTGGCGGTCTGGGCGATCACACAAACTGAGACCGCTGCAACTGAAGAAATTGGCCAGTAAGAGGAGGTCGCGGGCTTTCTGGGCAAACATTTTTATTACTTGAATTTATTGATCTTTGGTTTTGCATGATAATATATACGTTCAAGATATATGTTCTAATGATTAATTCATAAACTATGTGTTTGATGGAATTTTAGTGTTCTATTATGATTTCAAATCACATAGATGTTATAAAATTTGAATAACATCATAAATGTTGTACCTAACATAGATATATAAACATAAACCAAAAAGTGATGCTAGGATGATGAGTTTGGATGCAATGTTATACATAGGATTAATCATGAAATTTGTAAAAAATATTTTTCTTTATTATAAGGGCTATCATCAACAAGATCAACACATTTCGCATTTTAATTTTTAGCCTAAGCCCTTTAATAAACCATTTAAATCCATTCTCTAAAATAATATCATTAGTCTTGATAATAATTTCAGTATACAATTTATAATGATAGTTCAAGACATTTTAAAGGTAATGGATTTAGAAAGGTAAAAATAAAAAGGATAAGTAGATCACTTAAAAGAAATGATATGACTTTTATTTAATTTTATTCAATTTGATTCATTTATGAATTATGGTTTTAATTTATGAAAGTCATATCACAAAATATATAAAGTGATCATATCATGATGTTTTAAAAGAAAATAAACAAAAAGAAGTTTAAGCAAATCATGAAGTAGAATAATGATATTTCATTTTTAGTTGGTTTCTACTTAACGCAAATGATGAGATACTAATGAATGAGAGATTTAGGTATCCAAAGAGGACCGACAGTGACGGTTCCTTTGGGTACCCAAATACATCGTGTTTTCTTTTGGGGAGATGGAAGTGAATGAGCCCTTTTGAGTGGAGTTAGTGTTTCATTCTTAACTTTGGGCCTCCATTCAAATTTTGATTTAATATTATGCATCAAATTTCCATATTCATTAAACTTAGGTTTAAAATAATAATCACTTTTGAAATTATATTTCATAGGAAATTTGTGCACATTAGAATTTAATTTGGGAGATACATAATGTGGGTTAGAATTCATTATGTTTGTGTGATTAAACATTCTACTAGGTGCATGTTTAATATGTTTTAACATACTAGTAGAAGTAATGCACATGTTTGATGATAAACTAGAAATAAGATATTTAAAATTATTTAATCCTTTTTGAAAGAGTGATTTTAAAGATTCTAGTTTATGAGAGAGAATATTATTTTCGTAAATCAATTTTTCGTTATGTTCTTTTGAAATTAAAAGTTCTTTTTCTAAATCCTTGAATTTTTCTTTAATATTATTGTAGTCAAAATAAGGTGTATAGTTTTCAAATGAAGAGCATGATTGAGATTCAAACACATCCTTTTTGGATTCTTCATTCACATTTGCTTTCAAAGTTTTATTTTCTAAACGTAATCTCTTATTAGCTATTTTTAATTTCTTCATTCTACGTTTAGCAATTTTTTGTATATGGAAAAAAGAATTTGACTTTCTTACAGCGCAATCAGAAGAGGCAAGTTGTGAACATGAAGTTTCTTTATCGTCTTCTAGGCCTCCTTCCATTATAGATGAATTTTCATCCTCTTTTTCTCTCGCAGTATTACCCTCTTCATCTAAGTTAATTTCCATGATTTCCATGGTTTTGCTTTGAGAGGGATCTTCTTGAATTATGGTGGATGCTTGTATGTCCTTCTCCTCTTGTGTTTGTTCCATACCTACGTGAGGAAGATCATACATTTCTTCAAGAAATTTCCATACTTTGTATGCACAAGAAAAATAATATATTAATTTGAAAACTTCATTTGATAGAGCATAAAATAAATAATGTTTGGCTTTTGCATTTAGATGACGTTCTTTTTATTTGTTTCATCCGCTGGTCTTATTATTGCCATATTCCATGCTTCGATATCTAAAGTTTTAATAAATTTTTCCATTAAAATTTTCCAACCATTATAATTTCTTCCTTCAAATAAAGGTGGTGCTAGTGAATTTTCTTCTTCATAAAAATTTTCCCTACTAATAGAAGCGAGATCATGAGATTCCATTATTCCCGGTTGTTAAGCCGATTTGGAATAACCTCCCTCTGATACCACTTGTTGGATCGGTAGGCGCCCTTAGAGGGGGGGGGGGTGAATAAGGGTTTTAAAAATTTATATTATATTTATAAAACTTTGAAATATTGCAAGATTAAAACAATAAGAAATCAAGTGAAGTAAAAGTAAAGACATGATTTTATTAACTTGAGGAGCATGATTACAAAACTTGATCTCTATGATGCTAGAAATCGGAGGCGAATAATAAAAACACTTTTTCGTTTTCTATACCGACTCGTATCCCCACGAACCAGTTGGCTTTAGCCGATCTCTACCCAAGATACGGCCTCAAGCCGCTCTAACCAATCTATCCCCAGAAAGGCCTTGAGCACCCCTAGACCTAGTCGCCAACACGAGGCGAATTTCAGCCCTAAGTCCTACCCAGACCTAGTCGCCAGCACGAGGAGAATTCACTAACGATTACAAGAAAAGATATGAAAATAAAAAATAGCAATAATAAAAACTCCCTCTAAGAACTTCTGAAGTTGGAGACGTTGGACCGCTGTAGTATAAGCATTGTTGAATCAGTCGCCGGTCGGATGAAGCGTGAAGAAGTCCTTCTTCAGAAATTCTCTCTAAGATTTTGGTGGGAGTATCTCTCTGAACCTTCCTCTATATGCTGTGGCACGAAGCTCTGGAATTTGGGATCTCAAGAGGATGAAGAAGACGGAGCCAAGGGGTCCATTTTATAGCCTTGACGCTAGCGCTAGCATTATCGCTACCTTCGGCGCTATCCCTGATTAGGTATTATTCTGCGCGGGAGAATCCCCGATCCGTGGCAAAAAATCTTCGATTCCTCTTGTGCTCCGCGATAGCGCCTGCGCTAGCGCTACCGCCAGGCGCTATCTCCTTCTATATATGCATCTTCCCGCCCGCGAAGAAAGAACGCACTTTCGTGCAATCAGGCGCTAGCGCTAGCGCCGGTGCTAGCGGGCATGTTGGAATTTTGGCTTCAAATTTTGGCGCAGACTTCTTATGTTATCCTTGAGTCATATGAACTTGTTATCCTGCACACTTAAACACACAAGATCAAATACACATAGGATTTGTTATTCTCAAACCTAGGAGATGCGGAAGACCATGTTCCAACAAAGGGTCGGCGCCCTTAGAGGGGGGGGGGGGGGGGGGGGGTGGGTGAATAAGGGTTTTCAAAAACTTTAGATTTATTTAGAAAAACTTTGGAATATTACAATATTAAAACAAGAAGTCAAGTAAAACAAAAAGAGAGACAAGCTTTATTGATATTAAATAAGTTTTACAATACTTGATCTCAATGACGCTAGAGATCGGGGGCGAATAATAAAAGCTCTTTTCGTTTTCTATCCCGACTCGCTTCCCCATGAACCGATGACCCTAGCCTTCTACTTCCCGGATTCGGCCTCAAGCCGCTCTAACCAATCCTTCCCCGGATGTGTCCTCGAGCACCCCCTAGACCTAGCCTAGATCTAGTCGCCAACACGAGGCGAATTTCAGTCCTAAGTCCTACCCCAGACCTAGTCGCCAACACGAGGCGATTTCACTACCGTTTACAAAGAAAGATAAATCAAATAATAAAAACTTCCCTTAAGATGAACTTCTGAAGATGGAGGCGAAGATCCGCTGTAGAATCAGCGTTTGTTGAAGCTGACTTCGTCTGGATTCGGCGTGATGGAATTCTCCTTCAGAAATTGGCAGAGCTTCGCTGCAACCTGAAATTCGGCCAAGACAAGCCTCTGGAATTCTAGCACTCTCTCTCTGAGGTGTATGCAATATGGTGTGTCAAAAACAAGAGGAGAGGGGGTCCTTTTATAGCCAAAGTGCTACCGCCGGCGCTAGCGCTACCGCCGACGCTAGCCCGAATTAAGTAATGTTTTGCGCGGCAAAATCTTCAATCCGTGGCAACATTTTGCTCTATGCCTCTTGTGCACCACGCTACCTCCAGCGCTAGTAGCTACCGCCGACGCTATCCTTGATTAAGTAACATTTCGCGCGGCAGCATCTTCAATCCGTGGCAACAATTTGCCCTTGCCAACTGTGCTCCTCCCTATCGCCTGCGCTATCGGATATCGCCTGGCGCTATCTCCTTCTATAATTTCTCCCGGCAATTGCGCTTCGAGCCAATATTTCGTCGAACAAGATTTCATCGAACGCCGCTAAGATTTTGTCGAGCGAAGTTTCGTCGAACGCCATGATGAGAATTTCATCGAGCACCGCTAACAGTTCGTCGAACGGCAGCTCGCGCCTGCGCTAGTACTACCGCCAGCGCTAGTATATGTTTTGGATTTATTGGCTCAACTTTGGGGGCAACCATCTTATGTAATCCTTGAGTCATGTGAACTTTGTTATCTGCACACTTAAACACACAGGATCAAATACACATAGGATTTGTTATTCTCAAACCTAGGAGACGCGGAAGACCATGTTCCAACAAACTCCCCCTTTTGATAATAACAAATCCATTAATGATAAATCAGAGCATTAATATATAAGCATGAAGAAACAATACTTGTGTGTGTGTGAGAGTGATGACTTAGGATAATTATTGATTTTAGCATTTAGAATTGCTCCCCCTAAATACATGCTCCCCCTAAGTGAATGCTCCCCTAATATGTAAGCTATCATCTGAATTTGTCATGTTGGGTTTATGATGGCGGGTTATATTTATCATGTTAGTTCTCCCCCTTTGTTATTAGCAAAAGTGGGTAGGGAAACAAAGCACCAAAAAATATGTAAATAAAAGAAAGGCATGATCGAGCATTTTAAGTAAATGATAAGGAGTTTTAGAATTGTTTTTCATTTAAATAGATCAGAGTTATAAGCATTACAAAATTTTCAGAGTTTTTAGCATAAAAGATTTTTATGTTTGAAGTAACCAATAACAAGTGTTCCAAGTAAATCTATCACTTAATGAAAGATAGGAACTTTTAAGAATAAGTGATGATGCAAAGAATACAAGATATTAAGTAAGCATGAAAGCGCAAGGTAAAACACTTATATGGTTAAGATGCGGAAGACTTATAGCAATACAAAAAACATCAAATAGTAATGATAATCCAAAAAAGATATGAGTTAAAGTTCACAAAAGATGATGTTTTTGTAAATCATTTTTTAATTAGATCTTTAAATTTGATAATAACCAAGCATGAAATAATGTTTATCAAAAAGAGCTTACCACAATGTAACTTTAATTCATAATTTCAAAAAAAAACATACAAAACATTTTAGGACACATGCTAGATTATCTAGTGCATTTCATAAAGAAAGAGTAATATAGAATTAGCATTAGGATCCAATACTCATGAGAAGAAGTGTTATGGAAGATAATGATGTGCACAAAAGTCTATTTTTGAGAAATGTAAACACATGTTTTAAACAAAAAATACAAGAAATATGTAGAGTACGAGCACAATAAAACACAAATAAGATTACTTCCACACACTTTAATGCACAATAAAAAGTACAACCACCAAGGTGCTCTGCACACACAATGCTTATCAAGACTTATCAGGGTGCAAAGTAGTGCTTGGGGGATCATATATTTAAATTTAATATTGAAACTAGTGATCCGGTGTACTTAAGAGTAAGTGGTTTTTCTTATTTTTGAAAGAAGGATTTGATTTGCACAAGACACTTTACTATTCTTTCCAAGGTGCTCAACCTCACAATGCTTATTAAGACTTATCAGGAGGTTCAAGTAGTGCTTGGTGGAGTTATCTTTGTCATTTATTTTATAATTTTGTTTTGTACAAAGTTCTCCGAATACACTTGTTTTGCAAATCAATAGATTTTATGAAAAACATAACCACTTTTCTTAATTTTTAAGAGTGCAAAATAAGGAGTGTAGGTAAGATACTTGTGCAATTTTAATCCATTGTACTAATACAAAACATACACAAGCATTCTTAGATTAAATACATACGTAGACAATGCCAAAAAAAGGTGAGTGAATAAATATCATTATCAAACATAAAACATTTCTCATACTTAGAGGCATGCTAAGCTTGATCCTACACAACTTTTAAACTATAATTGATGCACATTTGAATAGATATATCAGAGCATGAAGAAAGACAATGTCCAAAGTAGTTTGAAAAGATAAATTGCAACATTGTAGAATTTCTAAATAATATATTAAATCATGCTTGATTTTTCACAAAAATCATACAGTTTTTTTTTATAGTTTTAAAGTTTTATATTTTTGTATTTGATTTTAGCAAATAAAAGCATATTTTTGTAATTTTTGCTTTTGTAATTTTTATATTTGATTTTTGCATAAAGATGAACTTTAAACAAAGGAAACAACACAAGCGAAAAAGAAAAACATATTTTTTGTAATTTGGTTTTTGTAGTTTTGTATTTGATTTTTCAAAAAATAAAAAACGCAGAAGTGCAAAAGTAAGTAGAAAATATAGATTAATATATTTTTAGAAATTTTTCAAAATTTTAAATCACAGAAAAATGAACATGGTCGCTAGCGCGGGAGACAGTGAACGATTTTTTAGGATTTTGGAAATTTTGATTGGTGGTATTGATTAAGTGTCCCACTAGTAGTTCCATGCTAAAGTTACAGATTTTTAGGAGATGTTTTTTATGGTTAAACACAAAAAAGATTGCATTTTTGAATTTGTGTTAATTTGAATGATCTAAGACACCTAACACAAGTTAAAATAAACGAAATCTTGCATCACCAACTAGTACATATAGTAGAGAATAAATTTAGGTATTTAATAGAATTTTGTTATATTAAAAACTCAAAAGGGTCCGATACCGCCGGCGCTAGCGCTGGCACTATCGAGGCTTTTGTTAAATGCGAGTTCTTCTTTCAGATCCGCCATTTCCTTGCTTTTCCTCCCGAGAAACCTAGAAGAGGACGCGTTCCTCCGCCCAAAACTGAGGTAAATCTTCATCTTTTCTCATGATTTTTGTTTTAAAGCTTGATTGAGATGTTAGAGATGAAGATATTTGCAGTTTTTAGGTAGATTTAGGAACTAGATCTACACCGTTTAGATTTTCTCCAAGGTTTGTGGTTTTGATGAGGTTTTTGGTTTTGAATATGAGAACATTAATTTTTAGATCTAACTTGATTTTGATTTTGAGAGTATCTTGTGAAATATTTTTTTTTGGATCTAACTTGCTTAGTTTAAATGACAATATTATATTGATTTTTAACTTGATTTTTGATGTTAATTTCTTAGATCTACCAAGATGGAGAATATCTTAATTTTAAGGAGATATAAAATTTTTGTTTTTAGATGAAAATTTTGTTATTCTTGTTTTAATTAATTTTTTGTAGCAGATGGATCCTGGATCTAAGGGTAAGAAAACATCAGAGCTGGCCGTGGAAGCAGCTGTAGTAGGTGTTCCATATGTCGTGGAGTTTGACTTGCCACGCCACCATCATATCATGCAGTTATTTGCTACTTCCGAGGTGTCGAATTTATTTAGTTCTGATGGATTTTCTTCGGAGTTAGTGCGGGATTTTTATACACACTTGGAAGACCCATCACAGACCAGGCTGGATGGAGGAGTGCAGTCACAGGTGCAAGGACAAGTGGTGACCATTACCCATGAACTACTAAGGCTCGTGTTTGGATTGTCCCAGCATTCTAATCGGTTGGAGATTGTGGAGAGGTTCAGGGTGGACAGAGATTGGACTCAGGTGAACATGGTACTACATAATAAGGAATGCAGAAGTCTGATCTCGTCTGTGTCGACACTCACCGTGGATGCCCTAGTTGTTCATGATGTATTACGCCACACAATTATGCTGAAGTTGGGTGACACAGCAAAGGTCATAGCCCAGCTCAGTTATGTCACTTATTTTATTTTGGAGGAGGAGAAGTTCGACGTGGCTGACTTATTACTTTCTCTGATTCGCTATTCTTACAAGTTGCGGCAACCTTCCCGTCATAGATACAACAACTTGCCCCTGGGTGGCATCATACATCAGGTGATTCAGATGATGTATCCTTCTATTGAAATGGGTTTCTACTTGATAGATTGTTACCCTCCTATCTATAGTACTTCTCACTTGCGAGCATCATTCATCCCGGATGATCCCTCAAAATCTATTCGACCACCACTTCGGCGAGGGGAGTCATCTCGAGGGGCTCGAGATGCTCCATATGGGTCTTTTCGAGAAGAGATGGGTGAGCGGATGACATGGGTGGAGGAGGATGTTACCGTGATAAAGAAGGATGTCTCTAGGATAAAGAAAATGATGAAGTTTATGATGAAGGCTTTAAATTTGAAACCATCTACACCAGAGCGGAGGGAGTGGGAGAGCCCAGTTTCAGATCCGCCCCACCACTCGATCCGGAGGACTTGCAGGAGATGCTCACCAAGTCCTAGTGTGGAGGACATAGATGAAGAGGAGTAGTGTGAGAGGAACTCAGTTATGTAACAATTCAGGAATTTTAACCTATGTCTTGGATGTTGTTGTTCTTTGAATTTTGTTTGATTTTGTTATCTTTTGGATTTTTGACTAGAATGTTTCATTTAGAATTTGATGTTATGAAGTGGTGATATTTAGGTAATTTTTTATGTGGTGTACTTTTGAAATCCTATGGTTAAATATTTTACCACCACATAGGAAATTTTTGAATTTAATTGTTGATAAATATATATGTATAATGAATATATGAATAATAAGTAGGTCATCTTAACAAGATTTTGAGTTTTGATTAATGTTATAGGCTCTTTAAATTTTTTGATCATGTTTCCTATACAAGATGACCATAACATGATAATTTCAAAGAAATAAGAAAACAAAAAAATTGAAAGACATTAAAGCACATCATGAAGTAGAAAAATTGTATATTTCCCTTTTGAAAATATTCCACTTCATGTATTTGGTGGTACCTAATGAAAGAGAGATTTAGGTATCCAAAGAGGACCGGGTGTGATGGTTACTTTGGGTACCCAAATACAACGTATTTGCTTTTGGGGAGATGGAAATGAATGGGCCCCTTTTTGTGGTGTTTGTGTTTCATCTTTGGTTTTGGGCCTCCATTCAAACTGTGGATTAATATTATTATTATGAGTCAAATTTCTATTGTGATAATCTTTATCTTTAGGATTATAATTGTAGTGATTATAGAAAGCATTTTTCATAGGAAATTTGTGAAGTTTTATGTTGGGAGAAGTTTGATGATAATAATAATTGTACTTTGGAATTTCATTTTTAATTTGTTGATGTCTTTTATTTCCATTGCTTGATTTATTAATATTTTGAGAATTTATATTTAACTTGCTTTTAGATATATCTTGGTATTGTGAATGAGTGTTTTTCTTTATGATTTCCTTGAGCAAGTTGATTTTAGCATTTAATTCATCATTCTTAGTTTGTAAATTGTGTCTGGCTTTATTGTAAGCGATTGTGCTATTTTTAAGAGTGGTAGCAATTGATTCAATATGTTTTTCATATTCATCCCTATATTCATCAAACGTTTCATCCATCTCTTTAATTTTAATCTCGTAGTTTTTTACATTTAGCACAATCATTCTTTGACGATGAATTTTCTAAACATAATTTTTCATTATGTTCTTTCACACAAATAATTTCTTTTTCAAGTTCTTTGACTTTTTCTTTAATATTATTACAATTAAAACAAGATTTTGTATTTTCAAGTAAAAAACAAGATGATGAAGACACATCACAATTTTAGCCTCTTATTTTCTAAACGTAAATTTTTATTAGCAATTTTCAATTTTTTGATCTTTCGTTTAGCTATTTTTAATATGTTGAAACTAGAGATAGAGGTTATTACACAAGATGAAGATTTAGTCTTTCTTACAGCGCTTTTGGAGGAGGCAAAATATGAGCATGAAGTTCCTTCGTCATCTTTTAGTCCTTCCTCGGTCACAGATGAGTTTTCATCTTCTTTTGATGTATTGTTTTCTTTCTCTATTTCAATATTCTTCATGGCTTTGCTCCGAGAGAGATCTTCTTGAATGATAATGGATGCTTGTACGTTCTTTTCCTCCTGTGTTTGTTCCACACCTGCGAGAGGAAGATCATACATTTCTTCAAGAAAGTTCCATATTTTGTATGCACTAGAAAAGCAATATATGAATTTGAAAATTTCATTTGATACTGCACAAAATAGATAGTGTTTGGCTTTGGCATTTAGCTGACGTTCTTTTTTATTTGATTCATCCGCAGGTCTTATAATTGCTAAGTTCCATACTTCATTGTCTAAAGTTTTAATAAAATTTTCAATTAAGATTTTCCATCCTTTATAATTTGTTCCTTCAAACAAGGGTGGTTTATGTGATATTTCATCTTCACAGAAATTTGCCCCACTAGTTGAAGCGAGATCATGAGACGCCATTATTCCCGGTTGTTAAGCCGATTGGAATAACCTCGCTTTGATACCACTTGTTGGATCGGTCGGCGCCCTTAGAGGGGGGGGGGGGGTGAATAAGGGTTTTCAAAAACTTTAGATTTATTTAGAAAAACTTTGGAATATTGCAATATTAAAACAAGAAGTCAAGTAAAACAAAAAGAGAGACAAGCTTTATTGATATTAAATAAGTTTTACAAAACTTGATCTCAATGACGCTAGAGATCGGGGGCGAATAATAAAAGCTCTTTTCGTTTTCTATCCCAACTCGCTTCCCCACGAACCGGTGGCCCTAGCCTTCTCCTTCCCGGATTCGGCCTCAAGCCGCTCTAGCCAATCCTTCCCCGGATGTGGCCTCGAGCACCCCCTAGACCTAGACTAGATCTAGTCGCCAACACGAGACGAATTTCAGCCCTAAGTCCTACCCCAGACCTAGTCGCCAACACGAGGCGATTTCACTACCGTTTACAAAGAAAGATAAATCAAATAATAAAAACTTCCCTTAAGATGAACTTCTGAAGATGGAGGCGAAGATCCGCTGTAGAATCAGCGTTTGTTGAAGCGGACTTCGTCTGGATTCGGCGTGATGGAATTCTCCTTCAGAAATTGGCAGAGCTTCGCTGCAACCTCAAATTCGGCCAAGACAAGCCTCTGGAATTCTAGCACCCTCTCTTTGAGGTGTATGCAATATGGTGTGTCGAAAACAAGAGGAGAGGGGGTCCTTTTATAGCCAAAGCGCTACCGCCGGCGCTAGCGCTACCGCCGGCGCTACCCCGGATTAAGTAATGTTTTGCGCGGCAGAATCTTCAATCCGCGGCAACAATTTTCTCTATGCCTCTTGTGCGCCACGCTACCGCCAGCGCTAGTAGCTACCGCCGGCGCTATCCCTGATTAAGTAACATTTCGCACGGCAGGATCTTCAATCCGTGGCAACAATTTGCCCTTGCCAACTGTGCTCCTCGCTATCGCCTGCGCTATCAGATATCGCCTGGCGCTATCTCCTTCTATAAGTTCTCCCGACAATTGCGCTTCGAGCCAATATTTCGTCGAACAAGATTTCGTCGAACGCCGCTAAGATTTCATCGAGCGAAGTTTCGTCGAACGCCATGATGAGAATTTCGTCGAGCGCCGCTAACAGTTCGTCGAACGGCAGCTAGCGCCTGCACTAGTACTACCGCCAGTGCTAGTAGATGTTTTGGATTTGTTGGCTCAACTTTGGGGGCAACCATCTTATGTAATCCTTGAGTCATGTGAACTTTGTTATCCTGCACACTTAAACACACAGGATCAAATACACATAGGATTTGTTATTCTCAAACCTAGGAGATGCGGAAGACCATGTTCCAACATGAAGTAGAAGAAGAAGTGAGTTCTGAGCAGATTAGATTAGCACAAGTCTGGTGTGGAATTGAAACATCACATGAAATCTCTGGAAATATTCTTAGGAAAGGAATGAATTCAAAAGGAAAACTGCTAACAGATGTGATCGGAAAGGGTCTGTTATGCAAGACTGGATCTCATGATAAAATTTCCAGGAAAATATTTATTCTCCTGACCAGGATTATTCATACATTGAGAACAGATTGGGGGAGGGTGGTGTTTGACAGAGTAATCGAGTGTATCCAAGCACCCAACATGGGTAGGATATTATCTCTCTATTTAGTAAAAATCATTCCAGATTCTTTAAATAACAAACTTGGATCCAAGATAAATCATATGAAGAAAATGGACATCAGAATGATAGAGAGATGGGAAAGAGTTTTATCAAATCATCCACCAGCAGAACTTTCTCCCAAGCAGAAGGAAGCTAAGAAGCAAAAGAAGAAGAAGGTCTCTTCAAGTTCATCAAGATCATCCTCTTCCAAAAGAAAATCAAGATCCTCTCCAATTCATGATCCTAATCTCACATCATCTGAAGAAGAAGAAGGGAACAAACCTAGGGACAGTACTCCTGACACACCAACAGGTACAGATCCATTACTGGAAGGGGTTGACAAGTTCAATAAAGAAAAAGATGAGAATGAGAAAGAAGAAGAAGAGAGAGGAAGTCACCCTGGATCCCCTGCTAGAGTTGAAGGAAATTTTCAGAATGAGAGGGAGGCTCAAGATGAGATCCCTGCTCAGGATAATTCTGAAATTAGCAAAGCAGCAGTTGAGGTGGAGGCTCAGGATGAGATCCCTATTCCAGACAATAATGACCTGAACAATGCAGAAATTGAGGGGGAGCCTCAAGATGAAATTCCAGCTCAAGAAAATCTTGATCAAGACAATGCACCATTTGAGGGGGAGTCTCAGCCTGAGGTCCTTGCTCAAGTGAATCCTGCGGTTGATGCTATGAATGTGGAAGGAGATCCTGAAGCCACAAGGAAAGAGGATGAGAAGGTGATCAAGATAGAATCTTCTAGCTTACATATGAGCCAGAGAGATGACTCTTTCATCAGAGAAGAAAGCAGTAGAGGTGATGGAATGGAAATAGAAATCAATATGGATCTAAGTCCTATATTACCTCAGTTGGAGGTGTTGCTTAATAATCAAAGAAGATTATTGGAACAGTATATTGAAGAAAATAACACAAAAATGAAAAATGAAGTAGATTTCCAGATGAAATTGGTTAGATTTGAAGTTAATCATCAGATGACTGCTCCGAGAAAGGAAATGGTAAAAATTTTCAAAAGAGCTGGTGCTTCAGTAGATTACACAACTGAACAACTTGATTCAATCAAAGAAACATCAAAGGATATTAAAGAGACAAAAGCAGGTATCACAAAGACAGTAGATGATGTTCAAGCAAATCAAGGAATTCTAAGTAACAATATGCAAGTGTTGTACAAAGAACAAGTTGCACAAGCTCTTACAGGTACAACTAAGATAGAAGCTAGACTGCAACAGCAGGATATTGCTATTATAGCTAAAATTGATGAGAGCTCTTCAATTCTAAAAGATCAAGTAAAGTTGAAAACAGATACCATAGATGACCATCTCCTTAAGGTCAAGAAAACCATTGAAAGTGGAATACATCATCTGGAGGGCCAAGTCAGGTTTCAGAAGAATGTTATAAGAGATCATTTAGATGAAGAAGTCCTAAAGGGGGAGAGGTCCATGATTCAAGCCAGCTCTGAGCATGTTGTGTGGACCTCTAATTCTATAAGAGAAACTTTTGGCTATCCTCCCATAGATTATGAAAATGATCAAGTTTCTGAGACCAAGCCAGCATCTCTTACACAAGTCCAAAAGCAAATTGCTAAAATGTATAGTCCTGAGGATAAAAGCAAGAGAGAGAACTTTACCAGTGAGCAAGTAGAATCTAGCAAAAGAAAGTTCAGAGAAGAAGTTCAATCAAGGGTTGATTTTGAACTTTGGTCTCCCTCTTCAAGAGAAATGATTCTGACAGCATGAGAAGCTGTGAAAGGTAATCCAGATGAAAGAGGGAAATGGTATTCTGAAGCTGAATGTTTGAAGCACGGGGATCAAGAGGAGCTGAAGATAAAATTCAAGGCTGACAAATTGGCTGGGAAGGTTCAGGCAGGTGATAAGGAGCCAATCAGATATTTTCCAAAGCCGTTTGGCTATTTCAAGAGAAGAAAAGAATTTGCTGAAGCCCTTTCCAAGAGAGCCAAAAAAGGAATAGAGATCAAGGAACCTGAACAGCATTAGGATTTTAATCTTTATTAAGAATTTTCAGAGAAATATAATTGATATAACTTTGAACAATATTGATGAGCTCCCAAAGCAAACTATTTGTCATTATCATATATATATGCCTATGATGTGATCTTTCTCTTATCATGACATGTTTTATTCTGAACTGCTTGTGTTTTTGTGGTTATATGAGAAATCATGTCTGAGATAATTTCTGTTGATAGAATGTTTTGGTAATCTAATTTTATAAGGTATTATACTCATTATATTTTGATTACCTGTATAGAAAATATTGATTATCTTTGTAAAGAGGGATATATCATTGACTGAGGTTATGACTTCTTCAAATAGGGGGAGATTGTTGGGACCAATGTCCACAATGTCTTAGATTTGGAGAAGTCAATTCCTAAGTCAAAGATATATCTCAGAATGTATTTGATATACTTAATCCTTGTGCAGAAGATCAGGTCAGGTAAAGTGCTCAAGGAATTCATCCAAGTTCACAAGCATCAAGACACCACACATCGCTCGACGCCTATGACCCAGAAGTGTCGACTCATGTCTACTGCTCAAAAAGACAAGGTCGCCGCTGAAGTTCTGAGACCAAGTTTGGAAGCATCGAGCCAAGGTATATCGCTCGACGCCGTGGAAAGAGAAGTGTCGACCAAACTTCAGTTAGCTCTACGCCAACAAGAGGAGTCTAGATATGAAGGCACAGTTAAGAAGCGTCGAGCCCCTATACATTGCTCGACTCCTACAGATAAAAAGCGTCGAATGACTGATGATTGCTCAACGCCTAAGAAGGAGGAGTCGAGAGCTTTAGTCTAAGAAGTATGTGTCGAGTATCTACAAATCGCTCGACGCCTAATGGAAAAAGCGTCGACAGAGATGCACAGTGCTCAACGCCTTTTCTATAAATGCTCTGAGCTAAGAAATTTCATCTACAGCTAGCTGAGCCTTTGTTTCTTCTGAAGCCATTAAAGACCATTGAAGACTTAGCGTCGTGCTGACGTGGAGGAGCGTAACAGATGTTGCAGATGGCGAGCTATAAATAGAAGGCATGACCTATGGGTTAAGTAGTTGATCATTCCTATTTTCGAAAGCCATTATCTTCTCCATCATTTTGAGGGAAAGTCTGAGAAAGAATCTGAAGAAGTCGTCTCCTCTTTCAGAACTGTTCTAACTTGAAGAATTCTTTCAGCAATCTGGTGCTGATACATCTTTCTGAAAAGAGAAGATTAAGAAGGAAGAATCTGTCTTTCTAAGAAGAAGAACAGTCATCACAGCCTGATAAATCAAGAAGACCAAATTGCTGCTGCTGATCTGTTGAAGATTTCTGTCTAATCATTCAGGCAGATCAAGAAGACTCAACAATTTGAAGAATCTGAGTCTAAGTATTGTTATTATCTTTATCAATCCCTGTAGGGTCTGAGTTGTCAGATCTGAGTGTAGGATCTGTCAAGGATCTGAGTTGTAAGATCAGGTGTGATCTGAGTTGTAGGATTCAGGGGTGAATCTGAGCTGTAAGCCTATAATTATAAAGGCTGAGGTAGGATCTGTGGAGATCTGAGTTGGTAGGATCTGTTGAGATCTGAGTTGGTAGGATCTGTGAGATCTGAGTTTGTAAGATCTGCTGAGATCTGAGAGAGTAAGATCAGTTAAGATCTGAGTCTGTATGATCTATTGTGATCTGAGCTGTAAGACCTGTTTGTGGTCTGAGATCTGGAGGAGATATAAACCCTATCTAGCACACTGCTAGAGGGGAGAAGGGGGAAAGTGGATTACTCAAGATAAGGGGAACCACTATAAAATTCTGTGTGTTTCTCTGTGTGTGTTCATTTTCTTGAAAGCTCTGATCATTCTTTTAGGTTATAATCAAGAACTGCAAATAGTTTTTAAAATAACCTATTCACCCCCCCTCTAGGTAATTTGCTACCCTTAAATAAAGTCTTTCAGGGTGGCTGTCGGTCCCATCAAATCACCGTGGATGCACTCCAACGGTGCTTTGCATCTAGTTTGTGATTTATCAAATGGAAGTCGATGAGACTTACCAAACTGACATCCAGCACAAACATGACCATCTCCATAAGAGGACAAGCTAGGCAAGCCCTTGACAAGGCCCCTTACAGCCATAGCCTTCAATTTGTCCATGCCAACATGCCCCAACCTTTCATGCCAGATAGCCGCACTATCGTTGGTCTTCATCTTATCAACATAGGTACTTGTCGATAATATGAACAAGTCCTTCACCCGCTTTCCAACATGGATAACATCTCCCCTTATCTCCGGTTGAGTTTTAAGAAACTTCACTTCTGTTGGGCCAAACAGAACGTGATAACCGACATCGACCGCATTGGTCACAGAGAAGAGATTCTTCTTCATACCAGGCACGTGATAAACACTCCTCAAAGTGAGTGGACCCTTATCACTGCTCAGGGAGACAACACCTTCTTGTTCGGCAGCATGAACATAATTATCAGCCGTAATGATAGCATCGTTACCTGAGTAAGGCGCCAAAGAAGAGAACTTTGATTCATCCCCGGTGAGATGATGTCCACCCTAAATCAACAATCCAATCCTCTTCGAAGTTGATGGAAGCCAAGGCCTTAACGGGCATCGCCGTCATATTAGCAGCAAAGGCTCCTCCCCATCCAGCATCATCAGACTTTGGATTCTCCTTCTCCACTACATGTCCCGACTGAAGATTAACCTGGCAATCTTTCTTAAAGTGGCCGGTCTTATTACACCTGAAGCACCTTGGTCCATCTCCCTTCTTCTTCCCATCAGACTTAGGAGCATAACCCCTATCCTGCTGACCTGAAGTAGAGGGTCCATCATAACCCGGCTTCTTCTTCTCCCACTTCTTCTTTTTCTTCCCAGAGAACAACACATCACTATCTCCCCCAGAGATAGAAGTCCCCGCCATCTGTCTTGCCAAACTTTCTTGCGAAGCAAGTAAGTTCTCCAGCTCCAATAGAGATGGTTGAATTGCCCAACCATGAACTGAAGTCACAAAGGCAAGATACTCCTTCTGCAATCCGCGGATGATATGCCTCTTCAGTTTTGCCTCCGAGATGGGCTCATCAGGGTCCAATGCAGAAATCTCTGCTGTGAGATTCTTCATCTTGAGAAAGAAGGTAGAAATAGAAAGATCGCCTTGAGAGGCCTTCGCCAACTCATTTTCAAGAAACTGTAGCCGAGCTACATTCTTCTTATTAAACAACCCGTCCAAAGACGTCCAAATTTCAGCAGCAGATTTACATCCAATGATGTGATCAAACAGCTCCGGTGAGATAGCCCTCTTGAGAGTGAACTCTGCCTTAGTATTCGTCCTCCTCCAAAGTCTCACCTCTGCCATATTATCTCCTGCTAGAAACACTTCTTGTGTGTCTTCTCCTCCAACTATCTCCCATAGATCCTCGCCAAGTAAATAACTCTCCATACATGAACTCCATTTCTTATAGTTCGTCGATGTAAGGAGTTCAATACCAAGCCCTCTTGCGAATCTGCCTTCCATGGCAATCTAGGTGGTATCTTCTTCACAAAGACGATGGCAACTCAAGTTGATCACTGCTTATCCACTCCAACAACCTACCTCTGATACCATGTTAAATTTTTTGATTTGAATCATTTAGGAGTAAGCAGGAGTTGCATCAACTGAGCTAAAGCCAAACAACCACAATGCCACACAGCAACACAAGAAACTTTATTGAAACACAAACTTCATTTACAATGAGAGGTATACATGGCGAGACATGATTCATCAGAATCACGGAGACGAGAAGAACAAAACACACCAAAACAAATCTGGCGGCTAGACAAGCTGAGACCACACAGACCGCTCGACTCCAAAAGTCGCCCGGCTTGACCTGAGATCGCGCGAACAGAAACCAGACAAGTCGCCTGCACTACAAGACCGCACCTCAGACCGCACGAACTGGAGCTTTATTGGAACAAAGAACTGAAGCTGTCGCCAGACCGCAACTCAGATCGCCTAACCCCTGAAGGTTGCCTAATCGCTGAGCTCGCTGCGAACAGCACAAGAATGAACATAAACCAGTTCGCAGACTGACCGCTGCCGAACTGTTTATTCAAGCCCCTGGGAATCACCAAGGTAGAAGACCGCAATCTGCTGATCGCAAACCTGCGAACACAACAAACAGTCAGCTCGCTTCCAAGACCGCCCGACCTCAAAGTGAGACTGCACGAATTAACCCAAGCTCAGTTCTTACAGTTCTCGTTAGGAATGACGGGCCCTGCACCTCTATTTATAGGCGGGTAGACGGATGTCGTCACCGCACAGGAGAGATACAATCACCACCCGTCAAATCTCCAGCGGTCTCATAAGGCAGACTGCGCAACCACACTACCTGGACGATCATCCGACCAAGACGCAGATCAGCAGACAAGTCGCACACAGGTCGCGCGAACACGAGACCGCGCACAAGCCGCGCGGTCACAAAGGTACTCCTTCCTTAGATCACCAGGAGAAAACCAGGAACCATCTGGCCGACTTAGAACAAGTCGCCAGATCGCCAAGCACAAACCGCCCTGACAGGCGGTCACACATAGGAATAGACCGCCCGGTCTTCCAACAAAGAAGACAGGCCAACCAGCACACCAACTCAGGAACAGACCGCAATTACAAGGAACAAACCGGTAGAACCAGCAGTCCGCCAGAACAGACCGGCAGAGCCAGACTGGCAGAATACAAGAACAGACCGCGCGGTCTCGGCGGTCTCCCAAAATCAGACCGCCTAGTCTCCTCCACTTCACTTCAAAATTTCAACAGTGCAGGGCCGGGTCATCATTGTCGGAGTAGTGGGACATCTCCAGCCCCCCGAACCCCTCTGGAACCGGGGCCGAGAGGATCAATTCACACAGAGGGCTTCCCTCGCTCGCCCCCTTTGGGGCTGGGCGAGTAGGGGCCTGGCTCCTCCCTACTCGCCCCCTTGGGGCTGGGCAAGTGGGGGTCTGGGACCTCCCTACTCGCCCCTTGGGTCTGGGCGAGTGGGTCCTGGCGCCTCCCCACTCGCCCCCTTGGGGCCGGGCGAGTGGGGGCCTGGCGCCTCCCCACTCTCCCCCTTGGGGCTGGGCGAGTGGGGCCCTGACGCCTCCCCACTCGCCCCCTTGGGGCTGGGCGAGTGGGGCCCTGGCGCCTCCCCACTCGTCCCCTTGGTGCTGGGCGAGTGGGGCCCTGGCACCTCCCCACTCGCCACCTTAGGGCTGGGCGAGTGCGGGCCTGACGCCTCCCCACTCACCCCCTTGGGGCTGGGCGAGTGGGGGCCTGGCGCCTCCCCACTCGCCCCCTTGGGGTTGGGCGAGTGGGGGCCTAGCGCCTCCCCACTCGCCCCCTTCTAGGGGTCCGGGCGAGTGGGGGCCTTATGCCTCCACACTCCCCGCCACTGGTACCTCCTTCCTAGATTGCTGGCCAAGAGTGACCTCGCCCACCTGCTGAGGTGGGACCTCCGGACCACCTCCTCTCCTGCCTTCGCCTATCATGGCGAAGGCTACCTGCAATGTCTGCAGGACCTCCTGCTTGAAATTCTCAAACATCTCCAGCGTCACTCCAGCCACCGGGGGCTGCGAGTGGCCTGGGTCAGATCCTCCACCTCCAGCCATGGAGCTCATCTTGAGAGTTTCTTGAGTTGGTCACTCTCCACGCTCACCGCACCATAAATGTTGAAACCAAGACTTGAGAGCAAGACTTAGTCTCTGTGGAGTTCAGGCCCTCAACAAGTTGAGGGGTGACCAACACTTACTCTTCCCAAGGGAGAGCTCTAGGCTAAGGGGCTAAGGAACTAGGAACAAGGCCAAGTGCTTAGCGAGGAGGTCCCACCACACACCCGGAAGATCTTAGAGCGCTTCCCCTCCCAAGCCAATGCTAAGCTTGGGCACCATTGGAGGCTCTCTCCACCCAACAAAGGAACTAAGGGAGAGAGAAGGCCAAAAGAGAAGTCCCTCCAAATGGTGCACCCTTGGACCTATTTATAGGATTTTAAACTTGGTCTGCCAATAGCCAGATTCTGGCCAACGAGATTAGGAAAATGCCCACAGGATTGGCCCGCTGATAGCCAAATCCCGCTATTTGAACAGGCTAAACGGAGGCCCTGGGAACCCCGACAAGCCAGAACCCTCGACGAGCCAGAACCCTCGACGAGCCAGAACCCTCGACGAGCCAGACCCTCGAGGAGCCAGACCCTCGACGAGCCAGAACCCTCGACGAGCCAAAACCCTCGACGAGCTAGAACCCTCGACGAGCCAAAACCCTCGATGAGCCAGAACCCTCGACAAGCAAGAACCCTCGATGAGCCAGAACCTCGACGAGCCAGAACCTCGACGAGCCAGAACCCTCGACGAGCCAGAACCCTTGACGAGCCAGAACCCTCGACGAGCCAGAACCCTCGACGAACCAGAACCCTCGATGAGCCAGAACCCTCGACGAGCCAGAACCCTCGACGAGCCTGAACCCTCGACGAGCAATAACCCTCGACGAGCGAGAACCCTCCACGAGCCAGAACCTCGACGAGCCAGAACCTCGACGAGCCAGAACCTCGACGAGCCAGAACCTCGATGAGCCAGAACCTCAATGAGCCAGAACCCTCGATGATCAAGAACCCTCGACGAGCCTGAACCTCGACGAGTCAGAACCTCGATGAGCCAGAACCCTCGACGAGCCAGAAACCTCGACGAGCCAGAAACCTCGACGAGCCAGAACCCTCGATGAGCCAGAACCTTGACGAGCCAGAACCTTGACGAGCCAGAACCTCGATGAGCCAGAACTCTCGATGAGCCAGAAACCCTCGATGAGCCAGAACCCTCGATGGGCCAGAACCCTCGACGAGCCAGAACCCTCGACGAGCCAGAACCCTCGACAAGCCAGAACCTCGAAGAGCCAGAACCCTCGAAGAGCCAGAACCCTCGACGATCCAGAACCTCGAGGAGCCAGAACCTCGACGAGCCAGAACCCTCGATGAGCCAGAACCCTCGACGGGCCAGAAACCCTCGATGAGCCAGAAACCCTCGACGAGCCAGAACCTCGACGAGCCAGAACCTCGATGAGCCAGAACCCTCGATGAGCCAGAACCCTCGAGGAGCCAGAACCTCGATGAGCCAGAACCTCGATGAGCCAGAACCCTCGACGAGCCAGAACACTCGACGAGCCTGAACCTCGATGATCCAGAACCTCGACGAGACAGAACCCTCGACGAGACAGAACCCTCGACGAGCCAGAACCCTCGACGAGCCAGAAACCTCGACGAGCCAGAACCCTCGACGAGCCAGAACCCTCGACGAGCCAGAACCTCGATGAGCCAGAACCTCGATGAGCCAGAACCTCGATGAGCCAGAACCCTCGACGAGCCAGAACCCTCGACGAGCCAGAAACCCTCGATGAGCCAGAACCTCCACGAGCAAGAACCCTCGACGAGCTAGAACCCTCGACGAGCCAAAACCCTCGACGAGCTAGAACCCTCGACGAGCCAGAACC
The DNA here is from genome assembly GCA_033032865.1 of Dactylorhiza incarnata. Taxonomy (NCBI): domain Eukaryota; kingdom Viridiplantae; phylum Streptophyta; class Magnoliopsida; order Asparagales; family Orchidaceae; genus Dactylorhiza; species Dactylorhiza incarnata. The sequence goes on from JAWHQI010000005.1 coordinate 755,173, forward strand.
CTCGACGAGCCAGAACCTCGACGAGCCAGAACCCTTGACGAGCCAGAACCCTCGACGAGCCAAAATCCTCGACGAGCCAAAACCTTGACGAACCAGAACCCTCGACGAGCCAGAACCCTCGACGAGCCAGAACCTCGACGAGCCAGAACCTCGATGAGCCAGAACCTCGACGAGCCAAAACCCTCGACGAGCCTGAACCCTCGACGAGCCAGAACCTCGACGAGCCAGAACCTCAATGAGCTAGAACCCTCAATGAGCCAGAACCCTCGACGAGCCAGAACCCTCGACGAGCCAGAACCCTCGACGAGCCAGAACCTCGACGAGCCAGAACCTCAATGAGCTAAAACCCCCGACGAGCCAGAACCCCTTGACGAGCCAAAAACCCGCGACGAGCAAGAAACTCGACAAGCCAGAACCTCGATGAGACAGAATCCTCGACGAGCCAGAACCCTCGACGAGCCAGAACCCTCGAAACCCTGAACCTTGGTCTGGGCGAGCGGGAGGCTGGCTGCCTACCTGGCTCGCCACCCCTCCTTGGAATATCCTATGGCTGCGCTTCTCGGACTTGAGCTTCTCCGAATGCCCACCCTCCCCTCTTGCCTGGGGCAGTGTCTTTCGAAAATATTGGGCCTAAAGACATCTTGAGCCTCGGGGACGCACTTGGCAAATACAGGGTTGTACATGAAGAATTCTTATAGAAGAATTATATTCTCTTATTTCTTCTCCTTCTATTGTTTTAATTCTCTAACTGTAAACGTGTTTTAAGAATCCCTCTTTCAAAGGATTCAGTGGTTCTAAGAGTCTCCTTATCAAAAGACTCAGTGGTTCTAAGAGTCTCCTTATCAAAAGACTCAGTGGTTCTAAGAGTCTCCTTATCAGAAGACTCAGTGGTTCTGAGAGTCTCCTTATCAAAAGACTCAGGCACAGTTAGTGCAATCCTACAGGGAGGTAGAAGAGTGGACTACCCCCATTTTGGGGAAGCACTATAACAATTCTGTGTCTTCTGGATTGATTTTCTGTGCTGTCCAGTTTACTACTTTTATGTTTTATATTTCCTGTGATTACTTTATTCTGCTTTTGGTGTTGATGATTGCATAACACTTAGTATTTTTAATGTGTGTGCATAACTAGGGTATAAAAGATTTAAAACTCTATTCACCCCCTCTAGTGAATACTCAGAGACACAATGCGCACTTTCAATTGGTATCAGAGGTAGCCTGATCATTAAAAGATTAACACCTTGATCAAAAGATCTCCTCACTCTTATTACTTTATTCTGCTTTTGGTATTGATGGTTCATCAATACTCGCTAAAACCATTCGACAATTCGTCGAGATCATTCGACGATTCGCCGAGATCATTCGGCGATTTGTCGAGATCATTCGATGATTCGTCGAGAGTACTCAGTAACATTCGTCGAGTAAGTACTATTTCGTCGAGACTACTCAAGAACTTTTGACGGATCCTGACAGTACTTCTCTTCAGCCCTTGTTTTGGAAAAGTGGTGTGTTACAACTCCACCTCCCTTAAAAGAACTTCATCCCAAAATTACGAAAATAGTAAGGTACACAAATTTAAATTTTATACCTGAGGGAAATAGCTCGGGGTACTCTGCAAGTATTGTTTGCTCTCTTTCTCAAGAGAGTTCCTCTTTCCCGCATTGTTCCAACGAACCTTTACCATTCAGATGACTTTGTTCCGCTATTGCCTCACCTTAGTATCTTCGATGCGTATTGGCTTGACTTTCTTCTTTAGCCCACCATCATTCCGCACTTCGTCAAACACAACAATATGTGAAGGCTCTTTCACGACCTTTCTCAACACGGAGATGTGGAATACATCGTGTAGACCGCTTTGCTCCGTAGATAGATCAAGCCGGTAGGCAGCTTCGCCAATGCGTTCCAAGATCTCAAACGGTCCTGCGTACCTTGGACTTATCTTTTTCAAGCACCAGATACTTGATACTCCCTTGAACGATTTGATCTTCAAATAAATCCAATCACCAACGGTAAACTCGACGTTCCGGTGATTTGCATTGTAGTACTTTGCCTGCCTATGCAAGGAAATAAGCAGCCGCTCTCATATTACCTGAATAGAAGTATTCTCTTCGTCCACATCTTTGCGCTTCAACAACTTTGTGTAACCCATTTCAGCCCAAGCCAACAACGTACGACACTTCCTACCATAAAGGGCTTCGAACGAAGCCATTTTAATACTTGACTGGTAACTGTTGTTGTAGGTGAAATCAATCATATAGAGATGGTCCTCCCATCTCTTTCCGAAATATAGGGCGCACATCCGGAGCATGTCTTTTATCGTCCTATTGGTCCTTTCGGTCTGTCCATCCGTTTGCGGGTGGAAGGTCGTGCTAAACTTTTGCTTGGTACCCAATAGTTGGTGGATTAGTTTCCAGTCATTAGATGTGAAATGCCCATCACGATCGTTCACAATGCTACGAGGAACTTTGTGCAATCGTACTATATTATCAACGTAAAGTTTTGCTAGCTTTTCTACGGAATCATCTTTCTGGTTCGGAATAAAGTGCGATACTTTCATTAAACGATCCACGATTACCCAAACGGCGTCGTTTCCATGTTGCGTTCTCGGCAATCCGTGCACAAAATCCATTGAAATATCATCAAACTTCCATTCCGAAATCGACAAAGACTTCAGAAACCCACCAAGTCATTGACATTCAGCCTTCACTAACGCGCAAATATGACACTTTTCCACGTAGAGAGCAATGTCTTTCTTCATTCCTGGCTACCAGAAGAATTTCTTCATATCCATATACATCTTTGTGCTCCCCGGGTGAATCGAGTACTTGGTAAAATGAGCCTCGTACATCAATTCTTCCCGTAAATTGGCCACTTTTGGAACGCATAATCTCGCATCTTTCCATAAGAGACCATCGTCGAAAGAGAATTCAGCGCTATACTCATATACAATCTCCGCTTTGTAACATTTCATGATTTCATCTACCTCCAAAGCTTGTCTAACTCGGTCGACAAGGTGGTATTGAACCTCCGTCCAGTTCAAGTATGCTGAAGTTTGCACTCTCTTATCGACGCAAGTGATCCCCATGGATTCTAGATCACAGATTAGATGCTCATCATGCATCAAAATCCAATTTTCTTGCGCGGGAGCCCGACGTCTCAACGCGTCTGCAACTACATTTCCCTTCCCAGGAGTATAATGTATGTCAAAGGTGTAGTCCCCAAGGAACTCCATCCACCTCCTTTGTCGCATATTCAACTCCTTTTGATCCAACAGGTACTTGAGGCTTTTGTGGTTTGTAAAGATGTCAATCTTTAATCTGTAGAAGTAATGCCTCCATAACTTAAGAGCGAATACCACGGCCGCTAACTCCAAGTCATGGACCGGGTAATTCCTCTCATACACCTTCAATTTTCTGGAGCCATAGGCAATTACCTTACCGAATTGCACTAGGACGCAACCCAAACCACTCGCTGAGGTGTCGCTATATATTTCATAACCTTCCGTTCCATATGGTGAGCATAATATGGGCGTTGTGGTCAAAAGACTCTTTAGCTCCTCAAAAGCTCGTGCGCACTCAAGCGACCAAGCGAACTTCTGATCTTTCATAGTCGATGTAGTGAGAGGAAGTGCAATCCTCGAGAAGTTCTCCACGAAGCGCCTATAGTAGCCGGTAAGCCCTAAGAAACTTCGAACTTCCGCCATGTTTTCATCACAGGCCACTCTTGGATAGCCACTATCTTCGATAGATCGAGCGCGATTCCTTCACCACTAATGACATGACCAAGGAATGCTACTGATGATAGATAAAACTCGCATTTTAAAAACTTGGCATATAGCTGACTCCTCCTTAAAGTGCTCAAAACTGGGTGCAGATGCTCTGCATGCTCCTCTTCGGACTGAGAGTATACCAAAATGTCATCAATGAAGACGATCACAAATTGGTCCAAATACTCTCAAAAAATTCTATTCATCAAGTCCATAAATACCGACGATGCGCTGGAAAGACCGAACGACATTATCGTGAACTCGTAGTGCCCAAAGCTAGCACTGAACGCAGTTTTTGGAATGTCACATTCCCTTATTCTTAGTTGATAAAAGTCGGACCTCATGTCTAGCTTAGAATACACCATCGACCCAACTAGCTGGACGAACAAGTCATCGATTCTCAGAATCGGATAATGGTTTTCTCTGTCAGCTTATTCAGCTCTCTATAATCAATGCATTGATACAAGCTACCGTACTTCTTTTTCACAAAGAGAACTGGTGCACTCCAAGAGGATGAACTTGGATGTACAAAGCCTTGCTCTAGCAGTTCTAGTAACTGAACTTTTAACTCTGCCAATTCCTTTGGCGCTATTCGACACGATGAGCGTGACACAGGTTTGGCACCTGACATCAACTCAATACAGAAATCAATCTCTCGCTGAGGGGGAGCCCCAGGGTGTTCGTTAGGAAACATGTCAACGTACTCTGCCACTACCAGTACATCACTTATACTAGGATTAGGAATCGAAGCCTCTAACAACGTGAAGAACAACTCCGCGCCTTTTCTCACTGCCTTAACCACCTGGAGAGCAGACATCAGCATCTTGCTCGCTCCTTGCAATCCAGCAAACATGATTTCAACACCGGTGTTCTTTCCCAAAGTAATCTCCTTCCGATTGCAATCTATGCATGCTCGCTGCTTCGAGAGCCATTCTATGCCAAAGATTACAACAAACTCAGCAAGTGGTAGTAATGATGCTTTCAGGTTGAAATCTTGATTCCCTACCTGCACCTTTACACGACTTAACCTATCCGCGCTCATACGAGATCCATTGGGCAGCACTACCTCCAATCTGTCCTTCACCAAGATAGACGGTACTTCGATTCGCACCGCGAAGTCCTTAGATTAGAAGGAGTGTGACGCTCCAGTATCGAAAAGAGCTCTCATTGAATAGTTGAAAATTATGACGAAGCCTAATTACGTAACAACAAACGTATAATCACACAAGAATTATAAATCACGTCAAGATGTACAAGCTAAATTATAATTCAGACCTGTGACAACATCATTCTGCATGATGGCTTCTTGTTGGCCAAGTGAGTAGACTCTCGGCTGGGTCGGAGGTTGCTGGGAAGCAGAAGATTCTGCAGGTTTGCCTTTCTCCGCATAAGTTGGACCCACAACACGAGTATAGTCCACTTCTTGGTTTTCTGCCTTTGCGGGACCACTTTGACACGCTCGAGCTTTGTGTCCCACCTTTCCACAAGTGAAAAACGTAATTGGAACCCGTGCAGTAGTTTCTCCCGATACGTTAGAGGGAGCTGGTTCCGCGAACCTAGACTTCCTCTTATTTCTTTTAAACTCGGGCTTTGATTGAGAGGTCTGCGTGCAAAACTCTGACTTCATTGTGTTGAGGCCTTTCGTGCGTTGCACTCTTTGCATATCCAATTCCAATGATCTGGTCGTTTGCACCAGAACATGAAAGCCAAGAGTCATTGGGCCTGCTAGAAGCAGCCTTAACTCATCTCAAAGTCCTTCGTAGAACTTATTCATCTTCGTCTCCTTATCTTCCACCAAATCTCCAACATAGCGACTCAATCTGGTGAACTCATGCATGTAGTCGTCTACTAAACGATCACCTTGAGTTAATTGTAAGAACTAATTTTGCAACGCAATGCACTGGGCAGAGGGGATAAACCTCTGGAGAAATAGTTCAGAAAATTCTGCCATCGAGACGCCAGTAATATCTCTACCGACCAACTTGTGTACTTCTAGTTCTTCCCACCAAAGCGTCGCCTCTCCATTCAGAAGGAAAGCGGCTAAGGTGACCATCATCGCTTATTCAGTTGTTGTCGCCCTTAGAGTTCTCTTTACTCTTGACATTCAGTCCTCTGCCTCTGTCGGGGATTCGGTCCCCGAAAAGGATGGGGGATTGAAGCTTAGAAAGTGCTTCAGTTGCTGGTCGCGCGCTCATCCCACAACTACATGTTCAACTCTATGTTCCACCATGGGCTCTACTGCGGGTTCCACTCTCGGTTCCACACCAGAAACAGGCATCGTGGCCACATCAGGAGTAGGAGTAGTAGGTTGTGTACCACATCCTGCCTGATTATTAATCATCACAAAGATCGCTTCAACGACTAATCTAATCATCTCAGCAGAAAGAGTGGTCGCTGGTACCTCAGCGCACACTACTTTCAGCAGTGTTACGGGGTTGAGACTGCCCCGCACCACTCTTAGTCAACTATAATCGTGCAATACACAATTTAGTGACCTAAAACATGGCAACAAACAAGCAAGGAACGCTCAGGTTCCGCAAACAAGAGTATTTTTCATTCCTAAGTGGACATTCTTATTAGTTTTTTATTATTTTGGGTGAACGCACATCACGTACACACCACCCCTTTAAAGGAATTCTGCCTCGAATTCGCTAAACTACGGGTTGACTCCTAAAGTCCAATACCAAATTGTAACATCCTGCTAGTACAAATAATATAACAGTAGGTCCAGCCGGGACCCCGCGCTATATCGAACACACTAGCTAGGCGTTAGTAAGATGATAATAGAAAAGAACTACGTGAGAGTATCACAGCGTAAGAGAAAACATTAAATATAATTACTTTCAGAATTGTCCACTATCCCAGGAATGAAACAATAAAGAGTTACGACCTTAAGGAATTACATTCATTCAATGTCTTTAACTCAAAACATACTTCGACACGCAGGCCGACGATATAATAAAAGCGTAAAAGAGAGGTTGGCCTTCAAGGGCCAACATAGCATATGACTTCTGCCCTCTACTTTCCACTTGGCTCACCAGCACCTGCACCAACATCCAATAAGAGGTAAACAAGGGTCAGCTATGAGCTGACCACAAACCGCGTAACAATCCCACCCCGGCCATATAACCGGCTTAGGGGCATTTCACCGCTAATCCTGCAATCAAGTCGTACATGCAACATGTAATCAAATAAAGAAAGTGCAACTACATTACACAGGGTGAGGTTTCAAGCACAATCAATCTTCTAGGTTGAGCAACAAAATAAGGGGAACCTAGGTATGCACATGATATTGGTTGGGTTCACCAAGAGGATTCCCACAACCGCCTAAGCAACCGCATGAGGCTAACACAACATCAATCCACAATTAACTCCACCCTAAGCAACACAATCTTAGGTGGGAAAAAGTGCTTTTGGCCGGTCTAGGTAAGCACCTTCCACAGCCTCTCCCATGATCACACTGTGTACAAGAGGTTGGCATCTCTCACCGATCTGCATGGAAACAAATTCAGTTCAACTTATCCCGTGCTCTAGTCGTCGTGGTCATACTGCACGATGCGGGCACAGCTTCGCCTCGGCCCGTAAGGGTTTAACACATTCAAGTGCTACACAAAATGATGGCTACACACCTAATCCTTCCATGAGAACTTAGGCTTTGCATACATATCCAAATGAAGGGGGTACAAGACCGCTCCACTTCAAATATCATGGTGAAGGTTTGCATTCAACCACATTCCAAGCATGGGTCTTCCGTTAGGCTCTCCGAAAGACACCTAAAACTCCAGTCCCGCAAAACGATGCCATTTCTCACAGAGTTATACTCCATCACGCATTCTAGGTTTAACATAAATGCATGTCACAATGAAGCATCACCGATCCGGGCTAATGGCCATGGGTAGGCTTCACACAAAATGCCTAATGCTGAAACCAGAGAACCGGTCTCGACGTTCGAAAGGGAGATGCAGCTAACCTTTACTTGACCCGGGCTAGACCCTTGACCAGTCACTAAGACTTGTAAAACCTTGCTCTTAAAGAACACCTAAGTCCGCAAATGGACCCCTTAAGCTGCAGCGTGGAGGTCCCACCACATACCCGGAAGCTCACAAGGAACTTCCCCTCCCAAGCCAATGCTGAGCCTGGGCACCTTGGAGGGCACTAAAGGTCACCTTACCGTCCACCTTCAATTACAGGAGTGGGAGGGGTAGTGCTTGCTCACAACACTCACGCGAGGGAGGGGGTACCAACATCCCTTCCCAAGGTGCCCATGGGGGGGGGGGGGGTCTATTTATAGACTTCCCAAAATTGGACTGCGGATAGACAAAAATCTACTATCCGCAGCTCAACAACTAACCTGAACGACCAAAATAGGGGGGGGGGGGGGGGGGGGGGGCGAGTGGAGCTTGAGACGTCCACTCCCCCCCTTGTCGGGGGTCAGGAGAGTGGACTGAATGGTCCACTGCCTGGGCTTGGGCGAGTGGACCACTCGGTCCACTCTCCTCAGGGGTGAGTGGACCCGTGGTCCACTCTCCTCAGGGGCGAGTGGACCCATGGTCCACTCCCCTGAGCGCCCAGGGCGATTGGACAACAGGTCCACTCGCCCCTCACCCTGGGCGAGTGGACTAGGTCCACTCGCCAAGTAAGTGGACTTCCGGTCCACGTCCTCCCCCCTGGGACTGCATCTTTGATCCCGACAGCCTCCATTTGGTCGATCTTTTGCGTCACGGTCATCCTCTCTATAACAACCTCATCCACATCGGGTCACACCGACTAGTAAAATATAAGGGTTGTACACAATCCTCGCTCTTTTTGAGCTTGCCTTAAGCTCGGAAAGAAAGTCTAACCCACTTCTTTGATGAGTAGGTGGGACCTTAGGGGAATCCACGAAGGGCCCTGCCAACGGGATACTCCTGCTGAGTTTTTCAGCTGAACCTAACTTGAGGCGGAAGTCGAACCTTTCTCCACTTAATTGCCCTCCTGTGAGCCGAGCTCAACTGGGGGTGGAGAAAGCTCAACACCTTAAGTCGAACTAAACTTGACCTGAGGTGGAGAAAAACTCAACACCTCTAGCCGAGCCAAGCTCGACCTGAGGTGGAAGGAAAACCTTTCTCCACGTAACAACCCTCCTGTGAGCCGAGCTTAACTGGAGGTGGAGAAAGCTCAACACCTTAGGTCGAACTAAACTTGACCTGAGGTGGAGAAAAACTCAATACCTCTAATCGAGTCAAGGTCGACCTGAGGTGGAAGGAAAACCTTTCTCCACTTAACAACCCTCCTGTGAGCCGAGCTCAACTAGAGGCGGAGAAATCCCAACACCTTAGGTCGAACTAAACTAGACCTGAGGTGGAGAAAAACTAAACACCTCTAGTCCAGCCAAGCTCAACCTGAGGTGGAAGGCAAACTTTTCTCCACTTAACAACCCTCCTGTGAGCCGAGCTCAATTGGAGGTGGAGAAAGCTCAACACCTTAGGTCGAACTAAACTTGACCTGAGGTGGAGAAAAACTCAACACCTCTAGTCGAGCCGAGCTTGACCTGAGGTGGAAGGCAAACCTTTCTCCACTTAACAACCCTCCTGTGAGCCGAGCCCAACTGGAGGTGGAGAAAGTTCAACACCTTAGGTCGAACTAAAGTTGACCTGAGGTGGAGGAAACTCCACACCTAACAGGGAGCCGAGCTCACCTAGAGGTGGAGGAACTCAACACCTAACAGGGAGCCGAGCTCACCTGGAGGTGGAGGAACTCCACACCTAACAGGGAGCCGAGCTCACCTGGAGGTTGAGGAACTCCACACTTAACAGGGAGCCGAGCTCACTTGGAGGTGGAGGAACTCAACACTTAACAGGAAGCCGAGCTCACCTGGAGGTGGAGGAAACTCCACACCTAACAGGGAACCGAGCTCACCTGGAGGTGGAGGAACTCAACACATAATAGGGAGCCGAGCTCACCTGGAGGTGGAGGAACTCAACACCTAACAGGGAGCCGAGCTCACCTGGAGGTGGAGGAAACTCCACACCTAACAGGGAGCCGAGCTTACCTGGAGGTGGAGGAACTCAACACATAACAGGGAGCCGAGCTCACCTGGAGGTGGAGGAACTCCATACCTAACAGGGAGCCAAGCTCACGTGGAGGTGGAGGAACTCAACACCTAACAGGGAGCCGAGCTCACCTGGAGGTGGAGGAAACTCCACACTTAACAGGGAGCCGAGGTCACCTGGAGGTGGAGGAAATCAACACCTAACAGGGAGCCGAGCTCACCTGGAGGTGGAGGAACTCCACACCTAACAGGGAGCCGAGCTCACCTGGAGGTGGAGGAACTCAACACCTAACAGGGAGCCGAGCTCACCTAGAGGTGGAGGAACTCAACACCTAATAGGGAGCCGAGCTCACCTGGAGGTAGAGGAAACTCCACACGTAATAGGGAGCCGAGCTCACCTGGAGGTGGAGGAACTCAACACCTAATAGGGAGCCGAGCTCACTTGGAGGTGGAGGAACTCAACACCTAGCTGGGAGCCGAGCTCACCTGGAGGTGGAGGAACTCGACACCTAACAGGGATCCGAGCTCACCTGGAGGTGGAGGAACTCAACACTTAACAGGGAGCCGAGCTCACCTGGAGGTGGAGGAACTCAACACCTAATAGGGAGCCGAGCTCACCTGCAGGTGGAGGAAACTCCACACCTAATAGGGAGCCGAGCTCACCTAGATATGGAGGAACTCCACACCTAACAGGGAGCCAAGCTCACCTGGAGGTGGAGGAACTCAACACTTAATAGGGAGTCGAGCTCACCTGGAGGTGGAGGAACTCCACACCAAACAGGGAGCCGAGTTCACCTGGAGGTGGAGGAACTCAACACCTAATAGGGAGCCAAGCTCACCTGAAGGTGGAGGAACTCAACACCTAACAGGGTGCCGAGCTCACCTGGAGGTGGAGGAACACAACACCTAACAGGGAGACGAGCTCACCTGGAGGTGGAGGAAACTCCACACCTAACAGGGAGCCGAGCTCACCTGGAGGTGGAGGAACTTAACACCTAACAGGGAGCCGAGCTCACCTGGAGGTGGAGGAAATCAACACCTAACAGGGAGCCGAGCTCACCTGAAGGTGGAGGAAAGTCCACACCTAACAGGGAGCCGATCTCACCTGGAGGTGGAGGAACTCAACACCTAACAGGGAGCCGAGCTCACCTGGAGGTGGAGGAAACTCCACACCTAACAGGGAGCCGAGCTCATCTGGAGGTGGAAGAACTCAACACCTAATAGGGAGCCGAGCTCACCTGGAGGTGGAGGAACTCAACACCTAACAGGGAGCCGAGCTCACCTGGAGGTGGAGGAAACTCCACACCTAACAGGGAGCCGAGCTTACCTGGAGGTGGAGGAACTCAACACATAACAGGGAGCCGAGCTCACCTGGAGGTGGAGGAACTCCATACCTAACAGGGAGCCAAGCTCACGTGGAGGTGGAGGAACTCAACACCTAACAGGGAGCCGAGCTCACCTGGAGGTGGAGGAAACTCCACACTTAACAGGGAGTCGAGGTCACCTGGAGGTGGAGGAAATCAACACCTAACAGGGAGCCGAGCTCACCTGGAGGTGGAGGAACTCCACACCTAACAGGGAGCCGAGCTCACCTGGAGGTGGAGGAACTCAACACCTAACAGGGAGCCGAGCTCACCTAGAGGTGGAGGAACTCAACACCTAATAGGGAGCCGAGCTCACCTGGAGGTGGAGGAAACTCCACACGTAATAGGGACCCGAGCTCACCTGGAGGTGGAGGAACTCAACACCTAATAGGGAGCCGAGCTCACTTGGAGGTGGAGGAACTCAACACCTAGCTGGGAGCCGAGCTCACCTGGAGGTGGAGGAACTCAACACCTAACAGGGATCCGAGCTCACCTGGAGATGGAGGAACTCAACACCTAACAGGGAGCCGAGCTCACCTGGAGGTGGAGCAACTCAACCATCTCACCAAAGCAACTAGGGGCAGAGAACCAGTCCACATCCTAGGTAAGCACCTTCACTTGGAGGCATAGGAACTCAACCATCTCACCAAAGAAACTGGGGCAGAGAACTAGTCCACGTCCTAGGGGCTTAGCTTACCTGGAGGAAGAGGAATTCAACACCTTTCCAAACAAATTGGGGGCGGAGTACCCGTCCACGTCCTAGGGGCTTAGCTTGCCTGGAGGCAGAGGAACCCATCACCTTCCCAAACTAATTGGGGGTGGAGTACCCGTCTGCATCCTAGGGGCCTAGCTTACTTGGAGGCAGAGGAACTCAACACATTTTCAAACCAACTGGGGGTGGAATACCCATCCACGTTGTTGGAACAACCCTATTACTGATTTGGGCTAGGATCACTATCTGTTGACTAGGACTAAGTTGACCCCAATGTATAGTCTAAGGGTCAAGGTTTTAGGCTGTTAGAACTTAGGAAAAGATCAGTTTCTGCGTTCGACGAACTCCATACTGCGTTAGACGAACTCCATCATGCGTTCGATGAACGACGTGCTCCAGTTCGACGAACTTACCAAAGTTCCGCGTTCGACGAACTCTAGTCTGCGTTCGACGAACTGCTCTCAGTGGTCGACAAATTTGCTCAGTCTCAACGGTCGATGAATTTGCTCAGTCTCAGTGGTCGATGAATTTGCTTAGTCTCAGCGGTCGATGAATTTGCTCAGTCTCAGCGGTCGATGAATTTGCCCAGTCTCAGCGGTCGACGAATTCGCCAAGTCTCAGCGGTCGACGAAATATCATCTCAGCTTGACTAATTCAATTCTTCCAGCCATATATAGCAGTTTATTCTTCAGTTCGACGAACTTCATTATGCGTTCGACGAACTCAGCTCTGCGTTCGAAGAATAAGTATCAAGATGTTCAGATCGACGAAATTCATTCTCAGATCGACAAACTCAGTTCTTCCAGGTAGATTTAGCAAATTAGCTCTCAGATCAACGAACTCCAGATTCAGTTCGCCGAACTCAACACTATGTTCGACGAACTCAATTCTCAGCTCGATGAAATTTCTATTCAGTACAGAATTTCAGATAGATCATTTTTATTTCATTCTCTGAACTCAGATCGATCAAAAGCAACGGATCTATTCCTACCAGATAAGTCAAGGATATTATCTTTCCTTTTTATTTTATTCCTTTTTATTCCCTTCTCGAGAAAATAGCCGTTTGGCGGAAAAGGAGACATTAATTAAAAAGGAAAAGGAATTAAATATTAGCTTGCAGTTCCAAGAAATAATCCTCTTGATTATTCTATTCCTTATTCAGAGGATTTGAATTTCAAATCAGAGATATATTATCAAAGGAATAAGAAAGAAGAAGATACACAATATTATTACATTACAACAATATAGCAAGATAAAAAAAGAGAAGAATACTGTCGACAGAAAAACACAGAAGGAAGAAAGAAAAAGCTTACAGATCTTCATCTTCCTGAAGCAGCACATCTCAATCTCTGAGAATAACATCAACATTCTTATCTCAGATTTCTACTGCAAGTTCTAATCTTCAAGAGCAACAAACAATCTGAGAAGCCTTTGTCTCTCAGATTCATCAGCTATCAAGGAAGATCTACATTTAAGAGAAAGCTCCATCCTCAATTGTCAACTATTTTCTATCAGACAGGGGAAGCTTTACAACAATACATTCCACTAGTCTTCTGTCAGATTATTGACAGAGAAGAACATCTTGACCCTATTTATCCCTTCTTGTACAGGTTTATAACTCCCTTCAAAGGTTAACCCCTTGGTGGCAGAGCACCTGAACAAAATCCTTTAGTTTGGTTAGAGCACCTAAAAAGCTCAGTTGGTGTTTTGGGCACCTGATCAAAACCGCATTGGTGATAGGGCATCTGATCAAAAACCTAGTGGAATCCTACCAAGGGTGGTAGAAGAGTAGACGTACCCAGGTTTATTGGGGAACTACTATAAATCCTTGTGTCCTCTGTGTTTGTGTGATTTTTTTATACTGTGCTGTGCTTTGTTTTTATTTTGTTTTTATAACTCACTCTGTAATACACATATAAATATCACTATTTTAATTCCGCTATAAAAATAAGTGAAAAACTTTTTAATACTCTATTTACCCCCCCCCCCCCCCCCCCCCCCCCCTCTAGAGTGACTTTAAGATCTAACCTCACTTTCATACGTCCTAGGGGCCTAGCTTGCCTGGAGGCGGAGGAGCTCATCATCTTTCCAAGTCACTTAGTCAAGTAGAGAGTCGACCCGATGAGTCTCCCATCTGCCATCATGACTGAGCCCGGAGAATGGTCTCTAGTTGGGGATCTTACCATCTGGGGGTGGAGTACCCATCCACGTCCTAGATGCTTTACCTTCACCTGGAGGCAGAGGAACTCAACACCTTCCTAAGCCACTTATTCAAGTAGCGAGTCGACCCGATGAGTCTCCCATATGCCGGCATGACTGAGCCCGGAGAATGGTCTCCAGTCGGGGATCTTACCATCTAGGGGCGGAGTACCCATCGACGTCCTAGGTGCTTACCTTCACCTGGAGGCAGAGGAACTCAACACCTTCCCAAGCCACTTAGTCAAGTAGCGAGTTGACCCGATGAGTCTCCCATCTGCTGGCATGACTGGGCCCGGAGAATGGTTTCTAGTCGGGGATCTTACCATCTGGGGGTGGAGTACCCATCCACGTCCTAGGTACTTACCGTCACCTGGAGGCAGAGGAACTCAACACATTCCCAAGCCGCTTAGTCAAGTAGCGTGTCGACCCGATGAGTCTCCCATCTGCTGGCATGACTGAGCCCAGAGAATGGTCTCTAGTCCGGGATCTTACCATCTGGGGGCGGAGTACCCATCCACGTCCTAGGTGCTTACCTTCACCTGGAGGCAGAGGAACTCAACACCTTCCCAAGCCACTTAGTCAAGTAGCGAGTCGACCCGATGAGTCTCCCATCTGCCGTTATGACTGAGCCCGGAGAATGGTCTCTAGTCGGGGATCTTACCATCTGGGGGTGGAGTACCCATCCACGTCCTAGGTGCTTACCTTCACCTGGAGGAAGAGGAACTCAACACCTTCCCAAGCCACTTACCATAGGCGTTACCTGAAACCTTTTTCATTCATCATCGAGGAGTTACATGTTTATTACAATGCGCCTCTCTGGGCCTACTTGGTCACATGCACCCTGACCATCTCCTTCATTACTTCATCTATCTTCTTTGTTTTCTTATTCCATTTCTTTCTCCTGGTCCCTCCTGATTCCTTTGTCAACGACCGCGACCTATTGGGAGGAGGTGAGTTCCTTGGCCCTTCGCTTCCAGCCATAGGACTTGCTCAGAGCTTTCCGAACTAGCTGTCTCCACGCTCACCGCACCAGAATGTTGAAACCAGAGAACCGGTCTCGACGTTCGAAAGGGAGATGCAGCTAACCCTTACTTGACCCGAGCTAGACCCTTGACCAGTCACTAAGACCTGTAAAACCTTGCTCTTGAAGAACACCTAAGTCCGCAAATGGACCCCTTAAGCTGTAGCATGAAGGTCCCACCACATACCCGGAAGCTCATAAGGAACTTCCCCTCCCAAGCCAATGTTGAGCCTGGGCACCTTGGAGGGCACTAAAGGTCACCTTATCGTCCACCTTCAATGACAGGGGAGTGAGGGGTAGTGCTTGTTCACAACACTCACGCGAGGGAGGGGGTACCAACATCCCTTCCCAAGATGCCCATGGGGGTCTATTTATAGACTTCCCAAAATTGGGCTGCGGATAGCCAAAAATCTACTATCCGCAGGTCAACAACTAACCTGAATGACCAATATTGGAGGGGGGTGAGTGGAGCTTGAGACGTCCACTCCCCCCTTGCCGGGGGTCAGAAGAGTGGACCGAATGGTGCACTGCCTGGGCTTGGGCGAGTGGACCCAAGGTCCACTCCCCTGAGTGCCCGGGGCGAGTGGACCACAGGTTCACTCGCCCCTCACCCTGGGCGAGTGGACCACAGGTCCACTCGCCCCTCAACCTGGGCGAGTGGACCATGGTCCACTCGCCACCCCTAGGTGAGTGGACCATGGGTCCACTCGCCCGGGGCTTGGGTGAGTGGACCACTAGGTCCACTCGCCCAGGAAGTGGACTTCTAGTCCACTTCCTCCCGCCTGGGACTACATCTTTAATCCCGACGACCTCCAATTGGTTCATCTTTTGCATCACGGTCACCCTCTCTATCACGACCTCATCCGCATCGGGTCACACCGACTCGTAAAATAAGAGGGTTGTACACCTAAATCCATTTGTCTACCGGATTTCTACATGCAAATAATGACATGGACGGACACAATCTACCCATAGTTTCGAAGAATTATAGGAAGTCCTACACTTCACTAATTAGTGAAAGAGATAACCTCAATATGCATAGAAAAAAGGAATGAAAGGATCAAACGCGTCCTAAGACCGAGACGAAGGATTGTTACCCTTCTCGCTCTCTTCGGATCTATGAATCCAAGATTTCAATCGGATGGAAAGAATCACACCGGGCTGCTCTCCGTGGATCTGGAAACGTCTCGCTATTCGAAGCTTCGGAGCTCCGTTAATGGCAGAAGATGCCTTCTTCTTCTTCCTTGAGCTCTCAGCTTTCTCACATTTGAAGAGAGAACGTAAAGGTAGAAATAAAGCTAAATTTATCTCCCAAACTTTCTTTACAGGATTTCAAAATCATCCTAGCCATCAGATTTACTTTCTACAAGGATTAGAACAGTTTCAGACTCAAGATTCGGCGTCAACTTCCTTCAAAATTGAAACAGGTAAAGTCATCGCTCTGTCTGCATTCGTCGAGTCCTTCTGACAAATTGCCGAGACAATAGTTTCCATCGAGTTGTTTCGACAAATTCATTGAGACATTTTGACGATTCATTGAGACCACTCAAGACATTTCTATGATTCGTTGAAACTACACCACAACCAGTGTTCGTCGATATTCGCTGAAACCATTCCACAATTCATCGAGATCATTCAAAGATTCGTCGAGAGTACTCGGGAACATTTGTTGAGTAAGTACTGTTTCATCGAGACTACTCAAGACCTTTCGACGAATCCTAACAGCCCTTGTTTGGGAAAAGTGGGGTGTTACACTCACCATTAACAATTGTTGGATTATGAGGCTTTCTTGGAGGGTGAGGGGTTAATAATGAGTAATATAAAAAATAGATTTTCTTTTGCTGGCAAAAGTATAGATGCAGCATCCCTTAAATCACTAGACCCCAAAGTTGAATTTTTGTCATGACGTCATGACAAAAGGTTAGGCTAAACAAAAGAACACCAAAAACCCTAGGGTGAGCCTAACTAACCATGGACCCACCATAGGTCAACCAAATAAGGCAATTGGGCCCAATCCCACTAAGCCCAAATTTGGCCAAATTGCGCTAATACGGGCCAATTGACCCCAAGGTTATCAAATTGATCACACCAACCTTCCCCTAATCATGGGGGAAGACCAATGGGGCAATACCAAGCCATTGAATTCAACCAATTTTGTGAATTGGGCCAAGATCACCATTGGGCTCATCTAACCCAATAAACCCTAATTAGGTAAATTGGACCTCAATTGGCCAAATTGGTCACACCTAAACTCTCCTAAACCCTAAAGGAGGTCCATGAACCCAAACCAACCCATGGGGTTCAATTAATTTCATGAAATAGATCAAAATCAATAATAGGCCGAAATAGGCCAATTTGATCAATTAAGCCAAATTAGGTCACACTATGACCCAACTTCACTTGGAATGTGTTTAGGGTCCCAAGACCATCAATGTGGGTTAGCCACATCACCTAAATTGGGCTTAAGTCAAGCCCTAGCCCACATAGACCAATTTGACATATTTAGGTCAAAATAGGCCAAACCCAAAATCTAATGGGCCAAGGCCCTCAATTGATGCCCAATCTGAGATCTAATAACCAGAGTACCTCTCATGCCCCCAAATTTCTAGAGAATTTAGGCATGCAAGGGTAAAATTGGGATTTCCCCAAATTTTTCACATAAGGACAAAAAGGGGATTTGAAAATTGAGTGCCAATTGTCACTCAATCCTTCTCCCAAAGCCTCCTCTCAGCTTCCCCATGAATTCCCCAACAGATTTGGGTGAGGTGGCAGCTGGGTAGAGGGAGAAGTTCAGATAAGGGAAGGTGTTGGATGGCCACTTTAATGGCATTGCATAGAAGAGCCAACAATTGTCCTTAATTCCTCTTCCCAAGACTCTCTCTGAGCTCAGGGATTAATTCCCAACAGTTCTCTTGCCAGTAGGGAGCTCTATGAGTGGCTGGATTAAGAGGTGGAGCTTTTCCGAAATCGACCTTCAATGGCATCTCATTGATAAGTCACCACCCAGCCCAATTGAGTTGACCACTAGCTTTAAAATCCCCTGAGAAGAAAAACCCCTAACTCTATTGAATGGATCAGGCAGAGTTTGGAGAGATTGAGCAAGGATTGGAGATAAAACATTCGGCCATGGCACCCAGGGATTCCATCCTCATCCAAGCCCAAACTCAGGTGGATTCCCCTCCTCTCTTCCCGTGGTAGATCGTAGAATCTCTAGGGATTGATTTCGAGCTCAACTGAGCCGAAATGGTGGAGCTCAAAATCTGAGTTTACACCGATTTTTCCCATGTCCCAAACCACCCGTTTCCCTCCTTTCTGGGTGGTATTCGCCTTGAATCGTCGGCCACCACCTCAACGGAGGTGGTGGTGGTGGCCGACCATGAACCTAAAGGGGGTGGCCGAAATTTGACCTTGAATCAAAACCAGGTAAGGCAATCCCGACCATTATCTAGCTGGGAACGATGAAGGAGAGCCATCGCATCCAACTCTGATGATAGCCGCAGACAAGATTTTATTTTAAATGTTAAAATAACTAGATTTGCCTGAACTTTGAAATAAATATAGAAAAATATAGGTGGATAATCAGAGGAAGTGACCTAAATGAAAAAGGAGCCTCAGGTCTGAACTATTTTTAGAAATTGATTCCATAAGGTTTGTAGCACTGTAGATCCCTAGGCATCTATTTTAGTGTGACATATACATAAGGTGCCCTAGGCACTAAATAATTGTTTTAATGATTTCTATAACTCCAAATGAGTTGAAATTTGGGGCATGAATGAGTCATACTCCAACACACCCCCTGCCCCAAATTGGGAATTTTCAGAGAAAATTTTCCAAAGTTTTAGGAATCGTTTAAATAACTATACATGTGCTAATTAGGTGTGTAAATCCCTTCAAAACACTCCAATATTTTGGTGGTGGAATTTTTTTTAGCTCATGAATGTGGGGGCAATTCACATGCAAGACCAAGGTTCCATGGAAAATTCAATAAGGTGTTATTCACACATGATGTTTTGTGATTTGATATGTATTCCCTTGGTCAATTTTTATGAAATGCAAAACATGCACTTGATATCATGAGATCTCACATCTCAGGAAAAATCATGAACATTGTGGTTGAATTTCCTAGGAAATTAGGGTTTATGTGATTTTGTCACATTGAGCTCAATTGAGTAATTTAGGGTCAAAACTAATTGAAATGCTATAAAACTCTGGGATTCACCTTTGGAGGGTGTATTTACACCTTATAGATTTTATGGGAACTTTTAGAGATATGATAGTCTACTAATTAGTAATTAGTTGAATTACCCCCAATTATTCTATCACACTTCTATATGAGCAAATGAATTCTAAATTGTATGAAACTGGGTCGTTAGACTTTTGAGATCATTAGTAGTCTCTAGGAATTTTATTATATTTAATTGATGGATCCTTCACAAAGTGGAATTTTAATGTTTTCCTTAATTAATTGAAAATGTTAGTCAAATTGATATGGAAAATTATGAAACTGGGTAGTTAGACTTTTGAGATAAATAGTAGTCTCTATGGATTATATTATATTTAATTGATGAGTATTTTACTGCGATTCCTTAACAAAGTGGAATTTGATTGTCTTCTTAGAATAATTAATATTGCTGGTCAAATGAAGTTTGAAAATTATGAAACTTGGATAGTAGACTTCTTAGATCATAATAATGTGCTGATGATTTTGTCATATTTATTCTCTGTTGATTCAAAATGGTTCCTTCATAAAGTGGAATTTAATCATTTTCCTCGAGTAATTATTATGGCTGGTCAAATGGAACTGGAAATTTATGGGACTTAGCCAGAAGACTTGTTATAAAACCATAGTGCCTTGAAAATTTTGTTGTAAATATTGTATGATGATTTACAGTAGCTCCTTCATAAAGTGGTAATAATGGGCTTATATGATTTATTTAATATTGATGATAAAATACTATTAGAAAAATGTCAATCCATGTTGATGTTCATTTTAGAGTTATAAAAATACTTGGAAAATTTATTTACAGCATTTGGATAAATAAATGTAGTAGATCTGTCACAATGTTATAAATAGTACCCTTGAACATTTAATTAATTTTATGGAATTTAATTAGAGAAAAAATTATGAATCTTTGCTGAACATTATTTTGGATCATAGCTAAACTCAGTAAATTTTATTGGACCCTTTGGGCCATGCTAATTGACACTTCATGTACAAATTGATGGATCCCCTAAATATTAAGAAGTTGTATATTAGGCCCAAACATAATCATATTCAAGTAAAGGGGGTTGAAATTAGTAACTTATCATTTGTAAGACTTATGGAACTATATCTGAATGCATATTAGCTAGGAGGACCATGTAGCTCTGTTTTAGGCCATGTATCATACCTGAGGACAATTTGGTCTACGAATAGTAAAACTAAAATATTTGAATTAGACCCCACTTGATCATTACACACATAATTATTAATCCCTGGAACATTGTATATGCCATAGATTGATTAATGGATTAACCACTAGTGACAAATACTAGAAAGTAGGGGTTGGGGTGCATTTAGAAAAATTATCAATATGGGAATTGATGATGATGTATTGGGGGATGTGAGGAGGGATCCACCAGAAAGTATAAATTATGATTAACATCTGAATGTGGTGTCATTAGGTAGGAATTGAGTGATGTCATGTAAGAGTAGTTGACCACTAGGGAAAGGTAGGGTTTGATGTTCAATTGAACATCGACACTCGCCTTTTCGGTCTATTATAAATCACCTTAGGATTCCAAAGAAATTAGAGAGAAAGGGAAGTGTGGGGAGCCACCAATAAGAACTAAGTGCATTGGGAAGAAGGAGGTTTGGATGTCAGCCCATCGTACTTTCTAGTACCATTGTGAGCCCTTCATAGGGTAATCCTCGGGAAGCCCAAGGTTAACCCTAAACTTTTAAGTGAATTAACCCTTAGAAAATATTAGCATACTTAAGAAGTATACATGCACACCCTTCCCGTGCGGGGAGAGGGTAATGGAAAGGAGAAATGATGGTGTGGTCCCGCGAGTCGTGGGTTCGATGTTTTATTAGATTGGGACTGGATAGTCCTGCGAGCTGAGGCTCGGGAGGTTATGATATCAGGATGGGTTTGTCTTGCGAGTGGTAGGCTTAGTGTTATCTAAGGAGGACTAGATAGTCCGGCGAGCTGGAGGCTCAGGGAAATACAATTAAGAGGTATTACTTACCAGATAGTACACAGATACCCTGTGTGTTCTTAAGGGCGTGAATAAGGTCTAGGCTGGGAGGTGTCATACTAGCCTAGGAGTAGAGGACCCGATCCACTGCCCCTGTTTGCCTCAACGGGGTGTACCTGAGCAGAGACTCGAGAAGCAGGATAGAGGTGTTACTTACTAGATAGTATGTGTATACCATGTGTGTTCTTGGGGGTGTATATAATGTCTAGGCTGGGAGGTGTTGATAGGATCCTAGAAGTGGACATGCCTGACCCACTGCCCATGTTTGCCTTAACAGGGTACCTGATTTGACACACTCAAACACAGGGAACATACAAGGTCTATATGTACATAGTCGCATGTGTGAGTTTCATCATTGCATTGCACAGCCTAGCATAACATAACATCATTACATTAACAAGACCTCATCATATAAATTAGTATGGGTTCTGTTATACGACGAGTTTACCTTAGTGACAAATCCCCTATATTATAAGTTTGTATGGACATTCATATAAGATAAGATTACTTTTCGTAGCTGCTCCTTTTACATATAATGCTCTTTCTTTACTTATATTGTTGTGAATGTTATTGCCTATTTATTGGTCACTTTTACTATTTCTAGTGCTTATTCATTGTCTATTGCACTCGTATACATCGACAGTATAATATAACTGCTAGGGTAAGCCCCTCTTCTATATATACTTATATACAAATGCTAGTTAGGGCCACCGTCACCTATTTTTGTACATTACCCCTTGTTACCTTTCTCTTCATCCTCCCCGCCCGGTGCCTAGGAGTCATGAGCGAAGGGGACGAGCAAATTGCTTAGTCTTTTAGACTAACTGCCTGATGTGGCATAACACCAGGAGAACAAGGAGCAATAGATCTATATCCAGAGGAAGGAACCTAACACGGTGATCCGGCCCAGTGTTGGAGTCTCAGCAAAAGCAGGAAGAGCTCCGGTGAGATACGATCTCTTGGATGCTATCTTCCACGTTCTCCCTCAATTGTGTGTAGTTTGCCTCTGTCTGAGAGATATTTAGTGAGGACCTGATGTACCGGGCTTAAGACCTTATTACTTTAGTACCTTTATTTCAGTAAGCTTCTTTTATTATGTATCTCATTTGGACATTTCCCTTTTATGTAACGTGATTTTTGTGGACTTGTTTTCTATTATTCTATGGTGAATGGTTGGCCTGGATGTATGAATAACTGGCAGGATCAGCATCTTATAGTGGCGACCTACTCGTGTGTTGGTGTCGCCGCAAGACGGCGGTTCTGGGTGGTAAGACCCGAAAACAAAAGAAAAAAAGGGTCTTACAATAGATGATCAAAAGGAGATGCACATCAAAAATTGAAGGTTTAAATTATCATGAAGAGAACAAAGAAAATTTATCATTTAAAGACCAACACCAAGAAATAAAAATGTTCTCAACTTTTGATGCAAAGATCAAGAGGCGATCGAACATACAATCTTGTGTTTTCTATAACGACACGCTCCATGAACCGGTTGGCCTTGCTAATCCACCCCAGGATTTGGATTAGCCTCAAGCCTCTCCTCCCCGGAGACATCCCAAAATCTAACCTAAGACCTAGCACTACACTTGAAGCGAATTCCGCACCCTAGACCTACTATAAGGATTATTACAAAATTTTAGCTTTTCTTTTTACTAATTAAAATCTTGAATGATATAAGAGTGTAGGATATCAAATAATAACGATTTAAAGCATTGAAATCAGTGAATTTCTAAACTTTGACAATGAAGTTATAAGCTTGATACATATAATAAGTTTGATCTTTCGACGCAAAGATCAGAAGGCAGTAAGAATAAAAATATGGTGTTTTATATACCATCTCAACCCTTGAACTGGGTAGCCCTAGGCAGTACACCCCTCTAAACTTACCTCAAATCTCTCCTCCCTAGAGTACACACACACACTAAATCTCACTTAGACCTAGTCACCATATGCGAGGTGAATTCAACACTCTAGACCTACCGAGATCTAGTTGTAAGACCCTTTTTTTTTGAAAAACCGGGGTATTATTCCCAGAACCACCGCTTTGCGGTGACACCCTCACTCGGGAAGGTTGCCACCAAAACGCCTATCCTGCCGGCCAGATCGATCACAAAGAAGAAAAGTATATTTGAACAAATAATGAAGCTCAAGACCACATCACATGAAATAAAAAACCATAAAGGTAAATGCCCACAGATAATAACTGAATAAAAGATTACATTAATAAAGGGCTCATGCCCTGTATATCATATCCTCACTACTAATCACTCACTGATCCTGAAACTGGAGCTTCTGTACTAGACTGGTCCGCATCCGTCTGCACCGGCCTCTGGTGTTGCTGCGTCTCCTCGATCCCCTAAAATGATATGGTCCACTGACCGTTAGAAAAAAAGACAAAGCCTTATGTTCCCCATCCCACCCCCAATGGCTCCTAGGCACCGAGTGGGAAGGATGAAGCGGAGGACAACAAGGGGTATAATCAAAAAGCAGATGACAGGGCATAATCTACAGGAAGAGTTCTACTACTACTCAAGAATATATAAACATAATCGAAGCAGTTAATAAATCATAGTAAGAGCAGGTAAAGAATAAGTAAAGTGCAGTAAGTAAAGACAAGTATAAAATAGAAAAGTAACCATTGACTTATAGGAATGCTCTTGTATTCAATAGAAAAGTCTACTGACTAAATTCCAGGATTTATGGAAATCATTTTCTCACTTAAATAAATACTTTAGAAAACCTCAAATAAGATAAGTTGTGAAGTAGCCTACTGATTTAAATCTTCAAAAATTATATAAAAATTCACAGAGTTTCCTAATGCTCTGAAATGTCCTATCACCAATTTCGACAATTTATCAAAGAGTATTGGACCCTCAATTATTTTTCTTAAACCTAACACAAAATAGGTGCCTTGTGAATGAAATACTGGTCAAATCACTTAATAAATTACACAAAAAATTACCAGAGGTGTATATAATGATAATAAAGACACTACCAAAGTTTCATCATAATCCAAGACCATTTAAGCATGTAAATTTCTCTTATAAGTAATTTCCCTAAAGGGGTTATGACCTATTTCAAAGGGAATAATTGTTCCTAAAATTCTTATAAAATTACCAAGGTCCTATTTGCACCCAATGAACTTATCCACCAAGTTCCATGACCATTCAAGGACATTTGACCCCATGTCCTTCACAAGGCTCTATATGCACCCCAAGGGGTATGACTAGAGTTCTAAGGCATTCCCACCTCCACACCACACCAAACCACTCATGGGGGGTGTTTTGAGTGACCCTAAACCAGTGGCGAAGGTTTCACCTCATGGTGAGGAGATTTGACCACAATATCCCAAGTTAAACTCCATGCCCTAATTTTGACCTAATTTGACCCAACTTAGGTTAACCAATTTACAAACTAAATCAGTCCCAATTGGGCTGAGATTTTTACCAGGATCAGGTGATAACCCTAAGAAGCACCCACCAAAATTTGGAGGGCATTGGGGGTCATTTGACCCATTAATTAATTAATATATGATTTATGAATTTATTACAAAAACCTTAGAAAAATTTTCTCCTAAAAATCCCATCTTTTAGCATGTTGTGTGGGTGTATGTAACTAGCCTAGGTTTTAAATATCAAGGCCATAACATCTACTAATAAAAAGATATGAAGGAAAGAGTGACTGCCCTACCCTAAGGACCAGTACCACCATTTTGGCTCTACAGGGTGCTACACTGCCCCTCCTGACCTGAAATAAATTTTCACTTAACCTACACACCAAGGGCTACAATATTGGTGTTGGGAACTTTTTCATCAGTGGTGATCTAGTATTTTTAATAATTAAAATGAAACACTGCTTAATGAGTGACAGAAAGAAATATAAACATTTAATTATATAAATGGTTCTGCGTTCGACGAAATATTAACTACGCTCGACGAATTATGAACTGCGTTTGATGAATTCATATATAAGATGCATTCGATGAAATAACATCTGCGTTCGACGAACTAAAATCTGCGTTCGACGAATGCTGAATAATCCTGCGCTCGACGAAAACAGAATAATTCTGCGTTCAATGAACTAAACTGGGCTCGACGAAATGAATTCCATTGGAAGAACTCCATATTTAGTTCGTTGAACTCAACTATCAGATCGATGAGGACTGAAATGCGATCGACGAACCAGTTCTGTTCGACGAATCCAGGACTCCGTTCGACGAACTCACAATTTTGTTCGACGAATTAAATGATATAAACGTAAACATTAATAAATAGATCTGACGGCTCTCTATCATCATCCCCGAGGAATGGACGGCGCGCTACAGCCCGACCTGGACTCCTTTGCGAGATGATTTCCCGGCTACCTGAACCTCTTTCTGGCCAGCCAATGCCACCACCACCTCCGTTGAGGTGGTGGTCGGCGATAGGGGGTGGTTGGCCGGCCGGAGGTGGTCAGATCGGGTTTTAGAGGAGGGAAAAATAGCTCAAAATGAGCCTTTTTCGGAAGCACAATCCGAGCCCTATTGGGCACGGTTCAAGCCCCAAATTAAGAAAAGATCTAGCACCAAGGGAGGAGAAGAGGATCGGACCTGTGTGGGGGCTTGGTGTCGTGAATTTCGATGAGTCGCCATTGATGGTGCTGGAGCTTTCGGTGCCATGCCGATCTAGGATTCCTCTGCACGATTCTCACTGGAAAGTTGGGGGATGTCTTCCTCTCTGAGCACTGAAGGAAATGGGGGTTTCAATTCGGGCTTGGGATGGCTTTATTCCTAAAAGCCATTAATGGCCATTAACAAGTTTTTTGGTTACGTCGAATTTCCTCTAAATTCAGCCCCCTTGGCCATAGAAAATTCCAGAAATTCGATTGTAACTGAAGGGGGAGGTGAATGCTCATCAATTGGGGAGGGTTTGAAGGATCAATATCATTTAATCTCCATGAATGCTCTCTTTCTCTCTCTTCGATTTGGGGGAAACTTCCTTTTTCTCTCTCCTAATCACCAAATACAGATTTTAAGAGGTAATTTCAGAAATTAGCAGGCCCACTAGATTGTGGATCTCTGTAATTGGGCCTAGCCCAAATGGATTGGGCTAGATTAGGATAAATTGGGGGTAATTTGACCTAAATTAAGCTCGAGTTGACTTTAGTCAATTTTGACCAATTGGGTTGACCCCAAAGGGTGATTTGGGCTCCATTGACTTCCCTTAAGGGTTAGGAAGGTATAGGTAGGGTCAAGGTTCAAGGTGGGGCCCTAAAGTCCAACCCTAGGCTTGATAACGGAAAATTGCTATTTGCAGACCACTTGGGTTTTCTCCTTCTCACCTAAGCTCTCAAGGTCTTGAGCTCTTCCTATGGTTTTGTCATGACCTAGTCATGACAAAACCAACTTAGCGGTCTAGCTGTTTGGGGGATGTTACACTAGTCGCCACACAATAGGTGATTTTTTCGCACTTACAAAGATTTTCAATCTAAGATCAAGACCACAAAAGACAATACAAAGAGAAATAAAACATCGCAACCAAAAAACTTCCAATAACAGATGCCAAAGGAAGATGGTGAAGGTCCGCTTGAAATCGTCATCGTAGAATGCAAACCCTTCCCTTAAATTAGAGCTTTAATCTTCAATTTTCCTTGGAATCTCTTGGAAGTGATTGTTGGGAGTGTTGGAGTCGTCTTAGGCGGCTAGGGTGATCCTTTCTCTACATAATCACATGATAGATGCACCATGTCGAGAGAATAAAATGATTTAATATTTCTATGGGAGATATCACTTGCAGTAGCGGCTACCACTGGGCGATAACGTCAAATATTGAATATCCTACACTATTTTGCATCCTCGAGACATGGTAGCTTTCCATGTGGAGGTTGGACCCATGATTGGGAAATAGTGGTTGCCACATTGAATTGCACGCACTCCCTCCTCTACGACGTGGTGTTTCCATATTGAGGTTTGCGCTAACACAAGGTTGTAGCCTCTATCGCCGAGTTATAGTGCCCCTTGAAATAAATTGTAAAAACTCAAAGTTTTTATTGTCGGCGCTATTGACAACCGATGGTAGTGGTGGGATATCTTCTTGGTCTTCCAAATTCAATAGCCTTCGTCCATTATTGCAGGTGCTCAGATGAACTTTTGCAGCTAGTAGATAGTGTCTATCGCAGGCATTAGCCTCCTTCATGATTTCTTTAAGTAACTCCTCCAACTCCACGTCAGATCATTGGCTGTAGGTCGACGCACCTGAGTTCTATCGATGGGCAATATCTGATACCATTGGTGGTATGTTGCATTTCTGGACTTAAACTCATTGTTTCAGCTGGATTATCCATTACTTGTTTTAGTGATAATTCCTGAACCTACACACTATGAAGTACTTGCAAGTATATATCTAATACAAAATAGGATTTCTTGTTCTCAAACAAGGGTGTGTTGAACCATGTTCCAACAAACTCACTCTTTTGATAATTATAAATTCTGGATTGAGAAATAAATAATACAGTAAAAGTAGAGTTCATACTAACATACAAATATATGATAAACATTAAGAATGGTAGGACAGAAGTATATGATATGCATGTATGAATGAATGAGACTAGAATTTATGAACTTCCTCTAAATGGTTGCTCCCCATAAGTGTGATATTTCTTAATCTCTCATTTTTCTGTCCCCCTTTGTTATTAACAAAAGCAGGTATCACAATCATAGAGGAAAAAATCATTATATAGCATATATAATGAGAAAAATATTAAGCCACAGAGAAAGATTATCCATCCTCCTGGCTCGAGCAATACACATCTAACGATACTTTACACATATCCCTATGCTACATTTTGATTCACACCAGATTCACCTTTTGAGTAGAGTAAACAATGTTTACACTAAAAGAAATGCATAAAACTAAAAGTATAAAAAGAAATCTAATCTACACAAATCCCTATACTCACATGAGTACTTAACTAGGAACACCGGAGTCAATATTTTACTCCACTACATAATTTAAACGCCAGCACAATGATTTTCCCAATCACACAAAGGAAATGTTATACCCTATACGCGCCTACGACTAAGTACACGCTTAAGTGGGTGCTGTG
Source organism: Dactylorhiza incarnata (assembly GCA_033032865.1). NCBI lineage: Eukaryota > Viridiplantae > Streptophyta > Magnoliopsida > Asparagales > Orchidaceae > Dactylorhiza > Dactylorhiza incarnata. Next base: position 783,588 of record JAWHQI010000005.1, read on the forward strand.
ATGTGCATAGAAAATGAATAATATAACTTAAGTAAAGGCTTCTAGTATGCTATGCAATAGTGCATGTGAGTGGGTATAGAAAATAGCTCTCCCTTAGACTTAAACTAAATAATCCAACACAATATATGACTATGAAATTTAAAATAAAGCTAGGGGAAGAGAGTACCCAATGCTCAACAAGTGAGCATACCAGAAGATGCGTGTAAATCCAGGGCAAAGCAGCCATACAAAGAATCATAACCACCGCCTTCACAAATAGAAAATGCCTGCAGGGGGTGAGTTCCGCAAAAACATGATAGAAAAATAAAAACTGAATTAAAGAAAATGCATATATAAAATATGATAACTACTGGGGATATTGGACCCAGCATGACTTATTCAAAAGTTTAACAGTTCTAGCTTATAAGAGTATGGAAGGAAAAGTGTACAAGCAACTGACTTAATATCCGTGTCGGTAGTGGGTACAATACAGTGATAGAACCACTACTCCTCTACCTGAATAATAATACCTGTTCTTCACAGGTAGAGGGAAGAAAAAGAAAGAAGTGGAGGAAGAGTCCTCCTCACTATTTTAACTAAAATAAATGTCCTTGCCAAGTAAGGTGTCGTCCTCTGGGAGGTAGCAGGGGGAAAAGACAATGAATGAGGCCTCCACTATGGAGGAGGGATCAACCTCCTCACACAAGAGGATTCTCACATCATTGACTGGAGCAATATGCTCCAAGTCCTCTTGACATTCCCATGAAGAATCACCTTGCACAGGCTCAGACAAAGAAAGGGGGTTAGGAAATAAAAGAGAAGAATGACATAAATAATCCGAAATTGGGGGAGCGGTCCTGGTTTCACTCCCATCAGGTTGGGGTAGTAAAATAATATCGGCATTGTCAACAATGCTGCAAGGTTCAGCAGGATAAATAGTGACCTTGCTCAAGATTTGGACTTCCTCCACCGGTGATGAGGTAAAATCCTCCTCACCTAAAAGGTTGTCCTCCTCCATAGGAATATGTATAATACATAGATCACCTGCCTCATCATGCAAAGCATCTTCAACAATGTCATCAGCGATGAGCGTAGTGGTATGCACAACAGGGGGAGGAATAATGCTTGGATAAAAGTCAAGCACCGATTCCTCACAAAGAATTGAATCTACACATGGTGATATATGCACATGGGAGATGGGCTCAGCTATGTCAGAGCCTAGATCAGCCACACATCTAATAAATGTGTTCACATCATTCCCTTCAAAATATGAAGATGGCACAGACACATAACCAGGTGTTGAAGGTATGCCGCTAGAGGTGGGAGTCGGGATGATCCGGATATCCGGCTCATCATCCTCGTCCAATTGGCGAAGATACTCGGCACCGTCCTTCAGGGCATGATCTATGCTTTGACAAAACAAGCACCATTTTATATTACTCCTTGGTCCTTGCGACGCCGGAGAGGAATATAAAAATGGTACATGTGGCGAGGGTGAGTGGCCATAAGACTTGGGCACGGGATATGAAGGACCGTAGGAGAATGGTTCTCCATACACTGGGCCATGAGAATTATTCCCACCATCTCCAGTAGGGCTTTTATCACTATCGTGGGAAATATCTCCACACCAACGGCAACAGACATTAAACGCAACCCACATTGTGAAGATATCAAGATTCAATAGAAAATCACAATTGTGCAAAACACTACACCTACAAATAAATTACTAAGACAACCTAATATAAAACAAGAAAATGGGATAACAAGAACTGAAATAAAATAAAGGATGCAATTTACAAATGGAAGAACTTCTATCTCTCAGTTCTCCCTCTCCAGAAACTCACACGACTGTGTTCCCTGGCAATGGCGCCAAAAACTTGATGCGCTAATCCTACACACTGCTATTGGCGGTAGCAAGATTGCGGCATGAAACGATAGTGTACCGATCATTCAAGTAATATAAAATGGTTGAATTTCACCATGTATCAATCTCGAAGGAACACAGTAAGGTGGAGTTTACTTTTGAATAAGAACTTGGGATTGAAGTCCTTTAGGTCGAGTGAAACGTGAACGGGGTGATTTGGCTTATGGAAAATAAAATAAAGGAAACTAAACTACTACTATGCAGGGCGCTATACACTGCTTCACTGGGCGAATGGAGACTATGTAAGCCGCTATGAACTGCTTTGCTATGCAGATGGACGATAAGGCTTGCAGATGGAGTGATTCACACCGACAGAGGTGAAGTGGGTTATACGGGACGTTAGCACCGCTTAGCTTGGCGAGTGGAAGAGTAGGCTTATGGAATGGGCGAGTAGTCAAGCGGAATGGAATGGAGGGTGATGGCGGATGGAAGGTGGAATGGGGGCGCACCTCATGCACACATATAAACAATAGAGTAATTTCACATAGACATGAAATAAACAATACAAATCAAGGTTTAAATGTGGAACATCATCAATATAATGATGATTACATTCATATGCATCCACACAAGTTAGAGAAAAAGACATGAGATACGATCAAATCCAGAGGCTTGTTGTGGATTCATGGTAGGAATCGTCGGGGCGTCAATCCGCGTCCTAGCTCGGTCCCAACTATCGCCCGGGGTAGAGGAGGGTTGTCACTTCCTCCCAATGGACCCATCTTCTCCAATAAACAACAATCCGGCCACGTCCGATGCAAAGAACTCTTTGCTTGGCGATGAAGATGAGGGTGGAATCCTCTCCTTGAAGCTCTAGGATGATGGAGGTGTCCTAGGGCAAAGCCCTCATGGAAGGTTGGAAGAAAACGGAGATGGAATTCTCCTTGCGGCGAAAAAAGGCAGAACAGTTCGGGGTAATCGATCCTGATTAGGTTGAAGTTTATCGCTTTTATGGAAAATTGTCAGAAATTTGGTCACGCATGATCGAACGCAAGACCGTGCGTGGACCGTGCGATATTAAATGTACAGAAAGCCCAGGAAGATGAAGCAGATCTCCCATGCGATTTTACTCATGCACGGTCGACACCAATCATGCGTAAAAATGCACGAGCAAATCCAGCAAGCTCAAAATCAGGCAAATAAGGAGAGATCATGTGTTTCCTTCGTGCACGGGCAAACTGCCCGTGCGTGAAAAAAATAACATGATCAGGGGCAGAACACCATTCTGCCGCCAGATAAGCACGCACGGTCGGAGCAATCATGCGTCATGAAATCGCACGACGTGCGATTTATGCAAAAATGGAATTTGGGGAAAATGGAGATCTTCCCACCTTCATAGCACAATAAACAGCTGGGAATACACCTCCATCAACATCCAAAAACAAAAAAAGGGGTTGGGGAGCACCATGCGCTTACCCCCAACAACTTGGAGCGCAAATGCACACCAAAATGGGCCTAAAAGGTACACTTCGTGTAATCAAGATTATCAATGCAATATAAGCAATAATGTGCAGAAAGTGAAGTGCATGTGCGTGAAAACAAGCCCAGATGAGTTCAAAAAATCCTATATAAATTGGACTCATCAGATAACATAAACAAAACACATACAAGATACAAGAAGTTCAGAGGAGGAAGAAAGAAGAATAAAAATATATAGGAAACATACTAGAGAAGTGTAACATCACAAACTTTTTAAGGAGCCTAGAAGTTTTGGTGACTTGGTCTTGTGCACCTAAACTAGCTCAATGAGCTAGGAAATGTCTTTTAAGTCTCGTGGACCCAATATTGTGTAGTGGAGGTCCATAGTGAGCCTTGAGTCTAATTGACTAGACTAACCCTTATGAGTGTTTATATATGAGTTGAGACCTTTGGTCACACCATGATGTGCACTATAACCCTATATAACTCAAGATGGACTTTAGTCAAGATGGTCACATCAAATTCATAAAATGGCCAATCATAGTTTGACACCTCATCCTTAAATGTCAACTTAGGTCAATATGAGTAACCTATGCTATTTGGATTGCACCCTAGACTCAAATGGACCTTACATTAACTCATTCCATCAAGTGGTGAGGCCATGTCATCAATTAAGTTAATATTTGACCATGAATGGTGAAACCTGACTATGAAGGAGTTGACCAAGCTAATTCCTTGGAACCATGGTCTACTTTTGGCTTTGGGTCTCCAAGAGAGTTTCCTTCCATTACCAACCGAAAAGACACCTCCAAGGGGTATGGTCGGGCCAAATCGACCACCACCACACAATGAAGAGATGCCTTGCATGGCAAATCTCTCATTTCTCTTTATATAAGGCTAGAGATGTTTCCTTTATTCCTTAGTCACCCTTGCGACCCCAATCGAATCAAGAGGAAGTGTTGGAGACCGCCACCGGAGACTGGAGGGAGAGAAGAAGGTTTCAGTCAAAGCACATACACCATGCCACCATGCCTCAATTTGATGTCGACAAATGCCCCTGAGGTAGCCATCTAAACTCTTCTGGTGCATAGATCTTGTAGGTGGAAAGAATACGGAATTCCAACCACCAGAATGGCCTATCCCCGCTACCCATGCCTTAGATCACCACTCAAAATGGTGGCGCTCCAGATCATAAGTGGTTCAATGGAGAGTTCTTTGTTGGTTGGAGGAACTCCTTGGTTCCATCCATTGTCCTTGAGACAGCTGCCATTGCTGGAGAAGATAGCTCTGAGCGGTGCACGTGACCTGAGAAATGATAATTTTGAGTATTCTGATGAGTGTTAGTGGCGACCGGCCACCAGACTGCCACCTAGACAACGGTCATTGATGAGTAGTAAATTATACATATTTTTAGTATAGTTTTTATTATAGTTTTAATTAAAGTTGTGAATTTTCTATATAAATTAATAAATAAATTGTTTCTTTTGTTATTTTCTGCACTAACTTAGTTTTATTTTCTATTTTGTAGATTTGTTATTTTTGTTGGGTCATGCCCTCAATCACGCCCGTGACCAAGGGCGTGTCTATTTAAAACACCAAAAAGTCAAGTCTCAGCCAATTTTAGAGCAAGTCAGCAAAGTGATCAAGTCACGCCCTTGATCACTCCCGTGACCGAAGCCGTGTAGAAGGTCACACCTGTGTTCAGCCAAATCCCTCTAGAAGGCCAGCTATTTTGACTTCTCCAACACATCCCAGGTCACGCCTCAGGTCACGCCCGTGACATGTTGGTTACGCTCGTCTTTAGCCATGTCCCCCGTTAAACTCTTCCGGAATCATCTAAAAGGCCATTTATTTTGACCCCTCGAGCAAGCCAAAGATTACATGCCCCCAGTCACGCACGTGACCAAGGGCGTGTACTTCAAAATATTTCCTATAAATAACCGACCCCCATCCTTTTTTTCTCTCTTCCACAACCCACTTGGGCTCTTTTCTTGTATATTTTTCTGCATTTTTAGGTTTTAGGTTTAATATTTTGTATTTTTCTTTTTTTGCATATTTTTTAATGTGTTGTAATTTTATTTCTTAGATTAGATGTCATTTTATTTCTTGTAATTCCCTTATTTATGACAATAAATAACTCAATTTCAATTTCTTGCAATTTTATTTCTGTCCTGCAATTTCCATTTCTAGCTTAGATTTCAATTCTTGCAATTTCATTTCCGTCATGCAATTTTCTTTTTATAGCTTAGTTTCATTTCATGCAATTTTATATCATGCAATAACTTAGATTTTAATTAACATAATTTCCTTTGTTGCCCGTGTGACAAACAACAACTTCCTTTTCGTAGAATAAATTTTAATTCGTGCAATTTCTTTTCTCGCAATTCTTCCTTTTTAACCATTTTTGGACTTTTATTCCGTGTAAATTATTTAGTTCTTGTTTAGAATGAGTTTTGAATTGAATTTATCCGCCCCCTCATTTTTGTTCTTAACTTCCTTCGATTTATTCCTGAAATAAATGCATCGAGTTCATATTCTGGTTATGAATTTTGATAGTTGTTTTCGCATTCTCATTAGCCGAGAGGCTCGTGCATACAAATCAGTCATTTAGGAATAAAAAGAGTTGAATGCAACCCTCGAGAGAGAATGATGTAAATCTTCCGGATAAGAGTGAAATCCTATAACGGGATTCACCTTGTAAGGCGAGTATTATGGGTTTTTTATTGTAGAATGATAGTTTGGTCGTTTAGCCTAATCTCAGTTGGGAGTATTCCTCGAGAGTGGTGCATTCATAACTCGTGAATCCTCACGGTCAAGATTTAGGTTTGAACCAGATGAAAAGTTTTCATTTATTTTCATTTCAAGGCATGTTTTATTAAGGCTTTTGTTTTCTTGTTTTTATTATTATTATGTTTTCTAATTTACTTTAGTTTTAATTATATTTCATTCACCTTTTCTCTGATAGAATAATACTCAGTTTTCTCGAAGTAGAATTATTCGACAGACCTTGGATTTTTATACAACCTTGATATGTTCCGTATCATGTACTACACGCGATAGGTGCGCTTGCCTCTACACTAATTTTAATTATCAAGTTTTTGGCGCCGTTGTCGGGGATTATTTGCTGATGTTTTGAAAAAAGAAAATGCTATTACTTTTATTTTTTTATTTCCTTCTTTTTCCCTTTAAATAAATTTTGTTGTAAATAAATTTTGATATAAATAAATTTCGTTATAAATAAATTTTATTGTAATTACTATTATGTTTTATTCTCCTTTTTGTTTTGTTGCGTTATTTGTCTATTTAGTTTAATTGTTTTGTTATTTTGTTTTAATGTATTTTGAAGGTGTTCGTGCGGCGCGTGCCGTCTAAAAATCATGGACGTGCCCTTTCTCCCTTCTATTTTCTTTTTTGTTATATTTTTCTTTCTTTCACGCTCTTGTATATATATATATATAAATATATAAATATATTCTTCATATTTAGCTTCAACCTTGGAGACAATGTTGACTTTTAAGTATGAGGGTGTATTTTCTTTTTTGTAAATCTTTTCTTGTTCTTGTAATTTAGAAATTTAAAATTCCCCCCAAAAAAATTAAAGCTTCCATTTTATTTTTCTTGAGTATTAATATGTATATATAACAAAATCCAAAAAAGATCATATTTCAAAAATTCAAAAAAATGATGGAAAACTTAGAAAAATAAAAAATAGAATGTTTTTCCCCTTTTTTGTAAATTTTCCCCTTCTTGTGATTTTAAAAAAAATTATAATTTTTGTTTTTAGCTTCCTTTTTGTTTTTCTTAAGTATTAATATGTGTATATATAACAAAATTCAAAAAAATGAAAACAAAAAAATGATTATATTTCAAAAATTCCACAAAAATGATGAAAAATTTACAAAATCCAAAAGTATAATAAAACCCCTACTTAGCTTTTTGTTATTTTCAAGGCTAGTTTGAGTTTATTTATAAACATTTTCATTATTTTTAATTTGCTAAATTTTTTATTTTTATGATAGTTTGTAGATTTAAATTCTTGGAAATTTAGTTGTAAAAAGCACGTAAGATTTTAATTTAAGTAGAGAACAATTTTTTTAGCACTACATCTAGTTTATCCTAAATAGCTTCATATTGTATTATGTTGGCAAAACATTCTTAGACTTTAATTATCTTTACTTCATAACTTGTGAAATTTAGGAATGCTCTATCTACTAAAATATGCTCTCAAAATTTTTTGATTTATAAATTCTAGAAATTTCTAGTTTAAGCCATTACCCCTTATCCACCTTTTACTTGATATTTTCTATTTTAAAAGGTCATATGTTTGGGAATAAGATTTTCGTTCCCTAAACTCATGGTCCCAATTTTCTAAAAAGATTATATGGCATGAGAATAAGATTTTCGTTCGTTAAACAAATAAATTTTGAGTTTTTATTTGAAGATTGAATTCTAAAAAGATTATATGACATGCGAATAAGATTTTCGTTCCCTAAACAAATACAAATGAAAAAAAATTTAGTGGGGTGAGAGGATAAAATCATCACCTCCAATCAAGAATCTCTTCTTTTACCAAGTTTTATACCCCCTTAGCCAATATAATTGAAACCTAGGTATAAATCAAAATTTTGAGAGAGCATAGTTAGTAGGTTTTATTTATTCTTATAAATTTCTTTAAAAAGTTAAAGTTTTTATAATTCTAATCTAATTATGGTGCTAACGATTGCAAATTCTTGTTCGCTATTTAGCCAAATTAAGAAATCTTGTGGCTAAGACTTTTTCGCTCTTTTTAAATCATTATTATAATATAGGACTTACCTCTTTAATTGTCGAAAGTTTATTTCAAGCATACTTTTGATTAAATAGAATTTTAGTAATTTAGAAATTTTATTAGTGTCTTATGAGTATCTCTCTTACTTTTGCTCTGGAATAGCAAAAGCTTAAGTATGGGGGTTTTGGTGAGTAGTAAATTATACATATTTTTAGTATAGTTTTAATTAAAATTGTGATTTTTCTATGTAAATTAATGAATAAATTGTTTGTTTTGTTTTTTCTGCACTAACTTAGTCTTATTTTCTATTTTGCAGTATTCTATTTTTTTGTTAGGTCACACCCATGTCCAAGGGCGTGCCTACTTAAAACACCACAAAGTCAAGTCTCGACCAATTTCAGAGCAAGTCAGCAAAATGTCAAGTCACTACCTCGGTTACGCCCGTGACCGAGGCCGCGTAGAAGGTCACACCCGTGTTCAGCTAGATCCATCCAGAAGGCCAGATGTTCTGACTTCTCCAACACACCCCAGGTCACGCCCGTGGCATGTTGATCCTGCTCGTGTTCAGCCACGTCTCTCGTCAAACTCTTCCGGAATCATCTAAGAGGCCAGCTATTTTGACCCCTCGAGCAAGCCAAAGATTACACGCCCTCGGTCACGCCTGTGGCCAAGGGTGTGTACTTCAAAATTTTGTATATAAGTAAGAACCGACCCCAAGCCTTTTTCTCTCTCTCTTCCACAACCCACTTGGGCTTTTTTTGTATATTTTTCTGTATTTTTAGGTTTTATGTTTAATATTTTGTAATTTCTTTTTTTTTTGTATTTTTTAATGTGTTGTAATTTTATTTCTTAGTTTATATGTCATTTTAATTCTTGTAATTCCTTTTTTATGGCAATAAATAACTTAGTTTAAATTTTTTGCAATTTCATTTCTATCCTGCAGTTTCCATTTCTAGCTTAGATTTCAATTCTTGCAATTTCATTTCCGTAATGCAATTTTCTTTTTATAGCTTAGTTTTATTTCATGCAATTTTATTTCTTGCAATAACTTAGATTTTAATTAACATAATTTCCTATGTTGCCCGCATGACAAACGACAACTTCCTTTTCGTAGAATATAATTTAATTTGTTCAATTTATTTTCTCGTAATTTTTCTTTTTTTACCCTTTTTACACTTTTATTCAGTGTAAATTATTTAGTTCTTATTTAGAATGAGTTTTGAATTGAATTTATCTGCCCCCACATTTTCGTTTTATCTTCCTTCGATTTATTCCTGAAATAAATGTATCGAGTTCATATTCTGGTTGTGAATTTTGATAATTGTTTTTGCATTTTGGTTAGCCGAGAGGCTCATGTGTACGAATCGATCACTCAGGAATAAAAAGAGGTGAATGCAACCTTTGAGAGAGAATGATGTAAATCTTCCGGATATGAGTGAAATCCTATAGCGGGATTCACCTCCTAAGGCGAGTATTAGGGGTTTTTATTGTAGAATGAGAGTTCGGGCGTTCAGCCTAATCTCAGGTGGGCGTATTCCTCGAGAGAGGTGCGTCATAACTCGGGATTCCCCACGACCAAGGTTTAGATTTGAACAAATGATAAGTTTTCGTTTATTTTCATTTCAAGGCGTATTTTATTTAAGCTTTTGTTTTCTTGTTTTTTATTATTCAAGCTTTTGTTTTCTGGTTTTTGTTATTATTATGTTTTCATATTTACTTTAGTTTTAATTATATTTCATTCGCATTTTCTCCGATAGAATAATAGTCAGTTTTCTCGAAGTAGAATTAATCGACAGACCCCAGATTTTTATACGACCTTGATATGTTTTGTATCATGTACTACACGCGATAGGTGTGCTTGCCTCTATGCTAATATTAATTATTAGTCATCCTTCGACGAGTCAAATGTCATTGGAGCTCCACAGTGGATATCACCAGAATTCAGTGGCGACGAGATCTCTCTGTCGATCTCTCGGAACTGTTGGCCAATCAAAGAAGACGCAATTAGAGTCATGATAACCTCGACAATGATTGGGAATTGACATAGCAGATCATAATGGTCTGATCCACTATGATGGATGTAGTGCTTGTAGTTTGATTTAATCATCACCGTATGATTTGATTTAAGATCCATGTTGCACGTTATCCGCTGGCCAATATATGAAATGAATTGACTTAATGTGTGACCAAATATTTATTTAAAGCAGTCTTATTAATATGCAAAAAGGAGGACCTTTTGGCCATTATTTAAAAAAGTGTCCAACATAAAATTTGTAGTGGATACTGAGACCTTTTCAGAATTGGGTGGCACCACCAGTGGTGATACATATTGTTGAAACCAATACTTGGTCTCTTGTGGAGCTCGGGCCCCCAGAGATGGGGGGGGGGGGTAGCACTTACTGGTTCCTCGGAAGGAACAGATCAAAGCCTCAGAACTAGACACAGACCCTTGGTCACAGCGAGGAGGTCCCACCACACACCCAGAAGATCTTAGAGCGCTTCCCCTCCCAAGCCAAAGCTGAGACTAGGCACCTTGGAGAGCCTGAGAGTTGAACCAAGATAGCCTAAGGAGAAGGAAGCTCAGAGTGCTGAGATCGGATCCTCTCCAAAGTTGCCTTTTAAGGTCTATATAAAGTTTTTTTTACTTATGGTCTTCCAATAGCAGGATTCCGCCTTACACTATTGCTATGTGCATCCCAAAATGGTCTGCCAACAGCTAAACTCCGCTATTTGGAGGGGCTAACTGCAGACCACTAAGGGCTTCCATGTAAAATCTCCCCTGGGCCCCTACTGGGCGAGCCACCCACAATGGTCCCACCTGCCTGGCTCCCTACGGGTAGCTTGCGAGAGCAACCTGGCTCGCCTACAGCGAGGAAGTCCCGCTCGCTCTAGCAAGCCCGGCTCACTCGGTTTTATGTGAGCCGGGTTCGCGATCCCTGATTGGTCGGGCTCGCCCCCTTAAATCCTTCTCGCCGATTGGTCGACGAGTCTCTTCTTGCTTCCTTGACTCAACTAGTTGATACCAAGATCCCCTCATACCCTGGCGAACACAGGGGTTGTACATAATCCCTGCTCTTCGCGAGGCTACCTTAGGCTCGCGAAGAAACGTCCAAACCATGGTGTTCGTCGGCCCCTTGCTGACGTGATAAGAATCTTTTGGTGGGCCCCATGCCCAATGCTATAAATACCCTTCTTTCTGACCGGTGCATAAACTTTCCTCCCTCTTTTCTCTTTCATTGTTCGTCGCTATGTCCGCCAAGATGTTTGCCAAAGAAGAGGCACTGGCTCGCCTCATGGCCTCGCAGGCGATCTAGAAATCCAAAGTTGCAGAGCTCGCCCCCTGGATTTCTCGGCAACCCACTCCGCCTCTGCCTCAGGTTAAGAAGGAGAAGACCGTCCGACCGATGCCCGGGGAGAATGGGTCATCACCCATATCTCCATCCCCCCGCCACGAGCCCACCTCGCAGGTTCTACTATCGAAGGTTTGATAATCCAAGATTTAATTGACTGACTTTGTTTCTTTGTTCACAGAACCCTCCCCCCGGGGAAATAATCATAGGTCAATCATCAACTGGGTCTTGCCTCCCACCTCCCGGGAGGACTGACTTCCCCCTCGGGATGTGGGGACCACCGATCTGCGAGTTCCATCCTCACAACCTAGTGAGTTATTCGCCTCACTATCACTTGCAGTTCTTCGTTCGCTGAACCCCCGATATTCTTTTTATGTCGTGACCCCTCTCACGACCCCGGAGAGGCGAACCCCCACTCCGATGGGCTCGCCAGCCCCAGCTAAATTGACCATCCTCATTCCGGCATTTGGTGTTCTAAGCCAATGGAGTCCTAGCGGGTCGATACTTGCCGACACCCGGGTCGCGGTCGACACAATGAACCATCCTGGCCTAGGGAAGTCATTACTCCTACCTTCACTGAAGCCTTCAAGGGCGAGCCACACTCTTCTCGCCAGTGACCCCGTACCATCTTGATTTCGCCAGGTTAGGTAATTCTTGTTGATTGCCTCTTTCCACACATATTGCTGATTTCTTCCTCGTAGGTGTCCCCGAGAACCCCCCCCCCCCCCCCCCCCCGAGTCAGAGTACGGAGAGGAGGAGATATCGCCACCACCTTCGCCGAACCAGATCGCTGACTTCCTGGGGGACCCTGACAACCCTGAGCAAATGAAGATATCGGTCACCGAGCTGTTCCAAAAATATGGCCTCATGCTGCGAGAGTTGTACGACCAGAACCGGGTGGACAGAGCTACCTATGAAGAGAAGTTTGCCTCTATGGAGGATGCGAACACGCGCCTCCTTGCTGAGATGTGATAGGTCACTCGCGGCGAGGTCACCTCACCAGGGGTGCACCTCGCGCGAATCAAAGATCAAATGCACCTGATGCAGCGCGAGGTCCAATTGGTTCGCGAGTACCACTACCCAAAAGTACCACCGCGCTCTGGGGTGTGAGGCCGCGATCGATGGAAGTGGATCAACTTCTAAATAATTTGCGATTTATTATTTCTCGCTCGCACCAATTACTTCCCTTATGGGTCCCGAACACTTGGTGACTTTGTAATATGAACATTTTGCTCGCCCGCGAGCTTCTGCTTTTGCTTTTCATTACTTCTACCGCTGTCAACTGTGCGCGCACGTCACTTATTTTTTATTTGATAGGACTGCCTCACTTTAAGTTTGGCTTGCGAACTGCTGTCTCGCCTTCACAATTTTTCTTTCTATCCCTGCAGCTGCCCCCTGCCGACCTGTGGGCAAAACAACATACCTTTTTTCTTGGCTCTCCTGTGGCAAATCAGAGGATGTCGCTAGGACTCAAGCCCACCCGGAGTGGATAAAGGTTCAAGAAGCTGAAACGTCACTGCGCAGTTCAGCTATCCACACCCCATGGCGCTTCAAATCCTTCCCGCTCTTTTCATTCCTATAAATAGCCTCCGGTCTTTCTTCTCCAATCATCGCATTAATTGTCTTCAACCTTTTTCCTATCTTCCAGGTTCTCTCGCAATTCTTGGCTCGCGCTCACGCTTCCTCATCTTGCTATTAGTTTAGCCATGGTTGCTGACGGAGATTCTGAATGGCGGGCCAAGTGCGGTTGGGCCTACAGTGACAACTCCTTCTTTTGCGCCTCGCTCACCGATGAGGAGTTCCTCACCATAGTGGATAGGTATATTCCTTTAGGATTGGTCGCTCGCCGCCCAGCGAGCACCGCTGCCTTCAACGGGTTGTCCCCTGACGAGCTCGCCATCCCCATCGCTCACGTTGAGAATGGGTTGTGATTCCCTCTATGGACGGAAGTGTGCCAGGTACTTTACTCATCCCTTGCACTCCTTGCTCGCGGTCGCAAGAAGCATGCTAATTTTTCCTTTGTGATTTTTACAGGTGCACAAGCACTATGACATCTTGGCAAGCCAACTAACCCCGAACGTGATTGTTGTTGTGGCCGCGTTCGCCAGCTATCTACGCGAGGAGAAAATAGAGTTCAGTCTGCTCGTAATCCGCAAGGTTTTCTCCTTCTGCGTCTATAAAGATGGAACGACCCACTTTGCGAGCCAACATGTCACTGAGTGCGAGATAGTGAACAAGAGCCATTATTGGCATCAAAAATTCATCCTTGTCAAAGGAGCCTTTGGCAACATTCCCTTCTCCCCCTCCAGCGAGACGAGAAGACCTACCACCCCCTTCTTCGCTGTGGGGGGGGGGGGGGGGGGGGGGGGGGGGGGGGGACGACGTGGATCTCTTCCAGTACCTTGCGGGAAAGAACTTTGAGGTAGCACACCTCCGTCAAAAAGTGGACACGCTGCTTCCGGTGCCCCAAGGAGAAGGTTTGACTCGCACTCGCAAGCCCTCTATACTTTCTTAAATTTGGTGACTAATTCATATAGTTGACACCTCTGCAGGAGAGCGGGAACTTCCCCTCCACTCGCCGCATGCGAGGACTACAACCCTCACTTCCAGCTCGCTCGCAACAGCCACCGCAGAAGCGTGCTGAGCCCAAACCGGCTCAACTTCTGGGAAGAAGCGACAGCCTCCAGCGAGTCCGTCTGCCGCGCAATCCTCGGTGAAGAAGAAGAGCAAGAAGCCCCCAGCCATAAATAAAGGGAAAGATGTTATGGTGGACCTGTGCGATTCAGAGACCCCATTCCCCTCGCCCGTGAGTCAGAAAGCTGCCGAGGGGAGCCGGGAGGTCGGGAATGCCACGACCAACCCCAAGCCTACGGGCCATAAAAACTTTGGCCTCAGCGCGAAGCTCCCGGACGAGATCGATGAGCCGATGCTAGCATGGGAACCTGATCACAACAGGGTCTCATATTCCTCGCGCCTCCCCTCCTGGGTTGAGAGCGACCAGGCTAGGGGTGAGGCATTCGGCATCGCCTTTGGGCTATATGGCCGCGAGGATGCCGCTGACTTCGGCGTCCTAAGGTCCAAGCCACTTGTTTTTGAGGCCATGCGGGCCCAATTTCGCGCCATGGAACTCCCTCACATGGTGGGTCAGCGGTACCTCACCTCCGACAGGTATTCTAGGGAGCACAAACGCGAGCTCCATGAGGCCTCCGACAAAGTCACGCGCCTTAATGGACAAGAGGCCATATCTGAAGGTCTCATCGCCAGCCTCTAAGGCAGGATGCTAAGTGACTCATACAAATTTTCTATCTCGCTCGCTGCATGTCGCTTTATTTGACTTATCTTATTCTTTTGCAGGATGCCGAAACAGCAAGCCAGCTCCTTGCGCGGAATGCTATTGTGGAGATGGAGAACACGGTCCTGAAAGCACAAGTTCGCGAGTTGAAAGAGGTCGTGCTCCCCCTGCCTTCTCCGCGAGCTGGAGCTCGTAACAGGACGTGAGACGAGGAGGAGGCGACACACATGAATTCGATGGGCATCGCAAATAATATCTTCGACACTCTCAAGGGGGCGAACCTACTTGCCTCAGACGCGATGGAGCTTTCCGCCGAGGACGTCGTCCCTGACTTATTCATGCAAATTATAGGGAATGGAGGTCGCGGGAGCGAGGAGGAGCTGTCTGAAGATTTTCCTAGATATTTTTTTAATTTTTAATGTATATCCCCATATTGGTTGGCGAGATCGCCGCGACCTGTAAGGAATATTTTCCATAAATGAACAAGGATTATTTTGCTATCTTTAATCTGTCATGCTCACACTCGCTCTTTTTCTTCTGTGATGAATATACGGCTGTCACCGTTCTATTGAACCTTCCTCGTTTTGTCTTGCTACAACACATCTGCACACACCTAATAAGGCGTTCGTATAGTTTTCCTCACATAGATCCTTGTTAGATATACTTTCTGCTTGCTTTCGTTCCTGGGAGAAATGTCGATCGCTTTGCATCTCTGGCTCACCTGCTACGGGTCCTTGCGAGCAGGGTCGGTGTTACCCTATCTCGCTCGCCGCAACCCTTGCGCGTGACCAAAGGTTATTCATTAATTACCATGTCAGCGACCCCCCCCCCCTAACTCGCTTATTTAGGTTTTGCTTAGAGACTCCCCGACTGCTCGCGAGCCAGGACCCGACCTGAAGAACTTTGTTGGCACTGTGTTCAGCTGGCTTGCCATAACCATTGGACTTAGTTACTTTTTATCTGATATTGCTCCTTATCTTCGCGCGAGCGAGCCCTGGGGCTCACCCAGTCTAAATCTCCCCCTGTCAGTTTGTTGGAACCTTAGGTTTGATTTGAGTTAGGATCCACCTTTAGTGTCTAAGTATATATCATAATATATTTTATAACTTAGGATAAATCAGATTAAGTTAAAAGGCTGCAAATAGACATATAATAATAGGCTAAATATTATAAGAGAAATTAATATAAGAGAACATAAGAAAATGAATATATTTCATATAGTTCACTGGCGTTCGACGAATGTCGAACGACGCTCGGCATTCGTCGGACGGCGATCGACGAACAGATGGCAGCGCTCGACAGATTTACAGCAGGGATGCTGCGTTCGACGAACGTGGAACAGAGGTCGACAAATGACGAACAACGCTCAACGAATTTCAGCAAATGTTCAGAAACAGTAATATTAATATTGAGGTCGACGAATCAAATGTTTGTGCTCGACGAAAGTGGAGCTCAGCTCGCCGAAAGTTTTGCAGAATTATATTTCATATTCTATATGCCGTCAGACTTTATTTAAAGCAATATTTCTTTATTCTATTTTATATATTGCTATATATTGCAGTTCTGACATTACAGCATGCAAGCATTTAATGCTGTAGCCGTTTGGCAAAAGCATTAATTAATATAGCAGTTGCAGCAAGTCAAAGATGGCAAGTTACTGCTCAAGGATCTGGGAAATGAAAGTGACTTTACTCCCTTCCTTTCTGGTCGGCAAGGATTCAAACAGCTATACTCGACAGCATAATATATATAGCTGTTCTCTCTTAACATATATATATATACAGAATATATATTGATGTATAGATCTAACATAGATAGATAGAATACATTAACACTTGCTGTACAGGAAAAGGAAGAAGAAGAGAAACAGAGGAGCAAAAAAAAGATCAGATCAAATATATTATTTATCTTCTTTTTGCCTAACTTCTCTCTTGCCGATCATATATCCTGAGACACCAAACACTATTACTTACTCAGGATCATTACTGCATAAAGAAGAAAGGAGTTTGTACAATCAAGAGAAGAGGCCTCCACAAACTGTCAACAATTATATCAGACAAGGGGAGCTCTTCAACATCATCATCAAGATCCAAACACAACTACCAATCAGGATCTTCATCAAGAGTCTTCTTAGCACAAAGAGAAGAACAATAAATCCTTTCCCTTTCTCCTTCCCCATCTTGTACAGGGTTAAAACTCCCTTCAAAAGTTTACCTGTTGGTGGCAAGACACCTGAACAAAAAATCTAGTTTGTTTATAAGCACCTGATCAAAAGCTTATAGGTGTGAGGGCACCTGATCAACTCTCCTAGTGGATTCCTACCAGTGGGTAGAAGAGTAGATGTACCCAAGTTTTGGGGAACTACTATATTTCTCTGTGTCATCTGGATTGCTTCTTGTTTGTTTGTTTTATTTCCTGTGCTGTGTTTATTTCTGATACGTTTTTTAATTGGTTTGTTTCTCTCTTTTCTTTGTTAGAAATAGAGAAAGAAAAGGAAAAGCTCTTTCTTCCTTTTCGATTCAACCTTGGGCGGACGTTTTCGAAGAGCCCCGCGAGTAATCCTACTTCGAGGAATTATCCGTTATCCTATCGAAGGATAGAAGTAACGGACTCTTTCTCTTTCGAAATATCGAGGATTCCTCCTCGGCCGCGTCCTTTGAAGGCAGAATGAAAAGAAAAATAAAGCTACTTTACTTTTAAAATTTAAATTGAAAGCTTTTTGAAAATATTGTTGCAACAATTTTTTAAGTAGTTGCAACAATTCTTTAAGAGCGTTTTAAAACTTCTTTTACCTTGAGCTAGTTGCAACAACCAAAGAGGCGTTGCAACAATTTTTTAGTGTTTTTAAAAGAGTTTTAAAGAGTGCTTTAGAGAGAAAGCTTTTGGGTTTATGTAATTATCCGGACTAAAATCAATAAAGGCAAGTGGACCTTATCGATAGTAGTATAGGATATTTCTTTTGAAATATCAAGGTCGTATTTTTCCAAGGTCGTATCGATTATTTCTACTTGTTAGGAATGCGCTATTATCTTATCGAGAAGAGTTTGAAGATTTTTATGATTTTATAGAAAAGTTAGTGACGAAAACGATAACTATCGCGGGCTTGGTGTGCGTTTAGCAAAAACCAAGAAAAGCGATGAAAAGAAAAAGAACGAAAACGTTAATTTGAAAAGTAGTTTTGCTTAGAAATTTTTAGGGTTTTATGAAACTATAATGATAACTACGGCGATAATTAGCAATTGAGCGGGGCGCGTGATTAAGCAAAAAGCAAATATATAAAAGATAAAAGACGCACTAATTGAAAACTCACGCACTCTACGGAATTAAAATTAAAGCGGTAAATTGCAGAAATTGAAGAAATGCGATCCCTACCCAAATAGGTAGAGGGGAAATAAATGCGTGAGCAAGTCCTATCCAAATGGATAGGCGGGAAATAAATGCGTGAGCAAGTCCTATCCAAACGGATAGGCGGGAAATAAATGCGTGAGCAAGTCCTATCCAAACGGATAGGCGGGAAATAAATGCGTGACAGAAATGGAAACTATTCGGTTACAAAAAAGGCGCAAAATTTATTCA
Organism: Dactylorhiza incarnata; assembly: GCA_033032865.1. NCBI lineage: Eukaryota > Viridiplantae > Streptophyta > Magnoliopsida > Asparagales > Orchidaceae > Dactylorhiza > Dactylorhiza incarnata. The sequence continues at coordinate 801,896 of JAWHQI010000005.1, forward strand.
CCTACACACACGCACTCTACTTGAAATTGAAATCTAAGTTAAAAGAAAATAAAATCTATGCTCATAAACACACACACTCTTCTTTAATGAAATCTAATTAAAAATAAAACAAAACTAATCTCATACACTCACACACACAACAATAATGAAAACTAAGTTAAAAGAAAAGAAAAGCTATACTCATACACTCACCCACACTAACAACAAAACAAAACTAAAATAAATACAAATTACTCTCATACACACACACACTTACAAAAAGAGACAAAGAAAGTGAAAACAACAAAATAAAACAAAACAAAACAATTTAATTAACCACCTACACTCACACACACTAATAACAAAACATCTAAAAATTATAACAAAACTAAAAACAAGATAATTACTCTCATACACTCACACACACAAATTAAAAAGATGAAAACTAATTAAAATTACTAAATTACTAAATTACAAAAAACTAAAAATAAAAAGAAAAAGAAAAAGAGAACACACACACACTTCCAACAAAACAAAGAGAGAGAGAGTGACAAAACAAGCCAACTATTTCATTTCCATAATAAAAAGATTACAAAAAACAAGAGAGAAAAAGAGCACAAAATTACAAAAACATACAAACTAGTTGGATCAAAACCTTAAGAATAAGCTCTCAAAATTTTGAACCCACACTACAACAGCCCACCCCCTCTATTTATAGAGGAATTGGGGTGTGCAATTAGTAAAAAAGGGGGCAGCTGGCTGCACATTGAGAGGAGCAAAATTGGAATTGAGTTGAGGGGGGTGCGGTTAGCATGGCTGGAGGCATGCTGGCAGGTTGACCTGGAGGGGCGCGGGCAGCAGGGCAGGGGCGCGGGCAGGCTGGCAGGTTGACCAGGAGGGGCGCGGGCAGCAGGGCAGGGGCGGTTTTAATCCGGCAAAAAGGGTGCGCTCGCCCGGATTCGAACCCAGGGCGGTTGCGGGGTCAACCTAGTCCGGAACCAATGAGCCAAGTGGCTCAATCTACAAAGAGCAGGGGTATATTATATATATATTGGTCAGCACAGATATTTTTATTTTAAATTTAATTTACATAGTTATTTATATATTTATATTATATATTATGTTATTCTTTATTATATATATATATATATATATATGTTATTATTATATATTATATACTATTATTATTTTACTATTATTATTTATATATATACACATATAAATATATAATACATATATATTTATACACATACATATATTATACATATATATTTATACGATATTATTATTATTATGTTAATAGCTTATACTACTATATTATTATATACATATACATATTACTATTATTCTATCATGCATATTATTCTTACATCATTTATATATTATTATTATTTTTCATTCATATTTACATATAAATATATGCTTATTTATTATACTTATTATACTTATTATTTACATACATATAACTATATTATTTATATTATATATATATTATATATATATTTATTATATATTTCTTATACAATAATATATCAAAATTTTATTCTTTTATATATATAATTACTTATTCTTACAAAAGAAAAAAAAGAAGTGATAATTTCAATGATTTAAATTCAATATGTACAAAAATACCCAAAATTAAGCTAGAAATGATACTAAAAATATGCGTAATTTGTTATTCATCAAACACCCCCATACTTAAGCTTTTGCTATTCCAGAGCAAAAGTAAGGGATACCTATAAGACGTTTAATAAAATTTCTAATTTACTAAAGTTTTTATTAAATCATAAGTAAGATCGAAATAAATTTAGGATTGTTTAAGGAGGTAAGTCCAAAATTATGAAAGCAATTTAAAAAGAGCGAAAAAATTTTAGCGAGACTTCTAAAGTTAGCTAAATAGCGTCGATTATTGCAGTCTTTGGTACCTTTTAATTAGAATAGAATTATATAAAACTTTAACCTTTTTTAAGAAAGCTTTTAAGAATAAATAAAGCCTACTAATTATGCTCTCTCAAACTTTTTTAAATTAAAATCTAAGAACAATTTTATTGGCTAAGGGGTAGGGGAAAAAAAGGGTAGCCTTGGCAAGAAGAAGAGTGCTTGGATTTTAGGGGTGATGGATTTTATCTTCTCACCCCAACTTTTTGGTGGGTTTTACTTTGGTTCCCAGCGTTGGTTTACGCGGGATAATTGAAATCTTTCTAAACTTAACCCAATGCCCGTGTTTACGGAATTAAATTCCCATTGACACGGGATTTCTTTTAACAATATTGGGTGCCTGTGTTTACGGAATCTATTTATTCCCATTGACACAGGATTTCTTTTTTAAAACTTCTTCTTTTACTTTTTTTATGCCAAGCTAAAGGGGTGTTTATACTTTGGTTTCAAGAGAAATTCTAGATTAATAAAGAAAGATTTTGAGAGCAAGTTTAGTAGATTAAAAACATTCCTAAAGTTTCACAAGTTTAGAGTTAGAATAATTGAATCTAAAGATGGTTTGCCAATATAATACAAAAATGAATCTATTTAGGGTAAACTCGAGGTAGTGCTAAAAGTTCTGTTCTCAAATTAAATTAAGATCGTAAGATTTTCTTTACTACTAAAAATTCCTCGATTTAAATTTTTCAAACTATGAAATAAATAAAATTGATTTAGCAAATCATAAATAATGAAAAGCGCTTAGAGATAAAACTAACCTCGCCTTGGGAATAACAAAAACCTAAGTAGGGGTTTTATTTTATTTTTGGGTTTTTTTTTTTTTTTTTTTTTTTGATAAGTTTTTCAAATATTTTTTTTGTTTGTTTTTAAGATATGATATTTTTTGGATTTTTGATTTTCTTTATAACAAAATGCATAAATAAATACAAGATTTTTTTTTTGATTTTTCTAAGATATTTTTTTTTTTTTTTCATAATTTTTTGATTGTTTTAATTTTGTTAAAAATATGTACATAAAAAAAGGAAAGAAAGAAAGAAAGAAAAGAAAATAAAAGAACATAAATATTTTTGGTGTTATGACAAAATTAATTTTGTTATAACAAATTTTTAAGTACTTTTTTCATCATTTTTTTATTTTGATTTATAACAAAAAACATATGTAAATACATATATATTTACATTAATACTAAAAAAAAGGAAAAAGAAAGACATATTTTTTGAATGTTATGACAAAATTTTTGTGAATTTTGTTATAACAAATTTTTTGTAAAACTTTTCATTTTTTTTTTTGTTTTGGATTTTGATTTTATAAATAAGGTTTATTTATATACAAATAAAGACATAAATATAAAACATTTATATATAATTTTTTTGTTTTTGTGTGTTTTTTAATTTTTTTCTAAGTTAATTAAAGATTTTTTTTTTGGATTTTTTTCTAATATAGGAGGGGCAAAAATAATTACAAAAAGAGGGAAAACACGCCCCCATACTTAAAACCAACATTGTCCTCAATGTTGAAGTTAAGTGTGAGGAACGAAAATATTTACAAAAAAGACGAAGATTTTAATTACAAGATAGAAAAAATATATACAAGAATAGTTACAAAATAAAAAAGGGACTCCACGAATATATACAAAATTGTTTTTTTTGGCTTGTTTTAGTTTTTTCGCTTGTTTTAGTATACCGACAACATGACATGATATGACGATCGCACTTGGAGCTGGGGGGCACAAAACAAGGAAGAGGAGCTACCGCCGGCGCTAGCTAGCTAGCGCTGGCGCTAGCTCCCTCTCGTGGAATCCTGACGAATTCCACGAGATTTCACGGGACAAGGGTCTCCCGACGAATTCATGAAAAATTCGTCGGGTTTACACGGGACAAGGGTCTCCCGACGAATTCATGAAAAATTCGTCGGGTTTACACGGGACAAGGGTCTCCCGACGAATTCATGAAAAATTCGTCGGGTTTACACGGGACAAGGGTCTCCCGACGAATTCATGAAAAATTCGTCGGGTTTACACGGGACAAGGGTCTCCCGACGAATTCATGAAAAATTCATCGGGTTTACACGGGACAAGGGTCTCCCGACGAATTCATGAACAATTCGTCGGGTTTACACGGGACCTTTCGACGAATCTGACTTGAACGATATCCTGGGTTGACCCGTGAAGTCTCGACGAATTTCGTCGGATGTTCACGGGATCGTCCCGACGAATTTCGTCGGATGTTCACGGGATCGTCCTGACGAATTTCACGGGATTTCACGTATTTCACGGGTTTTCACGGGAGGTTTCGACGAATTGCAGTAAAAAGTTGGGTTTTCGCGTTTTAAAAGCCGTTTCGACGATCTAACCTACCCTAACACTTGCTGCAGCATAACTAAACATAATTTCGAATATTTATGAGTATAAACATAATTTCGAATATTTGAAAATATGCATGTTTTAAAATATATCTAAATTTTAAGAAAGATAAAATAAAGTAAAATAAAGAAAAGGCTTTAAGAGAAAAACCAAGGAAGAAAGAAGACAAATAAAAAGGTAAAAGCAACGGGGTTTTCTCGTTTCGAAATATCGACAAAAATCCCCTCTCGGGTCTGTCGAGTAATCCTACTTTGAGAAACTTCCTATTGTCTTATCTTAAAATTCCCAAAATTCTTTTTGATTTTTGTTTTGAAGTTTTTGCATTATTTTATTTTGTTTTATGTTTCTTTTTTGAAAAAGAATGATAATTTAAAATATGCATAATTATTAATATTATTATTATTATTTTTTTTTTTCATTTTGTTTTTTTATTTTTTTATTTATTATTATTATTTATTATTATTTTTTTTGTATAAGTTTTTTTTTTTTTTTTTTTTTTTTTGAAATGAAAAATTATTTCATCATATTTTTTTTTTATGTAAAAGAGCGAAATTGGATAAATATGGGGGTGCCTCTCACGAGCGCTTTGTTTACCGTCTCGTAGCTTGACGCGTTGGCGGGGTACGATCTTTTTAGAGGTGGGGGAGGGGTATGGAATTTAGCTTCCCTCCCAGTTGATCCCCCGCGTGGTAGAGTTTTAGTCGGTGACCGTTAACTTTTAAGTCGCCTTTTTCCGGGTGGGTGATAAGGACGGTCCCGTATGGCCAAACCTCTTTCACTTGAAAGGGGCCGGACCAACGGGATTTTAGTTTCCCTGGAAAAAGACGAAGACGTGAGTTATATAGGAGGACGAGGTCGCCCACCGCAAATGATTTTGGAAATTTTATTTTGCGGTCGTGGTAAAATTTCGAGTGTTCCTTATAAAATTTATTACTCTCGTAAGCGTTCGCACGCCATTCATCGAGTTCGTTTAATTGGAATTTCCGATTTTCGGCGGTTAAATTGTGATCGAGATTTAAGAGTTTTAACGCCCAAAAAGCGCGGTGCTCTAATTCTACGGGCAAATGGCACGCCTTGCCGTAGACTAATCGATAAGGCGTACAACCGATTGCGGTCTTGTACGCCGTACGATATGCCCACAACGCGTCGTCTAATTTAATTGCCCAATCCTTCCTATTTATTGAAACGGTTTTTTCTAATATGCGTTTGATTTCCCGATTTACGACCTCCACTTGGCCGCTCGTTTGGGGGTGATAGGCGGTGGCGATCTTATGCGTGACGCCATATTTAGATAATATTTTTGCAAATTGGGCGTTGCAAAAGTGCGTACCCCTATCACTAACTATTGCACGGGGCGTACCGAAGCGAGAAAATAATTTTTTCAGAAAGTTGACGACGACTCTCACATCGTTGGTGGGGAGAGCTTGCGCTTCCGCCCACCTAGATACGTAGTCGACCGCCACTAAAATATAGCGATTTGTATATGAAGGAGGTAGGGGGCCTACGAAATCTATCCCCCATAAATCGAAAATCTCGCATTCTAAATAAAAATTTTGGGGCATCTCGTCTCGACGAGAGATGTTACCCGACCGTTGACAGCTATCGCATGCGCTCACAAAAGTGTGAGCGTCTTTGAAGAGAGCGGGCCAATAAAAGCCCGCCTCCAGCGCCTTCTGCGCGGTCCGGTTGGCTTGATAATGCCCCCCGGCCGGCCCTTCGTGGCAGTGCCGCAAAATTTGCGCACCCTCCTCGCTCGAAACGCATCTCCGCATGACTTGGTCCGCGCAGACGCGAAATAAGAAAGGGTCCTCCCAAAAGTAATTTTTCAAATCAGAAAAGAATTTCTTCTTTTGCTGTTTTGAAAAGTCTTTCGGGAGCACCCGCGCAACTAAATAGTTGGCGTAGTCTGCGAACCAAGGCGAGGGAGAAGTTTTTAAATTATTTAAAGCTAAAAGACGCTCCTCGGGAAATCGATCATCGATTTCCGGTTCGAAGAGCGCTTCCGCGGTTGGGTGCTCTAAACGAGAAAGGTGGTCGGCCGCTAAATTTTCGGCCCCCTTCTTATCGCGGATCTCTAAATCAAATTCTTGTAATAGGAGGATCCATCGAAGAAGGCGGGGCTTAGCGTCCATTTTTTCTAATAAATATTTTAGGGCGGAGTGGTCGGTAAATATAATAATTTTTGAAAGCGTGACGTAGGGCCTAAACTTATCTATGGCGAAGACGACGGCAAGGAGTTCCTTTTCCGTTGTCGTGTAATTAGCCTGTGCGGCCGTGAGCGTGCGGGACGCGTAGTAGATATGATGAAAATATTTATTTACGCGTTGGCCTAATACAGCCCCTACCGCTATATCGCTCGCGTCGCACATTATCTCAAACGGAAGGGTCCAATCGGGCGCCACCAGAATGGGAGAATGGATAAGTTTATTTTTTATGGCATTGAATGCCTCTACGCACGCGTTATCAAAAATAAATGGAGATTCCTTCTCCAGGAGGTGGGTTAGCGGTTTTGTTATTTTAGAAAAGTTTTGGATGAACCGCCTATAAAAACCCGCGTGGCCAAGAAAACTACGGATTGATTTAATATTTGAGGGCGCGGGGAGTTTTTCAATTATTTCGACCTTGGCCTTGTCGACCTCCATCCCTCTTTCAGAAATTTTGTGGCCGAGAACTAAGCCTTCTCGAACCATAAAATTACACTTTTCCCAGTTTAAAACCAGGTTCGTGTCTTCGCATCGTTGGAGGACTCGATCTAAATTTTGGAGGCAGTTTTGGAAGGAGCTTCCAAAAATCGAGAAGTCATCCATAAAGACTTCCATAATATCCTCTACGAGCTCTCCAAATATCGCTAGCATACATCGTTGAAATGTAGCTGGCGCGTTGCAGAGGCCGAATGGCATCCTTCGGTACGCAAAGGTACCGAAGGGGCACGTAAAGGTTGTTTTCTCCTGGTCTTCGGGGGAGATAGGAATTTGTAAAAATCCCGATAGACCATCGAGAAAACAATAATAAGGATGGCCCGATAGCCGTTCCAAAATTTGATCGATAAACGGTAACGGAAAGTGGTCTTTGCGGGTGGCATCATTTAATTTTCGGTAATCGATGCACACCCTCCAACCCGTAACAGTACGAGTTGGAATTAATTCGTTATGTTCGTTTGCCACGACCGTTATACCGCCCTTTTTAGGCACGACATGAATGGGACTAACCCACGTGCTGTCAGAAATAGGGTAGATAATCCCCGCATCCAGTAATTTTATTACTTCAGCCTTAACGACTTCCCGCATATTTGGGTTTAATCGTCGCTGAGGCTGGATGGTTTTGCGGGAATTATCTTCTAATAATATTTTGTGCGTGCAAAAAGAGGGATTTATCCCCCTAATATCGGAAATCTGCCATGCAATTGCATGGCGATGCGTGGACAAAACTTTAACTAATTCGGAAGTTTCCGAATCAGATAAAGAAGACGAAATAATAACCGGGAGTTTTAAGTCCGCGGCGAGAAAAGCGTATTTTAAATGGTCGGGGAGTGGCTTAAGCTCCAAGACCGGGGGTTCTTCGTAAGAGGTTGTTATTTTTAAACTTTTAGAATTAAAAGATTCGAAAGGCGAATCTGGCGGTAGCTCGTCCAAAGGGGCGAGGTCCGCCAAATCTGGTTCGTCTATATTTAAAGCGAGTAATTCATAAAGCGAAGAACACTCATCCTCGAACGCGGATTCTAAGTGAAAGCAAGAATCGTCGTTCGATAAAGAATTTCGCATCGAGGGATTAATAAGAAGGGTAACTTCGTCGTCCCCTACCCGAAGGAGGAGGCGACCGTTACTCACATCAATTAAAGCGCGGGAGGTCGCGAGGAAAGGGCGACCGAGGATAATTGGCACCTCGGCGTCCTCCTCGATGTCGAGGATGACGAAGTCTACCGGGAAGATAAACTTGTCAACCTTGACCAGAACGTCCTCCACTACCCCGATAGGATATTTTATCGAGCGATCCGCGAGTTGGATGCTCATTTTCGTTGGGGTGGGAACACCCAAATCAAGTTTTTTCAAGAGGGAGAAGGGCATCAAATTGATGCTCGCTCCCAGGTCCGCTAGGGCGTACTTTATTAATAAATTGCCAAAAAGGCACGGGATGGAAAACCTTCCCGGGTCGTTTAGTTTTGGCGGCAATTTATTAAGTAGGACCGCCGAGCATTCCGCATTTAAGGAAACACGCGAAATACCCTCGAGCTTCTTTTTATTAGAAAGGAGCTCCTTAAGGTATTTCGCGTATTTCGGCATTTGTGAGAGTGCCTCGCAGAAGGGGACGTTAATTTGAATTTGTTTAAAAATTTGTAAAAACTTTTTATAATGTTCGTCCTCCTTCTCTTTATTAAGTTTTGCGGGGTACGGAATTTGCGGGCTCGAGACGCCCGGCGCTAATTTTGTTTCCGTATCTAATAAAATAAAAGACGAGGATGCAGGGGTCGGAGGCGAAACAGTTACCTGATGATCAACCCGCAATGGGGAGTCGACCTCCTTGCCGCTGCGAAGGGTAATGGCGTGGGCATTTTCACGCGGGTTCTGCTCCGAGTTCCCCGGCAGTGCTCCATGTGGCCGCTCGGAGACCATTTTTGCAAGCTGGCCTACCTGTATTTCTAAGTTTTTTAGCGATCCGGTTATATTCCGGATATTTGCGTCGTTGGAAGCCATGTATTTTGCAAAAAGCTCCTCGAGCGGAGAAGGTTTTGGAGGGGGAGGCGCAAAACCTTGCTGAAATCCTTGGGGAAATCCATGCGGAAATCCTTGCGGGATCGCAGGTGGAGGGCGTTGCGCATTATTTGGGTTACTCCAGGAGAAGTTCGGGTGATTCCTCCAACCCGGGTTATAGTTATTACTATAAGGGTTGAAGGGCGCCCGCACTTGGTTACCCACGTAATCCACCGATTCCTCGCATAAATTATTATTATTATTAATATTATTAAGATTATTAAAATTATTATTATTATTATTATTATTATTATTATTATTAGCCCACGCGGGAGTGGAGGAGGAAGCAGTCATCTCCGCCACTTGCTTACTTAGCCGCTCTACCTGCGAGGCTAAGTGAGTAGTGGCATCCACTTCAAAAATCCCAGCCGCTTTAGAAGGACGCGCCCTTGGCACATTCCACTGGTATGCGTTCATGGCCATTTCCTCGAACAAAGTTTGAGCGGCCTCCGGGGTTTTGTTGTTTAACGTTCCCCCGGCGGCCGCGTCGATCATTTGTCGAGTCGAGAAATTTAAGCCGTTATAGAACGTTTGTACCTATAGCCAAGGTGGTAGCGCGTGATGAGGACACTTACGCAGACATTCTTTATATCTCTCCCAAGTCTCGTAGAGAGACTCAGAATCGAATTGTATAAATGATGCGATGTCGGTGCGTAATTTGGCGGTTTTTGACGGAGGAAAATATTTAGTTAGAAAATTCTCCGTCAATTCGGCCCACGTGGTTATGGACCCTCTCGGAAGAGAAGTCAACCACGATTTCGCCTTTGTCCGCAGGGAAAAGGGAAATAAGCGCAAGCGAATGGCGTCATCGCTGACGCCATTAATTTTAAACGTGTCGCAAATTTCTAAAAAGTTATATAGATGAAGGTTTGGGTCCTCATCTGGCAAGCCGTCGAATTGAGCCGACTGCTGTACCATTTGAATGGTGCTGGGTTTTATTTCGAAATTGTTATTTGCTATCGCGGGGCGAGTGATGCTCGATCCTGTATCCTCCAAATTCGGCCTGGCATAGTAGGCCATGGTCCGCTGCGGAGCCGCAGGTGGATTAGGATCGCCCATTACTCCTATATGTATATCGCCGACGGATTCTTCGGGATCTATTTGTAGATTTTGATTACGAGATCGGCGGCGCTCGAGAAGCGTGCGCTCGATTTCGGGATCAAAAGGTAATATTGGATTATTCGAAGAATCGCCTCGGGTCATACACTATTCGCAAATTTTTTTTGAAAAAGAGAGTTTTTCTTTTTATAGATTTTTTTTTTGGTTTTTTGTTTTAGAGATATTTTTACAAAGATGAAAAAAAGAAAAATAAGTGAAAGAAAGTAATATATTTTTTTGGTTTTTCTTTACTTAAGTAAAATATATATATATATATATTTGATTTTTGTGGGGCTTTTACTTTTAGGAGGAATTTAAAATAAAGAGAAAGAAAAAGATAAGGTTTTTATTTGTTTTTGTGATTTTGGTTTGGTTTTTGGTTTTTGGTTTTTTTTTTGTTTTTTTTGTTTTTTGGTTTTTTGGTTTTTATATGAACATATAAGTAGTTATATTCCAAAATATATGTAAAAAAAGAAAATTGAAAAATATGTGTTTATATATTTTTTGATTTTTCTTTACTTAGATATATTTTTGTTTTTGTTTTTTTTGTTTTTTAGATAGAAAAAGTGATGAAATATAAGATAAAATTAATAGCGTTTCCTATTTCAAAATAACGACACAAGTCCCCGGCAACGGCGCCAAAAACTTGGTACGTTTTTTAATTGGTTTGTTTCTCTCTTTTCTTTGTTAGAAAGAGAGAAAGAAAAGGAAAAGCTCTTTCTTCCTTTTCGATTCAACCTTGGGCGGACGTTTTCGAAGAGCCCCGCGAGTAATCCTACTTCGAGGAATTATCCGTTATCCTATCGAAGGATAGAAGTAACGGACTCTTTCTCTTTCGAAATATCGAGGATTCCTCCTCGGCCGCGTCCTTTGAAGGCAGAATGAAAAGAAAAATAAAGCTACTTTACTTTTAAAATTTAAATTGAAAGCTTTTTGAAAATATTGTTGCAACAATTTTTTAAGTAGTTGCAACAATTCTTTAAGAGCGTTTTAAAACTTCTTTTACCTTGAGCTAGTTGCAACAACCAAAGAGGCGTTGCAACAATTTTTTAGTGTTTTTAAAAGAGTTTTAAAGAGTGCTTTAGAGAGAAAGCTTTTGGGTTTATGTAATTATCCGGACTAAAATCAATAAAGGCAAGTGGACCTTATCGATAGTAGTATAGGATATTTCTTTTGAAATATCAAGGTCATATTTTTCCAAGGTCGTATCGATTATTTCTACTTGTTAGGAACGCGCTATTATCTTATCGAGAAGAGTTTGAAGATTTTTATGATTTTATAGAAAAGTTAGTGACGAAAACGATAACTATCGCGGGCTTGGTGTGCGTTTAGCAAAAACCAAGAAAAGCGATGAAAAGAAAAAGAACGAAAACGTTAATTTGAAAAGTAGTTTTGCTTAGAAATTTTTAGGGTTTTATGAAACTATAATGATAACTACGGCGATAATTAGCGATTGAGCGGGGCGCGTGATTAAGCAAAAAGCAAATATATAAAAGATAAAAGACGCACTAATTGAAAACTCACGCACTCTACGGAATTAAAATTAAAGCGGTAAATTGCAGAAATTGAAGAAATGCGATCCCTACCCAAATAGGTAGAGGGGAAATAAATGCGTGAGCAAGTCCTATCCAAACGGATAGGCGGGAAATAAATGCGTGAGCAAGTCCTATCCAAACGGATAGGCGGGAAATAAATGCGTGAGCAAGTCCTATCCAAACGGATAGGCGGGAAATAAATGCGTGACAGAAATGGAAACTATTCGGTTACAAAAAAGGCGCAAAATTTATTCACCTACACACACGCACTCTACTTGAAATTGAAATCTAAGTTAAAAGAAAATAAAATCTATGCTCATAAACACACACACTCTTCTTTAATGAAATCTAATTAAAAATAAAACAAAACTAATCTCATACACTCACACACACAACAATAATGAAAACTAAGTTAAAAGAAAAGAAAAGCTATACTCATACACTCACCCACACTAACAACAAAACAAAACTAAAATAAATACAAATTACTCTCATACACACACACACTTACAAAAAGAGACAAAGAAAGTGAAAACAACAAAATAAAACAAAACAAAACAATTTAATTAACCACCTACACTCACACACACTAATAACAAAACATCTAAAAATTATAACAAAACTAAAAACAAGATAATTACTCTCATACACTCACACACACAAATTAAAAAGATGAAAACTAATTAAAATTACTAAATTACTAAATTACAAAAAACTAAAAATAAAAAGAAAAAGAAAAAGAGAACACACACACACTTCCAACAAAACAAAGAGAGAGAGAGTGACAAAACAAGCCAACTATTTCATTTCCATAATAAAAAGATTACAAAAAACAAGAGAGAAAAAGAGCACAAAATTACAAAAACATAAAAACTAGTTGGATCAAAACCTTAAGAATAAGCTCTCAAAATTTTGAACCCACACTACAACAGCCCACCCCCTCTATTTATAGAGGAATTGGGGTGTGCAATTAGTAAAAAAGGGGGCAGCTGGCTGCACATTGAGAGGAGCAAAATTGGAATTGAGTTGAGGGGGGTGCGGTTAGCATGGCTGGAGGCATGCTGGCAGGTTGACCTGGAGGGGCGCGGGCAGCAGGGCAGGGGCGGTTTTAATCCGGCAAAAAGGGTGCGCTCGCCCGGATTCGAACCCAGGGCGGTTGCGGGGTCAACCTAGTCCGGAACCAATGAGCCAAGTGGCTCAATCTACAAAGAGCAGGGGTATATTATATATATATTGGTCAGCACAGATATTTTTATTTTAAATTTAATTTACATAGTTATTTATATATTTATATTATATATTATGTTATTCTTTATTATATATATATATGTTATTATTATATATTATATACTATTATTATTTTACTATTATTATTTATATATATACACATATAAATATATAATACATATATATTTATACACATACATATATTATACATATATATTTATACGATATTATTATTATTATGTTAATAGCTTATACTACTATATTATTATATACATATACATATTACTATTATTCTATCATGCATATTATTCTTACATCATTTATATATTATTATTATTTTTCATTCATATTTACATATAAATATATGCTTATTTATTATACTTATTATACTTATTATTTACATACATATAACTATATTATTTATATTATATATATATTATATATATTTATTATATATTTCTTATACAATAATATATCAAAATTTTATTCTTTTATATATATAATTACTTATTTTTACAAAAGAAAAAAAAGAAGTGATAATTTCAATGATTTAAATTCAATATGTACAAAAATACCCAAAATTAAGCTAGAAATGATACTAAAAATATGCGTAATTTGTTATTCATCAATTTCTATGCACTTCTACTGTTTGTTTTTATTACTCACCAAACTCATATATATATTTATATATATCATTTATTTTGGAAGTAAAACTTAAACAAGAGTTTTAACAGATAAATAAGAACTAAAACTCTCCTTTCACAGTTTTTGCGAACTGAGCCCATCAATACAAACTGTCTCCTTGTCAGCCTCTCCGTGAGATCAACCTGACCCACTGGCTAGTAAGAGCCTGACAGCGGAATCATATGGGGCATTTCAGCACAAAAATTACTTACCAGCCTCTCTGCGAGATCAACTTGCCCACCAACTAGTGAGAGCCCGACAGCAGAATCGTCCAGGGCATTCCATCAAAAAACTTACTTACCAGCCTCTCTGTGAGATCAACCTGACCCACTGGCAAATGAGAGCCCGGCGGCGGGATCGTCCGGGGCAATCCAACACCAAACACTTACTACCTTGCCAGCCTCTCCGCGAGATCGGCCTGACCCACCGGCTAATGAGAGCCCGGCGGTGAGATCTTCTGAGGCAATCCAGCACCAAACACTTACTACCTTTCCAGCCTCTCCACGAGATCGACCTGACCCACCGACTAATGAGAGCCTGCGGCGGGATTGTCTGGGGCATTCTAGCACCAAACACTTGCTACATTGCCAGCCTCTCCACGAGATCGACCTGACCCACAGGCTAATGAGAGCCCGACAGCGGGATCGTCTGGGGAAATCCAGCACCAAACACTTGCTACCTTGCCAGCCTCTCCGCGAGATCGACCTGATCCACCAACTAATGAGAGCCCAGCAACATGATCGTCTGGCGAAATCCATCACCAAACACTTGTTACCTTGCCAGCCTCTCCGCAATATCAACCTGACCCACCAGCAAATTAGAGCCCGACAACGGGATCGTCCGGTGCAATCCAACACCAAACACTTGCTACCTTGCCAGCCTCTCCACGAGATTGACCTGACCCACCGGCTAATGAGAGCCCGGCGGCGGAATCGTCTGGGGCAATCCAGCATCAAACACTTGCTACCTTGCCAACCTCTCCGCGAGATCGACCTGACCCACCGGTTAATGAGAGCCCGACGGCGGGATCGTCCGGGGCAATCCAGCACCAAACACTTACTACCTTGCCAGCCTCTCCGCGATATCAACCTGAACCACCAGCTAATGAGCGCCCGACGGCGGGATTGTCCGGGGCAATCCAGCACCAAACACTTGCTACCTTGCCAGCCTCTTCGTGAGATCGACCTGACCCACCGGCTAATGAGATCCCGGCGGCGGGATCGTCCGGGGTAATCCAGCATAAACACTTGATACCTTGCCAGCCTCTCCGCAAGATTGACGTGACCCATCGGCTAATGAGAGCCCGACGACGGGATCATCCGGGGCAATCCAGCAGCAAACACTTGCTACCATGCCAGCCTCTTGCCAACCTCTCCGCGAGATCGACCTGACCCACCGGCTAATGAGAGCCCGGCGGCGGGATCGTTCGGGGAAATCCAGCACCAAACACTTGCTACCTTGACAGCCTCTCCGCGAGATCGACCTAAACCACCGGCTAATGAGAGCCCGGTGGCGGGATCGTCTGGGGCAATCTAGCACCAAACACTTGCTACCTTGCCAGCCTCTCTGCGAGATTGACCTGACCCACCGGCTAATGAGAGCCCGGCGGCGGGATCGTCCGGGGCAATCCAATACCAAACACTTGCTACCTTGCCAGCCTCTCAGCAAGATCGACCTGACCCACTAGCTAATGAGAGCCTAGCGACGGGATCGTCCGGGCAATCCAGCACTAAACACTTGCTACCTTGCCAGCCTCTCCATGAGATCGACCTGACCCACCGACTAATGAGAGCCCGGCGGCGGGATCGTCCGGGGCAATCCAGCACCAAACACTTGCTACCTTGCCAGCCTCTCTGCGATATCTACCTGACCCACCGGCTAATGAGAGCCCGACAGATGGATCGTCAGTGGCAATCTAGCACCAAACACTTGCTACCTTGCCAGCCTCTCCGCGAGATCGACCTGACCCACCGGCTAATGAGAGCCTAACAGCGGGATCGTCTGGGGAAATCCATCACCAAACACTTATTACCTTGCTAGCCTCTCCGCCAGATCGACCCAACCCACCAGCTAATGAGAGCTCGGCGACGGGATCATCCGGGGAAATCCAACACCAAACACTTCCTACCTTTCCAGCCTCTCAGCGAGATTGACCTGACCCACCGGCTAGTGAGAGCCTTGCGGCGGGATCATCAGGGGCAATCTAGCACCAAACACTTGCTACCTTGCCAACCTCTCTGCGAGATCGACCTGACCCACCGATTAATGAGATCCTGGCGGCGGGATTTTCCGGGGCAATCCAGCACCAAACACTTGCTACCTTGCCAGCCTCTTCGTGAGATCGACCTGACCAACCAGCTAATGAGAGCCCGGCGGCAGGATTGTCCAGGGCAATCCGGCACCAAACACTTGCTACCTTGCCAGCCTCTCCGTGAGATCGACCTGACCCACCGGCTAATGAGAGCCCGACGGTGGGATTGTCCGGGGCAATCCAGCACAAACACTTGTAACCTTGCCAGCCTCTCTGCAAGATTGACCTGACCCATCGGCTAATGAGAGCCCGACGGCGGGATCGTCCGGTGCAATCCAGCACCAAATACTTGCTACCTTGCCAGCCTCTCTGCGAGATCAACCTGACCCACCGGCTAATGAGAGCCCGACGACGGGATCATTCGGGGCAATCCAACACCAAACACTTGCTACCTTGCCAGCCTCTCTGCGAGATCGACCTCACCCACCGGCTAATGAGAGCCCGGTGGCGGGATCGTCTGGGGAAATCCAGCACCAAACACTTGCTACCTTGCCAGCCTCTCTGCGAGATTGACCTGACCCACCGGCCAATGAGAGCCCAGCGGCGGGATCATCCGGGGCAATCCAGCACCTAATACTTGCTACCTTGCCAGCCTCTCTGCGAGATCGACCTAACCCACTGGCTAATGAGAGCCCGGCGACGGGATCGTCCGGGCAATCCAGCACTAAAAACTTGCTACCTTGCCAAACTCTCCACGAGATCGACCTGACCCAACAACTAATGAGAGCCTGGCAGCGGGATCGTCCGGGGCAATCCAGCACCAAACACTTGCTACCCAGCCTCTCCGTGAGATTGACCTGACCGACCGGCTAATGAGAGCCCGACGGCAGGATTGTCTGGGGAAATCCAGCACCAAACACTTGCTACCTTGTCATCCTCTCCGCAAGATTGACCTGACCCACCGACTAATGAGAGCAAGGTGGCAGGATCGTCTGGGGCAATCCAGCACCAAACACTTGCTACCTTGCCAGCCTCTCCGCGAGATCGACCTGACCCACCGGCTAATGAGAGCTCGGTGGCGGGATCATCCAGGGCAATCCATCACCAAACACTTGCTACCTTTCCAGCCTCTCTGTGAACTCAGGGTTGGCAGCCTCCACCTCTATCTCCTCCTCCGCTCTCTCCATCAATTCCTCAAAAGACAAGGGAGCCCTCCTCTTGAGGTCCGTCTTAAAAAAACCCTCTCGCAGCCCTACTATGAAGGCAAGCTGAAGGGTGAACCCCGACACCTCCTGGATGAGGAGGAATTCCTCCTGGAACCGATCTACATAGCGGGCTAGAGACTCCCCTGGCTTTTGCTTGATGTTGAAGAGCGCCCCGGGGTCCTTCTTCCTCTTCTTCGAGGTCAAGATGCGCAGTAGGAATCCGCGATGCATATCCTCGAAGGCGTAGATCAACCCCGAGGGTAACTGGTGGAACCAGTCCCTTGCCTTCTCCTTTAGCGTGGTGGTAAATAGGCGGCACTTGAAGGCGCCTGACATAGGTCTGATAGAGATAATGTCCTCGAACCACTACAGGTGTTGAATGGGGTCATCCTTGCCGGTAACAACATCATGGCTGGCTCCCTGAACCCCTCAGAGAGTGATGCCGAAAGCACCAACTCACAGAATTGGCATCCCCCTTCACCCTTCTGACCTGCTCCACTCACCCTGCGAGCTCCCCGGGCGAATCGACTGCTACCAACTTCACACTCGCCGAGGGGCCACTCGTTGGGACCCCACTGGCCGGGATCCCGCCTGTCGGGACGGCACTCGCCAGGACGCCACTCACACTCGCTGGGCTGGGGAAAATTTCCTGCCCTGCAAAATCTCGCTTTGGCGCCTGGGTTGCCGCCTCCTTTCCTGCCTTCTGCCCCGGGATGTTCTCTCTAACTCTAGCCAGAGTGGCCACCTGGGGCGCAGGGGTTGCGAGATCCCCAAGTGTCGTGGCGAGAGAGCATTGAAAAGCCTCGAGCAGGTCCTTCTTGAGGTCTGCCAGTATCTCTATCGTCGTTTGCACGCTGGGTGGTGGCAAACCTCCAAAGCCTGTCTCCCTCTCATCCTCTCCCACCATGTCTCTTCCTTGGAACTTTCTTGTACTATCTACACTCCACGCTCACCGCACCAAAAATATTAAAACCAATACTTGGTCTCTTGTGGAGCTTGGGCCCCCAGAGATGGGGGGAGGTAGGTAGCACTTACTGGTTCCTCGAAAGGAACAGATTGAAGCCTCAGAACTAGTCACAGACCCTTGGTCATAGCGAGGAGGTCCCACCACACACCCGGAAGATCTTAGAGCGCTTCCCCTCCCAATCCAAAGCTGAGACTGGGCACCTTGGAGAGCCTGAGAGCTGAGCCAAGATAGCCTAAGGAGAAGGAAGCTTAGTGTGCTGAGATCGGATCCTCTCCAAAGGTGCCCTTCAAGGTCTATATATAGTTTTTTACTTATGGTCTGCAAATAACACTATTCCGCCTTACACTATTGCTATGTGCAACCCAAAATGGTCTGCCAACAGCCAAACTCCGCTGTTTGGAGAGGCTAGCTGCAGACCACCAATTGCTTCCAGGTAAAATATCCCCTGGACCCCTACTGGGCGAGCCACCCACAATGGTCCCACTTGCTTGGCTTCTTGCGGGTAGCTTGCGAGAGAAACCTAGATCTCCTACAACGAGGAGGTCCCGCTCACTCTAGCAAGCCCGACTCGTTTGCTTTTATACGAGTCGGGTTTGCAATCCCCGATTGGCTGGGATCGCCCCCTTAAATCCTTCTCGCCGATTGGCCGACGAGTCTCTTCTTGCTTCCTTGACTCAACTAGTTGATACCAAGATCCCCTCATCCCTGGCGAACACAGGGGTTGTACACATGTATCCACCAAAATATCTGTTCTAAGTTAGGGTATTCTTAACTTAGTGAAAATTAAATAAAGTGTATTTATCTCTGGATTTTAATTATTTTGGTCTGAAATTGGTTGTATGTGATTTAAATATGCCTAAAAAGGTCCTACATAAGTTCAATAATTTTCGGATAAACTTTTCCTAAAGATTTTGGTTAATATTTAACCATGTAACATGATTAAAATGAATGAAATAAAGTGGACTACCTCTGAATAATTTTGTCCCAAATTTTGTTCTATACTTTGGAATGATGTGAATCCTCCATGATTAAAATTTGGAGTCATTTGGAGTTCATTTTCTTAGTTTGACACATACTTGGTTTTGTATATTTTTGTCAAACTTAACTATAGTGAAAATGGATTTTATGAATATTTCTCTCTATATAAAGTAGTTTGGTTTGAAAATGTTACAGAACTCATGTAGTTACATTACCTTTATATGTTCAGAGTTTGAGGGCTTTTGGATGAGACAATTGTCTAGTTCCAATGAATTCTGGTTAAACTGTAAGTGTTACATTTATTGATATATAATTATGAAATGACTAATACATATGTTGGTAACATAACTCCTGATTCTTGGAGTGTGTGTTCTCTGAATTTCAGAGAATCATGACACATGGAAATAGCTTTTGTATCTATGAACATTATGAACTATTTCCAAAATGTTGGTTTGTTAATATTAAATTAATTGAATATCACTTGTCTACTTGAACATGTTTTGTAGCTAACACAATTACCATGTTAGGCTTGTACATAAAATGACATGTTGATGGTTATTAATATCTTTGTTCATGTATTATGCTACAAACCTTTTTTCTTTAAGGTTGTTATACCCTTGGATTAGCTTTCAGTAGACTATTCATGCATATATCTATAGTGATGTATATTCTAGTTTTGACTGGTAACATGTTTATCACTATTTGCAAGCATGTCTCACTTTCATAATTATGATGAGTGAAATAGTTGTGTGTAGCGTCCTTCCCACTCTCTCAAACATAGCACACTGATAGTGATCTTAATATGTGACTCTTGATAGCAGTGGGTCTTGAGAGAAGCCTTAGCTACCTTCTAGGGTTTTCAACCCCGATAGGCCTTGCTTTCATGATATATATGAGTCTTTTGTAGCATATGCACATGACATAGACATGTTCTCCATTTCAGTACAAGTATGATCTATACATGAGTGCCTAGGATAAGTTATGTGATACTTTCCTGGAAGCAGTGGTAACTGAGCCTTTGTCTTCATCATACCACTATGGTGAGACTCGTATGATTGCCACCTACTTAATAAGGTTAACTATGTTTACATTGGGCTTTCATTGTGCCTAGAGTTGCAGTAGGTGTTGTGCACTAAATTTGCATGGTTTTGCATAGTCTTGTTTACCTGGTTGAGGTATGTGTAGTTTTTGTCTACTTGTTCTTACATCTACTTGGAACCTTATCTTATAGAGTGTATGGTAACCCTTACAAGATAAGTTACTTGATTATTTACAAAACTATGTCATGGAACCTTTTCATATAAGTTCGTATGAGTATTCCTTATATAATAAGTTATTCTTATGAATTGATTGAGTAATGGTGAATATGATCTCTCAAGAGGTTAACGCTAATCAATAATATGATTTGATGTTCTATAAAAGTTGTTAACTCTATTTGCCTCATACCATAGGGGGCACCAAAGGAGAGAAGATGTTGCTTAGTTGTTAATAACTAATATTTAATTTTCAACCACCCCAGGAGCAGGAACCGTTAAAGTATCATCAGGAGAAGCCATTGAGGTTCCACTTATACCGAGGTAGAATACTTGCAGTCAGGACAAATCCCGCACCACCCGACCATGTTCCACACTCTTCTACATTTTCGTCAGATGACCCAGTCTATGTGAGCGTCGTAAGAGTTATTATTATAGACTGATTATGATTATGTCTTGTTGTTTTCCTAGGACGTGTGTTTGCTCTTATTTCCCTACTTTCCTGCATTGACATTTGAGATGGTTTTGCATTACTTGGTGACGATGTTTTATGTTAGTGTATTTCTAGTTCTTTTTATTTTAGCTGTGATGTATATATACTCTAATATGGTTTAACAGGATTTGCATCACATAGTAATGTTCATTATATGTGATAGTACTACAATGGGATGGTTACATTGAGTATAAGTTCTCTCTGTCTCCGGAGAGGGATCTTACAATTGGCATAAGATTATCCCGATTTCAGTATACGAAAACAGCTATCATACTAATAGGATTAACCTAGTTTTGAGATTTCAAGGAAGAACTTCGCAGAAGCTGGTGGGCCCATGAGTGAATCACATTAAGTCAATACATTTCGCTCAAATTAAAATGCGGATTTTCCTTCTAGAAGCCCATTTTTGAAACCTAATCCTTCATTTCTGATCATAGATTTCAGAAGAAACTTTCTAAGGAAATCCTGTTAAACCCCCTCCAATTGTGTCAGGAGTTCATCCTACTCCTTTACTTGTTGATCATGTTCCTCTTCTACCCACCAAGCAACCTTATCCATTCCATTAGACAGAGTTGGGCCAGAAACGTTCTATTATTCTCGAGATGTTCAGGACTTCTCTGAACCAGAGGCCTGCTACATTACCTATTGCCCAGACTAATTGGTTGAGCATTTCTAGGGGCTTGTCCCCTCCTGTCTTCAAAGGCACTGAGACTACAGCTCATATAGAGGAATGACTGGATCATGTTTGCTACTCTGACCATTACGCTACTCAAAGACTATGCCAGACAGTGGTAGAGATCAGTCTTTTCTTCTAGTTTTAGAGGGCAAATTATTTCTGGCATTAAGTGTGAAGAGTTTTTCGATGTCTTCCTGGAGCATTTCAACCCTACTATTGATAGAGAAAAACTTCATGAGCATTTTCTTCATTTCTGCAACCTCACTGTCATGGAATAACATAGCGAATTCTACCACTAAACTCATTTTGCAGGCAACTACTCATTGACTGAGCGTGAAACAATGAAACGTTTCTAGCATGGATTGCGAGATTTTATGAGACAGACTTTCATTAT
This sequence comes from Dactylorhiza incarnata, assembly GCA_033032865.1. Classification (NCBI taxonomy): domain Eukaryota; kingdom Viridiplantae; phylum Streptophyta; class Magnoliopsida; order Asparagales; family Orchidaceae; genus Dactylorhiza; species Dactylorhiza incarnata. Next base: position 823,684 of record JAWHQI010000005.1, read on the forward strand.
GGACTCTCATTCAAGCTTTACCAACAATGTGGAGTTGTCCAAAGCCTTGGAAGCTGTTCAAATGTCTGTGCAGAATAAAAAGAAGAGGCCAGTTAAAACCCCAAACCAGCCTAATGCAAAGCATAAGTGTGATTAGAAAAAGAAGTTTTCTCGTGATCTTAGTAAGTTCCGAAGCGGTCAGAAAAATGACTGACTAGGATGTTCCTAGATTAAGCAAGATCAGAAAGAACAACTTGTTGTTCCTTCCCAGTCTATCCAGCCTCCTCTACAAGGGAAAACTCCCTTTCGAGGAAATTGCTATCACTACCACCAGCTGGGACATCTAAGGTCCCAGTGTCTACAATGGACAGTTCAGCAAGAAATCCCCTCAACTTAGCAGGGAAAAGGTCTTGGTCGTGGAGGTGGACAATAAGGAGGGCAAGACCAGAAGGATCACCATCAAGCTTTTGTCTTAAATCTTACTTAAGGGAATGATCCCCAAGCCGTTGTGACCAGTATGTGTCTTTGTTTTAATTTAAATTTTATCATTTAACTTATTATACAGATAAATTCCTTCTATGAAGTGAGTATTGATATTAGAAACCACAAACTATATTATCGTTAGTGAAAGACCGGCTCAGACTTTGTTCGATACATGTGACATGAACTCGTTTGTGTCTAAGAAGTTCATCCAAGATCTGAATGGAATCATAATTTTTGATGGGTTATCCTTGGTGCTCCGTCTACCAAATGGATCAATGAAGCATTCTGTAGCAAGTTGTTCCATGATGATGAGTTTGGGGAGCGAGACTTTTGAATTCACCACTACAATTTTGGATATCCCAGATCTTATCATGGGTATAGATTGCCTTGAGAATCATAGAGCCCTAATCAATTGCGCTACCAAGGAAGTTATTTTGTTTTCACCCTTGTGCATGGAGATCATCTTTAAAGGTATAGAGTCAATCCTGTAGATTCTTCTAACTTTAGTGTAACTGGTGAAAGCTTTCACCCATGGTGATGAAGCACAAGAAGAATTACCCTACCCATGATTTGGAGTTGGGAGTCGTTGTCTTTGCACTCAGGATATGGAGGCATTGTCTATGTGGAGTTAGATGTGAGATTTACTAGGACCATAAGAGTCTATAATACATTTACACATAGAAGGACTTAAATTTGTGGCAGAGATACTGGATTGAGTTCTAGTGTGACTATGATTTCAATTTGCATTATCATCATGGAAAAGCTAATTCTGTTGTTGATGCACTGATTAGGATTCATCTGGCATCTAATTGTGTTATGAGACTCCTAAATATGGGAATCACACCGATTCCCCAATCATCTTTAGGTAGCTACTCAGAGTTCTTGGCTTGGACTGAGGTTTGGTGCGATATGCGAGACCGAATTCGTTTAGCTCAGAAGGAAGATACAAACTTTGCATCAATTATCTTGACACTTTAGGAGGATTCTTAAGGTGATTACCGTCTGTAGGATGAATTACTTCACTTTTGGCACTAGTTATCTATCCCAAATGTTGGAGGCATTCAAGAAGATCTCTTGAAAGAAGCTCATAACTCCAAGTTTTCAGTGCATCCTGGTATAACCAAGATGTATGTAAATATGAAAAGGACCTTATTTTGGCCTGGTATAAAGAAATACATCACTCGATGGGTGATAGACTTCAAAGCATGACAATTGGTGAAGGCAGAATGCAAGAGTCCTGAAGGATTATTGCAGCCACTTCCGATTCTAGAGTGAAAGTTTGAGGATATCTCCATGGATTTTGTGCATGGTTTGCTGCATTATGAATCTGGAAATGATTCTGTTTTGGTTATAATCAATAATTTGACCAAAGTAGTCTGATTCATCCCGATTCGTCAGGGTGATCATGTAAAGTTTTTATATGACAATTCATGCAACATGTCATTAGGTATCAATCACAGTGTGCGAAAATCATTGGTATTCAATCGTGATAGGCAATTTACGTCGCATGATTGGAAGAAGGTCAAGCATATTTGGGAACAAAACTAACATTCAACACAACATTTCATCCTTAAACTGATGGTCAGAATGAGAGAACAAACCAAACAATGGAGGATCTTCTTTGATTATGTATCCTGGATTACAATGAGCAGTGGGAGAGACTTTTACATATCATAGAGTTCTTGTACAATAACATTCATTAGGTTAGTATTGGGATGGCCCCTTACGAAGCACTGTATGGTAGAAGGTACATGACACCTCTTTCTTGGGTTCAAGATGAATATCCTAAATTTTTGGGAGTCCAGCATATTGATGATGTTGATGCTGTTGTTAGATTGATTCAGGAAAGAATGCTTGAATCCCAAAGTCATTAGGTTAAGTACTTGAATGCAAAACATCACATGATTAAGTTCGAAGTCGCCGATAAAGTGTTCCTTAAGATTAGGACTATGCATGGAGTTTCCAGAGTCAAAGGACATCAGAAGCTCAATCCCAGATACGTCAGACCATATGTTGTCATTGAGTGCATAAGATCGATATCATACTTATTGGAGTTACTGCCATGGTTTGGCAATCTTCATGATTTCTTTCATATGTCATTGCTACGATGAGCCTTGATTAGTTCCGACCAATTCATTTCTGCCCCTCAGGTCCAGTAGCTATGGATTATGCACCCCTCATAATGGTGACACTCCAGACCATATATGATTCATGAGACTTGATTAGTTCCGACCATGAGCCTTGATTAGTTCCGACCAATTCTCTTGGAGTCTGTCTATTGTGCATCAGGAGACCCATCAGCTATGAAGCAAGAATGTTCAGCTGGTAAAGGTTCTATGGTGCAATAATGGACAAGGTGAGTTCACTTGGGAACCTGTGGATATTATGCAGCAGAAGCACCCAAATTTATATAATGAAGGTATGAAATAATGTTAATTGGTTATTTCCCTTGTAACATATTCATTTCTATAGTACGTTCATGATTAAATTTTGAGGACAAAATTCCTCTTGGGCGGGCTGATTTGTAACATCCCAAAAAATTTAGGGAGCCTAAAAGTTTTGGTGACTTGGTCTCGTGCACCTAAGCTAGCTCAATGAGCTAGGATAGGTCTTCCAAGTCCCTTGGACACTATATTGTGTAGTTGAGGTCCTTAGTGAGCCTTGAGTCTAGTTGACTAGACAAACCCTTATGAGTACTTATGTGTGTGTTGAGATCCTTTGGTCACACCATGAGGTGACTTATATCCCTAGATAACTCAAGATGGACTCTGGTTAAGATGGTCACATCAAATTTATAAATGTCTAATCATAGTTCGACACCTCATCCTTAAAAGTCAACATAGGTTAGCATGAGTAACCTAAGCATTTGGATTGCACCCTAGACTCAAATGGACCTTACCATGACTCATTCCATAAAATGGTGAGGCCAAGCCATCAATTTAGTAAAAATTTGACAATGAATGGTCAAACCCACCCATGAAGGAGTTGACCAAGTCAATTCCTTAGAACCTTGGTCTATTTCTGGCTGACCCGACCCCCTCTTATCTCCAAGAGGGGTGTACCTCCATTAATAGATGGAAAGACACCTCCAAGGGGTGTGGTGGGGCCAAACCGACCACCAACACATAATGGAGAGATGCCTCTCTTGGCAAAGCTATCATTTCTCTTTATTTAAAGCCAGAGTTGTTTCATTTAAGCCCTAGTCACCCTTGCGACCCCAAATGAATTGAGAAGAAGCATTGGAGACCTCCATCAGTGATTGGAGTGCGAGAAGAAGGTTTCATCCATTGCACCTCCACCATGTCGTTGCTCCTCAATTCTATATCGACAAGTACCCCTAAGGTTGCTATCTGAACTCTTCTAGTGCGTAGATCATGTAGGAGGAAAGAATGAGGCATTACATCTATCAGATAGCCTATCCCGACCACCCATGCCTTCGAACACCCCTCGTAATGGTGACAGTCCAGACCATATATGATTCACAGGAGAGAATTATGTTGGTTGGAGGAACTCCCTGATTCCATCCATGGCCCTTGAGGCGGCTGCAGTCGCTGGAGAAGATAAATTCGAGCAGCCGCGACCTGGGAAATGATACCCAAATTACCATCATACTCTGGCGATTCAAAATGTAGTGGATCTCCATATTAGAGATCATCAGAATCTAGTGGTGAACAAGATCTCTCCATCTATCTCTCGGAATTATTTATCTATCGGAGAAGATGCAATCAGAGTCATTGATAACCTCGATAATGATTGGGAATTAGCATAGTGGATCATAATTTTATGATCTGCTATGGTGGATGTAGCGCTTGCAGTTTGATTTAATCAGCGTCGTCTGATTTGATTTAAGATGGGTGTTGCACGCTATCCGCATGCCAGTATATAAAATGAATTGATTTAATGTGTGACAAAATATCCAGTTAATGCACTCTTATTAATATACAAAAAATTAGGACCTTTTGGCCATTATTTTGAAGTGTCAAACTTCAAATGTAGGGGACACTAAGACCTTTCCATAATGGGGGTGGTACCACCAGTGGTGGCAAATATAGCCACTAGAGTATCTATTCTAAGTTAGGGTATTCTTAACTTAGGTAAAATTAAATAAAGTGTATATATCTCTGGGTTTTAATTATTTTAGTCTAAAATTTTGTGTATGGGATATAAATATGCCTAAAAAGCTCTTGCATAAGTTTCATAATTTTTGGATAAACTTTTCCTAAGGTTTTTAGTTAATATTTAACCATATGAAATGATTTAAATGAATGAAATAAAGTGGACTACCTCGAAATATTTTGGTACCAAATTTTGGGTTGTCCTTAGGAATGATGTGAACCCTATGTGACCAAAATTTGGAGTTCATTTTCTCAGTTTGTCGCATATACTTGGTTTTGTGTATTTCGGTCACACTTAACTATAGTGAAAATGTATTTTATGAATATTTTTCTCTATATATATAGTATTTTGGTGTGAAAATTTTACATAACCAATGTAGTCACATTACCTTTATATGTTCAAAGTTTAAGGACTTCCGGATGAGGCAATTACCTAGTTCTAATGAATACATGTTACACTATAAGTGTTACATTTATTGATCTATAGTTATGAAATGACTAATACATATGTTGGTAACATAAATCCTAATTCTTGGAGTGTGTGTTCTATGAATTCTAGAGAATCATGTCACCATGGAAATAGATTTAGCATCTATGAACATTATGAACTATTTCCAAAATGTTTATCACTATTGATGTTTATCACTAATTCTTGGAGTGTGATGATGTATAGTCTTATTTTGATTAGTGACATGTTTATCACTATTTTTATGCTTGTATCACTGTCATAATTATGATGAGTGAAATAGTTGTGTAGCGGGTCCTTTCAACTCTCTCGAACAGAGCACAATTATAGGGAGCTTAAGAAGTGACCCTTGAGAGAAGTGGGTCTTGAGGGAAGCCTTAGCTACCTTTTAGGGTTCTCAACCTTGGTAGGCCTTGCTTTCATGATATATAGGAGTTTTTCGCAGCATATACACATGACATGGTCATGTTCTCCATTTTAGTACATGTATGATCTGTACATGAGGGCCTAGGATGAGTTGTGTGTTACTTTCCTAGAAGTGGTGGTAACCGTGCCACTGTCATCATCTAGCCACTGCGATGAGTCCCATAGGTTCGCTACCTACTTATTATGGTTAACTATGTCAAAATAGTGTTTTCATTATGTCTATTGTTACAGTAGGTGTTGTGCACATAAATATGATGCATGGGTTTGCATAGTCTTGTTTACCTAGTTGAGGTATGTCAAGTTTTGTCTACTTGTTCTTACATCTACTTGGACACTTATATTAGAGAGTGTTTGAGTACCCTTATAAGATAAGTTACTTGTTTATTTACTAAACTATGCCATAGAGTCTTATCAAATAAGTTCTTATAGGCGTTCTTATATAATAAGTTATTCTTATGAATTGATTGAGTAATGGTGAATATAATCTATCATATGGTTAATGCTAATAAATAATATGATTTGAGGTTCTATAAAAGCTATTGACATAATTTGCCTCATGCTCTAGGGGGTACCAGGGGAGAGAGGATGTTTCTTAGTTGTTGATGACTAATATTTTATTTTCAACCACCATAGGAACAAGAATCGATAGAATCTCTTCGGGAGAAGTCATTGAGGCCCATACTGAGGTAGAAGACGTGCAGTTAGGCGACTCCCGCACCACCTCATATTCTAGACTCTTCTAAAGATTTGTCAGATGACCAATTGGATATGAGTGTCGTCAAAGTCATTATTATGGAATATGTTTATGTCTTGTTGTTTGGTCAGGGTGTATGTTTGCCCTTATTTCCCTACTTTCCTGCATTGACATTTGAGATGGTTTTGTATTACTTGGTGATGATCTATTTATGCTAGTGGATTTACATTACCCTTTATTTCCAATGTGATGTATATATACTCTGATGTGGTGTTATGGTGATTTGACGGTAGGGTAAGTGTCGCATAGTAGTGTTCGCCATGTGTGATGGTACTACCGCAAGATGGTTGCATTGGGAATAAGTCTCTCTCTATCTCAGGAGAGGGATCTTAAAAGGATCCTCCTTTATTCATGATTCTTCTTCACCTCTACCCTTCATGGTGTTCAAATCTCTTCTATGTTTTCGGGAAGAATGACACTCGATAAAGGATTAAACTTCAGGGAGAAAGTGATGTATTTATAATAGGAAGACTGTTAGCCAAAAATAGGTCTACATGAAATGACAACATGACTATGTAGCATGGACTTAAAGACTAAAAAGTCATGTGCAACTTACTCCAGGTTTTGGACATGGACTAGAGGCACAGTCATGTATATCTTAAATTGCTTGTACAAAATTTTGTTCTGAAGTGCTCCAATTCATTTCAAATCATACATACATGTTCCTGCACAACTTAAACACATATAAGTATATAAATAATCATAGTAATCATATATTTTATCATATTAAATCTCATTTATATAGATGAAATATAAAAACAAAATATATAAGATTGCGCTTTATCATGTACTCCCACACATAGCATTTTCCATTCCAGAGAAAAACATGCAATGTATAAGAATTCAATAAAGTTTAATGAAACCCTAGCAAATTGTCTTATGACTCTCCCCTCTACACACATGATGAGACTACTTTGGCACACACCACACCATAACATAGGTTTTATTCATATATTAGGATGTGTATAGTATGAAAATATACAATATTTCAATTCACCATCTTATCCTATCCTTATCTAATATGTATTGAGTTCATAATTTATATGCGTAGATGAGATTTTATAAGCCCACTTTAATATTTAAATTATTTTATGATATTTAGTAATGATGAATACTAACCTTATCAAGCCATATTCTCTCAACTATTCAAGTTATTATGGGTAGAAAATAAGGATCAATTAGGTATTTCATTAGGTTGTAATGGGGCTTATGTGATTTGGGTATAACAATGATAGCAAACTTAAACCACATACTAATCTTTGTTTGAGCAAGTTCTTTTTATGTAAAGGATCACATACACGCTCCACTGAATAACACCCCACACTTATTTTCTTAAGTGAGTTCTATTCAATTTATTCCCCCTCTCATTTTACATTTTTGTAGAAATACTTATATATATATATTCTGTCTATCTTTTTCTTTTATTCTTTCTTTATAATTATTCTCATCACTTCCACAGAAGTGTATCATAGAAAATTTCTTTTCTCCAAGGTTTAATTTTTCTCCATCCCTTTACTTATATGTATATAACATAAGTTCTACTTTAGTTGTGATACATATGATATGATATTTTTGGCCTTGGTGAAAGTATGTGTTCCCAATGAAAAGGGAAATTTATGATCAAAAGATGGTACTAGTGGTAGAGAATTTTAGGTTAAGCTCAAACTAATTTTCAAAGGTGACCTAATTCATTTCCTTACTTCTAACTAGATTCCTTAAACATATGTTTCAAGGATATGATTAATAAGTTTTGGTATTAGTGAGAATTTTAATATAATAAAAATGCATAATCTCCTTTAGATTTTATGGCAAATTACTATATATTCATTAATTCAAGTGTAAGAGGTGATCAAATTAAAAAATCTTAAAAATAAAGGATTATTTTATTTATTGAACGTTAACCATTAGTGTGTGTGTGTTACAATTGTAGCGTATCAAATACGAAGATAGTGCTTTTTTTCTTCTTAAGACGGTTATGGCAGAATTCTAATAAACTTAATGAAAAACATTCAACATAACATTATTTTTACATTTCATAGAGAAACTAAATGTTGAAGTAAAAGAATCTACTTTATAAAGAAGATTTTATTATATACTAACATTATATGTATTGCACAAAAATGATTAAACTATGATGGTATACCCCTACCCTACACGCATACTAAAGAGATACAATGTCCTCATTGTATGGAAATGGTAGAAAATTTTGTTTAAATATGATAATTTTCCAATTTGAAAATTTTATGTAAGCATGTGAGTAGGTAGCAAAAGAAATTGTAGTATTTTATAAGTGAAGCATAGTGAGAATATCATAATGATAAGCATGTTTTACAATAGTATCCAACACCCAAAATAATGATACAAGCTTGCTTATGCAAGTATACATAACAATATATGTCCAAACTAGAAATAAAAGCAAAATAGGAAAATAAGTACATAGTCAACTAATGAAAAGTAAACTACAAGCTATTGTGAGGAGGAGGCAAGGGTGTCGTGATCGAGAATTTTATGTACAACCTGCCAGTGAAGTAAATTCCTAGTAAAAAAGATCGCATAGGTATGACATATAGTCATGTATAGAAGTATTCTCCATCGATATGTTATGTAATGTCTCGATCTAGGTTCTCAAAATATCGAACTCGTTATACTGAACCCATTGTAAGAAATATTGAATATCAGTTTGACTGCTCAAAATAGTGACCAGTATTGCATTCACTCTATCACAATACTCGATCATCAGCCGACACTTGTTATCCCACTACGAGGCATCGTATGTATTGCTCATCTGATTTAAAGACCTACCTTTCTCATAAGCCCATGTCGGGGGGTTTGGAAAAAGTAAAGATCTTTCCTAGTCTAGAGACCTGGGGATCAGCTGGTTATTATTCATCTATGTAAAGTTGTTGTCCTGAAGGTCCATGACTTAGTTGAATGATCTGTAAAGCTTGTAGGGATCCTAATGTGATTGGAGCTGAAAGTATCTAGTTGATACCTAAATCATCTAGAGGGGGGTGAATAGGTGAATTCTATGGCTTTTAAGCGGAATTAAAAACTTGAAACAAAATGCATAGAAACAAAGAGCACACACACAAACACAAGGATTTATAGAGGTTCCCCAGAATGGGTACGTCCACTTTCCCGCCTCACCTATCTAGTACTCCCGGCTAGACTAGGCTACTTCACTAATATCAGATTTAAGCAAATCTTACAACTCCGAGTATTCAACTCCTACAAACTAGGAGAACAATTTCTCCTACACTCGGTCCTCTAAACTAGGATCTACAAACTCGGAAGTAAAACACTTCCTATAAAATATGTAAAGGGTTTTTACAAGATACAATAGATTCAAAACAATCTTCTTAGATCTCTAGGAGATCTTTCTTCAGATATGAAAATAGTCTTCTTCTTCCTTGCTTGGGTGAAGGGTTTGATCTTGAAAGAGGAAGGAAGAGAAAAAGTCTATCTTTTGAAATCCTGATCTGCGAACTTAGAATCGATTGATCTGAATGAACTAGATAGAATCTGAAAATAGGGATCTGGTCGACTCTGATCTTGGAGAAGAATCTTGAGAAAAAGCTTTGTTGGCCACGAAATTGATCTTTGCGAGAGAGATGAAAGCCGACAGTCGTGAATGGCAATTTTGCGATTTTTTCTTCTCTGTTTACGATTAGAGTTTAATAAAGAATAACCCTTAACTATTTATATGATTCTTCTCTAACGGCTAGAAATGAGATTTAAGAGATAAGCTCCACGTGTACTGTACATGGAAGATGCCCTAAATACAAGCTGTCTGAAATTTGAAAACAAAAAGCAGACAATTTAATTCGTGGAATGCACTCGTGAAATAATTTGATCACTCGACGAATTTCACTTAACGTTTCAACAAATTCGTCTCAATGGCTCGACTAATTTCACTTGACGAAATTTACTTAGCTGAAATATATACTGGCAGGAACATTCACTGACTTCTCGAGAGCACTCGATGAATTCGTCGAGTGTTCACGAGAGGTCACTGATCACTTGACGAAAGGAGTTAAGAATTTAACTGAGACCTTTCGAGTGATCTCGACAAATTCTTCTAGTCCACTCGAGATGTCTCGACAAATGAATCTAGTCTTCTCGAGTGTACTCGACGAATTGACTTGGGCAAATTTTTCTTCCATCTGGAAAAATAACAACAACTCCTTCTTCACTTTTTCAGCACTTTGCATATGAAGTACATCCCAATAGAGAGATTTCACATGAGTCAACACCTTGGTCTACACAATGAGAGATTACATTGCATATGCTTGTGTTTATGACTCATTGAAACCTGACTTTGGTTTGTACTTAGAATTTAAGATCCTGCAATAACATAATTAGAATACCATATAAAATACAGAATCAATTCATCTTAGTTTGAGGGGGATTTCTTCAAATCTAGGCTATTGTGGCTACAATACCCAACAGGAGACATTCGAGTGACGGGCTCCATATGAGGTAAAGAATCAAGCATGCCCATAGATTTTGTCAGGCAAGTAACGTATGGGGCGACACAAATAACTCCAACTCAGGTGTGTTTGGCCTGGTGGAGGAGGTTTTGTAGCAAAAAGAATCCAACATTTAGCAGATGACACTCACACCTACTAATAAGGTGTAACACAAACTTGTAGCTAACAACACCAGAACTCTCACCAAGACCACTAAATATATGACTTAGTAGGTGGTGAATGTTACAGACTATAAGGGAAAATAACTATAAAGCTTTAGAATGCATCACAATATAAGCCTCTAGAATACATGACAAAACTTCCCAGTAACTCATGACATCCATGTCCACCGAAAAGGTCACACAAAGATCTCTATAAGAAGGGCTACATATATAACTACTATCACAAATACTCATAAGGTGATTGAAATTAGACACAATCGCAGTATAAGTTTGACCGCTGAGGCAAAAGGAGTATGTTGAATCAAAACTGAAAAGGCCTTCGTTTGTGCAAACAAGGGTGCACAAAAACTAGAGCGTAAGCTTGCGGTAACCAACCTCATTGAGAATAACCTCTCCCAACCATTCTGAAAAACCAAATCACCAACCTCTCCAACAATATGAATACTTTCTAAGACATCCCAATCTATATTGCCACAATTCTAGAAACACTTGCTCTGTAGGTGCTCAAATCTAGTCTCATGAATAATGTTTGTGAACTGTAATAGAGTTTCAACTAGTTTTTCATCTTGGGTTAAATTGTGATCTTCTATATGTCGATAGGAAAGTTGGTTGCATCCTGTTCATGACATGATATCCTATAAGGAATACTTAAAATAAATTATTCTATGAATGTGATGGAGGGAAATGCAAACATATGTAAATCGTTGAAGAACTCTATATTAAGAATTGAAATTTTCAAGTTCGAGTTATGTTGGGAGCTTTACCTACAATTTTCCTGATTTGAAGAAGTCCTCAAGTCAAAGATAAATACACTTTGTATTTGACATATTTGCTTTAAAATATTGCTTTCAGGTACTAGACAGTGCAAGTCTATCATAGGGCTAGACATAACGTCATCAGACATAGTTTTGCCAATGTAATCCCTCATTGTGCAAAACACCATGTTGACATATGATCTACACTATATTAGACTTGTCATTAACTCGTTATCATCAGGAATGATGGTCCATCAAGTGAGCTGAAACAAAGGATTTTAGTTGAGAAGGTCATAAATTCCCTAAGTCAAATATCATCATGGAAAGCCTAAATGTTTTCGAGTGAAGGTCTCGATATCGTCTTGAAGGCCTTAAGCACCAAGATGTATCGTGTTGTAAACTCACAGCTACACTTATATCGTATTGTCTAGAATAAGAAGGTCTATCTCTAAATATCGTCTTGGTAATATACTTTCCAAGAAGATATCATCTTAACAATGTTTATTTGCCTTCATATCATCTTTGAAGTATAAAACATATATCTTGAAGCATTTATATGAAGGAAGAAGTTGCCTAAGGCATTTATCATCGAGGTCACGTGAAATGTCATCAAGGAACCAACACGACATTGTATGAGTATCAAGATGATTCGACTAGAAGAGATTAAATATTATCTTGAAGACTTTAAAGAGATATTAAGTCGATTCATGCAGAAGATTCGACTAGAAGGCTGAAGCAGTGAAATATTGTTTTGTAGACTATGAAGATATATTAAGTCGATTATGTAGAAGATTCGACTAGAAGGATGAAACAATGAAATGTCATCTTGTGAACCTCAAAGGGTCATCAAGATGATTCGTGCAGACAATTCGACTAGAAGAGCAAAATAATGAAATATTGTCTTGAAGACTATAAAGAGACATCAAGACGATACGTGTAGACAATTCGACTAGAAGATTGAACTATCAAATATCGTCTTGAAGACCACCAAAGTCACCAAGATGATTCGTGTAGACGATTCGACCAGAAGATTAAACTATGAAATATCGTCTTGAATACCACCAAAGTCACTAAGATGATTCATGCATAAGAGTTGAACTAAAGCTATACATAGTGCAAATTTGACCAGAAGAACTAAATTCGACTAGAGATCTAGTCAAATTGTGGAAAGGACAGAATTAAAAATAAAGCGTGATTTTGGCATCATGTCATTTATTGTCGCCGCAGATTGAGCCAATCAAAGCTGAGCTTTGTGGAAAGATTATATATGACATAAAAGTCGTTCGAAGAAGAGACCGTTATCAAAGGTCCCTATAAAAAGAAAGAGATGGATTTCGATAAACCCTAATCTTAAGACTGACAATCATTTCCATAATTATTTCTGAAGGAAGAGCTCTTTATAAGAGCTCAGTTCTATGAAGCTGCTTATATGCAGAAAAGAGAACTTTAAAATCTAAAAGGAGAGAGTTAGATTATTCATGGAAGCATCTGACCCTAGAATCTTCATAACAGTGGAGGAAGGACTTATCATCCCCATGAAAGTCTCCACTATAGAGGCAAATATACAAGTACCAAAGAAATACTTTGAGATGACTAAAGATGAAGTTGTTCTGGCCACTATGGATTAAAGGGCCAAGAACATAATAGTGAGTGTTATAGATGACTCCACTTTCGAAAACCTAATTCACTACAAAATAGCTAAGGAAATGTGAGACTCACTAATTGCTTACATGGAAGGCACTAAGGAGGTAAGAGATGACAGAAAATCTCTCCTCAACCAAGAATATGAGGCCATAAGGAAGGAAAAGAAGGACTCTATTGCTGAATGGTATGAAAAGTTCTTTAATATGGTCAATGGGCTACAGAACTATGGGAGAGAATTCTCCAACTATAATCTGAATGACAAGTTCTTGAGATCCCTCAACAAATAGAGGGATATCAAGATTTGTACTATAAGGGAGTTGAGGAATCTGGCCAACATCCATCCCCAAAATTTGTATGGGAAACTGCTTTCCCATGAGCTACAGTTGAACACCAGGAAGGCAGAGGAAGAGTATTCCAGATCTCACCCTAGAGAGAAGTTTGTGGCTTTCAAGAATGAAAGCTCCAGGATAAGCAGAGAGGACTCTCAAGCCCTCAGGGAGAAAAATGTTGAAGAAGAAGAAATTGAGACCAACACTTCAGGTTCAGAACTTTTAGATGGAGAACTATCCTTATTCTCCAAGAAATTTAAGAAGCTGCTGAGCAAGAAGAGACAGTGGAAGAACATACCATCATCCTCCTCCAACTCAAAGAAATATCATATCAATTCTGATAGAGCAAAGCATAATAAACAATTTTCTACTGATATTGTGTGTTACTGCTACCAACTGGTCAGGACATGTCATAGCCAACTGTCCAGATAAAAGAAAGAAGTGAAAAAGAGATAAGATCTCACAAAACCAAGAAATCTGAAAAGAGCTTCATAGCTAAGAAGCACAAGACCTTGTGTGATAGTGACTCAAGTTCATTAGAATCTAAGGAAGAAGCCTACATTGGGCTTACTATAGTCTCAGAAGAAGAATGGGAGAACAACTATCCTATAGCTAGGGTGTGCATAAGGGCACCCCTATCACTTTCAGATAGTGATAATGATTCAGAAGAAGATGATATCAGTCATGGACTAATGGCTTTGGCTGATGAAGAAGAACAAGACAACTCTTATCCAGATAAGGTGCATATCAAAGCCCCTCTTTTTATTTCAGGATTTGATATTGAGTCTGATGCTGAAATAGAAGCAAACTCAACAGCTGATGATGAAAGTGATTCTGAATTAGCTGATCAATATAATAATCTTATTAACAAGTATGGTGCTCTTCTAAAAACACCAAAGAAAAGCAATCCCTTGGCCAAAGCTCGGGCTGAAGAAATAAGAATTCTCTAGCCTTTCAAATCCTAGGTGGATGAGAAAACCGTTGAAATAACAAGGTTGACCTATGATCTTACTGTACTTCAAAAGAAGTATGAAACTCATATCAAGTTGTTAGCTCAAAGGGAAAGAGCTATCAAGATTGTGGAGCAGAAGCTTCTTTAGAAAGAAAGCTTGTGGCAAGCTTCTCTAAGCCTAAAATTGTTATGCCAATTATAGATAGTTTCTCCTCTCCATATAAAGGAGGGCTTGGCTTTAATAAGGAGAAGGAAGATACCTCCCAATCTAAAACTATCTTCCAGAAAGTTGTCCTGCCCTCCAATACATATGACCAATATCTAATATATGGATACCTCGCCAATGGTTTCTTAACTAGTGGTACTACACCACAAAACCCAAAGAATCGAGCAAACATTTGACTGAGTGCTCTAAAGGCACCCCATGAGGAGATCTAGATGAAGTATCATGAGACATTTGTACGTGGCTCTACAACACCATCATCAAAAGGGAAGGGAAATATTATTCTTCAAATGCCTGTCCCTAAAGTGAAGCCTGTGATTGTGCAACCAACCTCCAAATATGTGCACAGCCATGGGAACAGCTCAAGAAAAGCTTGATGTGAAGCAGCCTGCTCTTCTGATCATCAGCACCAACACTCCATTCAAATGGTGACTCAAAAGAGGAGGTATAATAGATTTGATTGTTGGTGTTGTGGCAAGATTGGCCACTTTGTTATGGATTGTTAGTCCAATCCAATAGTGCCTATAATAAGGAATGTGAAGCTTGCTAGTAGTTTTATAGTCAAGCTTCCTGTAGTCAAAGCTGGAAGGAATCAATGACTTAACTATGTTTGGGTTCCTAAGGTAAAATAGTTTGTTTTTGCATGTAAGACAAAGACCGATAAAATCCTATCTGTATTTGGACAGTGGATGTTTCATGCACATGACTGGAACAAGAAGCCTTTTGAAGAACTTTACCTCTGTGGAAGATGGAGCCAAAGTCATATTTGGTGGATCTGACAGAGGCATCATCAAGGGCTATGGTATGATTACCAATGACATAGCCACCATCACAAAAGTAGCTTATATGGAATAGTTGCAACATAACCTTATAAGCATAAGACAACTATGCGATCTTGACTATGTCATTGAGTTCCATAAGGATAATTGTCTGATTAAGAACTTTGCTGACCTTGAGAAAATTCTATTAGGCACTAGGAGTGGTAATGTTTATTATTTAAATTTCTTATGTATAGATTCTGCTATATCTATTGTCTTGTAGCAAATGAGAGAGAATCTCTTTGCGTGCAATGACACGAGAAACTTGCTTATATGAACTACAAGACAATCAACAAACTCTTTTTTAGAAAATCAAGTAAGAAATGGACCTAACATTAAATGAATTAAAGAGGGTATTTGTCATGCTTGTAAGATAGGCAAGTAGAGTAAGACCACCTTTAAGAGCATATGCTCCAAAGATTCAGAAAGATGCCTTTATTTATTGTATATGGACTTATTTGGTCTTATGACAATTCATAGTTTAGGAAGGAAGTTGTATACCCTTGTGATAGTTGATGACTTCTCTATATATGCTCGAGTGTTCTTACTTAAGAAAAAGTCGGATACCTTAGATATCTTTGCATCCTTTGTCAAGCAAATTCAGAAAGAAAAGAGTTGTATTGTGGTCAAAATCAAAAGTGACAATGACACAAAATTTCAGTCTGAACTCATGACAGATTTCTGCAAAGAATAAGGTATCCTTTAAGAATTTTCTTCTCCAAGAACACCACAGTAGAATGGAGTTGCTGAGTGGAAAAACAAAAATATCATAGAGGCTGGGAGAAACATGTTGAGTGACTCTTCACTACTAGAATATTTCTAGGTTGAAGTTGTCATGACTGCAGGTCATGTGCAGACTAGAGCATCTATCTTCAAAAGTCACAAGAAAACTCCTTATGAACTAATGAAGGGAAGAAAACCAAATATGGTATACTTTAGAATCTTTGGATGTAAGTGTTTGTTATGTCCTAAATAGTGGTAAATCATATCTAACTAAGTTTGCTGAAAAATGCTTTGAGGGTATTCTTATTGGATATAATAGTCACAACAAGGCTTACAGAATATTCAACAAGAAGACTCATGTGGTAAAAGAATCAATACATGTTGTATTTGATGAGACAAGCATAATCCATCAAGGCTTGTCTAGCTCTTCTAATGTTGCAGGGACATATTTGAAGCTGAAAGAGCTTAGCATAGAAGAGTCTACATCTCCAAACTTGATCATTGAAGATGAAGAACAAGTCTAATTAGAAGCACAAGAAACAACACTTGGACAACACCCAACTGGTACAGCAACTGCTGACACTCAAAGAACACTTCCACTAGCTTGGAGGCACCATAAAGACAATCCAAGTAGTCAAGTGATTAGAGATATGAGCCAAGGAGTTAAAATAAGAAGAAGTGCTCAGAATGAAGCACTATATGTGAGCTTCCTATCTTAGATTGAACCAAAGAGATTTGAAGATGCCAATTCAGATCCTTATTGGATCATGGCTATGCAAGAAGAACTCAGTCAATTCAAAATATGCAAAGTATGGAAGCTAGTTCCTAGACCTCAACATCAGAATGTCATTGGAACAAAGTCGATCTACAGGAACAAGCTAGATGAAAATGAAATCATCATCAAGAACAAAGCAAGGATGGTTGCAAAAGGATATAGAAAAGAAGAAGGCATTGACTTTGACCAGACCTATGCACCAGTAGCAAGGCTTGAGGAAATAAGGCTATTCCTAGCCTATGCAGCTCACAAAGGATTCAAGGTGTACCATATTGGTGTGAAGTCTGCTTTTCTCAATGGAGATCTTAAGGAAGAAGTATATATAGAGTAACCTCTAGGTTTTGTTGTTCCTAACCTCTCTGATAATGTTTACTTTTTAAGGAAAGCTCTGTATGGTTTGAAACAAGCTCCTAAAGCTCGGTATGAAACTCTATCTAGCTTCCTCATTGAAAAAAAGTGTTGGAACAACCCTATTACTGATTTGGGTTAGGATCACTATCTGTTGACTAGGATCAAGTTGACCCCAATGTATAGTTAATGGGTCAAGAGTTTAGGCTGTTAGAACTCAATAAATCATTCAAGTTCTGCATTTGACGAACTCCACACTGCGTTTGATGAACTGCTCTCTGCGTTCGACGAACGACATGCTCTCTGCATTCGATGAACAGCTTGCTTCAAGCTCGTCTCAGCGGTTGACGATCTTCAGTCTCAGCGGTTCAGTGGTCGAGGAACAGACCCCAGCTCAGAGGTCGATGAAATTTGCTCAGCGGCTCAGCGGTCGACGAAATTATCCAGGCTCAGCGGTCGACGAATCATTCCATTCGACGAACTCAGTCTGCGTTCGACGAAAAACTTCCAATTGACAAACACAGCTCTGAGGTCGACGAAAATTCTTGAGATCGACAAAATTTCTTATTTCAGTTCAGAATTTCAGCAGATTATAGTATTTCATTCTCTGAACTCAGATCGACTTCAACAACGGCTCTTTTATATCAGATAAGTAAGGATAACATATTTCCTTTTATTATTTCAAGATTATAGCCATTGACATTTCTCGGAAAAGGACATTTCATGGAAAAGGAAAGAGATATACGGCGCAGCAGATTTTCAGTTCCCAGATATATATTATATTCTTTAATATAAGGGATTTGCATTTAATATCTGTCAGAGATTTCAAAAGTGAATAAGGAAGAAGATACAAAAGACTATTACCCACAGTTTTCTCGAAAAAGAATCAATACAGAACATATTACATACAACTGTACAGAGAAAAAGAAAAGGAGAAATACAGGAAGAACAAGAAGAACAAAAAGCTAACAGATCTTCTTTTTCCTCCAGCAGCATTCATTTTCTGAGAACATCTTCAACAATACTCTCTCAGTCTCTACTACAAGTTTAGATCATCAGAAGAGCAACAACAAACTGAACAACTTATTCTCTTAGTTTAATCAGCTACACAGGAAGATCATTCATTCAAAAGAAAGCTTCCAGCCAATCTACTGTCAAATAATTTTATATCAGACAGAGGAAGCCTTTTCTACATCAACATCCACTAGAGTCTTCTCTCAGATTGTTGACAGAGAAGAACATTCTAACCCTTCTTACTCCATCTTGTACAGGGTTAAAACTCCCTTCAAAAGTTTACCCATTGGTGGCAAGACACCTGATCAAAAAATCCTAGTTTGGTTTTTGGGCAATGATAGAGAAAATCGTATTTCTCCAATTTATACTCGATTAAGGCAAGTGTACCTATCGAAATATAGCATAGGATATAAAGAATATCAAGGTCGTATTAGACTCGGGGCTGTCGAGTACTTTTACTTCGGGAAAACAAAACTATTATTTTATCGAATAATATTTTATAATTAAAAATAAAGAAAAAAACAGAAAAGAAAACAAATCTTGATCAAAGCGCACTTGGAATGAAAATCAAAAATAGATAATTTCTAATCCGATCCTTGATCGTGGACATTCTCGGACTATGAGCGTACCTCTTTCGAGGATTACGCCCAACTAAGTTTAGGAAATATCAATTGAATTTCCATTCTATAATTGATAACCTAAGACTCGCTTTACGAGGTGAATCCCACTATTGGCTTTTACTCCAATCCGGAAGGGTAACGTCGTCCTCATTCAAGGATTGTGTTCTACTCTTTTTATCCTTGAGCGATCGATTCATACTCACGAGCTGGTTCGGCTAACTAGAGTTTGAAAACAAATATCACAATTCATAACCGAAATATGAACACGATACGTTATTATTCAAGAATAGATCGAAGGAGGATTGAAAATAATAAAGAGAATTCATTTCATCCAAAGATCGCAATTTTCAAGATCTAAAATAAAATCTACTTGACATGAAAATAAAAGAGATGAAAAAAATAAGACAATAACATTTTATTAAAATAACTTTGAATTACAACAAAAGAGGGTACAAGAAATTGAAAGCCTTGCATGAATTAAAATCTAAAACTACTTTGCATAAAATGAAAATACATGAAATTGAAATCTAAGCTAAGAAATACAAGAAATGAAAGAAAAGCAATTCTGCCCCAAAAGGGGGCAGAGGAGAGGAGTTTAGACTCAAGAAGGTTGGAAAAAGGGTTGATCAGAGATCTGGAAGAGCTGCCTTTTTATAGGCAAAAGTTGGGGTTACACGCCCTTGGTCATGCCCGTGACCAAGGGCGTGTAATGGGCGAGATCGAAGCTGGACCGGGAGAGGCACATTCTAGAGTTACTGCAGGCATTACATGCGTGTCACGCCCTTGGTCACGCCCGTGACCAAGGGCGTGTAATCTTTAAACAGCGCTGGCACGGGAATCCTTGGCGGGAAGAAGCGGGAAGTGGCGTGGGATGAGTCACGCCCGTGTTCTGGAAGTCACGACCCCTGGTCACGCCCGTGACTTGGGGCGTGTAACTTTAATTGACGTCGCAGGCTTGCTGGCAGCTGGTGGTGGGGTTCCGGCCGTGACTTGGATGTCACGCCCTTGGTCACGCCCGTGACCTGGGGCGTGTATTTGAACATTCGTCGAACTCTCGCCTGTTCGTCGATCTCCTGATTTTTTGTCGAACGCAGCAGCCAGGGTCACGCCCTTGGTCATGCCCGTGACCTGGGGCGTGTACATGGCAAATACTTCACGGAACGAGCCCGAAGTGGCGGAGGCAGGTCTGGAACACATCTTTGGCTGTCACGCCCATGGTCACGCCCGTGACCTTGGGCGTGTACTTGATAATTTTCCTCAAAATGCCCAGAAATCCTGAAAAAACATAAAACAAACTTAAGTTAGTGAACAATTATAAATAGAAATGATTATTTAGTTAAAATAGACATATTATTTATAAATTTATATTATTATTGCCCTAAATGCTATAATAAAATTAGGCTAAATACTACTCAGCAAATACCCCCATACTTAAGCTTTTGCTATTCCAGAACAAAAGTATGATAGATATTCATAAGACATTAACAAAATTTCTAATTAAACTAAAAATTTCTTTAATCAAAAGAAAGCTTAAAAATAAGATTTAGGGATTTAAGAGATAAGTCCTAAATTATGAAAATAAGATAAGAAGAGAGGAATGTTTAGCCAAGAATTCTCAAATTATTTAACTAGCAGACAAAATTAAGTAATTTGCGAATCAAAATTAGATTAGAATTATAAAAACTCCAATTTTAAAGAGGCTTACGGAAAAATTCAAACTACTACTTATGCTCTCCCAATATTTCAATTTGAGTTTAAAATCAATTATATTGGCTAAAGGGGTTTGGGTAAACATGAAGCTAGCTTTGATTGGGGGTGATGAATTTTATATTCTCACCCCATCTTTTTTTTCCTTTTCTACTTGTACATGTTTAGGAAAATGATGAATTTTATCCTCTCATTTTCCATGACATATAATCTTTTCATAATAAACTTCATAAAAGGGAGGTGCATATGTTTAGGAAATAATGAATTTTATCCTCTTATTTCCATGACATATGATCTTTTAATAACTCTTTTTTTTGGAAGGGCTAAAATAAATTTTAGATTAAATTGAAATATTTTGAGAGCAACTATAGTAAATTGAAATTTCCTAAGGATCTAAAAGCATGAGGTAAAAATAATTAAAATCTAAAGTTGTTAAGCACAACTACTACAAAATTTAGATTTATTAAAATAAAAGAGAAAAAGTGCTAAATAAATTACTCTAATCAAATTAAGATCATAATAAATTCCTTAAAACTAAATCAACTAAAAATTATATTTTTACTAACCATGATAAACTAGAAGATTAGCCAATTAAAAATAGTTAAAAATGCTTATAAATAAACTCTCAAATGTTTGATTTTGGAAATAACAAAAACCAAAGTAAAGGGCTACTTGATTATTATTAAAAAAAATTAAGTTTTGATTTTTTTTTAATTTTTTTGGAATTTTTTTTTAATTTTTAAAGATTAGGAAATACAAATACACCCCCATACTTAAAATTCAACATTGTCCCCAATGTAGAAAACTAAGTATGAAAAAGAAAAGAAAAAAATATGGGAATATAATTTTTTTATATATTTTAATTAGTCTTGGACTTCCCAAGGTCTACCCGGTGAAGGGCTCGCAAGGTACTAGAGGCTGTGATGGGAATTCAAGCCCAAAGCATCCTTTCCAAGAATTTAATTATAGCATATTTTTTTTTCATTTTTACTTTTTTTTTAAATAAAAGGAAGAAAAAGAAAGATAAAATTAATAGCGTTTCCCCTTTTCGAAATATCGACAAAAAATTCCGGGGTAACGGCGCCAAAAACTTGATAGAAAAATTCATGTTCTCCAATCTATACTCGATTAAGGCAAGTGTACCTATCAAAATATAGCATAGGATATAAAGAATATCAAGGTCGTATTAGACTCGGGGCTGTCGAGTACTTTTACTTCGGGAAAACAAAACTATTATTTTATCGAATAATATTTTATAATTAAAAATAAAGAAAAAAACAGAAAAGAAAACAAATCTTGATAAAGCGCACTTGGAATGAAAATCAAAAATAGATAATTTCTAATCCGATCCTTTACCGTGGAGATTCTCGGACTATGAGCGTACATCTTTCGAGGATTACGCCCAACTAAGTTTAGGAAATATCAATTGAATTTCACTTTTATAATTGATAACCTAAGACTCGCTTTACGAGGTGAATCCCACTATTGGCTTTTACTCCAATTCGGAAGGGTAACGTCATCCTCATTCAATGATTGCGTTCTACTCTTTTTATCCTTGAGCGATCGATTCATACTTACGAGCTGGTTCGGCTAACTAGAGTTTGAAAACAAATATCGTAATTCATAACCGAAATATGAACACGATACGTTATTATTCAAGAATAGATCGAAGGAGGATTGAAAATAATAAAGAGAATTCATTTCATCCAAAGCACGCAATTTTCAAGATCTAAAATAAAATCTACTTGACATGAAAATAAAAGAGATGAAAAAATAAGACAATAACATTTTATTAAAATAACTTTGAATTACAATAAAAGAGGGTACAAGAAATTGAAAGCCTTGCATGAATTAAAATCTAAAACTACTTTGCATAAAATGAAAATACATGAAATTGAAATCTAAGCTAAGAAATACAAGAAATGAAAGAAAAGCAATTCTTCCCCAAAAGGGGGCAGAGGAGAGGAGTTTAGACCCAAGAAGGGTGGAAAAGGGGATGATCAGAGATCTGGAAGAGCTGCCTTTTTATAGGCAAAAGTTGGGGTTACACGCCCTTGGTCACGCCCGTGACCAAGGGCATGTAATAGGCGTGATCGAAGCTGGATTGGGAGAGGCGCCTTCTGGAGTTACTACAGGCGTTACATGCGTGTCACGCCCTTGGTCACGCCTGTGACCAAGGGCGTGTAATCTTTAAACAGCGCTGGCGCGGGAATCCTTGGCGGGAAGAAGCGGGAAGTGGCGCGGGATGAGTCGTGCCCGTGTTCTGGAAGTCACGCCCCCTGGTCACGCCCGTGACCTGGGGCGTGTAACTTTAATTGACGTGGCAGGCGTGCTAGTAGCTGGTGGTGGGGTTCCGGCCGTGACTTGGATGTCACGCCCTTGGTCACGCCCATGACCTGGGGCGTGTATTTGAACATTCGTCGAACTCTCGCCTGTTCGTCGATCTCCTAATTTTCGTCGAACGCAGCAGCCAGGGTCACACCCTTGGTCACGCCCTTGACCTGGGGCGTGTACATGGCGAATTCTTTACGGAACGAGCCCGAAGTGGCGGAGGCAGGTCTGGAACACATCTTTGGCTGTCACGCCTTTGGTCACGCCCGTGACCTTGGGCGTGTACTTGACAATTTTACTGAAAATGCCCAGAAATCCTGAAAAACATAAAACAAACTTAAGTTAGTGAACAATTATAAATAGAAATGATTATTTAGTTAAAATAGACATATTATTTATAAATTTATATTATTATTGGCCTAAATGCTATAATAAAATTAGGTTAAAATACTACTCATCAAATACCCCCATACTTAAGCTTTTGCTATTCCAGGACAAAAGTATGATAGATATTCATAAGACATTAATAAAATTTCTAATTAAACTAAAAATTTCTTTAATCAAAAGAAAGCTTAAAAATAAGATTTAGGGATTTAAGAGATAAGTCCTAAATTATGAAACTAAGATAAAAAGAGAGGAATGTTTAGCCAAGAATTCTCAAATTATTTAACTAGCAGACAAAATTAAGTAATTTGCGAATCAAAATTAGATTAGAATTATAAAAACTCCAATTTTAAAGAGGCTTAAGGAAAAATTCAAACTACTACTTATGCTCTCCCAATATTTTAATTTGTGTCTAAAATCAATTATATTGGCTAAAGGGGTTTGGGTAAACATGAAGCTAGCTTTGATTGGGGGTGATGAATTTTATCCTCTCACCCCATCTTTTTTTTTTCCTTTTCTACCTGTACATGTTTAGGAAAATGATGAATTTTATCCTCTCATTTTCCATGACATATAATCTTTTCATAATAAACTTCATAAAAGGGAGGTGCATATGTTTAGGAAATAATGAATTTTATCCTCTTATTTTCATGACAAAGATCTTTTAATAACTCTTTTTTTTTTGGAAGGGCTAAAATAAATTTTAGATTAAATTGAAATATTTTGAGAGCAACTATAGTAAATTGAAATTTCCTAAGGATCTAAAAGCATGAGGTAAAAATAATTAAAATCTAAAGTTGTTAAGCACAACTACTACAAAATTGAGACTAATTAAAATAAAAGAGAAAAAGTGCTAAATAAATTACTCTAATCAAATTAAGATCATAATAAATTCCTTAAAACTAAATCAACTAAAAATTAAATTTTTACTAACCATGATAAACTAGAAGATTAGCCAATTAAAAATAGTTAAAAATGCTTATAAATAAACTCTCAAATGTTTGATTTTGGAAATAACAAAAACCAAAGTAAAGGGCTACTTGATTATTATTTTAAAAAAATTTAAGTTTTGAATTTTTTTATATATTTTTGGAATCTTTTTTTTTTTAATTTTTAAAGATTAGGAAATACAAATACACCCCCATACTTAAAATTCAACATTGTCCCCAATGTTGAAAACTAAGTATGAAAAAGAAAAAAAATATGGGAATATAATTTTTTTTATATGTTTTAATTAGTCTTGGACTTCCCAAGGTCTACCCGGTGAAGGGCTCGCAAGGTACTAGAGGCTGTGATGGGAATTCAAGCCCAAAGCATCCTTTCCAAGAATTTAATTATAGCATAATTTATTTCATTTTTACTTTTTTTTAAATAAAAGGAAGAAAAAGAAAAAGAAAGATAAAATTAATAGCGTTTCCCCTTTTCGAAATATCGACAAAAAATTCCCCGGCAACGGCGCCAAAAACTTGATAGAAAAATTCATGTTCTCCAATCTATACTCGATTAAGGCAAGTGTACCTATCGAAATATAGCATAGGATATAAAGAATATCAAGGTCGTATTAGACTCGGGGCTGTCGAGTACTTTTACTTCGGGAAAACAAAACTATTATTTTATCGAATAATATTTTATAATTAAAAATAAAGAAAAAAAACAGAAAAGAAAACAAATATTGATCAAAGCGCACTTGGAATGAAAATCAAAAATAGATAATTTCTAATCTGATCCTTGACCGTGGAGATTCTCGGACTATGAACATACCTCTTTCGAGGATTACGCCCAACTATGTTTAGGAAATATCAATTGAATTTCCATTCTATAATTGATAACCTAAGACTCGCTTTACGAGGTGAATCCCACCATTGGCTTTTACAACAATCTGGAAGGGTAACGTCGTCCTCATTCAAGGATTGCGTTCTACTCTTTTTATCCTTGAGCGATCGATTCATACTCATGAGCTGGTTCAGCTAACTAGAGTTTGAAAACAAATATCGCAATTCATAACCGAAATATGAACACGATATGTTATTATTCAAGAATAGATCGAAGGAGGATTGAAAATAATAAAGAGAATTCATTTCATCCAAAGCTCACAATTTTCAAGATCTAAAATAAAATCTACTTGACATGAAAATAAAAGAGATGAAAAAAATAAGACAATAACATTTTATTAAAATAACTTTGAATTACAACAAAAGAGGGTACAAGAAATTGAAAGCCTTGCATGAATTAAAATATAAAACTACTTTGCATAAAATGAAAATACATGAAATTGAAATCTAAGCTAAGAAATACAAGAAATGAAAGAAAAGCAATTCTGCCCCAAAAGGGGGCAGAGGAGAGGAGTTTCAACCCAAGAAGGGTGGAAAAAGGGATGATCAGAGATCTGGAAGAGATGCCTTTTTATATGCAAAAGTTGGGGTTACACGCCCTTGGTCACGCCCGTGACCAAGGACGTGATCGAAGCTGGAGCGGGAGAGGCGCCTTCTGGAGTTACCGCAAGCGTTACATGCGTGTCACTCCCTTGGTCACGCCCGTGACCAAGGGCGTGTAATCTTTAAACAGCGCTGGTGCGGGAATCCTTGGCGGGAAGAAGCAGGAAGTGGCACGGGATGAGTCACGCCCGTGTTCTGGAAGTAACGCCCCCTGGTCACGCCTGTGACCTGGGGCGTGTAACTTTAATTGACGTGGCAGGCATGCTGGCAGCTGGTGGTGGGGTTCCGGCCGTGACTTGGATGTCACGCCCTTGGTCACGCCCGTGACCTGGGGCGTGTATTTGAACATTCGTCGAACTCTCGCCTGTTCGTCGATCTCTTGAATTTTTGTCTAACGCAGCAGCCAGGGTCACGCCCTTGGTCACGCCCGTGACCTGGGGCGTGTACATGCTGAATTTTTCACAGAACGAGCCTAAAGTGGTGGAGGCAGGTCTGTAACACATCTTTGGCTGTCACGCCCTTGGTCACGCCCGTGACCTTGGGCGTGTACTTGACAATTTTGCTGAAAATGCCCAGAAATCCTGAAAAACATAAAACAAACTTAAGTTGGTGAACAATTATAAATAGAAATGATTATTTAGTTAAAATAGACATATTATTTATAAATTTATATTATTATTGGCCTAAATGCTATAATAAAATTAGGCTAAAATACTACTCATCAGGCACCTTATCAAAAGCTCATTGGTGTTAGGGCACCTGATCAAAAATCCTATTCGATTCCTACCAAGGGTGGTAGAAGAGTAGATGTACCCAGGTTTATTGGGGAACTACTATAGCTCCTTGTGACTTCTGTGATTGATTTACTTTTCTGTGCTTGTGCTGTGCTGATTTATTTTTTATTTAGTTTATATAAATCACTCTATACACACATATATATATATCACTATTTTAATTCTGCTATAAAACTAAGGGAAAAGTTTTAATACTCTATTCACCCCCCCCCCCCCCTCTAGAGTTAATTAAAGATCTAACCTCCACTTTCAGTTGGTATCAGAGGGTAGTTGATGTTTTACAGGCTAACACCTGAATCACAAATATCAATTAGATCTTAAATTCTTTCAGAGTCTTTTATTTTATTTATTTTTGTTTATAAACTCATGGAACAAAACAAAGAGTATTCAAGCACAAGACCTCATATATGCAATCTAAATAAGTTTGCACTATGGAAAGCAAGGATTATGTTATATATGAATGCTATTGATGAAGGTATTTTCAATGCCATTTTGATAGGACCTTCAACTTCATCAACATCAACAGATGCTCAAAAGATGTTGAAAAGTTCTGATACCAAAGCTATAGACATATTAGCTCAATCAATATCAAATGACATTTATCAAAGAGTTGTTGATTGCACTTCAGCAAAAGGCATCTAGAGCTCCCTCACAAGGATGGTAGATGAACCTTCTTCCACTTTCTGTACTTATGATACAAAACCATCATCTAGTCAAAGTGAAGAAGAAGAAGAAGAAGAAGAAGAAGAAAAAAAGCTATAGCATTCTGCATGATGGCCATATATGGGTCAAACCACAACTCAGATGCAGAATGTGAATCTGATGAAAATAAGAGTTCAGCAGAAGTGTCAAAGTCATCATCAAGTTCATCTGAAGATGAAAATAATGCAAATGACAAAGATCAGTGCTTGATGGCCATATATGACTCATACAATGATTCAGATCATGCATCTTCATCCAGTTCCAGTTATTATGAAGATGATGCAGATGAAAGTACCTTCTGCATGATGGCTATCAATGCTTTAGGAAACAATTATGAAGAATCAGAATATGAAAATGATGCAAATCAGGTAATATCTAACCTTGATTTTAATTCCATTGATTTAAAAGATGATTTTAAAATTCTCTATTTAGATTTAATTAAATCTGAGAAAGAAATCAAATATCTCAGAAAAGATATAAACAATTTTACTTCTGAACATACTAAACTTAAAATAGATTTGAAAACATCAGAAAAGGAAATTAATTCTTTGAAAAATAATTCAATTATTTCTGAAATGTTTGAACAATCTCTTAATGGGAAAACTATCAAACCAATAAATATTACAAGCACTAAAAATGCCAGATTAAATGGCAGCAAACTTAGCTTAGGATCTTCAACTAATCTATCTATATTCTAAAGAAAAATACTTTAACTACATCTATAAAATTAGTATTTGCTAAGGAAAAAGAAGCAGCAGAAAACTTAATAAAAAATGTTAAAATTTTGTGTGTTCAACAATATTCGTCGAACCAAGATCGACGAAATCAAATGACTTCGTCGAACGTAGATCGACGAAAGTTGAACATAAAAATTAAACATAATTTTCCTGTAATCAGAGCTCAACCAATCAAATTTCAACAAACTCTGAACACAGAGAATATATTTAACTATTCCTTAATCAGAGATCGACAAAATCAAAATAGTTTATCAAACATATATCTTAATGATTATCAAGAAAAAATTTAAATTAGTATCAAACATATATTTAAATGATCATAAAAGAAGACTTTCAATTAGTATCAGAAATCAGATTTTAAAGTTTTTAATTGGTATCAGAAATCAAATTTTCAATTGGTAAAAGAAATTTTATGTTGGTAAAACTATTATCAGATACAAAGACCAATATCAATTCAATTTCAATTTGGTAATACCTTAACAGATAAAAAGGCCAAATATAGCTATAAGGCAATACTTAAACCTATTGAAAACTTTTAACTCCAATTGTAATCAAACAAAAGTTATAGGATTCAATTGAATCTTCTTTCTTAAAAACAAAGTCAGATAACTTCACATTCTTACAGACTTTCTCCAAAATCATGTTGAGCATTCTACTCAGATTGCATAGATCAGAAATGATCAGAGCACTGAGTGTGAGTCTCTTCTGATAAGAGGATTCTATAGAAGGAAGGTATCAGGCAATGTTTTTCTGATCTTAAAATTCCTTAGAATCTATTAACAGCTTAACAATTCATCATATTAATAAAATCCTATTGAAGCAAAATCTAGGATATTTTTCCTTCTAACAAAGCATATAGGGTTTATAACAAATCTCTCTTAAAATAGAAGAAGTCTATGTGGAACAACCACCAGGTTTCATGTCTGCAACTCACTCCTCTTTTGTATTTAAGCTTAATAAAGCTCTCTATGGTCTTAAACAAGCTCCCAGAGCATGGTATGAGACCTTAGCTAGTTTTATTTTAGAGAATAAATTCTGTAGATGCATAGTAGATAAAACCTTATTTTTCAGGATACATAAAAATCAAACATTACTAGTTCAAATATATGTAGATGACATTATCTTTGGATCTACTGATTCAAATTTATGCAAAAGATTTTCTAATCTAATGCAATCTAAATTTGAAATGAGAAGTATGGGTGAATTATCATACTTCCTTGGTTTGCAAGTGAAGCAAACTCCAAATGGAATCTTCATATCTCAATCTAAGTATGCTAAGGAATTAGTGAAAAGATTTGGTATGTCTGATTCTTCCACCATGAAAACACCCATGCCCTCTAATGCTGTGGTTGATATTGATGAATCAAGGAAACCTGTTGATCAGAAAGTATATAGAGCAATTGTTGGCTAATTACTTTATTTAACATCAACTAGGCCTGATATAATGTTTGCTACTTGTATTTGTGCTAGGTTTCAAGTTAACCCCAAAGAATCTCACCTAATTTTATTAAAAAGAATTTTGAGATATATAAAGGGTTGCCCTAATCAAGGACTTTGGTATCCAACAACATCTGAATTTGAATTAACTGGATTCTCAGATTCAGATTATGCTGGATGTAGAGTAGACAGGAAAAGCACATCAGGAACTTGCCAGTTTCTTGGTGATAGGCTTGTGTCTTGGTTTTGTAAGAAACAAACATATGTGTCTACATCAACAGCTGAAGCTGAATACATAGTTGCAGGCAGTTGCTGCTCACAGATATTGTGGATACAAAATCAGCTCCTAGACTATGGTGTCAACTTAAATATTTCAATTATATTTTGTGACAATACTAGTGCAATATCTATAGCACAAAATCCAGTTCTCCATAGTAGGACTAAACATATAGAAATTAGGCACCACTTCCTTAAGGATAATGTGGATAAAAATAAAATTTGCCTACAATTCATCTCTACTGATTTGCAAAGGGCTGATATTTTCACCAAACCCTTGGATGAAAAGAAACACATCTTCTTTATAAATCAGCTAGGAATGATAGATGGAGATTCAATCAATTAAAAATTAAGTCTTCTATTTATACCCTCATTCCCTTCAATGTCAAACTAAGTTTTTCTAATTATATAAATGCCTACAGAATTGCTTCTCTTTTTAGTTCTCTTTGCACTTGATCTCTATTTCATTTTGCAGGAACAATAGCAATGACAATCTTGCATCCTTCCCTACCTCCTTAAAAGTCCCTTCTTCTAGGGTCCTAGCTCCAGGTCTTCCGGAAACTAGGCAGGGGGAGATGTATTGAAGAAGCTCCTTGTTGTCAGGGGGAGATACTTTCCTTTTTGACAGGGGGAGTTATTTTTTGAAGATGCTCAAAATTCAAGAGGAAATGCTGATGAAGATACATGCTTTCAGTTCTATGAAGAGCTCCATATATGATGTAGTGTTTTGCTCAAGGGGAGTTGTTCTATGAACTAGGTAAGGGAAGAAAGCTGAAGAACCTCCAGTCTCAGGGGGAGATACTCTCAGGGCGAGATGCTTTCAGAAAGGGCAAGATGACTTATGAACAAGCTCCACTGGTATCAGCTAATCAGAAATATCAAGCTTTTCAAATCAACAATTTCAGAAAGCTAAAATATAGCAGATTATAAAGCTGCAGTAGATCAACAAATTCAGAAAGCTGAAATATAGCAGAAATCAGTTCAGACAATATCAGATTTCAGAATTCAGAGAAAGAAAAGGTTCTGACTATGTATTTTTATCAGTTTTATTTTCATTGAAATGTTTCAAAACTCAGAGTATTATTTATTCTATATCTGATGAAATATATAAAATATATCAGATATATATGCTCTGTTGTTTTTGTTTGTTTTCATTTTTTGTCAAATAGTGTCCTAACCCAAATAGGGAGAGATTGTTGGAACAACCCTATTACTAATTTGGGCTAGGATCACTATCTGTTGACTAGGATCAAGTTGACCCCAATGTATAGTCAATGGGTCAAGAGTTTAGGCTGTTAGAACTCAAGAAATCATTCAGGTTCTGTGTTCGACAAACTCCACACTGCGTTCGACGAACTGCTCTCTGCGTTCGACAAACGGCATGCTCTCAACGTTTGATGAACGGCTTGCTTCAAGCTCGTCTCAGCGGTCGACGATCTTCAGTCTCAGCGGTTCAGCATTCGACGAACAGACCCCGGCTCAGAGGTCGACGAAATTTGCTCAGTGGCTCAGCGGTCGATGAAATTATCCAGGCTCAGCGGTCGAAGAATCCTTCCATTCGACCAACTCAGTCTGCGTTCGACGAAAATCTTCAGATCGACGAACACAGCTTTGAGGTCGACGAAAATTCTTGAGATCGACGAAATTTCTTATTTCAGTTCAGAATTTCAGCAGATTATAGTATTCCATTAAGTTCGACTTCAGCAACGGCTATTTTATATCAGATAAGTAAGGATAACATATTTCCTTTTATTATTTCAAGATTATAGCCGTTGACATTTCTCGAAAAAGGACATTTCATGGAAAAGGAAAGAGATATACGGCGCAGCAGATTTTTAGTTCCCAGATATATATTATATTCCTTAATATAAGGGATTTGCGTTTAATATCTGTCAGAGATTTCAAAAGTGAATAAGGAAGAAGATACAAAAGACTATTACCCACAGTTTTCTCAAAAAAGAATCAATATAGAATATATTACATACAACTGTACAGAGAAAAAGAAAAGGAGAAATACAGGAAGAACAAGAAGAATAAAAAGCTAACAGATCTTCTTCTTCCTCCAGCAGCATTCCTTTTTTGAGAACATCTTCAACAATACTCTCTCAGTCTCTGCTACAAGTTTAGATCTTCAGAAGAGCAACAACAAACTGAAGAACTTGTCCTCTCAGTTTAATCAGCTATACAGGAAGATCATTCATTCAAAAGAAAGCTTCCAGCCAATCTACTGTCAAATAATTTCTTATCAGACAGAGGAAGCCTTTTCTACATCAACATCCACTAGAGTCTTCTCTCAGATTGTTGACAGAGAAGAACATTCTAACCCTTCTTACTCCATCTTGTACAGGTTTAAAACTCCCTTCAAAAGTTTACCCATTGGTGGCAAGACACCTGATCAAAAAAATCCTAGTTTGGCTTTTGGGCACTTTATCAAAAGCTCATTGGTGTTAGGGGACCTGATAAAAAATCCTAGTGGATTCCTACCAAGGGTGGTAGAAGAATAGACGTACCCAGGTTTATTGGGGAACTACCATAGCTCCTTGTGTCTTCTGCGATTGATTTACTTTTCTGTGCTTGTGTTGTGCTGATTTCTTTTTTATTTAGTTTATATAAATCACTCTATACACATATATATATATCATTATTTTAATTCTGCTATAAAACTAAGGGAAAAGTTTTAATACTCTATTCACCCCCCCCCCCCCCCCCCCTCTAGAGTTAATTTATGATCTAACCTCCACTTTCAACAAGTTTTCAAGGGGTAAGATAGATAAGACATCATTTCTAAGAGAAGTAAAGGGCAAGATTTTGCTAGTCCAAATTTATGTTGATGACATAATTTTTGCGTCTACTGATGACAACCTTTGCAAGAAGTTTGCTAACTTAATGCAAAAGAAATTTGAAATGAATAGCATGGGGGAGCTGAAATACTTTTTAAGGCTCCAAGTGAAGTAATATGAGGATGGAATATTCATCTCTCAGACCAAGTTCACTAAAGTGCACATAAAAAATATTGGAATGGAGAGTGCAACCTCAATGAGGACTCCAATGGGCTCCAATGCGTCTCTAAATATGGATGAGAAAAGGAAAACCTTTTGATGAGATCTTGTATAGATGCATCATTGGATCTCTGCTCTATTTAACTACTAGTAGGCCAGATATTCTGTTTGATACATGTGTGTGTGCTAGGTATCAAGCTTCCCCTTAGGAATCTCATTATACCTCTGCTAAGAGAATCTTGAGATACCTCGAGGGAACTCCTAATCCTGGCCTTTGGTACCCTAAAAGTAATGATTTTGAGCTAACAGGATATTTAGATCCAAATTCTGCTGGTTGCAAAGAAGACAGGAAAAGGACTTCTAGAACCCGTCAATTTTTAGGGAAGAGTCTGATCTTAAGGAGCAGCAAGAAGTAGATAAGTGTGAAAAGCTCAACAGCTGAATCAAAATACATCTCAGCTGGGAGTTTCTGTGCTTTACTGTTATGGATACAACATTTGTTGGAAGATTACAACATCAATACCAGGAAAACAACCATCTATTATGATTCTTCCAGTGCTATATCAATTGCTAAGAACCCTGTGTCACACATCATGACTAAGCATATTGAAATTAGGTACCACTTCATCAAAGAGCATGTTGAAAAAGAGGATATCTTTCTTGAGTATGTCCCCACTGGCCGCCAAGTAGCAGATATTTTACAAAGCCCCTTGATGAAGCTAAATTCAACTTCTTTAAGTTTGTGCTTCCCATGCTAAATTTATAGTAAGCATATCAATGGTCTATTTTTTTATAACTATTGTGCATATGCATGATAATAAGACTCTTGTAGAGTATTAACCAGAAAATTTAGGAAAATCACAAATGAAGTCTGTCATCGAGGATACAAGACGACATAGAGGTCTTGTCGAAGGGTTATCAAGCTGACATAACATGTGTATCATTGTGCTACATCTTCGACACACAAAAATTAGCTAATATTGGATCTTTGATCACAACCGTTCAATTAATGATCAATTGCTTTAGCAAAAGCACCCAGGTATGCGCCTTTTGACATTCCTAAAATAAAACATATATATAGGGTAAATGCTTTGAAATAGATTATCCTTTTGTTTACCCTAAGCTATAAAAAATCATCTCGCTCGACGACTTGCGATTTCAACGACTTTCAAATCTCCAACTTTTCTCGCAATGGAACCAAAGAAAGGGGAAGACTACTACAATATATGATGCAAACTCATGAGAGGTCAATTCAACATGGCCGACAAAGAGATTAAATCTGTTATTGGACTATAACAGCGATCAGGCTTGAGTATGTTCTTTCTGAACCCACCATAATCATGCATAGATAATTAGTGAAGTTTTATTCCAAGACCCAAATAGACACATCCGACAAAGCCATCAAAACAAGGATAAGTGACACCTTGTTAAGGGTTACAGTTCAAGGGCTGACGAGAGCACTCTGCCTGTCAATTTTTGAAGAAGAAAATGAAGAGGATGAGATTTCGAATGAAGACTACTCTGAAGGCTTAAAATGGTATGGACATGAGGCAGAATGCTATTGCTCCTTGAAACAGGCAAACTTCAATTCCAAAGGAAACTCCTGAAGATATTATTGGAAAGGTCTTGATCTGCAATCCTGGATCACACGACAGAATTTCAAGAGAGATGTTTGAAATAATGACAAGGCTCATTCTAAGCAAAAGGACAAATTGGGCTCAAATTCTATTTGAAAAAATTGGGGAAAAGCTTTATTGCCCCAAATTTTGGTAAAATGTTATCCTTGTATCTGCTGGCAAGCCTGAACAAAAAGTCGGGGGCTCCCATCCATTGTATGAAGAAATGGATATAAGAACCCTAGAAAGGTGGGAGAGTGTTCTCCAAGGCTCCTATGAAATCCAAGGAGGCCAGTGCAGTGAAAAGAAAGAGAGTTGTTGAAGCTGAGAGAAGCTCTTTAGAGGAAGAGGAACACATTGTCAGCATAACCCATGCACAAATTGAGGGGGATACTTGTTAGGCCTCAGTTCTAAGTATCACAATAAAACCATTAGGTGAGCCCATTGTCACTAATGAGGTTACTATTCCAGAATTTATTGCTCCAGATGTTGAAAGACTGGAAGCTGCTCAAAAGGTTGCTTCAGTTGAGGGGGAGACTCACACTGAGCTCCCTGATCTAAGGGTTGAGGAAGTAACCCTAACTGGGTTGGCTGCACATGAGGACCTAAAAAGTTCCCATAAATTCATAGATGATGCTTATACTGAAATGTAGAAGCAGGAGTTGTTGCTCTCACACAGGACTGTAAGACCCCCCCCCTCCCAGAACACAAGACACGGATGAGGGGAGTCTTGTGCCCAGGACAGCCGCCTTGCAGAAGTGCCAGCATACGGGCTAGCCCCCTCCACAAGACGCATATCCTACTGGCTATTCACACATATCATCATGTCAACCCATCAATAATGGAAAACAATAGAAGTCATTTATTCACAACTAAGTAATAATGTCCAGACAGTACAAAGTGATAGGAAGCTACACAAGCTCCTGTTAATCATCAGAGAACAAACTTGGCCTAAGGCTACATCCCAACCACTTGCTCATATTTGACACTGATAGTAACCCAGGTATCATAGTCACCAGCCCTGTCACCCTGGCATGGCTGTCCTTCTGTGTAGTACGCTACTGATCCACCTGAGTGTGCTCCTAAAAGTAATGGTGTAACAACCATTAGTCATAAAGACTAAGTGGTTTCACATCCTATCCCCCGGCGACTCCAACGCATCGGGAGGAAGGGAATGAAGAGGAGCTGCAATATAAACAGTAGTAGCAAAAGCAGGTGACAAGGAAAGATGTAATCACAGCAGTATATCAAATGTATGAAATGTATGTCTAACAAGTAATATGTCAACGATAGAGTATAAGCAAGCAGTGTAACAGTACAGAAGTAAACAGTATATTTGCAGTTTCAAAACGTACCTTAACTTATATGAATGCCCATACAAACTTATAAGTTAAGGTTTCCAATTTGGAACCCATCATATAAAAGAGCCCATACTAATTTATATGAAGGACCTGATGCGGTGCAATGCTATGATCATGAAAGGATGAATACAATGCAATGATTATGATATAATGACTCAACCATGCATTTTTGCTATGTCGACATAGACCTAAAGTTCCCACTTTTTGAGGGTAGTTAACCACTCAGGCACCCCCCGTCATGCCTATACGATTGCAGTGGAATGGGCTTCTACACTACTAGGTGGGTATGCACACTACTAGACCTAGGCCTTACGTACGCCTCGACGCTAAGAACTAAATAGCGGAGCACCTGCGTACTGGACTCAAAAAGGGTCTTGGGAAGTAAGCACCAAGAGCACAGCCCAACCGGTCACTAGGCACGGAAGGGGTCTTTGGAAGTAAACACAAAGAGCACAACCCAACCGGCCAAGATCTATCTGCCAGCTCCCATTGGTGTGATGACTCGCGAGCCCGTAGATCTGCCACAAGCAATCCTTCAACCTGGATCATTACACCACCACGTGTGAACCATGCACTCTCATGTAATTCCCATGCATAATCTGTGCTAACGAGCACCCAAGGTCTCATGAAAGGATTCTTATTACACTTCTCCTCGTACAATCAATGTCGATGCTTATTAGCATCCAAGGCCCCCAACCACCGGGCCCTTAACATTTCACCATAAGATATAACCATGTCTTATAATCCACCCCAATCCATCAGTGCTACCCATACCGAGTTATCATAACTCTTGTGTAGTGGCGTACGCAAAACATGGAAATTACTCTATGAGACCCTGCATGACTACTTGTGTGTACGGTGTCATACTCATATTTTACTAATTAAGTAAGCCCGAACATATCACCAATATTCAATCCTCATACACAAATCGCAATGTGTTTCAATATGATTAAATCCATCAACCTTACTGAGAGGTTGTCACCAATCTAAACCATCCAATAGATTATCAAGTGACAAGAATATTAATTCATATATTCTCACCCACAATCTATCTTCAGATGCTCCTCATAACGTTTCATTCACCTTAATAATTGCCCATAACACGTTCAGTCGAATTGCACATCCAAGGAGTTCTACTCAGCTCTGAACATGAACTACTTTCTTTCCCTCTAGGGCTAGACTTCAACAATAGGCTTATATCAACTATAATCATCATATGCCCATACCCTAAGGAATCATATTCGTGTAATAATTTATATCATAGTATATAATCAAGAGATTATTTCCGAACCAAACCCTCTAAAATTTTCTATCATAGCTCATAGTCGTCATTTTGAACATTTCCCCAAATTTATGCCTCATCAATTACTACCATACTTATGCATCGCCATGTCCTATTTCAGAATCATAACATTCATCTACACCTTATTCAATTGACATGAGAACCCAGGAACTCCTACCACACCAAAGGAGGAGAACCAAAAGTTCTTTGCTTGCTAGCGTCGGCGGTAGCGCTACCGGCGGGCACTAGTGATCCAGTCGACGCACCTTCCTGTCGACATTGGGTGTTGATGGGAAGTTATCCCTTCCTGTCAACCGTCGGCATGTTAGCGCCGGTGGTTGGGCTACCGTCGGGCGCTAGTGATTCTACCAGCATTCCTTCCTGTCGATCTTAAGGGTAGACGGGAAGTTCCCCCTTCCCGTCGACAAGTCGACTCACTAGCACCGGCGGTAGCACTACCGTCGGGCGCTAGTGATTCTATCAACTCCCTTTCTGTGGACATTAAGTGTCGATGGGAAGTTACCCCTTCCCATCGATAAGTTGACTCGCTAGCACCGGCGGTAGCACTACCGTCGGGCGCTAGTGATTCTATCAACTCCCTTTCCGTGGACATTAAGTATCGACGGGAAGTTACCCTTTCCCGTCGACCCATCGACATGCTAGCACCGGCGGTAGCGCTATCGTCGGGCGCTAGCTAACAGGAAGCATATCCTTTGTTATTCCTTTCCAAATTTCTTCACTGGCAGCCCAACTCCAAATCACATGCGTAACCTTTCTTTCCCTAATGGTTGGACTCCCATCACCATGTATATATATATAACATGATTCAAGTTTAAAATTATAATTAAAGACTCTTTTTAACATGGACTATTCATCATCTTCCCCAATTAAGGGTTAGGTCATTTCACTTTCTCTCCTCCAATACTCCCCAGTAGACCAAGGATTTCTACGAAATCAAATCCTATCTCTTCCTTTTGAAGAGAATAAGTGATTGAAGGAACTTTTGCGGCAATCGGTGCCCTATAATGAAAGATCCAGCTTGGTCTTTTCCTAGGAAGCTCCATTAACTCACAAGCCAAAGCTCTTTTGAGCTCAACACCTGTAACATCCCATTTCGCACTAAACCCCTCAGAGACATTTTGACTACCCGGTTTGGGGCTTTCCAGTGCGTGTTCGGATTTGGATTAATTGGGGGAAAGGAATGACAATATTGCTGTAGGAAATCGTAAGACCTACATGTTTATTATTAACTAAACTACAAACGCTACTAAAAATAAGTACTTGATAACAGCAAAATATTCCGAGGAAAAACATTAGTAGGCAACTTGGATAGAAACTTATGACAGGAAGATATAATAAAATTATAGGAATAAATAAAGCAGGTAGAAAATGAGCCCTGGTTCGGCCAAGTATATTCCGTTCGACGAAAGTCGAAGTATAGGCAGCGCTCGACAAATTAAAATTAGGCAGCGCTCGATGAAATATTCCGTTCAACGAAAGTCGAAGTATAGGCAGCGCTCGACAAATTAAAATTAGGCAGCGCTCGACAAATTAAAATTAGGTA
Source organism: Dactylorhiza incarnata (assembly GCA_033032865.1). NCBI lineage: Eukaryota > Viridiplantae > Streptophyta > Magnoliopsida > Asparagales > Orchidaceae > Dactylorhiza > Dactylorhiza incarnata. The sequence continues at coordinate 862,384 of JAWHQI010000005.1, forward strand.
GCGCCGTTCGACGAAAATCCTAAATTCGTCGATCTCAAATCTTAGCAGCGTCGGTCTGCATTTATTATTTCTACGCGCGTTCTTTCCGTTCGATGAATTTGCTTACATTCATTGAACGCCGGTCTGCATTTATTATTTCTGCGCGCGTTCTTTCCGTTCAACGAATTTGCTTACATTCGTCGAACGCCGGTCTGCATTTATTATTTCTGCGCGCTTTCTTTCCGTCGCCCGATAAAGCTTATATGCTTATTTTATGCTTATTTGTAGACCGGAAGTGGATACCTTGTCCAATAAGAAGCCGACACCTAACTTTGGAGTTCCAAGGCTTATTAATGCTTGTCAAATCTAATCCCACTACTCTCTCTTCTCTCTTAACAAAAGAGTTGCTGGTCTGATTACCTGATGGATCTTCCTCTTCTTCTTCATCTCCTTCCCTCCCACCTGATGGTTTTAACTTAAGGGTTTTATCCATGGAGCTCTAAAGGAGCAAAGCTTGGAGAAGAATTTGAGCTTGGCCAACTGCCGCCATGCCGCCGAGGAGGCAACCGCGAGCCGTTGCCGTAAAATAAGGTGACTTACTCCCCTCTCCCTTGGTGCTAGTCTCTTAGATCACAATAGGAGAGATGAAGGCTCAAGAGAGCTTCTCGTGTGAGCATTAATGGAGTTTCCTTAGGAAGACCAAGCCGGAACCTCAAATTTAGGGCATCGTTCGCCGCGAGGTTTTAGGAATCATTTCTTCTCTTCAAGAAGAAGAGATGGGATTTGATTTGGGGCAAACCCATGGTCGTTGAGGGAGAGTGAGGGGAATGACATTTAGAGATTTAACTTAACCCTTGTCTGGGAAAGATGATGTATAGCCCTCTGTTAATTAGGGTTGTTAATTATATATTGGTGTGATAAATGTGATGATATTGTGACCACTCCTGTTTAGTTTCGGAATTTGTGGATATATATTTATGGTAATATGGCTAGTCCCTTCTTATAAATTTATGGTGTCGTAAATAGCTTTGGTAAATATAAATGAGGCTAAAAATTGGTTGAAATATTCAAGGTGATGATTATGTGATATCATAGAAATTTCATAAAATTTTGTTTGAAATAAGCCTTGATTAAATGTTCTGTCATAAATTAGTTTGAAGAATGAATCATGGTGATGTGTAATTGAATAAGATTTTGGAGGGTATGCTTATATATATTAACATTCATATCACTTGATAATCTATTGGATGATGTAGATTGGTGATAACCTCCCCCATAAGCTTGATAGCTTTAATCGTGTTGAATCACGTTGTGATTTGTACTTAAGACGATTGAATATTGGTGATATGTTGGGGATTACATATTTAGTAAAATATGAATATGACACCGTACACAAGTAGTCCTACAGATTTTCATAGAGTAATTTCCATGATATACACTCGCCACCGCAAAAGAGTTATGATAACTCGGTATGGTTAGCATTGATGGCTTGGGGTGGATTATAAGGTATGGTTATATCTTGCGGTGAAATGTTAAGGACCCTGTTGTTGGGGGCCTTGGATGCTAGTTAGCATCAGTTGACTGGTATGATGTGAAAGGTAAGAAGGCTCCTTTTGTGAGTCCTTGGGTGCCTGATAGCACGGGTGTGCATGGGAATTGCATGGGTTGCATGGCTTACACTGGTTGGAGGATACTTGTGGTTGGAGGATTACTTGTGGCGGGTCTACGGGCTTGCTAGTCGTGACACCGACAGAAGCCGGCAGTTAGACTCTAGACCAGTTGGGTTGGACTCTTGGTGCACACCTACCCAAGTCCCATTCTGTGTCCTTGATGGCTCCGCTGTGTATTCTTAGCGTCGAGCAGTACGCAGGGGCTCTGCTGTGTGTTCTTAGCGTTGAGGCGTACATAGGCCTAGGTCTGGTAGTGTTCATACCCACCTAGTTGTGGAGGAGCCCGGTCCACAGTCTCCGTCTGGCCACGACGTGAGGTGCCTGAGTGGTTAGCTACCCTCGAAAAGTGGGAACTACAGGTCTATGTCGACATAGCAAAATGCATGGGTGAGTCATCATATCATTATCATTGCATTGCATTCATCCTTCATAATCATAGCATTGCTGCGCATCGGGTCCATCATATAAATTAGTGTGGGCTCTTTTATATGATGGGTCCCAAATTGGAAACATTAACTTATAAGTTTATATGGGCGTTCATATAAGTTAAGGTACGATATGAACTGCTTACTTCTGTACTTGTTCACTACTTGCTTACATTCTGTCATTGCCTTATACTTGTTAGTTGTGCTTATTATACCTGTTACTAGTACTTGCATTTATAACCATTGCTACTTATATAATTATGAACAGCATAGTTAGTGCCATTGCAAGTACTTGGGTACTTTTACAACCGATATATATGAACAACCATTCATGTCACCTGCTTGTATATATTATTGCTTATATTGCAGCTTTTCTTCCTTTCCTTCCGCCTGGTGCCTTGGAGTCGTCAGGGGAGCGGATGTGAAGCCACTTAGTCTTTATGACTAACGGTTGCTACGTCCCTCTTTTTAGGAGTGTACCTTAGAGAGCAGTGCACGGTGCTGGAGGAGGATAGTCAGGTCAGGATGACAGGGCCGGAGACCATGATACCTTGGCTATCGTCAGTGATAGAGGCGAGTGGGTGTTTTGAGATGTAGCCCTTGGGGCATTTAGTTTGATATTCTGATGATTTGCAGGAGCTTGGGTAGCTTTCTGTCTTTCTTGTACATACTGTTTGGACTTTATTACTTATTGTGAATCTATGGATTTTAATGCTTTCTTTTATTGATGGGTTGGTGCTGTTTAGTTGGTTTGGCCGGCAGGATAGGCGTCTTGTGGGGGAGGCTAGCTCGTGTGCTGGCGCTTCCACAAGGCGGCTATCCTAGGCATAAGACTCCCCTCGGCCGTGTCTTGTGTTCCGGGAGGGGGGTGTTACAACACCTCTCCTAATTTTTCTTCTACGATCTAGCACCAAGGGAGAGGGGTCGGAAGTCACCATATTTTTTGGCCATGGTTGGAGCTCGTCTTCATGGCGGAGGGTGGTGGTCGGCCAAGCTCCAAATCCTTATCCAAGCTTGCTCCTTCAAGAACCCTAAGCTAAAGCCTTGCGGTGTGAGGAAGAGGATAAAGAAAAAGAAGAAAGAGAAGAAAAGAACATGAAGAGGAAGATGAATAGGGCCATTTGGTTAAGGATTCATCCCATTCATGTTAGGAGAGAATGAAAAGAGAGAGAAGCTTTCATTAACTCCACAACTACTTGTCAGCTGCCTATTGGCTTTTAACTCCACCATTAACCTGGAATTAGGCAATTTAGGCCACCCACTAAGTAAAAATCGTGTGCATTGATTCGGCCTCTACCGCTGGCGCTAGCTAAAGCTACTATCGGCGCTAGCTCCCTGCTACCAATTCCATTTCCATTTGCTTCCTAACTTCAAAGGGTGATGGTTACACCCACTCCTGGAGATCATGGCACATCCATGACACCACTAGGATCTCAAGACTCCTACCTATCCCAAGCATCTCCAAGTGACTTGTGTCACTCGAGGGGTCTAACTCGAATTGGGATGTTACAGGACTCCCCTGATATTCTGTATGATGATGAGGCAATGGCTATAATGTATCAAGATATGGTACAAATAAGGGTTGTTGAGAAAGAGAAGGCTATTCCTAGCCTATCTGCTCCACAACCTCAAGAAGACACTTTAAGTTCACTCATTCATCAAATACCAAAATTTCTAACAGCTGAATGATTTCACTACCAATCCTATATTGGCAATGTGGTGAAGAACTTCAAAGAAGACATCTCTGCTCAGATGAAGGAGATGAAATTAGAAATTGACAATGTCAATAGTCAAATCACTGGATAGTTCACCAAGGTAGGAACAATAATAGATTGTAACATGATGGCACTGCAATCTTTAGGCACCAGGATGGATTCTACTTTGGAATCTCATCAGAGGTCAGAGGAAAACCTAGAAAGTGTAGTTGACTTCCTCACCAAGAGGATGGCTAACTGTCAAAAGCACATAATGAATAGATGTGTGAACACTCAAATGTTCACCAATGAGACTCTGTCTAAAAAGATAGAAGACTCCTCAAAGGACCTACAAAGATGTAGTTTTGAAGAAGTCAGAAAGAGGAAGAAGACTCAATCCCATAGTGACGGAACCTCCAAGTAGTGACAATCCTTTGAACTTATCTGAAGGCACATAGCCAGAAGCTGGTTCCAGTCAGCAGAAGAGGAGAAGGCCATCAGAAGAAGAATTAGTTGTCATCAAAAGAAGAGAAGAGGCTAAAGCAATTGAACAAAGTCTCTCAATGTGGAGCCCAAAGTCAAAGCAAATAATTCTACAAATATGCATTTATCTTGGAAGCACTGGAAAAGATATTGACAAATACTATCCCACTTATGAATGGACCAAGCACATGAAAACTAAAGCCCAAAGAAGACTTTACATGAAGCATCAGAAGGAGGGAACATTGCCACATAATGCTCCTCCTATCCCCAACACTAACATTCCAAAGCCTTTCAGCTTCTTTGATAGACAAAGTTAAAAGGGTAAAGTTGAAGGAAAGAAGAAGGGCTTTTAAGTTTAGATGTGCTAAGGGCAAATGTAGTTTTTGATAATCTATTTGCAAATAATTAAAACTATCATATGTATGATATTTTGAATGGTGTCTCTACTCTGTGTGTTATAACTTTAATATTTATATGTGTAGTTTATTTTTGAGTGAGTTTCTGACTTCTTCAAATAGGGGGAGAATGTTGGGAGCTTTGCCTATAATGTTCCTGATTTGAAGAAGTCATCAAGTCAAAGATAAATACATTTTGTATTTGACACATTTGCTTTAGAATATTGCTTTCAGGTACTAGGTAGTGCAACTCTAACATAGGGCTAGACTTAGTGTCAACAGACATAGTTTTGCTAATGTAATCCCTTATTGTGCAAAACACCATGTTGACCTATGATTTAGATTATATTAGACTTGTCGCTAACTCATTATCATCAGGAATGAAGGTCCATCAACTGAGCTAAAGCAAAAGATTTTAGTTGAGAAGGTCAAAATTCTCTAAGTCAAATATCATCTTGGAAAGCCTAAATTTCATCGAGTGAAGGTCTCGATATCATCTTGAAGACCTTAAAGCACCGACACGATATCATCTTGTAAACTCATAGCTACACTCATATCATCTTTGTTGGAACCCGGTTTTCCGCATCTCTTTAGTTTGAGAATAACAAATCCTATTTGTATTTGATCAAGTTTGTCATTGTATTTTAGTATGCAGGAATGAACAATTATGACCCTAGGATGCTGCAATTATTCTGGTACAACTCAATTTATAAAAGAGAAGAAATTGTTCTAACGCCAGGCGTTAGAGCTAATGCCGACATTTGTTGGACATGTGTGTCACATCCCTTTGTTTGAGAATAACAAATCCCAAATTGTATTTGATCTTTCTTGTCATGTGTTTATAGTGTGCAAGAACTATAGGTGCAATACTCCACAGGTAGAAAGCAGCTGAAATCAATTTTCTGTAAGAAACACTACCGCCAGCGCTAGCGATACCGCCTAGTGCTAACGCTACCACCTGGCGCTAGCTCGAGTTCATGCCACAATGCCACGCCGCCGATGGTTTCGTAACCGCCTCCACTCGAACGATACCGCAGGCGTTAATAGCTACCGCAGGTGCTAGCTACAAGTTCAATAATTTGATGGCTTCTCTCTCATTTTGGTTAGAGCTTCTAGAGAGATTACTTGTGCCAAAATTCCAGAGTTGTTACTCTGCCGAAAGTTCATCTCCCACTCAAAGCCAAAGAAGATTTCTGGAGAAGGAAGCCGTCGCGCTGCATCCGAAGAACGATCGCTTCAACCTCACTTATGCTACAGCGATCCTTCATCCTCATCTTCAGAAATCTCATAGAGGGAGTTCTTATTATTTACTTTATTTCTTTATTGTAAAATTTTGTAGAGAATTTGTCTTGTGTTGGCGACTAGGTCCTTGCGCGGCTTAGGGGGTAATTCACCGCGTGAGTTGGCGACTAGGTCTAGGAGATTTGATCTAGGGGGTGCTCGAGGCCATATCCAAGGAAGGATTAGCTAGTGCGGCTTGAGGCCATATCCGGGGAAGGATAGGCTAAAGCCAACTGATTTGTGGGGATACAAGTTGGTATAGAAAAGAAAAAGATATTAACATTTGTACGCCTCCAATTTCTAACGATATTGAAATCAAATTTATGTAAACATTTATTCATATAATACAATCATGTCTCTATTTGTGTTTACTTTATTTCTCTCATTTGGAGTCAATTTTATTATTGCAAATTACTTTTTTGCTAAATTGTTATTTTGTTCTCTCTTACATAAAAACAATTTAGTATTTTTCATAAAATTATAAAAATAATTTTTATTCCCTTATTCACCCCCCCCCCCCCCTCTAATGGCGCCTATCGATCCGACAAGTGGTATCAGAGCTAGGTTATTCCAAATCAGTTTAAAAACTGGGAATATTGGCGCTTCATGATCTCACATCCACTAGAAGGGGAAGTTTTTATGAAAATGAAAAAACCTTATGTCCATCATTATATATGGGTGAAAATTATAATGGGTGGATAACTCTTATGGAAAAATTTCTTAAATCTTTGGATATTGAAGTTTGGAATATTACAATTAAAATGCCCCCAAGTATTTTAAATAAAAATGATATGTTTGAAATGCCAAATAAATGAATAGTCTATATTGTGCACTAGATTAAAATATTTTCAAACTTATTTATACACTTCCTACTGCTTATGAAGTTTGGAAATTTCTTGAGAATTCTTATAGTCTCCTTCTATAGATGATGAATAAGAGCAATTCCTTATGGATCCAAGAGAAGAAACCGATGAGGACTTATGCTTGGAGGAAGATATATCTAAGAAAGAAGAATGCAACGTCACAATATTGGACTCAAATGATGGCAACACATCAAGCAAAAGAGAAGACGAAAATTCAACTATGGAAGAGGAATGTGAAGAAGATGTCAAAGGAACCCTTGGTTCAAATCTTTCCTCATCCCAATGTAGGAAAATCAAAAACTTCTCTTTTTGTAACAAATTCTATTTCTACATCTCGTATGCTTAAAATTGCTAAACGTAAAATTTTAAAGTTGAAAATTGCTAATTCTAAATTACATTTAGAAAATAAATCTTTAAAAGAAAATGATAAAGTAGAATCAAATATTGATGTGTTAAATTCTCTTTCATGCTCTTTAGTTAAAATTCCTACTCCTTGTTTAGATTGCAATCCATTAAAAGAAAAATTCAAGGATATTGAAAAAGGACTCTTAGTTTCTAAAAGGCATAATGAAAAATTAATAATTGAAAATGATATTTAACTTGTAAGTTAAGACAATTAAAATCTTTTGTTGAAAAAGTTCTAATTTCTAGTAATGACATTCATCATAAGATTTTGAATAACAAAGATAAATTAACTTACAAAATCATTTCTAAAAAGGACCATTTTCACACATCAACTCAAAAGGAGTTTAGTTTCAAAAGAAATTATGATCATCACAAAATTCTTAAGAGTCACTATTATAAGTCTCAATATATTTTCAATCATGACTCGTATTTAAAAACTCTTTTTCATGAAAATCAAACTATAAAATATTTTCCTTCACATTATAAGAGTATGTCTATGAGAAAGAGTGGAAATGAAAATCATCAAAATAAGAACCAATCATTTAGCACATATCACTACAACAAACTGCACTTATAGTAAGGACCTAAATCGTTACAATAAGTGCCAAAAATCGTTACAAAAACTATTTGGTAACGAAAAAAACTTTAAGTAATGGTCCTCCTCTAAAGCTCGACGCTAAAGGTTCTTGTAACGAATGTATGCATGTCGTTACAAATAAATTAATTGTAACAAACGATACTTTCTCACCAAAAAGAGATTCTTCCTCACAATAAATTGGTCACAATAAATATTATTTCGTTACGAATATTTTTTTCCTCACAAAAAAATAGTTACGATTAAAACTATTTCGTTACAAATGTTTTATTTTTTCCTCACTAAAAATAAACTAACTTCATTACAATAAAGTATAATAAACATTATTTCGTTACAATAGATTAAACAATAGTAACAAAAAAATCGTTACATTTGTTTTCCATTCTTCTTACTACAGCCAATTCATTTATATATCAAAAATATTCCATTTCTATTTTTTCTGTACCTGAGATTTTAGTACAAATAATAATCTTGAAAACACACATATATTTAATATTTAGTAACAAGATAAACATGTATTTATTCACACCAAAAAATATTACATAGAGTACAAGTTATTATCATCTCTTCTAAAATAATACAATATTACATTACAAGATCAACATGTTTCTAATATATCTTCCGTCATTTTTCGAAAAAATGAATCATCCATCACTTTCTGACTAATGAATCTTTCGTCACTTGCCGGTCAATGCTCGAGCACACTACAAATAAAAGAAAGCAATTAAGATCACCCTACAAATAAATGAGAGCAAAAACATCCATACAAACTCACATCCATACATACATAATCCATACACACCCCATTAAACAAGCGTACAATAAAACACACACTTGCTGCCCGTTGTTTAGTTCACACTGAAATTAAGGTCTTGAGGGAGTTCACTATTTAGTTGTAATGTTCTGAAATTAAGATCACCTGTTAATGACACTTCACTACACTTAAAATCACACACTTCACCACATAACTCTTTAAAACGTACAACACGCACACAATTTACTGCACTTAACATTGATCGCAGACACTTCACTGCACAACTCTTAAAACAGCACACACATGCACACATTTCACTGCACTTAACATCACACGCGCACATTCAAAACTCATAAAAATAGCACACACACAAGACAATCAATTCATCACCAAAAATGAAAAATAATATCAGTTCTACTTCATACATAAGACAACAACAACTGATTGTTAACCACAACGAAATAATTTGTCCAAGCGGTATCTACGGTACCATCACCTGGAGGAATTGGACTGAATTCGGTCCAAAATAACTACTCTTGTTCTATTCAATTTGCATCATTCTCGAAACTCCAATTACAACTCCAGAACAAAATGTGTAAAAAACTTATAAACTCATAAAAGAAAAACCTACAACATTGGCTTAGAAAGACATAAATCTAGTATTTCACATGGCGGAAATGCTTTAAAACATCATAAAGATCAGAAAGCCCTAAAATCAGTATTTCACATAAGCTGGGAGGAAAGATAACAGTAGAATAAGCTGATTAAGGGTTTTTACATTGAGGAGCTCTTGCGGATGAATCAAAGCTTTATATTGCTCTTTTTACCTGCTGACCTGCATCTTTCCTCTAGGTCTGTAAATAGATTTCATCTTGGCAACTTCCTATTAAATGTGTTTAAAACCATCCACACTCAAATGATTCAGTACCTGCGCGAGAGCAAGGCGAACAAAAATTAATACACCCAAAAGATGCACCTGAGACCAATTGAAGTATTCCATAAAAATCAAGGAAAGAACAAAAGCACAAAACATTATAAAATTGAGATTGTTTTAAACTGAGATAAATTGAGAACTCGCTAGATAAGATGGAATTTGAAATAATCTGAGTTCTCGTTTTAAAATTGCCCATTTAGAACAGCAAGATAAGATCAATAAGCTGAGAAATTAAATGCCTAAAGTTGATTTTATAATATAAAAGAAGTGAATTGAAAATGAGAATAATGATTACTAATTATAGATAAAATGGAATTTGAAATGGGGGAACTGCAAACATAAGTAATCCGAAAGAAAAAAATAACTCACAAGCAATATCACATAAACTCATCAATCATTCAAAAATGATGATGGATAATACAAGAGCCTGTATCCTTCAAGGGGAACTTTTTGATCCGGGCTCGGGAGCGAGTAGAACGACCAACATCCACGCTCGCATTGGAAAGGGAACATAAGAACAAACTATGTACATGCCAATGGTGTGGCTAAGGAACTGGGTCTTGGCAGCCATCCCGTCGTGCTCTTTGCAGGACATCTCCACCATCCTGCAACCCTGCAAACTGGAGAGCTTCAAACCGTTATGTTTCATTGAGGAAATTTTGGCATACAAACTACCAGGTAGAATATTACAATCAACTGATCATGGGAAGAATTAGAAAAAATCATCAAATTAATCATAATGAAAACCCATAGGTACCTGAGCATTTTTTGTTAACAAACATCAAAATATAAGATTAAAAACCTAAAAAGTTATGTGGAGTAATAGTATAGAACCAATATGAAAGTGGAGTGGCAAAACTTCTAGAATAATTCAGCACAAAACAAAAGACAACATAAAACATAAAATGCATCTAGCTGATGATCTTACACAGGTTTGACCAAGATCCAATTGAAGTCTTTCAAAAAATTGAAGTCTTTCAAAAAATTGAAGTCTTTCAAAAAAATTGAAGTAGGGTGATCTTACACATGTTATCTAGCATTTTGCACCTCATCAATTTATTTCAGATGATATGGAGATTGGCTACATAATATGATCTTATAAAAAAACACATGACCTAGCAATTTTATGAATGAGATTTACCGCTTCGATATTTCAGCCAATATGGCTTCTGTTTCTCTCTCAATTTCTGCAAACTGGATAAGCTTTCTCTATCAATTTCTTAAGACCGATGAACAAAGATATGAGTACAAATTACATTAGCAAAATTCCAACCATTAAAAGAAGTGATTGCAACCTATATCCATGAAAGTGATTTTCATTATTGAGATTATGACAAAAGATAGGGCGCAATGGCGACAAAGATCCATAGATCCAACTCCCCTTGCTAAAATTCCTAGACCTGCCTATGCATACACACAAACATCATTCATACAAACATATTTATTTTGATATAATCTAGAGTAAGATCAATTTCATCCAGACTCGTCGTGTTCCAAATTTGATCGAGCCAGGTTTGACTCATTCAATCATTTCTAAGATCGTATAATTTCATTCGAGTTACTTCAAGTCAAGCTAACACAGATTTTCATGTGATCCTACGTGTATTTAAGCTAAAATTTGACACAAGTACACAAATCTCTCTTCACATTTTTTATTTACAGGAGCTTCACCATTATTACATAGTTTCTAACTTGAATTTAATGTATCTCACATTATGTAATTTAAATAATTCCAGAGGCAAATTTGTTGTTTGTGGAGTCTCCTGTAGGAGGGGGTTATCCTACACAAATACAAGTTCTGATTTGCTACATATGGGAGATGCCTTAACTGGTATACAAGTTTATATAATCAATGCACCTTTCAGAGATTTTGACATAGACAAATATTTATATACTATAATATGTTGATTATTTCAGCAAACAATTCATATATGTTTCTGGTACATTGGTTCAAGAGATTCCACAATATAAGCCTTTTGACTTCTATATAGCTGGGAAGAGTTGTGCAGGTATGTTCTCCTTATTTCTAATATGCATTTGTTGTTCACTAGCAACAGATTTAGTTGGATTTGTAAGCAGCTCTTCAAGTATATATACCTGAAATAAGGATTTCCCTCTCCCATAACAATGGTAAGAAAATGGATAAATAAACAATAATATAATTCCTATTATCACAAAATATTTATACTATTTATCAAGGAAATCTGCCTTTTAGACTGTTTTTTAGAAGTTTACTCTCATCATTTCCACTTAATTATCTATTTTTTTATCTACAACTATTATTTATAATAAGATATAATGGTCGTTTACTGATACCTCCGCTATAAATTTACAAAATTACATAATGCACCCATCTATCTTTTCAAATTACAAAGACTTCCCGTTTAAGTTTACATTTCATACCACGCATGCACAAAAATACGATATACTAATAAATATAAGTAAATAAATTATATAAAAGTGCAGTGCGCGAACGATAATAATATTCAGATGTTTCTTGATATTTGTCATAATATGTGTGGCAATTACAATTTACAAAATACATTTCTAAAGAAGAATAAAAAATATAGCATTACAATTTATATCAATATTGAGGTTATTAGCAACCAAACTAAGGAAACCACATCAACCTAAATCCATCTAGGAATATATTTATCTTTATATATTTCATTGATATGAAATTCGATGAGGAAGAATACTAAGTTGTACCATGAGAAGATATTATCTCATGATATATTCAAACTTCAATATAAGAAACACAAAAATGAAGCACGCGGAGGAGAGTAATTTGCAGTTGTAATCAATTTCTATTGCAATTCAACTATACAAAACAATAAGAAGAGGAGCATCAAGAGGAAAAGAAACACGTGCCAGTTCTATGACAAATCAAAAGAGAAACATCTAAGAGGAAAACAAACAAACACCTTGAAGGCAGTTCTATGACAGGACCAAAAAATCAAATTGCATGAATTAAATTGAGAAGACATTACCTCATGTCAAATTGAAACTTAAATATAGGAAATTAGATCCTTTCAACATAAATCATGCCATTAAAAATTAATAAGAATTCAGGGATCTGAATTCAAACTGGAAGTTTTAATATCCAATTCCTGAATCCTACTCTCACTCAAATTCCATCACATGAAATCACAATCATAGGTTCATAATTACTTAGGATGATTAGAATAAAAAATTGTATTAGATTGATAATAGCACAAAACTTATTAGAAATAGGGCAATACACCCTAAACTGGAAGATTTAAGAACGGTGGAGGAGCTCAAAACAAATAGCCAATCGAAATAAAAAAATCTAGGGCAAGATGTCAAGAACTGGAAGGGCTTAGGGATACCAGCTACTGCTAGATGCTTCGCTCCTTGTCTGAGCCAATTTCTCTGCTCGTCTAGTGAATGCTTGGCTGCGCAAGGATGGAGAAGAAGGGCCGAATCGGCCATGCGGTTCACCGGCCGCTGCTGACAACAAGGGGAGAAAGGTGGGAAGCCTTAGCAAGAAAAAAAGAAGGGTTGAAAGGGCAACGAAAGAGGAAAACTAGGGCAGCGAAAGAAAAAGCATGGCGCTCGCTCTAAATGGAAACACGCAGACAACTTTACGCGATTTATCATTTGCTATAGCTAGACTTCATCATCTACTCCTTCTTCAAAGTGTTCGGCCAAAACCCATCCGACTTCGCCGTGCTCTTCATCAGGAAATCGCAGCGCAAGCTATAGATGAGGATTGAGGGCATGCAGTTGCGGGAGTCGGAGTCGCAGGCAGTGGGCAGAATAGGGCATGACCAAGAAGCTCGCTGAACGCGCATCCTTGGCGTCGGCATCCTTGGATGGCAAAAATAAGGCCTCCGCAAAAATGGATTCCTGAGAACAGGGATGTGGGAGCAGGGCGGCGAGGAAATGGAAGCAGTCGAAAGGGTTTCATCGGCTGGAAGGGGAGCGAGAAGCAGAATGAATGAATTGAAAAGGGGCTTTGCTTGTAGTTTGATTTTTGGGTTTATGTGCCAAAAATTATGGAGGGAATTTTCCCCCCATATATCTCATTTCATGTGAAATATTAAAATTAATAGATTTTATTAATAATAAATTTCTATTTTTAAAATATATTAAAATATATATTAGTTAAATATTTCATTTCCAAAGTAACTTTTATACTTTACGATGTTTTTTAGTCCGCTCTCGATTCACATGCCAATTGATTGATGTCGTCCGCCGAATAATATCGTCTGTTGATTGATTGTTGTCACCCGCCAAATGATGCTCCCCGCCAAATGATGTCGCCCGCCAAATGTTACCGCTCGCCGAATATTGTGTGCGTGTGTCGGTTTATGTTTGTGTCTGTGTTTGTGTCTGTTTGTCTGTGTTTGCGTGTTCGTGTCTCTCATGTGTCTGTGTGTCTGTCTGTGGCTATGTTTGTGTTTGTGTCTGTATGTGTGCCTATGTGTGTCTATGTTTATGTGTGTCTGTGTCTGTGTGTCTATGTATGTCTGTGTTTATGGCTATGTGTGTGTGTCTATATGTGTGTGATTGTGTGTGTGTATTTGTGTCTATGTGTGCGGCTGTGTGTGTGTATGTGACTGTGTGTGTTTGTGTATGTAATTGTATGTGTCTATGTCGATCTATGGTTGTGGCTGTGTCTGTGTCTGTGGTTGTGGCTGTGTATATGTCTGTGTTTGTGTGTATGTGTCTTTCTGTGTCCGTATCTGTGTCTGTGTGTTTGTGTTTGTGTGTCTGTGTCTGTCTGTGTGATCTCTAGCCATGTGTGTCTGTGTCTGTCTGTGTCTGTCTCTGTGTGAGCGTGTGTCTATATCTGTGTCTACCTCTGTGTGAGCGTGTGTCCGTGTCTGTGTGATCTCTATCTATGTGCATGTGTGTGTCTGTGTTTGTGTTTGTGTCTATGTTTGTGTCTATGTGTGTGTGTGTGTGTGTGTGTCTGTGTTTGTGTGCCTGTGTCTGTCTGCTTGTGCATGTCTGTGTCTGGTTGTCTTTATGTCTGTGTGTCTGTGACTGTGTGTGTGTATGTGATTGTATGTGTCTGTGTCGATCTATGTATGTGTTTGTGTTTGTGTTTGTGTTTATGTTTGTGTTTGTGTTTTTGTCTGTGTCTGTGTCTGTGTTTGCGTATATGTGTATGTTCGTGTCTGTATCTGTGTTTGTGTGTTTGTGTCTGTGTTTGTGTGTCTGTGTTTGCCTGTATGATCTCTAGCTATGTGTGTTTGTGTCTGTCTGTGTTTGTCTGTGTCTGTCTCTGTGTGAGCGTGTATCTGTGTATATGTGATCTGTAGCTATGTGTGTGTGTCTGTGTTTGTGTCAATGTTTGTGTGTGTGTGTCTATGTTTGTATCTTCTAGCAATTGATATGACATGTGTTTATATACTTTAAATTTATATGTTTTTAAATTTGATTTTTTTGCGACAGTACACGGGGTTCATCTCTCGCGCGCCCGTATGAAAAATGTGCATTTCTCCCAAAAAAAACTATAAAAGTTAATATCTTTAATCTTATTTTCTTAAACGACGCTACAAAAAAACGTCGCCGTAGACGCTTCTTTTGTAGTGATAATAATTAAATAAAATTATTTTTATTTATATTTATACAAAAAATTAAAAGGTACATTAGATATTTTCATTTTACGCGAGAGAGCCTTTGCGTGCGTGTGGGGCCCGTGCACGATCGTTATTTTTATTCTAAAATTATGTTAATAAATTAATGTCATATTTGCATTCTTTTTAAATTTAATATGTTTTTAATTTTTAGATTTGTTTTTGCAAAATTTTATGGAGAAAAATTTCCCTCCAAATAGTTCATTCATGAGAGAGAGAGAGAGGGAGAGACAGAAAAACTTTTATAAAAATGTTTTAAAGTTTTATAAAAAAATTATTCGCCCGCCCCCGGCGGAAACATATACATATGAGTACTAAAAATGACCGCACAAAATTTAAATTAATATTTTATAATCATTTTTTTCATAAACATTTATATTTTAATAAAAATTTATTTTAATATAGGTCTAATAATAAACTAGGTCTAATGATAACCTACCATAGTAAAAAATGTTATGATATTTATTAGTCATCTCGCGCTCGCCTGTAAGGAAAAAGAGCGCTCTGGGAAAAACTTGCATCTGTGTGAAAAATGCACGTCTGCAAAAATGCGTGACTGGGCTAAAATGCACCTTGAGAAAATGAGTACCGATGATTTGAAATTGCGTGTCAGTGTAAAAACGCGCTCCCAAGCGAAAATGCACGCTTCGGAGACAATGCGCCCGGTCAAAAATGCATGCAAGTGCAAAATGTGTGACTGGGCATAAAACGTGCGCTAGGGCAAAAAACGGGCGCCCGAGTGAAAAACATGTACTTGCCCGGCCGAAAAAATACTCTCTCGGGCCAAAAAATGCTCTCCCGAGCCTGCGCCGTGCGTGCGCTTGTGCTCGGAGGTGGTCGCGCGAGCGTGTGCATGGGAGTGTCTTTGCGTGCGTGCGAGGCCCATGCGTGATAGTTATTTTTATTCTAAAATTTATGTTAATAAATTAATTTTAAATTGACATTCATTTTTAAATTTAATGTTTTTTATTTTTGAATTTTTTTTTCAAAATTTTATGAAGGGAAATTTTCCTCAATATATTTCATTCATGTAAGAGAGATGGGAAAGGAAGAAAAACTTTTATAAATACGTTTTTAAAGTTTTATAAAATTTTATATAACTTTATATATCTTTAACTACAACTATATATAAAGAAACTTTAAAAGTATTTTTTGTTAAAATATAAATGTTTTTGAAAAAAATAATTATAAAATTTTGATTTATATTTTTTTACGGTCATTTTGAGTACTCATATGTATACGTTGTTCCCCCGCCGGGGGCGGGCGAAGCCCGCCGTCGCCGGTCGGGTACTGTAGAATGTGGGCTTGTATGTGCTTGTGTATGTGTGTGTTTGTGTCCGGTGAGAAAATTAAATTAATATTCAATTATTTTTTATTCAGTTGATCGAGCGCTTGAGAGCGAGCGAAATTGAGCGTACGTATGTCTGTGTTTGTGTCCATATGTTTTTGTCTGTATGTGTCTATGTCTGTGTACGTATGTATGTGTGTCGGTCCATGTGTCTGTGTATGTGTCCATGTATCTATACAAGTCTGTGTCTGTGTCCATGTGTTTGTGTCTATGTATCTATGTCTGTATGTACACGTGCTTGTCTGGGTCTGTGTATTTGGGTTGTGTGTGAGTGTTTGTCTGTCTATGCTTGTTTGTCTGTGCTTGTGTGTGTCCGTGTTTGCGTATCTATGTGTGTTACACCCCAGGCAGTGTTTGTGTCTGTATGTTTGTGCGTGTTTGTGTCTTTGCTTGCGTGTCTATGCGTGTTTGTGTTTGTGTTTGTGCTTGACTATGTCCGTGTCTATGTCAGTCTGTATCTATGTCTGTGACTGTGTTTGTGTTTGAGTGTTTGTGTTTGTATGTGTTTGTATGTGTGTGTGTGTGTGTGTGTGTGTGTGTGTGTGTGTGTGTGTGTGTGTGTGTGTGTGTGTGTTTGTGTCAAAATTAAATTAATATTCAATTATTTTTTATTCAGTTGATCGAGCTTCTGAGAGCGGATGAAATTGAGCGGGGTAATTCTTACTTTTAAAAAACACATAAACGGATAAACCTTATTTAAAAATACATAAATCTTATTTAAAGCTCATGTGCACTGTCGGGCAATTTCGAGGCGGGGGTATTGTCGAGCGGGGAACATGGGCCTCATGTGCACTGTCAGTTGATCGAGCTCCTGAGAGCTGACAAAATTGAGCGGGGGTAATTCTTATTAAAAAAAACATAAATCTTATGTAAAAAGTAAATTTTATTGAACAACGCGTTGTATTTATGAATTGATTTGACATGTATTTATGAATTTCATTACACATTTATTTTCATTAAATTAAAGCACGTGTCATCCATCAATCAAAAAGGCAATTGTTAACCGCACCCCATTTTTGGCTATCTGAAACTCATTTATATGAATTATTACGCGTTTTTTTGGATATACGCCTTGTACAAGCATTTTTAGGAAAAGTGTTCAACAGGAAAGTTGTAGATATCGTCGAGATCTACAACTTTCGTGTTGAACATTTTTCCTAAAAATGCATGCACAATGCGTATTTCCAAAAAATCGTTATAGTTACGCCCATGTTTCAATTCGGGCGGCAATACATCTTGTGCGTGCATTTTTAGCAAAAGTGTTCAACACAAAAGTTGTAGATCTCGACGATATTTACAACTTTTGTGTTGAACACTTTTCCTAAAAATGCTTGTACAAGGCATATTTCTAAAAAAACCAGGTAATAATTCATATAAAAGGGTTGCGGATAGCCAAAACTGGGGTGCGGTTAACAATTGCCTATATATATATGACATATATTTTCATTAAAACGATAGCTCCCGAGCAAAAAATGTCTGCGCTGACAAATTTATTTATGCTCCTGAGCAAAAAAGATAGAGTTAGCTAGTGTAATGCATGCGACTGAAAAAACAGTGCGATCGTTATTTTTATTCAAAAATTATATTAAAATGTTTTAAATTTTTTGATTTGTTTTGTGCAAAATTTTATGGAGGGAAATTTCCCTCCATATATTTCATTAAAGTGAGAGGGAAGGAAATAGACAAAACTTAATAAACTAGAGGAAGAGAACGGCGCGCGGCGACGGCCGAGAAAGAGAACGACAATGGCGGCGGCCGTGGAAGAGAGAGGTGACGGCGGCGGCGACCGTCGAAGAGAGGGGAGACAACGGCGCGGCGGCCGTACGTGAAAGACATTGCTACAGCTCACAAATGGATGTTTGTGTGTTTGGTTGTCCGTGTCTGTGCATGTGTGTGCATGTGTCTGTGTTTGAGCCCCGCGCGACACATGCAATACGCGCTAGCTCTCAAGCAAAAAAAGGAAAACTACACGCACGAGAGTGCATTTGCGTGCGCGCGAGAATGCATTTGCGTGCGCACAAAAGTGCATTTGCGTGCGCGCGAGAGTGCATTTGCGTACACGCAAAAGTGTATTTGCGTGCGCTCGAGATTGCATTTGCGTGCACGCGAGTTCGTGCGTGATTTTATTTTAATTCCAAAATTATATTAAAAAATTAATGTCATATTAATTTGCATTCATTTTTACATTTAATATATTTTTTTATTTTTAGTTTTGTTTTGTTCAAAATTTTATGGAAGGAAATTTTCATCCGTATATTTCATTCATTCATGTGAGAGCGAGATAGAGCTGCATGGGAGAGAGGCAAAAAAACTTTTATAAAAAGTTAAAGATTTATAAAAACCCTCGTACGCGCAAAAATACATGTCGCAATAGTACAACTTATCTACGACAGTCGCGCACGGATGTTTGCGAGCTGTAGGAGTACTGTCGTCGCGTTAGAGCACTATCGTGGCGGGGTACTGTCGCGCGCATACAAATTTTTTTTTTCAAACAAAAATAATTCAAAACTTTGATAATAAAATTGTACAAAAATTGAAAATAAAATATGATATATTTTTTTGTAACAAAACTTTAATAATAAAATATTACTATTAGTAAGGACAATGTCTTTGTCACAAAAAACTTTCATGATGTGGTTACAATTGATACTTATTGTGAGAAAAGTTTTCTATTTGTAACGTAACATTAGTGTTGTTACAAATACTTACAGTTATAGTAACGAATTAATTATTATTGTAACAAAATTTAAAATATTCGTTACCAAAAAGTTCCATTTTGTAACAACAAAAAAACTTTATTACTAAATATAACTATTAGTAACAAACTATGTCTCAGTTACATTTCAGTCCTTACAACAGGTGCAGTTTGTTGTAGTGTATTGTAATCCACTCTATCAACAATCACTTATAAAGAAAGATAATCACTCTTATAAACTTTCAAAAAATCCATATAACAAAATTCATTATGATTATCAACATCAATCTATTTTGAAAAATAATTTGAATAAACATAAATCTCAAATGAATTATTTTTCAAATAACTACAATCATATAAAGATGTCACATAATCATTATATGGATTTGAGAGATAAACAACCAAGGTATGAATGGAGACCCATAAAGAAAAATGACACATCAACTTTAATTGAAAGGGCCACTCATCCTTGTTTCCCCAAAAGCCAACACGATGTATTTGGGTACCCAAAGGAACCATCCCACTTGGTCCCCTTTGGATACCTAAATCTCTCATTCATTAGTATCCAATCATTTGCATGAAGTAGAAATAATTAAAAATGAAATATCATTACACTACTTCATGATATGTTTAATTTCTTTTTCTATGTTTAAGCTAACATGCCTTGGTCACCTTATAAATATTTCAAATATGACTTTATCATCTAAAGCTTTAAAATGTATAAATCAAATTGAATAAAAAGTCATATGTTTGTAAAAAAAAGTGACCTTTCTTTCATATTTTTTGTCTTTATCATTTTAAATCCATTAACAATAAATGTCTTGAATTATCATTATAAAATGAAAATTGAAATTATAATCAAGACCAATGAAATTATTTTAAAGAATGGATTTAAATGGTTTATTTAGGAGTCTTATGCTTAAATATTAAATGCACAACTTATTGTATATTTGTCTAATTTCTTTGTTGCATATGATATCCCCTATATTGAAAAATAATAATCGAGAAAAATTGGAATCAAATGATATAAAAGAAACCATGTTTTTTTAAATAAAAAATTGTAACTCAAAATTGTAAATAAAAAACCATGAGTTGCTAACTCTAGGCGTTATCACTAACGCCGGCGGTAGCCTATTTTCCTAAAAAAATTGATTTTTCTAATTATTATTTCCTGAAAAATTATTTTACTATGTTAAGTATCGTTATCTTCTACTTTCAAATACCTTATATTAAAATCAAAAAGAAAATTTACAAAACAATTCAAAATAACCAAAACATTTTTTTTGTCCTTTATATTTATGTAGTATAATATTCACTTTACAAGCAGTCACTACATATTAAAAAGGATGAATATGAACTATATAATATGCTAATATTCATTTTAATCATATATCATAATCCATGATCTAACAAGAATTATCTTAAATCAATTAATTCTATCAACCTTAGGAATTATGAAATATGTGATGGCAATTAGTATTATAGATTCATATCTTATTTTGTGTGTGATATGCATCTCTATTATTTGCATGTATCTCATTATATTTTGATCTAAAAATTAACATGATATCAACAAGATGAAATCAAATAGAATAATCATTTCATTCTAGGTCTAAAGAAAATTAATTTGAAATCTTCTCATATTACATGCAACATTATCTCCAATAAATCATATATAATAACATTGCATTCAAACTCATCATCTTAGCATCACTTCTTAGTTTATGCTTAAATTTATATGCTAGGTATAACATTTACAATGTTATTAAAATATCATGATAACTATGTGATTTGAAATTATAATAGAATACTAAAATTCCATCAAAACACATAGTTTATGGATTAATCATTAGAATATATATGAATATTGTATCATGAATCATATATTATCATGCAAAACCAAAGATCAATAAATTCTATTATTGAATGCAATTTTATTATAAATTTTAAAATGCTATATATGTGATCTTTGTCTTTGCTATGATTGCATGATCATCACTTTCTTGACTTACAAATCAAACATGCTCATTCAAAAGAAAATCACCAAATCATATTGTCATAAGTCTAGAATGAATAGAATTCACATACATCGTGATGATCTAACATATCTTCTATGCAAAATTCTCTATAATCATAAATCATAATTCATGTTCTATCAAGAAATATCTCAAATCAATAATGTCTATCACCTAGGAATTATGAATCTTATGATAAAAATATGAATTATGTTTTTCTTTCCATTATTTGGTGTATTGATATGCTTTGTTATTGATTGCATGTATCTCACATATATGTAGACTCTAGAATCAACTTTGTAATAATAAGAATAAATCAAACTAAGTCATCACTTTATTCTAGATCTATATTTTGAAACTCTATTTTGGAATACATGCAATATTACTGCTAATCTTATGACGTGACATTAAACTCAATACTCATCATACTAGTATTATCACTTATTGAACATTAGTAATTGTGCTAGTTATCTCATATCGTCATCTCATAAAAGTAGAGAAACTATGTGGCTTTATATTTTTCTATAATTCTTCACATTAAACAAAAACCATAGTTTATAAATTAACCCATAGTTAAAAGCATAGGTTGTCCAAAGATTATTCACCTATGACTTCATATCTCACAATAGCGGGGGCATAGGGTTGTGTGCATTAGAAACCTAACCTCTAAGTCATGTCTTGTCCTTAACTGGGGAGGGTTCCGATGGGGCCTTACAAGGCACTGGGGGAAAGAGTGCTAGGTTGAGCATTCTCTAGTGTATGCAATATGGGATTAATACCCCAACCTACGACATGTGTGCAGCTCCTCATGCCCATCCGTCACTTAGTACGGGGCTAGGGTGTAGACATTTAGTCCGGGTAGTTTTTAATCTTGGAACATACTAATATTACTCATTGCATGAACATTTTTTATCACTTAAATCATGCTTAGTTGGGTTTGTTGGATCCTATGTTCCGCATCTCTTGGTTTGAGAATAACAAATATCGTGTTGTATTTGATCTAGTATTTTGTGTGTTTATAGTATGCAGGTTGTACAGGAATTATAGCTACACATCCCTATGAATAGTTTGTTGATTGGAAATGACTATCTGGAAAGATAACTAACGCTCGCGTTAGTAGTTAACGCCCAGCGTTATCAACTGCTGAGAAGAAAACTGTTGAGAAGGAATGTCGTCGAGAACAAAGTCGTCGAGCTGCTGATCGACGAAAGAGAGCTAACGCTCGCAGTAACTATTAACGCCCTGCGTTAACAAGAGGAGGAATGCCGTCGAGTTGAGGTCGATGAATCTGCGTTCGACGAACATGGAGTTTCGTTCGACGAATTTGCCTGCGTTCGACGAAAATTCCGTTCGATGAATATTCTGTTCGACAAAATGTGAAGGCCGCTCGACGAATTGGAGTTCGACGAACTGAGCTCCTGCACAACAATATTGCGTTCGACGAATTTGAGTCCATTCGACGAATTTGAAGCTCCGTTCGACGAAAGTGTTTCCGTTCGACGAAAGTTTGTTCTGTCACTGTTCCTGGCGGTTTGCACGATCCTGATGGTGGCGGTTTTTCCGTTCGTCAAAGGGTGCATCGACGAAGGCGAGTTCAACGAAATCAGTTCCGTTCGATGAAAATTGGTTCTGTCATGCTCCCTACTTTATGCACGATGTCAGCAACTGCCGTACACGATTCACTAACATCGGGCATTAGCCTTAACGCACGCGTTAGCTTCCGAGGCTATTTAAAGTATAGCCCCTCTCATTCCAAATGGACAAGAGATGATTCCAGAATTCTGATACTTTGGAGAGAGGTTCGTGTGCAGGAAATTAAGAGATCTCCCTTGGGCTAACATGAAGATGTAAAGAAGATTTTGAAGGAGAAGGTCTACAACGCATATTCCATACGAAGGACGATCGTTTCAACAACGCCAACATCTACATCGACTTCGTCTTCACCTTCATAATTTCTTGGGGAGTTTCTCTTTACTTATATTGTAATCTTTTATTTTTCCTTTTGTAATTTGTGTGGAGAAATCATTCGGTGAGAACGTCGGATTCCGGGAAGGATTTCGTGGGTAAATTCGCCTTCTGTTGGCGACTAGGTCCTTGTGAGGCTTAGGGGTAATTCTCCGCCTTGTGCGTGGCAACTAGGTCGAGGGTAGATCTAGGGGGTGGCTAGAGGCCTCATCTGGGGATAGATAGGCTATAGCCAACCGGTCCTTGGGAGAAGGACTGGTGAAACAACAAAAAGTATTTTTACATATTTTGCCTTGATTTCTAGCGTTATAGAAATTAAACATTCGTGTATTCAATTTATTATGAAATAAAATTATGTCTCTTAATGTTCTGTTCAATTGATTTTATTTCCTCTTCGAGAATGTTTTAATTTCTATTTCCATCAAAGTATTAAAATTAACATTTGTATAATTATCTTTGAAATACAATAATTATTTTCATTATCTCTGATTTTCTGGAATTGTATTTCATTTAAGATTTCACAAGTAAAATCACTGTGGCAATCTTTTTGTTTCTGAAGAATATTCTCTGGAGAGCTAACGCCCAGCGTTAAGACTTAACGCCAGGCGTTAGCAACAGTCAACAAAAAGTTTGTGTCAATTATTTGAAAAGGAATCTTCATTACAATCCTATCTGGAATATTAAAATATATTGTTCTATAAAATATTCTGAAACTTCAGTCTCAAACTCTGATAAATTTATTTAAGATTTAAATTCCATAAAACTCTTATTCACCCCCCCCCCCCCTCTAAGGGCGTCATAAGATCCAACACGTGGTATCAGAGTGCAGGTTATTCCAATACGGCTTCACAACCAGGAATAATGGCGCTTCATGATCTCGCATCTTCTAGAGGGGATAATTTTTATGAAAATGAAAAATCATTATGTCCACCATTATTTATGGGTGAAAATTATAATGGGTGGAGAATACTTATGGAAAAATTTCTTACATCTTTGGATATTGAAGTTTGGAATATTACAATTAAAATGCCCCCAAATATTCTAAATAAAAATGAAAAGTTTTTAAATGCCAAATCTATGAATAGTCTATATTGTGCACTAGATCAAAATATTTTAAAACTTATTTATACGCTTCCTACTGCTTTTGAAGTTTGTAAATTTCTTGAGACTACATATAGTTTTCCTTCCACAGATGATGAACAAGAACAATTCCTTATTGATCCAAGAGGAGAAACCGATGAGGACTTATGTTTGGAGGAAGAAGAATTCAATGTCACAATATTGGACTCATTTGTTGGCCACACATCAAGCAAAAGAGAAGATGAAAATTCAACTATGGAAGAGGAATGCGAAGAAGATCTCAAAGGAACCCTTGGTTCAAATCTTGTCTCATCCCATAGCAATGTAAGAAAATCAAAAACTTCTCTTTTTATAACAAATTCTATTTCTACATTTCGTGTGCTTAAATTTGCTAAACGTAAAATTTCAAAGTTGAAACATGCTAATTTCAAACTACATTTAGAAAATAAAACTTTAAAAGCAAATGCTAAAGTAGAATCAAGTATTGATGTGTTAAATTCTCACTCATGCTCTTTAATTAAAAATGCTAAACCTTGTTTTGATTATAATACTTGTAAAGAAGGACTCAAGGTTTTAGAAAAAGGACTTTTAATTTCAAAAGAGCATAATGAAAATTTGATAAAAGAAAATGATAATTTAAAGGATAAACTAGAATCATTAAAATTGTTTATTGAAAATTTTTCAAGTAATAAAAATTCTCTTAACTCTAGTTTATTAAGAAATCTAAAATTAAAGAGCTTAACTTCATATTATAAGAGTATGTCTATAAGGAAGAGTGGAAATGAAAATCATCAAAATAAGAACCAATCATTTAAAACATATTGTATCCCACTCTTTCAACATTCAATTCTTAAGAAAGACCATCACTCTTATAAACTCTCAAAAAATCAATATAATAAAATTCATTATGATTATCAAGATCAATGTATTTTGAAAAATAATTTGAATAAACATAAATCCCAAATGAATTATTTTTCAAACAACTATCATTCCAAAAAGATGTCAAATAATCATAATATGAATTTAAATGATAAACAACCAAAGTATGAATGGAGGCCCAAAATTAAAAATGAAACACTAACTCCACTTATAAAGGCCCATTCATCACTATCTCTCCAAAAGCCTACAACATGTATTTGGGTACCCAAGGGAACCATCACACATGGTCCCCTTTGGATACCCAAATCTCCCATTCACTAGGAATCATTGTATTGCATGAAGTAGAAATAAATTAAAAATGAAATATCATTACTCTACTTCATGATATGCTTAATTGCTTTTTCTTTTGTTTATTTTTTTTATTTTTTGAGCCAACACACTATGATCACTTTATATATCATAAGATATGACTGTCATTTAAAGCCTAATGTAACAAATCAAATTAAATTAAATTGAATATAAAGTCATAATTTTTAAGAGATCTATCTTTCCTTTTTATATATTTTATCCCTTTTAAATCCATTGCCTATAAATGTCTTATATTATCATTATAAATTGAATGCTAAATTTTCTAAATGATATTATCAAGACTAATGAAATTACTTTCAAAATTGGATTTAAATGGATTTTTAGGGGTCTTAGGATAAATTTTAAATGTGCAACTAATTGCATATTTGCCTATGTTTCGTTGCTGCATATAATAGCCCTAATATTGAAAATCATAATCGAGAAAAATCAGAATCAAATAATATCAAAAACTATGTGTTTTAAATCAAATATAGTAACTCCGTTGCTAACGCCAGGCGTTATCACTAACGCTGGCGGTAGCATATTTTCCTAAAAATTCTGATTTCTCTATTTATTATTTTCTAAAAAATTATTTTACTGTGTTAAGTATCATTGTCTTCTACTTTCAGATAACCAAAACAATTTTGTTTGTCTCTTTAAAAGGATGAATATGAACTATACACACACCACCATGACCTATTAATATCATATGCTAAAAATCATTATTATCATATATCATAATTCATGATCTATCAAGAATTATCATAAATCAACCTTAGGAATTATGAAATATATGATGGCTACTGGTATTATAGTTTCATATCTATTTTGTGTGTGTAATTTGTATCTCTATTGTTTGCATGTATCACATTATCTTTAGACCTAAGAATTAACTTGATATCAACAAGATGAAATCAAATAAAATTGTCACTTATTTCTAGGTCTATGAAAATTCAAAACTCTATGTATGAATACATGCAATTCAATTATAGATTTGTACAATTTTACTTAGCTTTGCACCATGTTGTCCTAACTCATCACACTAGCATTATCACTTACCATAGGAAGAAATCAATATCCATGCTAGTTATATCTTGCAATGCTAAAGTAAATTATATCATTAAAATCTAAAAATCATATTTTCCTTTGTAGTTATTTGCATGAATAAAACTTTTCTAAATGGATTTAAAATCAACAATCTTCGATAAAATTATAAATCCAAAACTAATCATGCAATTATAACACAGTTAATATATTTAAGGCTTACACGCTTAGTATATCCATAATCAATAATCCTATGATATGTGTCTCACAATAGCGAGGGCGTAGGATTGTGTGCATTAGAGACCTAACCTCTAAGTCATGTCTTGTCCTTAACCGGGGAGGGTTCCAGTGGGGCCTTGCGAGGCACTAAGGGGGAAAGAGTGCTAGGTTGAGCGTCGTCTTTTGTATGCATATGGGATTAACACCCCAACCTACGACATATGTGCAGCTCCTCATGCCCATCCGTCACTTAGTGCGGGGCTAGAGTGTAGTCATGTTGTTGAGGTATCTTGATCTTAGATATACTTATATTCATTGCATGAACAATATCTCACTCTTTATACATAAATCATGCATATTTGTTTTTGTTCTAACATTGCATCTTATGTTTGCATATTTTATTACTTTGAGCTTTAATGATTTTACAAAACACAAGTATTTGAAAAATCACCAAATACATGCTAAAAGAGCCTTCAAATCTAATCAATATACTCTGAAATTTCAACTGAAGGAAGGTCTCTTTATAATACAAATGAATTGAGAAAAATATTTTTCAAAACATCAAGAAATGTTGTTCTGTTTTGGCGTTAAGAAGTTAACGCCTGGCGTTAGCTCCTTTGCTCCAAAATATTTTTTTTATTTTGGATTATTTCTGGTATTATTTTAATATTTTGTGTGTTTGTAAAAAGTTTTCTATCTTTTTATTCCTTTTAAAACAAAATTTTATTTCTTCTAAAAAAATATATATGTATTTTCTCATACATTATTTTTGTTTATTTCTCTGGCATAGAATATCATTTACTGAAAGAGATATTAAAGACTTCTATGATTTCCAGAGAATATATATATAAGAAAACAAATACAAAATTACAAAACAATTTCAAAGAACAAAAATATGTTTTTCTTTATGTGTATTTATTGTTTTGTGCATATATAAAAAAGTTCAAAAAATTTATAAAAACTGATTGTTATTCATTGTCATTGTCAAGGATGATTAATTATATCAATTAAAGATTAAATACAATGTTTAAATTAACTTTCAGGTTTCTTAAAAGACATTGTTTTGTATTTATCATGCCTTGAATATTATCGTGTTATGTGCAATGAAATTGATTGTAGATAAACATGTGTAGAAATGCTTAGCATGCCTCTAAGTATGAGTAATGTATTATGTTTGATAATGATTCATTCACTCACTTATTTTTGATAACCTGCATGCGTTTACAATCTTATTCTTACATGATTGTGTAGTGTAATAACATAAATAATTAAAATGCTTAAATAGATTACCTACACAACATTGAATTGGTTATTACAATTCTTTGTCTTTCATGCACTTATTCTTTAGAGAAATGTGGTTTAAAAAAATGTTATGTTTGCAAATCAAGTGAATTCGGAGTCCTTAGTCACTAAACTAAAAAGAAAATAATAAATGTTAAGGAAAACTCCACCAAGCACTACTCACCCTCCTGATAAGTCTTAATGAGCATTGTGAGGTTGAGCACCTTGGGTAAGAATTGTAAAGTGTCTTGTAGCAAAAATTTATACACCACTTCTCTTAGTACACCGGATCATAAAAAATTGAAGATAAAGCTAAAAAGTATAAAAGTGATCCCCCAAGCACTACTTTGCACCCTGATAAGTCTTAATAAGCATTGTGTGTGCAGAGCACCTTGGTAGTTGTACGATTTATTCATGTGCATTGAAATAGTGTGGAAGTAATATTATTTGTGTATTTTAATGTTGTGTTATTTCATTATATATGTCATGTGTTTTTGATTGATTCACTTGTATACTTTATCAAAACACTACTTTGTACACATCATTATCTTTCATAAAACTTCTACTCATGAGAATTGGATCCTAATGCTCATCTATTCAAATCTCAACAAATGTAAGAAAATGCACTAGATAACAAAGCATGATCGCTACAATGTTTATGTTTACTTGAAATGCAAATTTTATTACATTGTAGTTTTTGTATCTTTTCTTGATATTATGAAATCATGCTTGCAATATTATCTTAATGAAATAGCATCTCTTCAATCTTTAACTCAAACATCAACTTCTCAAATTTAAAACTCATTATCCTTTATATAGTTTTTTCTTCTAAAATGATGTTTATGTTTAAGAGTGCTTATTATATTTGACACCGTGTTTTCCTTTCAGCAAGTGGTATCTTAATATAGAATGCTTACTTTATCATGTCAGTTATGTTGCTTACTACTTTATGTTACATCATGCTTATATTTTTCTCAACAAGTAGTATTTAACAAACTTTTGATTGCATCCTATTTTTCTTCTCGACATAGAACATATTACTCCTTATTGCATACTCTTACCTAAACCCTCTTTTGATTCTACCAAAAGGGGAGATTAAATTGCATAAATCTAATATTTAGGGGGAGTGCATTATAATAATATTAAACTCAAAAAGGGGTATATTTGAAGGGGGAGTAATCATATAGGAGGTGCATACACTATCATATGCTCGATCATGAAAATCCTTCAATAAGTGGTTCCTTACCTATCTTAAAAGATATACACTCATCCCTACCCACTTTTGTTAATAACAAAGGGGGAGAAGAAATTGAGAAATCTAGTAAAATAGATATTTAGGGGGAGTAAATTATAAGAGAACACTTACGTAGGGGGAGGACTTCATATAGAAAGAGTATGCATTATCGCTATCAAATCTATCTTGCTTTTAACCTGTTATTCATGCATATATTATTACATCATTTATCTATAAACACAAATGGTTTTAAGTTCACTAATTTCTCATACAGGTATTTGTTATTATCAAAAGGGGGGATTGTTGGAGCCTATGTTCCGCATCTCTTGGTTTGAGAATAACAAATACCGTGTTGTATTTGATCTAGTATTTTGTGTGTTTATAGTATGCAGGT
This sequence comes from Dactylorhiza incarnata, assembly GCA_033032865.1. Classification (NCBI taxonomy): domain Eukaryota; kingdom Viridiplantae; phylum Streptophyta; class Magnoliopsida; order Asparagales; family Orchidaceae; genus Dactylorhiza; species Dactylorhiza incarnata. Next base: position 891,973 of record JAWHQI010000005.1, read on the forward strand.
TGTACAGGAATTATAGCTACACATCCCTATGAATAGTTTACTGATTGGAAATGACTATCTGGAAAGATAACTTACGCTCGCGTTAGTAGTTAACGCCCAGCGTTATCAACCGCTGAGAAGAAAACCGCTGAGAAGGAATGTAGTCGAGAACAAAGCCATCGAGCTGCGGTCGACGAAAGAGAGCTAACGCTCGCGGTAACTATTTACGCCATGCGTTAACAAGAGGAGGAATGTCGTCGAGTTGAGGTCGACGAATCTGCGTTCGATGAACTTGGAGTTCCGTTCGACGATTTGCCTGCGTTCGACGAAAATTCTGTTCGATGAATATTCCGTTCGACGAAATGTGAAGGCCGCTCGACGAATTGGAGTTCGACGAACTGAGCTCCTGCACAACAATATTGCGTTCGACGAATTTGAGGCTATTTGACACATTTGAAACTTCGTTCGACGAAAGTGTTTTCGTTCGACGAAATTGTTCCGTTCGACGAAAGTTTGTTCTATCACGTTCCTGGCGGTTTGCACGATCCTAATGGTGGCGGTTTTTCCGTTCGATGAAGGGTGCATTCGACAAAGGCGAGTTCGACGAAATCAGTTCTGATCGACAAAAATTGGTTCTGTCATGCTCCTGACTTTATGCACGATGTCAGCAACTGCCGTACACAATTCACTAACGCCGGGCGTTAGCCTTAACGCACGCGCTAGCTTCTGAGGCTATTTAAAGTACAGCCCCTCTCATTCCAAATGGACAAGAGATGATTCCAGAATTCTGATACTTTGGAGAGAGGTTCGTGTGCAGCAAATTAAGAGATATCCCTTGGGCTAACATGAAGATCTAAAGAAGATTTTGAAGGAGAAGGTCTACAACGCATATTCCATATGAAGGATGATCATTTCAACAACACCAACATCTACATCGACTTTGTCTTCACCTTCAGAATTTCTTGGGGAGTTTCTCTTTACTTATCTTATAATCTTTTATTTTTCCTTTTGTAATTTGTGTGGAGAAATCGTTCGGTGAGAACGTCGGATTCCAAGAAGGATTCCGTGGGTAAATTCGCCTTGTGTTGGCGACTAGGTCCTTGTGAGGATTAGGGCGTAATTCGCCGCCTTGTGCATGGCGACTAGGTCGAGGGTAGATCTAGGGGTGGCTAGAGGCCTCATCTGGGGATAGATAGGCTATAGCCAACCAGTCCTTGGGAGAAGGACCGGTGAAACAACAAAAAGTGTTTTTACATATTTTCGCCTTGATTTCTAGCGTTATAGAAAATTAAACATTTGTGTATTCAATTTATTATGAAATAAAATCATGTCTCTTAATGTTCTATTCAATTGATTTTATTTCCTCTTCGAGAATGTTTTAATTTCTATTTCCATCAAAGTATTAAAATTAACATTTGTATAATTATCTTTGAAATACAATAATTATTTTCATTATCTCCGATTTTCTGGAATTGTATTTCATTTAAGATTTCACAACTAAAATCACTGTGGCAATCTTTTTGTTTCTGAAGAATATTCTCTGGAGAGCTAATGCCCAGCGTTAAGACTTAACGCCAGGCGTTAGCAACAGTCAACAAAAAGTTTGTGTCAATTATTTGAAAAGAAATCTTCATTACAATCCTATCTGGAATATTAAAATATATTTTTCTATAAAATATTCTGAAACTTCAGTCTCAAACTCTGATAAATTTAATTAAGATTTAAATTCAATAAAACCCTTATTCACCCCCCTCTAAGGGCGTCGTAAGATCCAACAGGGTTGAACAAAAATGACCTCTTGTGTACAACACAAGTGTTTGAAAAAGCCAAAGTTTCATGCAAATTTGATCCACCTAGAGATCTCCAAAAATCATTCAAGGTTTCAAATGTTAAGGTTGGAATTAGGAGTCTTAGACATCTTAGGATGAGTTATTTGAAAAATGATAAAGTTTTATGCAATCTGAGCAATCAAGACATCTCCATAAATTACAAAATTTCTGCATAAGACTACTCTAAGGAATCTTTATCAAGATAAAAAAATGAAAATTTAAAATTCTCAAAAAATCACTTGCTGTTTTCCGCGCTAGCACTAGTGTCGGCGCTAGCGTGGATGTTCATTTTTTTTTATTTTTAAAATTTCTAAAAATCTATAAAAATATGTTAGTTCATATGTACTACTTATTTTTTGTTTCTAACTTTTGTTATTTTTGTTTTATTTATATTATGAAAAATCAATTACAAAACTTCAAAATTCAAAAATACAAAAATATGTTTTTGTGTTTTTTTTTTTCTGTTTTTCTTTCATTAAAAATTTTCAAAACAACAAAAAAGCTGTATGATCTTTATTGCTAATATCAAGCATGTATGAATTCTATTATTTAGAATTATCTACAATGTTAAAACTTGTTTCTTCATATTACTATGAACATTATTTTGTTTATCATGCTTTGATATATCTATTTAAAGTGCATCAGTTGTATTGAAAATGATGTGTAGAACCAAGCTTAGCATACCTCTAAGTATGAGTAAATGTTTTGTGATTGATAATGATACTCTTTCACTCACTTATTTTGGAAATCTACATGTGTGTTTAAATCTAAAATGCTTGCTTGTGTATTGTAATTGTGCAATGAATTAAAATTTGCATAAGTTTATTACCTACACTACATTTGAATTGCACTTAAGAAATTAAGAAAAGTTGTTGAGTTAAAAAATTGTGTTAGGTTTGCAAAATAAGTGCATTCAGAGAATGTTGTCTCACAAAAGTGAACAAAAAATATAGACAAATATAACTCCACCAAGTACTACTTGGAAATAATAGTAAAGTGTCTTGTGCAAACCTTGGTTATTACACCACTTTGTTAAAAATTATGTGTATTAAAGTGTGTGAAAGTTAATATACTTGTGTTTTATTGTGCACTTTACTCTACATATGTCTTGTATTTTGTGATTTAAATCATTTGTTAACAGTGCTCAAAATACACTTATGTGCACTTCATTATCTTTCATAACACTTCTTCTCATGAGTATTGGATTCTAATGCTTTATCTATACTACTCTTTATATAAGAAATGCACTAGATAACCTAGCATGATCTCTACAATGTTTGGTATCTCTTAAACTTGAAATTAAGTAATATTGTAGTATAATCTCTTTTTGATATGTTCATTTCATGCTTAGTATCTTTATGAAAAACTTTGAGATTTCAAAAAGGTTAAAACATCTTTCAATTTTGAACTTAAACTCATATTTATACTTATGTTTTTCATGCTTACAAAAAGATGTTTCTTATAATCTTCCGCTTGCTTACAACTCTAATCTTTTCAAAATCTCTTATATATATTATGCTTAAATTCTTTATCATTTCATATATTACAAAAGCTCGATCATGTATTCTCATTTATAAAGAATGCCTCCTTACTTCCCTTACCCCGCCTTCTTTTGATAATACCAAAAGGGGGAGATTAATTGAAGAAATCTATAGGAGAAATCTAGAAGGTTAAGGGGAGACTAATTCATGCAATCTATCTTTTTAGGGGAACATAAATTACATTTATGTAGGGGGCATTAAGATAGGGGGAGTATGCACTATTCTTGTAACACCCCAGGTTTTGCTGAGTGCGGAGGCTAGAATGCCTAAGGCTAGTATAGGTTTCCTGTGTCTGGGAGCTAGCGCCGGCGTTAGGTGTTAACGTAGGTGTTAGCTGCCCCATCGGGTAAAGCACCCTTTTCCGATGGTATTCGTCGAAGGGAGTTCGACGAAGGGAGTTCGTCGAATGGAGTTTCATCGAAGGGAGTTCGACGAAAGGAGTTCGACGAAGAGAGTTTAGAACCGTTGGGCCGCTAAGTTGTCTTCATTCGTCGAAGGAAGTTTTGTCGAAGGGAGTTCGACGAAGGGAGTTCGTCGAACGGAGTTCGATGAAGAGAGTTCAACGAAGAGAGTTCGGAACCGTTGGGCCGCTGAGTTGGCTTCGTTCGTCGAAGGAAGTTTCGTCGAAGGGAGCTCGACGAAGGGAGTTCGTCGAATGGAGTTCGACGAAGACAGTTCGATGAAGAGAGTTCAAAACTGTTGGGCCGCTGAGTTGGCTTCGTTCGTCGAAGGAAGTTTCGTCGAAGGGAGTTTGATGAAGGGAGTTCATCGAACAGAGTTCGACGAAGAGAGTTTGACGAAGAGAGTTCGGAACCACTGGGTCATTGAGTTGGCTTCATTCGTCGAAGGGAGTTCGACAAAGTGAGTTCGTCGAAGGGGGTTCATTGAAGGGAGTTCAACGAAGAACTAACGTAGGAGCTAGCGCCAGCATTAGCTGGCGGAACCTGTTCCGTAAGTAGTGTTTCCTGGACGTCCGATCTATTTGGATCTTGATCCTATGGTCTAGATAAGTGCATCCTAAGGTTTTATTTAGGGTAGAGAAGTTATATTCTCTTTTCGTTAAGTCCTTTGTGCTTTGGAGGCATAGAAGAGAGGTAGGGTTTGGAGGAAGAAGAAAGGCTAGATCCTCCATTGTTGGATCACCGGAGCTTCGTTCACCGATCCGAGACCAGATCCGTGGAGAGGACTAGAAGGAGCTTCTATCCGTGCCTATCAATCGATCCATGGAGAGGAAGAGACTCTTAGGGTAACGACATCTCTCCTCCCAGTTTTAGGATGCGTGCATGGCATCTATGCTTTTACTTTCCCTTTTCTGAAATTTTATGGCACCGGATCTCTCAAATGAGAGGGGTTTCGGTCGCCTTGGTTCGAGAAGAACCATCGGGTTGATTGAGCCCATCCCCGACATGATTTTGCACCAGAGAACTGCTCCGTTAGTGGATTAGGCATTTTGGGTGAAGCCAAAATCGTGACAGGTGGTCTGATTCGGTGATGTTGCTTAACGTGCATTTTAAGGATTTTGCTAGAAATCCGATGACGGTGAAAACGTCGTATGTGTTGCCCTTATGTTCGCGTGAGAATGAACGTTGGTTTGGAAAGGGTAATTTTTATGTGTATGTGAAGGCATGGTTTGTCTTTGTGGTCGGCTGGCTAGCCCGTGAATGCTTGGATTCATGTGGGGAGAGTGTCCCGGCAAGATAAGTCCCCTTCTGGGCTAACTGACAAGAACAAGTATGTTGGTGAGCCCGTTGGCAAGATGAGCCATGTAAGGGGTTAGGTCCCAGTGGAGTTCTTGGCTTTTGGTTTAGTGATTATGACGAGAACAAGTATGTTGATGCGCCCGTTGGCAAGATGAGCCATGTAAGGGGTGAGGTCTCAGTGGAGTTCTTGGCCTTGGGCTTGTACACCCATGGGGGAATGATAAGTACCCTTGGTTTGTTATGAAATGTTGATGTGTGTTGTTATGTTAGAAGCATACACGCCATAGGGTGCCTTGGGTGAAACCCAGGTTTGCATATATGTTGCATTGCTAGATCCTCTTACTTTTATTGCTCAATATAGAAACGTGGATGATGATTGTGACACTCATGCCTGTCGTGTTTATGTTAATACTGTTTATTATATTTGCATACGAAGTGCTGACTTGTAGGGTGATGTAGTTCCCCGGGGTCCTCTAGGACGGCCGGGAGGAGGGGTGTTGTTACACCGTTGTTGGTCAGCCAAAGCTGACCCTTGTTATACCGCTCTTTGTGATTTGGATGCAGGGCAAAGATCGCAGGCTGGACCTAGCTCGCCGGCCAGAAATGCCTAAGCTTCATGAAGTGCACTTTCATGCTTTCTTGTTTGACTATGATGTCTTTCCCTGTTCCGGCTTGCATGCCGAGGTAGCTTAGGATTGTGATGATCTGTTGGACATTTCTATGCCCTGTCTGTTTTGACTTGAGTATGAGTTTTGAAAGGCCTTAGGGTCGTAGTACTCTTATGTAGATGTGGACAACTTATGTGGTTTATTTAATGTTTCCACTGTGTTGGTTCTGATTTTTGAGATGGTTAGATCTATATCACTTTTTAATACTAAAACTGTGGCGATTATATACCGTGGGGTCCCAGCCAGACCTATATTATATAGTCATTGCAGGGGAGGTGTTACAATTTGGTATCAGAGCCAGGTTTGCGTTCTTGTTGAGGTCAGCGTGTTTGGATAGCGTTAAGAGGTTGTCCACATAGGAGTACCTTGCGGGACCATGAATGCCCTTGCGTTCGAGTCTTGCGAATAGAGTTTGATTTGTTTTTCCTTGCTTATGCTAGGATGGTGGCGACGATATGGGGACGTCGAGGCGTCAAGAGGAGCTATCGGCAAGCAGTGCAATGGCCCCAGCCCTGGTGAATATGGGTATGTCCCCGGCAGACTTTTGTCGTATGCTAGCAGAGGCAATGGTGGCGGCTCAAGCTGCGGCAATGCCACAGATTGCGATGCCTGTTATGCAGGATGCGACTCTTGTTACTCCGGTCACTGTGACGCTGGAGGTGGGAGTAAGGCAGGTAGAGCCGTTAGCCAAGAGAACGGTTGGGCAAGGAGATCATCAGATGATGTACTATCTGAGTTTCCATCCTCCGACGTTCAAAGGAGTTGGCACTCCGACGTACGTCGAGGATTGGTTGGAGAGAATTCAGGAACTCCTGAAAGCGGCAGAGACCCCAGAGGACAAGCAGTCCCAGTTCGCAGCGTTTATGTTAGAAGGCGATGCCAAGCTGTCGTGGGTGAATCATAATGGTCGTCATTTCCCTGGACGTGCCCCATCCATGGAAGAGTTCGGGAATGCCTTCCTGAAGCGCTATATCCCTTCTTCGATGAGGTTAGCCCTTCGGTGGCAGTTCTTGCACTTGGTGCAGCGAGAGAATATGGTAGACGAGTACTTGCAGGAGTTTACTCGGTTGGGTCGTTACGTGGGAACGACCATGGCAGACGATGAGGAGAGGGATAATCTCTTCTATCAGGGTCTGAGAGAGAATTTAAGGCAACCTCTGATAGCCTTAAAGAATGCGTGGTTCAATGAGTTAGTTGAAGCTGCTCAAACTTTGGAGAATGATATGGAGCAAACCCAGCGCCGCAAGGGCTTGGCGGCAAAGCAGGGAGAAAGTAAGCCATCTCAGTCTCAGGGGAAGTCTGAGAAAAGTTGGTGGAAGAAAAAGCCCCGTCCTTTTAGGACTGGCGAGAGGAGCGGTGTGGCTTCTAGAGAGTTCCGTCCCAAGGGGACAGTGACATGCTACAAGTGTGGCAAAGTGGGCCACATAGCTTGGGTCTGTTTCGAGAGTGGTATTGCGCCAGAGCAGAGGTAGGAGCAGTCGGTGCGTTCAGGTCCTAGTGTTGGGGAGAAAGGGAAGGCGGCGGAGTCCAGTGCTTCCTGTTTCCCTCCAGTATAGCCTAGAGCATACAACCTCGGGCAGCAGGAAGCGATTCGTCAACCTGACGTGGTGACAGGTATGAAAGTTCAGAGTTTCGTCTAATAGTTTTAACCTCTTTGCGATCTTTCATATTCGTTATATATGTGTTAGGCTTCGTGCTAGTTTCTGGCTACCCCTCTAGAGTGTGGTTCGACACGGGAGCGTCACACTCTTTTCTTGTGGAAATCTTTACCCGGAGGATCGGTGTTGAGACTGTCGAGGCAGAGGCGGAGCTTAGTGTGCGCATGTCGAATGGGTCTTTCATGACCACTGGAAGGAAAGTACGCATTGTGCTGAGGATTTCCGAGTGTGATTTCGATTTGGTAGCAGCAATTCTACCACTAGCCGAATTTGACATCATCCTGGGAATGGACTGGCTTGCAGAGCAATGAGCTAGTATTGACTGCCTGTTGAAGGTTGTAACCTTAAGGACTGAAGGAAGAGCGGAGGTCAAGTTCGAGGGCCTATGTGGAGTGGCCTGCTCCCTGATTTCTGTCGTGCAGATGGTGCGTGCAGTGAATCAAGGAGGTGAGGCATTTGTCGCTTTGTTGGAGACTCACTCCACAAAATTGGCGATCGGAGAAGTGCCAGTGGTGGAGGAATTCGAGAATGTGTTCCCTGAGGAGCTTCCGGGAGCGCCTCCTCAGCATGAAATTGACTTTTCAATTGAGTTGGTGTCGGATGTGAGGCCAGTGTCGCATCCTCCGTTTAGGATGGCACCGAAGGAACTGGCCGAGTTAAAGGTGCAGTTGCAAGAGTTGCTCGAGCAGGGGTACATTAGGCCCAGCTCCTCACCTTGGAGTGCTCCGATGTTGTTCGTTAAGAAGAAGGATGGTATTATGCGGCTGTGCATAGACTATTGCAAGTTGAATAAGTTGACCATCAAAAATAAGTACCCGATTCTGCGAATCGATGATTTGTTCGATCAGGTGGTGGGGTTGACGGTGTACTCCAAGTTGGACTTGAAGTCGGGTTACTATCTGTTAAGGATCCGAGAAGAAGATATTCCCAAGACGGCGTTTGAGATGAGATATGGTCACTTTGAGTTCTCGGTGATGTCGTTCGGTTTGACGAATGTGCCATCAGTGTTCATGGATTTAATGAACCGAGTGTTTCGACAATAACTGGATTCGTTCGTGGTGGTGTTCATTGACGACATCTTAGTGTATTCGAAGTCGAAGGTGGAGCATGAGTCTCATCTGAGATTAGTGTTGCATACATTGAGGGAGAACCATCTTTATGCGAAGTTCTCAAAGTGTGAGTTGTGGATTGGCAAAGTGGCTTTCTTGGGCCATGTGATTAGTGGAGATGGGGTGGCAGTGGATCCTGTGAAGATTGAAGCCATTAGAGATTGGCCTGTACTGAGAACCGTGGCGGAAGTCTGGAGTTTCCTTGGACAAGCCGGTTATTACAGAAGGTTCATTGAGAACTTTTCACGGGTGGCTTTGCCCCTCACCACTCTTACCCATAAGGACCAGAAGTTTGTGTGGACGTCGGAGTGTGCCCGTGCATTCAAGACCTTAAAGGAAAGATTGATGTCTGCTCCAATCCTAAGTCTTCCTAGTGGGACTGAGGGTTTCCAAATTTTTAGCGATGCGTCAGGGTGCAGTTTGGGTTGCGAGCTTGTGCAAGCATGGCAACGTGATAGCTTATGGATCGAGGCAGCTAAAGCCTCATGAGAGAAATTACCCCGAGTCCATGACTTGGAGTTGGCAGCAGTAATTTTTGCTTTGAAGTTCTGGCGGTACTACGTGTATGGTGCGAAGGTTGAAATATTCACGGACCACAAAAGCTTGATGTATCTTTTAGATTAGAAGAATCTTAATATGAGGCAGCGTAGGCGGGTCGAGTTCCTTGGGGACTACGACGTGGCGATTCAGTATATGCCAGGCAAGGCCAATGTGGTGGCTGACGCCTTGAGTAGGAAGTACTCTGGGCAAGGAAATTGGATTGAAGCTCATGACGAGCGTTTAGTGCGAGAGTTTGACTCTCTTGGCATTGTGTGTGTGGCTAAGGGTGAGTCCAGCGCAGCTCGGCTGAACTAGATCGAGATGCAATGTGATATAGTAGATCGAATTCGAGATGCAACCAGTGCAGACGAAGAGTGTCAGCGATTGGCATTGGAAGGTTAGCAAAGCGAAGGCAGTGCGTTGGAGATGGTTAGTGGACTTGTAAAGAGAAATGGAAAGCTGTTTGTCCCTCATTTTGGCAAGCTCCGTGAGGAGTTTATGTTTGAGCCTCACTTCACGAAGTACTCCATTCATCCAGGAAGTACGAAGATGTACTTGGATTTGAAGAAATCCTTTTGGTGTCCTGGGATGAAGTGGGATGTAGCTTTGTATGTAAACCGGTGTCAGACGTGCGCCTTAGTGAAAGCGGAATGCCAAAGGCCGGGTGGATTCTTGAAAGCTCTTCTTATCCCCGAGTGGAAATTCGATGACATCTCCATGGATTTTGTGCATGGTTTACCTCGATTGCGGCAAGGTAACGATGTGATCTGGGTGATTGTGGATCGCCTGACCAAGGTAGCCCACTTCATTCCAAATCGGAAGGACGATATCATGGAGAAGCTCGTGGAGCTTTATGTTTGAAACATTGTGTGGTTGCACGAAATTCCAAAGAGCATCATTAGTGATCGCGATGGACGATTCACGTCCAAGGATTGGAGGTTAGTGCAGCGAAGTTTGGGCACAAAATAGAAGTTTAGTACCACGTTCCATCCGCAGACCGATGGACAAACGGAGAGAACGAATCGTACGATGGAGGACATGTTAAGAATGTGTGCTCTCGATTTCGATAAATGTTGGGAAGACCACCTCTTCATGGTGGAGTTTGCCTATAATAATAGTTTTCAGGCGAGTACCAAAATGGCGCCATACGAGGCTTTGTATGGAAGGCAGTGTAAAATGTCGATGTCTTGGATAGAGGCGGGAGACAGCAAGTTGTTAGGAAAAAGAAGTGGTGGCAGACGCTTGTGAGTTGGTGTGAATGATCCAGGAGCGCATGAAGGTTGCTCAGGATCGGCAGACAAAGTATTTCAATGCGCACCACAGAAATGTGGAGTTTGCGGTGGGCGACATGGTCTACTTGAAGATCAAGCCGTTCAAAGGCATTTCGCGAATTCGACGACTCAAGAAATGGAGTCTGAGATATTTGGGTCCGTTTAAGGTTACAGAGCACATAGGCCAAGCAGTCTATCGGTTGGCGTTGTCCGTAGAGCTAAGCGGATTACATGATGTATTTCATGTTTCGGTGCTGAGGAAAGCATTGGTGGAGCTGGAGGATGTGGTTGAGTCTTCTATAGTTCCTGTAACCGAAGATCTGAGGATGATAGTTCGTCCGGTTTGCGTGGAGGATTTTGAAGTCTGACGGTTGCGGAACAAAGAGGTCAAGCTGGTGAAAGAGCGTTGGGATAATTGCGGACGAGGCGAGTTCTTATAGGAGTGAGAGCAAATAATGCGGGATAACTTTCCGGGATTGTTCATTTCAGGTATGGTGTTATTTATGCTTTCATTAACGTTTTTAAATTTTGAGGACGAAATTCTTTTAAGGGGGGTGGATTTGTAACACCCCAGGTTTCGCTGAGCACGGAGGCTATAACACCCCAGGTTTCCTGTGTCTGGGAGCTAGCGCCGGCGTTAGGTGTTAACAAAGGCATTAGCTGCCCCGTCGGTAAAGCACCCTTTTGCGATGGTATTCATCGAAGGGAGTTCGACGAAGGGAGTTCGTCGTACGGAGTTTCGTCGAAGGGAGTTCGACGAAAGGAGTTCGACGAAAGGAGTTCGGCGCAGAGAGTTCAGAACCTTTGGGCCATTGAGTTGGCTTCATTCGCCAAAGGAAGTTTCGTCGAAGGGAGTTCAATGAAGGGAGTTCGTCGAACGGAGTTCGATGAAGAGAGTTCGACGAAGAGAGTTCGGAACTGTTGGGCCGCTGAGTTGGCTTCATTCGTCGAAGGAAGTTTCGTCGAAGGGAGCACGACGAAGGGAGTTCGTCGAACAGAGTTTGATGAAGAGAGTTCGATGAAGAGAGTTCAGAACTATTGGGCCGCTGAGTTGGCTTCGTTCGTCGAAGGAAGTTTCGTCGAAGGAAGTTTCGTCGAAGGGAGTTTGATGAAGGGAATTCATCGAACGAAGTTCGACGAAGAGAGTTCGATGAAGAGAGTTTGGAACCGCTGGGTCGTTGAGTTGGCTTCTTTCAGTCGAAGGGAGTTTGACGAAGGGAGTTCGTCGAAGGGGGTTCGTCAAAGGGAGTTCGACGAAGAGCTAACGCGGGCGCTAGCACCAGCGTTAGCAGGCGGAACCTGTTCCATAAGTAGCATTTCCTGGACGTCCGATCTGTTTGGATCTTGATCCTACGATCTAGATAAGTGCATCCTAAGGTTTTATTTAGGGCAGAGAAGTTCAATTCTATTTTCGTTAAGTCCTTTGTGCTTCGGAGGCGTAGAAGAGTGGTAGGGTTTGGAGGAAGAAGAAGGCTAGATCCGTCATTGTTGGAGCACCGGAGCTATGTTTGCCGATCCGAGAACAGATCCGTGGAGAGGACTAGAAGGTGCTTCTTTCTATCCGTGCCTTTCAACCTATCCATGGCGAGGAAGAGAACTCTTAGGGTAACGACATCTCTCCTCCCGGTTTTAGGATGCGTGCCTGGCATCTATGCTTTTAGTTTCCCTTTTCTGAAATTTTATGGCACTGAATCTCTCAAATGAGAGGGGTTTGGGTCGCCTTGGTGCAAAAAGAACCATCGGGTTGATTGAGTCCATCCCCGACATGATTTTGCACTAGAGATCCGCTCTGTTAGTGGATTAGGCATTTTGGGTGAAGCCAAAATCGTGACCGGTGGTCCGATTCGGTGATGTTGCTTAACGTGCATTTTAGGGATTTTCTAGAAATCCGATGACAGCGAAAACGTCGTATGTGTTGCCCTTATGTTCGTGTGAGAATGAACGTTGGTTTGGAAAGGGTATTTTAATGTGTATGTGAAGGCGTGGTTTGTCTTTGTGGTCGGCTGGCTAGCCCGTGAATGCTTGGATTCATGTGGGGAGAGTGTCCCAGCAAGACAAGTCCCCTTCTGGGCTAACTGACAAGAACAAGTATGTTGGTGCGCCCGTTGGCAAGATGAGTCATGTAAGGGGTGAGGTCCCAGTGGAGTTCTTGGCTTTTGGTTTAGTGATTGTGGCGAGAACAAGTATGTTGATGCGCCCGTTGGCAAGATGAGTCGTGTAAGGGGTGAGGTTTCAGTGGAGTTCTTGGTCATGGGCTTGTACGCCCGTGGGGGAATGATAAGTACCCTTGGTTTGTTATGAAACGTTGATGTGTGTTGTTATGTTAGAAGCATACACGTCATAGGTTGCCTTGGGTGAAACCCAAGGTTTGCATACATGCTGCATTGCTAGATCCCCTTACTTTTATTGCTCAACATAGAAATGTGGATGATGATTGTGATACTCATGCCTGTCGTGTTTATGTTAATACTGTTTATTACATTTGCATACGAAGTGCTAACTTGCAGGGTGATGTAGTTCCCCGGGATCCGCTAGGACGGCCGGGAGGAGGGGTGTTATTACACTATTGTTGGTCAGCCAAAGCTGACCCTCGTTATACCGGTCTTTATGATTTGGATGCAGGGCAAGGATCGCAGGCTGGACCTAGCGCCGACCAGAAAGGCCTAAGCTTCATGAAGTGCACTTTCATGCTTTCTTGTTTGACTATGATGTCTTTCCCTGTTCGGGCTTGCATGCCGAGGTAGCTTAGGATTGTGATGATCTGTTGGACATTTCTATGCCCTGTCTGTTTTGACTTGAGTATGAGTTTTGTAAGGCCTTATGATCGTAGTACTCTTATGTAGATGTGGACAACTTCTGTGGTTTATTTAATGTTTTTGCTGTGTTGGTTCTGAGTTTTGAGATGGTTAGATCTATATCACTTTTTAATACTAAAGCTGTGGCGATTATATGTTGTGGGGTCCCGGCCGGACCTATATTATATAGTCATTGCAGGGGAGGTGTTACAATTCTCATGCTTATCATATACTATAGTTTCACTTTTATCTCTCTTATCATATTCAATAAACACCTTTGTTGATTTCTTGCTAAGAGGATTTGTTATAATCAAAAGGGGAGATTGTTGGACATGTGTGTCACATCCCTTTGTTTGAGAATAACAAACCCCAAATTTTTTTTGATCTTGCTTGTCGTGTGTTTATAGTGTGCAGGAACTATATGTACAATACTCCACAGGTAGAAAGCATCTGAAATCAATTTTCTGTAAGAAACACTACCGCCAGCGCTAGCGATACCGCCTGGCGCTGGCGCTAGCGCTACCGCCTAGTGCTAGCTCGAGTTCATGCCACAATGCCACGCCGTCGACGGTTTCGTAACCGCCTCCAGACGAACGCTACCGCAGGCATTAGTAACTACCGCAGACGCTAGCTACAAGTTCAATAAATTGATGGCTTCTCTCTCATTTTGGTTAGACCTTCCAGAGAGATTACTTGTGCCAAAATTCCAGAGCTGTTACTCTGCCGAAAGTTCATCTCCCACTCAAAGACAAATAAGATTTCTAGAGAAGTAAGCCGCCACGCTGCATCCAAAGAACGATCGCTTCAACCTCGCTTATGCTGCAGCGATCCTTCATCCTCATCTTTAAAAATATCATAGAGGGAGTTCTTGTTATTTACTTTATTTCTTTATTGTAAATTATTGTAAAGAATTCGCCTTGTGTTGGCGACTAGGTCCTTGCGCGGCTTAGGGGGTAATTCGCCACGTGAGTTGGCGACTAGGTCTAGGAGATTAGATCTAGGGGGTGCTCGAGGCCATATCCGGGGAAGGATTGGCTAGAGCGGCTTGAGGCCTTATCCAGGGAAGGATAGGCTAAAGCTAACCGGTTTGTGGGGATACAAGTCGGTATAGAAAAGGAAAAGATATTAACATTTGTATGCCTCCGATTTCTAGCGATATTGAAATCAAATTTATGTAAACACTTATTCATATAATGCAATCATGTCTCTATTTCTGTTTACTTGATTTCTCTCATTTGGCGTAAATTTTATTATTGCAAATTACTTTTTTGCTAAATTGTTATTTTGTTCTCTCTTACATAAAAATAATTTAGTATTTTTCATAAAATTATAAACAGAATTTTTATTCCCTTATTCACCCCCCCCCCCCCCCCTCTAAGGGCGCCTATCGATCCAACAATATTGACCCTTAATCCCGCCAATATGAAAATGCTATGGAGGGAAGCTGCTGTGATTGCGGGAGAATTTCGGGAATTGTTTCTGCATGCGCCAGTGTTAGCCCTAACGCCGGCGTTAGGGTTGCCTAAAATAAGAACCTTCTAATCATGCACTATCTCCTTCACATAATAAGGATACACACTATCAAGAATTACCAAAAAGAGATAATGCCTGGCGTTAGCTCTAACGCTAGTGTTAGCTTCCTCTCCTATAAAAGGGTTGCTTTCGTTCTCTTCAACCTTACAACTCCTGGAGCCCTAATCCACCACTCTGAAATCTTTGTGAGAGTTGTATTTCCAGACCACCAAAGTTCTCTCATTCATATTCAAGAGAAGGAATCAATTAGATCAACGCAAATGCAACACGAAGAACATACGCTTTGACTTCGATGATCTTCAATGGTTCTTCGTCGTCTCCTTTAGATTTCTTCACATGGAGTTTTCATTTTGAATTTCATATTTTGTAATTCTTTTCAATTTCATCTTTGTGATCGTTTAGTGGAGACCTCGCAGCGGTTCTTGGCGACTTGGTTTGTGTGTGGCTTAGGGGGAATTCTTCACATGTGTTGGTGACTAGGTCTAGGTTTAGATCTAGGGGGTGCTCGAGGCCATTATGGGGATAGAAAGTCTAGAGCGGCTTGAGGATGGATCTGGGGATAGATCAACTAAAGTCAACCGGTTCTTAGGGAGAAGAGTCGGTATAAAAAACCCAAGTCATATTCCTCGCTTCGATTTCTAGCGTCATAGAAATCCTCTTTTGTAATCAAGTTTATCAATAATAATCATAACTCTATTCGTTCAATAAACTTCAGGTTGTTTTCGTTTCATGCAATTTAATTTTGATATAATCTCATTCTTATAAAATATTAAAAAATAATCTTTTATAATATAAAGATTTCTAAAACCCTTATTCACCCCCCCCCCCCTCTAAGGGTGCCTTAAGATCCAACAACTGGTATCAGAGCTAGGTTATTCCAAAACGGTTTCATCATTAGGAATAATGGCGCATTATAAATCCCAAAATAAATGAAGTTGTACTCACCGCACCAAGATCTCATAATGATTAAATGATTGCTTTTCATGATCTTTCACATTCATCTATTAAATGTCTTATTTCAAAAATGATGAATTAGAATTATGGCATAGGCGTCTTGGTCACACTAGCACTAAACTCATTTTAAAACTAGCCAAAGATAAGTTAATTAGAACATTATCTATGCTTAATGGAAATTTATCTTCACTTTGCCAGCCTTGCCAAAAAGGAAAATTTTCTATATCATCTTTTAAAGTAAAAATAAAATTTCTACTACTAGACCCTTACAATTAATTCATATGTATCTTTTTGGTCCAGTGAGCACCGCTAGTCTAAGTGGTAGGAAATATACTTATGTTTTGATTGATGATTTTTCTAGATATTGTTGGACAAACTTTTTTACCTTAAAATCTGATGTTTTTTGTGAATTTTCAAAATTATGTAAGCGTATTCAAAATGAACTTGATTTAACAAATCAATGCATTTGATCGGATCATGGAGGAGAATTTGAAAATGAAATATTTACCACTTTTTATTGTTTTCTAAGAATTAAGCATGAATTTTCCGCTCCACGCACCCCACAACAAAATGTTGTGAAGAGGAAAAATAGAACCCTTCAAGAATTAGCTCGCACCATGCTTTCTAAATTTGGGTTGCCTAGATCATTTTGGGCCGAAGTCGTTAGCACATCATGTCATGTTATTAATTGTGTCATGCGTCGACCCTTCTTAAACTTAACCCCTTATGAATTGTTTATTCAAAAGAATCCTAATGTATCCTGTTTTTTTGTATTTGGTTGCAAATGCTTTTTATTAAACACAAAGGATTCATTAGGAAAATTTGATGAAGAAAATTTTCTTGGGTATTCTTCAACTAGTAGGGCCTATAGAGTATATAACAAAAGAACAAAAATAGTTGAAGAATCTATTCATGTTATATTTGATGAGCTTGTTTCTTGTGTAGAGAAAATTATTATAGGAAATGAAGAGGAACCCCTCTCCCTATTGGAGCATGAGGATGATGAGTTACCGGAAGAGGAGAATAAGAAAAAGGAGGACAAGTAAGAGGAGTAAGTGCATCCTAGCATGCTAAAGTTGACAAAACATCATCCAAGGGAGGTTGTCATTGGAGATCCATCGAAGGGGGTAACGACTCGCTCTTCCTTACATGAATCTTTTTCAAATATTTGCTTTTTTCCAAAATCGAACTAAAAAAAATATTTCAACCGCTTTAAATGATGAATTTTGGTATTTAGCTATGAATGAAGAATTAGAACAATTAGAACAAAATAAGGTTTGGAATCTTGTAGAAAGACCATTTAATCACCCGATAGTAGGGGTAAAATGGATTTTCAAAAATAAAGTAGATGGTGAATCTAGGATTACTAGGAACAAAGCTCGCTTAGTAGCACAAGGGTATTCTCAAATCGAGGGGGTATATTTTGATGAAACATTTGCACTCATTGCTCACTTAGAATCCATTAGAATTTTACTTGCATTTGCGAGTTTCAAAAGATTTAAACTGTTTCAAATGGATGTTAAAAGTGCCCTTTTAAACAGGATTATTAAGGAAGAGGTTTATTTTGAAAAACCCCCCGGTTTCATCAATGAAAATTTTCCAAAATCATGTATACAAACTAGATAAAGCGCTTTATGGCTTAAAACAAGTGCCACATTCTTGGTATGAAAGATTAACTTCATTTTTATTAAAGCATGGTTATACAATGGGAAGTTCCAATAACACACTATTTATTAAGCATGTTGATAATGATTTGTTCATATTATAAATTTATGTAAATGACATAATTTTTGGAGCCACCAATGAAGAGTTGTGTAATAAAGTAGTACTAGTAATGAAAAAAGAATTTGAAATGAGCTTGGTAGGAGAACTCACATATTTCCTTGGCTTTCAAATCAAACAAAGAAATAATGGAATATTTATTAGACAGTCTAAATATGTTCAGGATATGTTGATAAGATTTGGATTTGAAAACCTAAAACAATCTTCTACACATATGAGTGCATCTCTAAAATTAGGAAAAGATGAAGCCGGAATCTCTATTGATCAAACATTATATAGAGGAATGATAGGATAATTATTGTATCAAAGTGCTTCTACACCCGATATTATGTTTGTCGTTTGCTTATGTGCTAGATTTCAAGCTATTCCTAAAGAATCTCATTTAAAAATGGTTAAATGAATCTTTAGATATTTAATCGGATCACCTAGTCTAGGCTTATGGTATACTTATAACAATTCTTATATTTTGCATGGTTATTCTGACTCGGATTATGCGGGATGTTCACTAGATCATAAGAGCACAAGTGGCACACATATCACTTCTTAGGCCCTTCACTTATAGCATGGTCGAGTAGGAAACATAATTTTGTTGCCCTCTCCACCAACGAGGTTGAATATATCGCTCTAGGTAGTTGTTGTGCACAAGCCCTTCGGATGAGCCAAACACTAAAAGACTTTGAGGTTCCTCTAAATAATATTGAATTAAAATTTGATTACAAAAGTACAATCGACCTAACCAACAATCTTGTGCATCATTCAAGGTCTAAACACATAGAAGTGCGACATCACTTCATTAGAGATCACATTAAGAAAGAACATGTGATAGTTAGCTTCGTAGGCATGGAGTCCCAACTTATGGACATATTTACCAAACCTTTTCTCGATGCTCATTTCAACATGCTTAGGTTAGAATTGGGTGTCTTAGATATATCCCATTAAATCCAAAAAAAAAGTAATTCACCTCAAGACAAATTTTTTTCTCCCTTACTTGTTGTGTCTCATCATATCATAAAATGCTTGAATCATTAGTCTTCAAAAAAAAAATTCAAATTTAATCTATGATTGCTAACAATCCGCATTGTGTCCAACACCCAGCGTTTGCCTGTTTTCCTGAAATTTGCACTTTATTTCTGCCTTTCTCCTTGTATGTCTCATTATATCACTGCTTACATCTTATTTTTATGTTGATTTCTCGAAAAACCAAATCCCAATAAAATTGTAAAAACCACTTTTAAACCAATAAAAACATGCTTAAAGAGCCTCCAAATCATCTCTATAAAGTCTGGAATTTTTACACTGAGAAGGCCTCTATATAATAACTCTAAATTAAGGAGATTTTTTTAAAAAATAATGAAATCAATTACTGTTTCGGCATTAGCCCTTTTGCTCTAAATTGTTTTTTTTTTAATTTCTAGCATTTTCTCATGCATATTTTTTCTGTTTATTTCTCTGCTTTTGAAATTTTCTATTTCTCTATTAATTTTTGTTTTCCTTTATTCAAAAATCCACAAAAAAATTCAAATAATTAAAAATTTTCAAAAATATGCTTTGTCATATTTTTGTATTATTTGACTAATAGGATTTCACATGAGCAAAAATCTTATTATTTTTTCCAATGGTCAAAATT
The DNA here is from genome assembly GCA_033032865.1 of Dactylorhiza incarnata. Lineage (NCBI taxonomy): Eukaryota > Viridiplantae > Streptophyta > Magnoliopsida > Asparagales > Orchidaceae > Dactylorhiza > Dactylorhiza incarnata. The sequence goes on from JAWHQI010000005.1 coordinate 910,959, forward strand.
GACTAAGCATACTCTTAAAGATTCTCTTCAATGTTTAATTTCAACTTTAAGTTTCCTATACATTGTTTTGGCTTGTCATACCATGACCTTAATCTTGTTATGTGCAATGAAATAAACTATAGAAAATTGTGTAAGATTGCCTAGCATGCCTCTAAGTATGAATAATGTTTTGTGTTAGATAATGATTCATTCACTCATATTTTTTATAATCAACATGTGATTTTAATCTTAGTCTTACATGTTTATGTAGTGTAATAGTTTAACATGTTAAGTTGTATGTTTAAATTACCTACACCTTTTTCAAAAATAAATTTCTTGCACATATAGAAGTGTGTTTTCAAAAAATTTAGATGTTTGCAAGAAAAACAAGTGAATTCGGAGACCTTTATCCCAAAAAAAGTATATGAATATAATGACAACGATAACTCCACCATGCACAACTGAAGCCTCCTGATAAGTCTTAATGAGCATTGTGAGGTTGAGCACCTTGGAAAGAATTGTAATGTGTCTTGTGCAAATACATCTTTGTATCACTTCTATTTGTACATCGGATCATCTAAAATAAAAAATGTGTATGTGATCCCCCAAGCAATACTTTGCTCCCTGATAAGTCTGAATGAGAATTGTATGGGAGAAGCACTTTGATAGTTGTACTATTATGTGCTTCGAAATAAATATCTAGAATTGGTGTGTGGAAGTAATTCTAAGACTACCTCTTAATATTATTTTACTACTTCATTTCACATATCATGTGCTTTGATTATGTCACTTGTGTACTGTTATCAAAACACTATTTGTACACACCATTATCTTTCATAAAGCTTCTACTCATGAGAATTGGATTCTAATGCATATCTACATAATTCTCTAAAAAACTTAAGTAAAAGCACTAGATTGCAATGCATGATCTCTCAATGTTTTCTTTTACTTGGAATGCAAATTACTTTCATTTTAGCTTTATATTTTTGGATATGACAAATAATGCATGCCCTCAGTGTTTGAAAAACTCAAGATCATTGTTACTTACATGTGGAAAATCTTAAAAATTATTTGCATTTTTTTAAAAATCAAAACTAAAATTCAAAAAACCAAAATTATTCTCTAAAATGATTGTCTTGGTTACATTGTTTTCCACTCTATTGCCATATACATTTACCATAATTTAGCATGTCTATCTCATGTTTTATTTTGAAGTTTTTTTCACTTGTGTTTCAAAACTCATTTTCACCTTCTTTTTTCAACAAGTGGTAGACTTGCTTGGTAAAATGCAATGGATTTTCCTACATGCTTATCATATTCTTTTCCTTGTGCTAATTACTTTATACTCGATCATGACTTCTTTTATTTACAATAAAACTCTTAACACTCTCTTCGTAGTCCTAACTTTCACCTCTTTACCTTATTCTAGCCTAATTTTTGCTTCACTCGGCCCACTTTTGCTAATAACAAAAGGGGGGGGGAATAAAATGATAAATCTTACTGATAAAGGAATAACATTCACTGCATTAAGGGGGAACATACACTAAGGGAAGCACCTAAATAGGGGGAGCACATATATTGGACTAGTATTTATTTTATAAAGACTCTAAATTGAATAATGTCATACCTCTTTATAAAAACACATTTTTTGCCTTTGTAATCTGATTTATCTTAACTGGATTTGTTATTATCAAAAGGGGGAGATTGTTGGAACATAGTTTTCCGCATCTCTTTGGTTTGAGAATAACAAATACTACTTGTATTTGATCAAGTTTGCCATTGTGTTTTTAGTATGCAGGAATGAACAATTATGCACTAGGATGCTTCAATTGGTCTGGTATAGCTAAATTTGCTAAAAGAGAAGAAAGTGGTCTAACGCCAGTCATTGGAGCTAACATCAATGCTGACCTCGATCCTGCCAATATGAAAATGCTATGGAGGGAAGTTGTCATGATTGCGGTAGCATTTTGGGCATGGTTTGTGCATGTGTCAGTGTTAGCCCTAACGTCCGCGTTAGGGTTGCATAAAATAAGAACCTTCTAATCATACATTATCTCCTTCCCAGAATAAGGATACGTGTCATCAAGCATTACTAAAAAGAGATAATGTCTGGCGTTAGCTCTAATGCCAACATTTAGCTTCCTCTCTTATAAAAGGGTGGCTTTCGTTCTTTTCAACTTTACAATTCCTAAATCCCTAATCCACCACTCTGAAATATCTATGAGAGTTGTATTTCTAGACCACCAAAGCTCTCCCATTCATATTCAAGAGAAGGAATCAAAGAAGGATCAGATCAACACAAACTCAACGTGAAGAATGCACACTTTGACTTTGACGATCTTCAGCAGTTATTCGCCGTCTCCTTTAGATTTCTTCATAGGGAGTTTTCATTTTGAATTTCATATTTTGTAATTTATTTCATTTTCATCTTTGTGATCATTTAGTGGAGAACTCATCGCAATTGTTGGAGACTCGGTTCGTGTGTGGCTTAAGAAGAATTTGTCGTATATGTTGGCGACTAGGTCCAAGGTTTAGATCTTGGGGGTGCTCGAGGTTATTATGGGGATAAAAATGCTAGAGCGGCTTGAGGCCGGATCTAGGGATAGATCGGCTAAAGCCAACTGGTTCTTAGGGAGAAGAGTCGGTATAGAAAACCCAAGTCTTTATAGTCATCACTTTGATTTCTAGCATCATAGAAATACTCTTTTGTAATCAAGTTTATCAATAATAATCATGCCTCTATTTGTTCAATAAACTTGAGTTGGTTTTCATTTCTAGCAATTTACTTTTGATCTAATCTCATTCTTATAAATATCAAAAGTTTCCTTTTAAAATATAAAGATTTCTAAAACCCTTATTCACCCCCCCCCCCCCTCTAAGGGCGCCTTAATATCCAACAGTCTTGTCTAGAAGAAGGTCTATCTCTAAATATCGTCTTAATAATATAATTTCCAGGATGATATCGTCTTGACAAGGTTCATTTGCCTTCATATCATCTTGGAAGTGTACAACAGATATCTTGAAGAATTTATATGAATGAAGAAATTGCCTAAGGTATTTATCATTGAGGCCACATTAAATTTTGTCGAGCAACCAACACGACATTTCATGAGTATCAAGATAATTTGACTAGTAGAGCTCAAGTATCGTCTTGAAGACTTTGAAGAGATATTAAGTTGATTCATATAGAAGATTCGACTAGAAGACTGATGTAGTGAAATATCATCTTGAAGACTATAATGATATATCAAGTCGATTCGTGTAGAAGATTCGACTAGAAGGTTGAAGCAGTGAAATGTCATCTTGTGAACCTCAAAGGGTCATCAAGATGATTCGTGCAAACGATTCGACTAGAAGAGCAAAGCAATGAAATATAGTCTTGAAGACTATAAAGTGACAACAAGATGATTCGTGTAGACAATTCGACTAGAATATTGAACTATAAAATATCATCTTGAAGACCACCAAAGTCACCAAGATGATTCATGTAGATGATTCAACCATAAGGTTAAACTAAGAAATATCATCTTGAAGACCACCAAAGTCACCAAGACGATTCTTGCAGAAGAGTTGAACTAAATATATACATAGTGCAAATTCAACCAGAAGAACTAAATTTGACTAGATATCTAGTCAATTTGTGGAAAGGCCAGAACTCAAATTAAAGCTTGATTTTGGCATCACATCATTTATTGTCTCCACAGATTGAGCCAATCAAAGTTGAGATTTATGGAAAGCTGATATCTGACATAAAAACCATCCGAGGAAAAGACCGTTATCAAAGGTCCATATAAAAGGGAGAGATGGATTTCAGCAAACCCTAATCTTGAGAGTGACAATCATTTCCATAATTATTTCTGAAGGAAGAGCTCCTCGCCGTCAATGTACATTTTGTTTTTAAGGCTCAATAAAAAAAGTTCATTAAAATCGATCATTTTATTCTTCTAAGGAAAAGATTCAATCTTCTTGCCAATCCAAAGATTTTACATCTATTACAAGAAGATTTCTGAAGAAGTCATTTCTGCAGCAGGCTTCAAGAATACTTAAGCTATACAAGATAAATATTCTGAGTCTAAGGCTTGTTTGTAAAATATTGTTTTACATATTCTTTTATAAGATTTCTGAGGAAATCTGAGTGTAGGGTCTTTCAGATCTGAGTTGTAGGATCCCTACTAAGGATCTGAGGTAGGAAACTTTGCACAGTTCCTGAGGTGGGATTCAATATTGAATCTGAACTGTAGGATCCAGGGATTGGATCTGAGGTAGGGAATAGGGTGTTATTCCTGAGTTGTAGGACTCGTGGACTCTGAGTTGTAAGATCTGACAGATCTAAGTTTTTGGAGGAGTTAGCCAAGTCTAGCACACTGCTAGATAGGTGGAGGGGGAAGTAGACGTACCCAACTCGGGGAATCACTATAAACACCTGTGCAATCTGTGATGTGTTAGATTTTCTACAATTTATCTGCGGAGAATTTTAATATCTAAAAAATAATCAAACACCTATTCACACCCCGCTCTAGGTGATTAGACATTCTTCAACTTATAAGTGTTATGGACACACCTCAGTATTATAATAAAATATCTAAAAATCCTAATCTATTTCTTTTTTCTCTGTCGCTAGGTACAACCACCTCATCATTTTGCATTTCCTGTCGTTCCCATCCTCGCACCATCCCCGACCTCACACCACACCCGGAGATGAAGCTTTGAGTTGGTAGAGAGGGGTACATGGAGCTGGTGACAAGTGGAGGTAGTTTGTGGCGTGTTGGCCGGGGCTTGGGGGTGGTGGTGTGTGTAAGGTGTTGTGTCGAGCTCTTGGCTGATCTGGTGCTAGGCGGCGCTGGTGCTATAGGGGATGTGTTGGAGCTTGTGTTCCACTTCTCTTAGTTTGAGAAATAACAAATCACACTATGTATTTGATCTTGTTTGTGTTTATAGTGTGCAGGTACTATAGTTATATAACCCTATGAACATGATGATGTTTGATGACAATTCTCTGAAAAGAGAGCTAACGCTCGCATTAGTTGTTAATGCCCCGTGTTAACAACTGTTGAGAACGAAACCGTTGAGAAGGAAACCGTTGAGATGGAAACTGCTGAGAAGGAAACCGCTGAGAAGGAAACCGTCGAGAAGAAATGTCATCGAGAACGAATCCGTCGAGAAGACAGAGACAATGCCAGGCGTTAAGTCTTAACGCTGGTCGCTAGCCATTCGACAATATGTGATGCCAGTCAACGAAACTGCGTTGGATGAAAGGATATTTTGTTCGACAAAATTGCGCTTGACGAAAATGCGTTCGTCGAAATTTGATGGCGTTCGACGAAATTGAGTTTGGAGAACTTGCGTTCAATGAACTTTGATGGCGTTCGACGAACTTTGATTCCGTTCGATGAAAGCGCGTTCGACGAAATGAGTTTCGTTCAAAGAAATTAGTTTCTGCCACGATCCCGACGGTTTGCACGATTTCAGTCACGACAGTGCACGTTCACTAACACTGACGTTAACTCTTAACGCCACGCGTTAGCTCTTATTTCTATTAAAGACCTTTCATTTGCTCAAGTTAGAGATGCATTGAAGCCTTCATTCCAGAGATCTGAGAGAGCATTTCTTCCAAATTCAGAGAGAACTCCCAACACCAACATTGAAGCACAAGAGTGAGAAGGAGATTTCCAATGGCAAATTTGAAGAAGGACGCTCGCTTCAACTCCGACGTGGTCATGGCATATCTTCAACATCTCCTTCAGCGCTCTTCATTCTAGGGAGTCATTTGTTCTAATTTTATCTTTATCCTTTTATATTTTCTTGTAACGGTAGTAATTCGCCGCCTTGCATGTGGCGACTAGGTCCTTGTGCGGCTTAGGGGGTAATTCGCTGCCTTGTGCATGGCGACTAGGTCAAGGGTAGATTTAGGGGGTGCCTAGAGGCCTTATCTGGGGATAGATAGGCTATAGCCAACCAGTCCTTGGGAGAAGGACCGGTGAAGGAACAAAAAGTGTTTTTCAAGTTGTCGCCTCCAATTTCAAGCGTTATTGAAATTTTATCCTTGTAATCATTTTTTTGATATATAAAATTCTTTTTCAGTATATCTAAATTTTCTGGAATTATATTTCATAAAGAAAATCATTTTGAATATTTCTGCATAAATATTTGTTCTAGAGAGTTAACGCCAACGTTGACTCTTAACGCCAGGCGTTAGCGACAGAGCAAAAAAGTTTTTCTGTTTTGGTAAAATCTGTAAGTTTATTCCAAAAATAGTAAACCCCTTATTCACCCCCCCCCCCCCCCCTCTAAGGGCGCCATCAGATCCAACACTTGGTATCATAGCAATGTTATTCCAAAATGGTTTCACAACCGGGAATAATGGCGCATAATGATTATGCTTTCGCTGAGGGTCAAGGGATTAGTAAACCTCCACTATTTACCGGAACTGGTTATAATTATTGGAAAACTAGAATGCGTTGTTTTTTAACTGCTTTAGATAATGAAGTTTGGGGTATAGTAGAGCAAAGTTACTCTCCACCAACATTTTTTGTTGAAGAAGTCACTATGGAAAAACGTAGAGATAGATGGGATGACAATGATAAATTGAGATGTAAGAATAATGCTAAAGCAATGAATGCGTTATTTTTTGCTTTGGATAGAACGAAATTTAATAGAACTTGTGCTTGTGAAACAGCTTATGATATATAGAATTTATTAGAAATTACTCATGAAGGTACTTCGCAGGTTAAGGATTCAAAGCTCTTCCAACTTGAATCCGAGTATGAGAAATTCCGGATGGAGGCGGATGAAGACGTAGATTCAATTTACCCAAGGTTCACCAAGATCGTTAACGACTCAAAAGTACTTGGAAAGGTGTTCTCCAACGGCGACTTGGTGAGAAAAATTTTAAGGTCTCCAAAGTTCAATACAAAGATGGCGGCTATCTCGGAGTCACACGATTTGAAGAAGCTCCAAATTGAGAGCCTCATTGGGAACCTAAAGACCCATGAGGTTGAACTCAAAATTCAACAACAAGAGTACAACTTGGAGCCAAGGAAGAAGAGTTTGGCCTTAAAATAAAAAAAGGAGGCAAATGGAGATGATGATGAAGAGGATGAGGAGAACCTTTTTGTGAAGGAGTTCAAAAGGTTCATGAAGAATTCGGAAAGGAGAAACACCTTCTGAAAATATTTCGTCAAAAAGGGATCTTCATCGAAGAAAGAGAGAGGTAGCGACGAGGATGATGATGAATGACCACCACCGGAGTGCTACCATTGTAGAAAGACCGGACATATTCGGAGCCAGTGCCCAAAATATCTGAAAGAGCGTAAATAAAAAGGGCACAAGGGAAAAGAGAAGAAGAAGGTCCTAAAAGCGGCTACATGGGATGACTCCTCCTCCGAGGATTCAAGCGTCTCATCCACTAGCGATTAAGAAGAGGCAAATATGTGCCTTATGGGAAAACGTGACAAGACATCAGAGGATGAAAGCAGTGTCCAAAGTGACACTGAGGTAACTCTCCCTACTTCTTATGATGATTTATATATTGTGTATTTACAAACTTGCAAATTCTTTGAAAAAAAATTAAAAGATATTGATCTTCTAAATTCTGAAAAATAAACTTTTGTTAAAGGAAAACAAAAAATTATCTAAACAATTAGGGAAAGAAAAGGTATCTTGCCAAGAGTGCAATCACTCCTTGGCAAGAGTGAAAGAACTTGAAGAAGCTCTTTCTAAATACCACTCCACTACTGAACCTCTTACTCAGGAGAAGGGGGATTTGGAAAGAACTTTAAAAACCTCTCTTTCTCAAATAGAGGATGGGAAGAAGAGTTTTGCGAATCGGTGTGTTATGTTGGTAACGGAAAACACCACTCTCAAAGCTCATATTCATGATTTAAATTTGGCTTTTAAGAAGTTTGGAGTTAGGCAAAGATCTCTGAACATGATCTTGGCCAACCAATGCCATGGAAGTGCCAAATATGGCCTTGGATATAGCTCTGGAAGCTATCGCCAGGCTTTAACTCCTAACGCTGGCGTTAGCTGTAATTCCAGAAACACTAATTCTGTTATTAATAATTTCAAAAATTCAAATGTTACCTCATTTTCAAGCAAGAGTTTATCCAAAACTTCAAAAAGGGTCTCATCCCCTTTTATATCGTGTGCCAAATGTCATTTATTTGGACACACCTCAAACTCTTGTAAGAAAAAGGGCGGTAGTGCTATAAAGCAAATCTGGGTGCCTAAGGTTTCCACCTATTCTATGGGAGGAACCTCTTGGGTATCCGGATCTTTACTCTCATCTCCTTTTTAGGTATGTTAAAAGGCTAAGGACAAAAAGGACGTGTGGTATTTGTACTCGGGATGCTCCAAACACATGATGGGAAACAAAGCAAAGTTCCTTAGCCTTGAGATGAAGAAAGGAGGGATGGTGACATTTGGTGACAACGGAAAAGGAAGGATCATGGGCATCGGCACAGTGGGTAACGATTCTTTTTCAATCTCAAATGTTTTATTTGTAGATGGCTTAAAACATAATTTAATTTCAATTAGTCAATTATGTGATATAAGCTTAAATGTATTAATTGAATCATCTACAAATCTTTGCAAAATTATAAATTCTAAAACAAATGATGTCGTACTCACCGCACCTAGGATGCATAATGTTTATATGATTACTTTTAATGATCTTTCAAATTCTTCTTTAAAATGCTTTATTTCTAAAAATGAAGAATTAGAACTTTGGCATAGGCGCCTTGGTCACTCTAGCACCAAGCTTATTTTGAAATTATCAAAAGATAAATTAATTAAGGGATTACCTATGCTTAATGGAAATTTATCTTCTCTTTGTACGCCTTGCCAAAAAGGAAAATTTTCAAAAAATTCTTTTAAAAGCAAAAATGTAACTTCTACCACTAGACCTCTTCAATTAATTCATATGGATTTATTTGGACCGGTTAGCACTTCTATTCTAGGAGGTAGAAAATATACTTTTGTAATAAATGGTGATTATTCTAGATTTTGTTGGACATTATTTCTATCTTCCAAATCCGATGCATTCCTTGAATTTACTAAACTATGCATTCGTATTCAAAATGAACTTGATTTAAAGATTAAATGCATATGTTCGGATCATGGAGGAGAATTTGAAAATGATAGATTTTCTTCTTTGTGTGATGATTTAGGAATTAAACATGAATTTTCTGCTCCTCGCACCCCACAACAAAATGGTGTAGTGGAGAGGAAAAATAGAACCCTTCAAGAGCTAGCACGCACTATGCTTTGTGAATATGGGTTGCCTAAATCATTTTGGGCCGAAGCGGTTAATACTTCTTGTTATATCATTAATCGTGTCATGTTTCGTCCTACTTTAAAATTGACACCTTATGAGCTTTACTTTAAAAGAAAACCTAATGTATCTTATTTTCTTGTGTTTGGTTGTAAATGTTTCATTTTAAACACTAAAGATGCACTAGGAAAATTTGATGAAAAATGCGATGAGGGAATATTCATTGGTTACTCTTCAACTAGCAAGGCTTATAGAATATATAATAAAAGAACTAAAGTAGTTGAAGAGTCAATACATGTAAGATTTGATGAGTTTGTTCCTTGTGTAGATTTTAATTGTTGGTGCCAAAAAATGTACCAACTCCACACTCGCTAGAACTGAAGGATGGGGGGTGAGACTGTTGGGTGGCCGATTACTTTGAGCTGAAGGAAAGGCAATTTTATTCATATAAAGCTTGTGTTACAACTGAGGTTACAATAAAAAGCATGAAAAAGAGGTCTCCTGAAAAAGAGGTGGAGAGGGCTCCGGAAGGGAGACGGGAAGGTCTCGGCGGTCTCCAAAAACTGAGACCGCTCAAGTCCACGACTAGAGCTGGGGACTCTCCAAATATCCTTCAAATGGTACCCCTACCCCTCTATTTATAGACACGGAGCCTGCCCGAATGGGCAGATCTAAAGGGTAACGGGCTGCCCGTAACTGCTGAGATCGCCTGAGACCGCTGCTGAGACCGCTGAGATCGTCGAGATCGTCTAGACCTGCTGAGATCGTCAGGACATGCTGAGACCACTGAGATCGTCTAGTCCTGGACCTGCTGAGATCATTAGGACCTGATGAGACCGCTGTGATCGTCTGGGCCTGGACCTGCTGAGATCATCAGGACCTGCTGAGACCGCTGAGATCATCGAGATTGTCTGGACCTGCTGAGATCGTCAGGACCTGGTGAGACCGCTGAGATCGTCTGGGCCTGGATCACCTGAACAGATCATACAAAACAGAATCAGTACGGGACCGAGACCCTCCGAAGCGAGGTCACCGAGGAGCAGCGATCTCCCCTTTTGAGATTGCCCAGGAGGGGCGATCTCCTCCCTGCGTGGTCGCCCGGGAGGGGCGGCCTGCTCTGCTCGAGGTCGCCCGGAAGGGGCGCCCTGCTCTTTGGGAGATCGCCCAGGAGGGGTGATCTCCTTCCTGCGAGGTCGCCTGGGAGGGGCGACCTACTCTGCTCGAGGTCGACCAGAAGGGGCGACCTGCTCCTTGGGAGATCACCCAGTAGGGGCGATCTCCTCCCTGCGAGGTCGCCCGGGAGGGGAGGCCTGCTCTGCTCGAGCTCTCCCGGAAGGGGCGACCTGCTCCTTGGGAGATCGCCCAGGAGGGGCGATCTCCTCCCTGCGAGGTTGCCCAAGAGGGGCGACCTCCCTGTGCGATGTCGTCCAGGTGGGGCGACCTCCCTCTGCGATGTCGCCCAGGAGGGGCGACCTGCCTCTGCGAGGTCGCCCAGGAGGGGCGACCTCCCTCTGCGAGGTCGCCCAGGAGGGGCGACCTGCCTCTGCGAGGTCGCCCAGGAGGGGCGACCTCCCTCGGTGAGGTCGCCCAGGAGGGGCGACCTCCCTCTATGAGGTCGCCCAGGAGGGGCGACCTCCCTCTGCCAAGTCGCCCAGGAGGGGCAACCTCACTCTTCGAGGTCACACAGGAAAGGGCGACCTCCTCCTATGCGAGACCGTTCGGGCTCGACGAGACCCCCCCGGAGGAGCGAGATCGGCCCGGATCTCCGAACATACCGTAATACCTGGAAATGTTAGCTCGTAGAGGTCGCCGATTTCTGGGTAAAACACTAATCATACAGGAAATGAAGACGAACCTATTTCCCCTTTGGAGCATGAGGATGATGAATCACTTGGAGAAAAAGAAAAAGAAAATGAGGAGAAAGAAAATGAGATAGTAGAATATGTTCCTCCAAGCGTGTTGCCTTTTTCTAAGGATCATCCAAAGGAGCTTGTGATAGGAAAACCATCAAAAGGGGTAAGTACTTGTTCTTCTTTACATGAGTCTTTTTCAAACCTTGTTTCGTATCCGAAATAGAACCAAAAAATGTTTCAACCGCTTTAAATAATGAATTTTGGTTTTTATCTATGAATGAAGAATTAAATCAATTTGAACATAATAAGGTTTGGAATTTAGTTGAGAGGCCATCTAATCATCCGGTTATTGGAGTCAAATGGATTTTCAAAAACAAACTAGATGGTGACTCTAGGATAATAAGAAATAAAGCTAGCCTCGTTGCACAAGGATATTCACAAATCGAAGGGGTAGATTTTGATGAAACATTTGCACCCATTGCTCTCCTTGAGTCTATTAGAATATTTCTTGCATTTGCGAGTCTTAAAAGATTTAAATTATTTCAAATGGATGTTAAAAGTGCCTTTTTGAATGGGATTATAAAAGAAGAAGTTTATGTAGAACAACCCCCCAGTTTTGTGAGTGAAAAATTTCCCAATCATGTGTATAAGTTAGAAAAAGCGCTTTATGGATTAAAGCAAGTGCCACATGCTTGGTATGATAGATTAACATTTGTTTACCCAGAAATCAGCGATCACCTTAAGCTAGCCTTTTTGCAGGTAACCGAAGCAATCCACACCCTCTCCCAGCATTCCAGGTATTTTTCGCCGAAGATCCAAGCCCTGGCGGTCCCTCACTGTCAGGGTGGTCTCACCTTTCATCTCGTAGAGGTCACGCTTCACTCGATCTCGCCTAGAGGTCATGCCTCGCGTGATCCCTCCCTCGAGAGGTCACCCCCCTGGGGCGACCTCGGCCTGAGGCAGATCGCCCCAGCTGGGGCAATCTCGGCCTGAGGTTGCCCTCTGGGCGACCTCGCCAGGTCGTCCCCCCTGGGGCAACCTCGGCCTGAGGCAGATCGCCCCAGCTGGGGCGATCTTGGCCTGAGGTTGCCCTCTGGGAGACCTCGTCAGGTCATCCCTCTAGGGGCAATCTCGGCCTGAGGCAGATCGCCCCAGCTGGGGCGATCTCGGCCTGAGGTCACCCTCTGGGCAACCTCGCTAGGTCGTCCCCCCTGGGGCGACCTCGTCCTAAGGCAGATCGCCCTAGCTGGGGCGATCTCGGCCTGAGGTTGCCCTCTGGGCGACCCCACTAAGTCATCCCCCCTGGGGCGACCTCGACCTGAGGCATATCGCCCCAGCTGGGGCGATATCAGCCTGAGGTCGCCCTCTGGGCAACCTCGCCAGGTCGTCCCTCCTGGGGCGATCTCAGCCTGAGGCAGATCGCCCCAGCTGGGGTGATCTCGGCCTGAGGTCGCCCTCAGGGCGACCTCGCCAGGTCGTCCCCCCTGGGGCGACCACGGCCTGAGGCAGATCACCCCAGATGGGGAGATCTCGGCCTGAGATCGCCCTCTAGGCGACCTCGCAAGGTCGTCCCCCCTGGGGCGACCTCGCCAGGTCGTCCCCCCTGGGGCGACCTCGGCCTGAGGCAGATCGCCCCAACTGGGGCGATCTCGTCCTGAGGTCGCCCTGTGGGCGACCTCGCCAGGTCGTCCCCCCTAGGGTGACCTCAGCCTGAGGCAGATCGCCCCAGCTGGGGCGATCTCGGCCTGAGGTCGCCCTCTGGGTGACCTCGCCAGGTCGTCCCCCCTGGGGCGACCTCGGCCTGAGGGAGATCGCCCCAGCTGGGGCGATCTTGGCCTGAGGCCGCCCTCTGGGCGACCTCGCCAGGTCGTCCCCCCTGGGGCGACTTTGGCCTGAGATCTCGGCTCCGGGCAGCCCGTTCCTTCCTGATCTGCCCATTTGGGCAGGCCCTCCCGCCTATAAATAGGGCGGTAGGGGCTTGGGTTTCAGGGGCTTGGGAGTTTTTCCAGTCCTTGTCTTTGACATGAGCGGTCTCACTTTTGAGGCCATCAAACCTCTTTTCAGCAGCTGGAGCGGTCTCATTTCTGAGATCGTCATGATCTCTTTTCAGCAGCTGGAACGGTCTCATTTCTGAGACCTCGTTACCTCTTTCTCAGCAGATTTCTGCTACCTCCACTCAGGAGACCCTCGACATCTCTTTTTCTCCTTCCTCCTGTCTTCCACCATAGCTCAAAGTAACCAACCATCTAATAGTTTCCTTCCTCCACCTCTTTTCAGCTTGAGCGAGTGTGGACCTGGAGCATTTTTGGCTCGAACAACATTATTTTTAATAAAGCACGGTTATAAAATGGGAAGTGCGGATAATACACTCTTCATTAAGCATGTAGATAATTATTTGATTATATTGCAAATTTATGTTGATGATATCATTTTTGGAACCACTAATGAAGAGTTATGTAATGAAGTAATTTTAGTGATGAAAAATGAATTTGAAATGAGCTTGGTAGGAAAACTCACTTATTTTCTAGGATTCCAAATCTCACAAAAACAAGATTGTATATTTATTTGCCAAACTAAATACGTTCATCATATTCTTAAAAGATTTAGATTTGAAAACCTAAAACAAGCTAATACACCAATGAGTGCATCACTATAATTAGGAAAAGATGAAGCTGCTATTTCTATTGATAAAACATTATATAGAGGGATGATAGGCTCATTGTTATATTTAAGCTCATCTAGACCAGATATTATGTTTTCCATTTGCTTATGTGCTAGATTTCAAGCAAACCCAAAAGAATCACATTTGAAAGCGGTTAAACGTATTTTTAGATATCTAATCGGAACATCTAGATTAGTTTTATGGTATCCTCATAATAATTGTTTTATTCTACACGGTTTTTCTAATTCGGACTTTGCGGGATGTTCATTAGATCGTAAGAGCACTAGTGGCACATGTCATTTTATAGGCCCTTCACTCGTATCATGGTCGAGTAGGAAACAGAATTCTGTTTCCCTCTCCACCACCGAGGCCGAATATATCGCACTAGGTAGTTGTTGTGCACAAGCCTTGTAGATGACCTAAACATTAGAAGACTTTGGTGTTCATCTAAATAACATAGAATTAAAGTGTAACAACAAGACCGCTATAGATCTCACAAACAATCCCGTACATCATTCCTGATCTAAACATATAGATGTCCGACATCATTTTATTAGGGATCATATTAAGAAAGAGAAAGTTAAAATTAGCTTTATAGGGACGCAATCACAACTTGCCGACATTTTTACCAAACCTCTACCTGATGCACGTTTTCACATGCTTAGATTAGAATTAGGTGTCTAAGAAATGTCACTTTAACCCCTTATAAAATGCTTTCAAAATTACCTTATGTATGTTGTTCTATTTGTTTGTATTATTATTTTTTTAAACAATTTTTGTAAAAACTATAGACAAACCGCCTAAAACACGCTAAAAGAGCCTTTATATCAACTTCATAATGTCTAAAATTTCAACTGTAAGAAGGCCTATTTATATTACAAATTTATCATGAAAAATATTTTTTTTTTTCAAAAAGTCAAAAATTGATGTTCTGTCTCGACGTTAAGAAGCTAACGCCTGGCGTTAGCCTCTGTGCTCAAAAAAATTTTTAAAATTTTTTTTCTTATTTGTTGTTATTTACTTCAAAAATTAAAAACAAAAAAATATGTGCTTAACTGTTTATTTCAAGAATGATTATATATATTGCTTAAAGATTTTTTACAATGTTTAATTTAAACCTTCAAGTTTCTTAAAAACATTGTTTTGATTTTATCATGCCTTGAAAAATATCTTAAAATGTGCAAAGAATTTGAGTATAGATTACATATGTACAAATGTTGTTACATGCCTCTAAGTATGAGTAAAGTTATTATTTTTTATAATGATTTTCTCACTTGCACCCTTTTGGTTAATCTACATGTGTTATAAATCTTATTTTTTGCATGATTGTGTAGCATAAGAACTTATTTTGAAGTTCATAAATAATTTACCTACACAACATTGAATTTCTTCTTGAATTCTTTGTTTTTCATGCACTTGTATTTCGAGAAATGTGGTAAATAAAATTAAAAATGCTATGTTTGCAACACAAGTGAATTCGGAGTCCTTGATCACTAAAACTAAAAATCAAACAATTAATGACAAGGATAACTCCACCAAGCACTACTTGAACCTCCTGATAAGTCTTAATGAGCATTGTGAGGTTGATCACCTTGGAAAGAATTGTAAAGTGTCTTATGCAAACAAAAATTTTACCATTTCTATTTAGAAAAAACTATATGTGCATTGACATTTGTGGAAGTAAAGTTGTTTATGTTCAATTCAAGTTATGTTCTTACATTACATAGATCATGTGATTTGATTTCTACACTTGTATACTTTATCAAAACACACTTATTGAATACATCATTATCATTTATAATACATCCACTCATGAGAATTGGACCTAAAGCTTTCCTACATTGTTCTCTACAATTATGAGTAAATGCACTAGATAGCAAAGCATGATCTTTACAATGTTTATGTTAACTTGAAATGCAAATTATTTTACATTGTAAACCTATCTTTCAATAATATTTTATAATCCTGCTTGCTAACTTGAAAATTACAAATTTCAAATGAATTTGCAACTTGTGTATCTAAATTCAAAACATTTACTTAATTGAGTGAAATGCTTATTATATTTTGAACTTACAATTTCTACAAGATGTTACAAATTGCTTTCGTTGTGTTCACTATTTATATTCAAGTTGCTCTTATCTCTACTAAATGCATATTATTTTATATTGATATGACTCTATCCCACCTTCTTTTGATTATAACAAAAGGGGGAGAATAATTGAAGAAATAAAGAAATCTTTTATTTAGGGGGAGTTCATTAGGAAATGCATTCATGTAGGGGGGTATACACATAGGGGGAGTATGCATGGTTATAACGCTTAACATTTACTATAAACACTACTTTAATTATATTTATATTTTATTTCTTATTGGTGGATTTGTTATTATCAAAAGGGGGAGATTGTTGGAGCTTGTGTTCCACTTCTCTTAGTTTGAGAAATAACAAATTACATTATGTATTTGATCTTGCTTGTGTTTATAGTGTGCAGGTACTATAGTTATATAACCCTATGAACAGGATGTTGTTTGATGACGATTCTCTAAAAAGAGAGCTAACGCTCGCATTAGTTGTTAACGCCCCGTGTTAACAACCGTTGAGAAGGAAACCGTTGAGAAGGAAAGTGTTGAGAAGGAAACCGCTGAGAAGGAAACCACTGAGAAGGAAACCGCTGAGAAGGAAACCGTCAAGAAGAAATGTCGTCGAGAACAAATTCGTCGAGAAGCTAGAGACAATGCCAGGCATTAGGTCTTAACGCTGGGTGCTAGCCGTTCGACGAAATGTGATGCCGGTCGACAAAACTGCGTTCGATGAAAGGAGATTCCGTTCGACGAAATTGCGCTTGACGAAAATGCGTTCGAAGAAATTTGATGGCGTTCGATGAAATTGAGTTCGGCGAACTTGTGTTCGACGAACTTTGATGGCATTCGACGAACTTTGATACCGTTTGACGAAAGCGCGTTCGACGAAATGAGTTTCGTTCGACAAAATTAGTTTCTACCACGATCCCGACAGTTGGCACGATTTTAGCCACGACAGTGCATGTTCAATAACGCTGGCGTTAACTCTTAACGCCACGCGTTAGCTCCCATTTCTATTTAAAGATCTGATATTGTTTGCACAAGTTAAAGATGCATTGAAGCCTTCATTCTAGAGATCTGAGAGAGCATTTCTTCCAAATTCTGAGAGAACTCACAACACCAACATTGAAGAACAAGAGTGAGAAGGAGATTTCCAATAGTAAATTTGAAGAAGGATGCTCGCTTCAACTCCGACGTGGTCATGGCGTATCTTCAACATCTCCTTCAGCGCTCTTCATTCTAGGGAGTCATTTGTTCTAATTTTATCTTTATCCTTTTATATTTTCTTGTAACGGTAGTAATTCGCCGCCTTGCGTGTGGCGACTAGGTCCTTGTGCGGATAAGGGGATAATTCGCCACCTTGTGCATGGCGACTAGGTCAAGGGTAGATCTAGGGGGTGGCTAGAGGCCTTATCTGGTGATAGATAGGCTATAGCCAACCGGTCCTTGGGAGAAGGACCGGTGAAGGAACAAAAAGTGTTTTTCAAGTTGTCGCCTCCAATTTCAAGCGTTATTGAAATTTTATCCTTGTAATCATTTTTGTGATATATAAAATTCTTTTTCAGTATATCTAATTTTTCTGGAATTATATTTCATAAAGAAAATCATTTTGAATATTTCTGCATAAATATTTTTTATGGAGAGTTAACGCCAATGTTGACTCTTAACGCCAGGCGTTAGCGACAGAGCAAAAAAGTTTTTCTATTTTGGTAAAATCTATAAGTTTATTCCAAAAAATAGTAAACCCCTTATTCATCCCCCCCCCCCCCTCTAAGGGCGCCATCAGATTCAACAGGTTGCACATTATGGGCAAGCGAAATGATAATAAGAAGATCTAGGAGGACGCCAATAGTTTGGTGAGCCTTGTATCCTCCAAACATGGCACGCATGATGCAGATGATGATTCAACTTCGGGTTGTGATGAAGATTCCTCGGGTGAGAATCTATCCTCCTCCTCCCCTAGAAATCTTCACAGCAGGATAATCCCTTATCGGGTAGGAAGCTTGCGGCTTTTCTATAACCGAAGAATGATTGTAAGATTCTATTAGGAAAAAATAGCATGCCATGTGTTTGTCAAAATGACTGAGTGAACAACTCTGCCATTTTGAACATCGAAGATTGTTGGGAACAGTGCCCTGTAATGTTCCTGATTTGAAGAAGTGCTCAGCTCAATGATAAATGCAAGTTGTATTTAATGTCCCATCTAGTTCATGCAGAGATCGACAATATGTCAAGTACTTTAGTTATTTCAGTAAGTACTATATCGTCGAGAAGAAGGAGATCGTCGACAAAGTATGCTTGTCATCATGATGATGAGCAAAGAAAAACCTGAAACTTGGCGAGTGCGTCGAACGCAGAATGATGTTCGTCGAACGCAGTATGCTGTTCGTCGAATGCAAAATGAAGTTCGTTGAACGCAAAGACAGGACAAGCGAACGCTGAGACTTGGCGAGTTCATCAGGCTAAGAGAAGATTGAAGAAGAATTGTGCGTTCAAGAGCTAAATCAGGAACATCTTCTTCAACCTTAAGAAGCTGATCTTCATCAGGCTAAAGTTGTCGATCTTCATCCAGCAGAAGAAGCAATCTTTATCATTGTAATTTCTTGTAAGGCTTGCGGGCCTATTTGTCTAGCTTGAGGGCTGGAGAGGTGTGAGGCTTGATGGTCAGGGCAGTGGACTTGCGGGTCCAACACCGTCTAGCTTGAGGGATGGAGAGCTGTGAGGCTTGAGGGCCAGGGCAGTGGACTTGCGGGTCCGACACCGTCTAGCTTGAGGGCTGGAGAGCTGTGAGGCTTGAGGGCCAGGGCAGTGGACTTGCAGGTCCGATCTTGTCGAGCTTGAGGGCTCGGGCGCAGTAGGGGCTTGCGGGCCTAGGCTGTAGGCACAGGACTTGCGGGTCTGTGTTGCGTAGGGCTTGAGGGCCTGAGTATCGAGCTTGCGGGCTCGGGCGCAGTAGGGGCTTGCGGGCCTAGGCTGTAGGACTTGTGGGTCCGTGGTGTAAGGCTTGAGGGCCTGAAGTTTTTGGTGGAGTTTGCCGAGCCTAGCACAATGCTAGGTAGGCACAGAGGGAAAGAGGACTACTCAAGACACTCGATCTTGAGGAACCTCTATACATCTTTGTGTGCTTTTCTGCATTGTGCTTTCTACTATATAGATCTATTAACCAGAAATCTAGAACACCTAAAAGGGGATAATATAATTTGAAAAATCTATTCACCCCTCCCCCCCCCCCCCCCCCCCCTTTAGGTGATAAGTTGACATCCAATAAACAACAAGTGGTATCAGAGGGAGGTTGTTCAAAGAAAAGCTTAACAGCTTGAACAGATCTGCCCGTGGGTGTCCATTCATCATAGTTATGGAATCAAGGATAGCTATTTGTTCTAGAGAGAACTTTTTCCTTTGGAAAATAAGAGCTAAAATATTCATGGAGGCAATGGATCCAAGAATGTTTTTGATTGTTCAAGAAGGTCCCTCCATGACAATGTTAAAATATGAGACTCTTCTAGCCAGCTTTGACAAAGAAGCCAAAGATATTCTTGCTGGTGCAGTTGACATCTCAACATTCCAGAAACTGGCTCACTGCATAACAGCCAAAGAGATGTGGGACTCTCTAACAATCCTTATGGAAGGATCAGAAGAAGAAAGAAGCAAAGCGGCTAAGAAGAAAGTCAGAACATTGAGTGACAGTGACTCAAACTATTCAGACTCAGAAGAGAAGACTCAATTTGGATTGACTGTCCTATCTGAGTCAGAGGAAGAAGTCCAGGATGAAGTCTCACCTGAACAGGTATGCATAAGAGCTCCTCTATCTACCTCAGACTCAGAATCGAAGACGAGCTCATCTGGTAATGATGACTGGTCCAAGTCATACAATGATCTCTTAGAAGATGTCAAGATGCTCAAGATGCTGTGCAAGGAGCTGGATGCAAAAATCTCCTCTCTTCAAGCAAGAAATCTTGATCTCTTAGAGAAAGCAGAAAGGCTAACTCTAGAGAATGCAGAGTTTTGTCAGCTCAAAAAGGACTTCAAGGCAAGCTCCAACCTTGACTTGATAAACAAATTTGGGAAAACTCTGAAGGCATTGATTGAGAGCAAGGAGATGTGCTGCTCACTAACCAGAGAAGTAGTTCTTCTGAAGAAGGACAAATTTCATCCCAAAGTCCTGAAATCTAAGAATGATAACACCAGAAGGGTGGAGAGTAAACTCCCCTTTGTAGTAAAGCCTGTGACAAGCTCCTCCAAACCAGAGACCTCTCCTCCACTGGTAAATGGTTGCTTCTCCACTCAGAGAAGGGAGCAGGGATGCTTCAAGGAAGACAGATCAGGCAGACCCTATGGAAAGAAGGCTAGCTTGAGGAAGGTAATCTCACCCTCCAACAAGAATGCTGGGTAATCCAATCTTGGGTATCTCAAGATTGGGAGCTCCACAAGTGGAACAAAGATCATGCCAAAAACCACAAAGGTGCCTCGGAAAGTTATGAGTAGGCAGAAATTTGCTGAGCCCAGAGAAGAGAAGAGATCCTTAAAGAAGACTGACTCCAGATGGAAAACAGTGAATGGTGACAGCAAACATCACATCTACCATCAGCACAGCTCACCTTCTTTGCTTCATTCATTTGTTCACACACAAAGAACTCATGCTCATACAGTCAGCCAGAAAAGAAGATATAACAGGTATGAATGTTGGTGATGTGGAAAGACTGGGCACTTTGCAATTGATTGTTGGTACAATCCAACTCTTCCAAGGGTAACAAATGCTAAACTTGCAAACAATGTCTTTCACAATCACGATGCATATCCGAGGGCAGTTATATCCAGTATGTCTGTCAAAGCTAACAATTTCCTAGGACCCAAATTCGCTTGGGTTCCTAAGGGCTTGTAATCTTATTTTGCAGGTAGTCCAAGTGCCCACCAGAAGCAAATCTGGGCCTTGGACAAGGTGGCTGTTCTGACCCATAGGCAGAACAGCAAGGTCTATTACTAACAAAACTGGTGCAGGTCATCCTACTAAAAGAGGCCTAAAAGCTGAATAGATCCTGGAATCTATACTCGTCGATACAAGAAGTTGTTGCGACGAAACAATAGATGTTACGACGACAAAAATTCGAGCTGGGAGGATGCGTATCCAAGGATCATTTCGACAACAATAACTGGATCGGCAAAATATAATTGAGCTATTTATCACGGGATTAGATGGGTCCATCGGAGCCATCTGATCATTTTGTAGGTACGCGCCTCTTCACCTATCGACACTATAAATAGAGTGAATGCTCGAAAATAAAAATTATGCTATCATTTGCCCTAAGCCGTTCTGTCGACAAACCCTCTCCTCCTTTGACGCGCTGTCTTCTCTCTCACTCTGAATCAATGGCTCCCAAGAAAGAAGAAGTGATCTCAGGTTGTGAACTTCAGCGAGGAGGTTTCAATGCCTGCTCCGACAAAATATGATCAGTAATAGGGTTGTTGGAGGCATCGGGACTAGAATATGTCCTATGTGAACCCTCAGTTCTCCTCCACCGGGAATTAGGCGAGCTCTTTGCCGAAGCAAAACTCGACCACACTGAATCAAGGATAAAGTCCATGGTGGGAGGCATGAAAGTTAAGATATCTGCGAAAAGCCTAGGGAAAGCACTGCATCTACCAAGAATCCAAGGGGGGAGGAAGAAGAAGAGCTGACTTCGGAGAATGTGTCAGTGAGCTACACCTGGTGCGGCCACACAGGGAAGACCTACGGGTCCATTAAGAGATCGGAATTCAATCAGAAGGGGAAGTTGATGGCCGACATCGTTACCAAAGTTCTGCTATGCAAACCTGGGTCCCATGACCGAATCTCAAAGGACATGTTCGTTGTCATGGCCCGGATAATTCACACTAAGAAGACCAACTGGAGTGAGTTCCTCTTCTAAAGAATGAAGAACACCCTGAAGTCCCCCTCCTACGGAAGAATATTGTCCCTCTACCTGCTAAACACCCAGGGGGAAGTACTGAATAAGAAAATGGGAGTTTCTTTACACTACTCCAAGCGTCTGGATGCAAAAATGCTAGATCGATGTGATAGGACTATCCCCAAACCAACATCTAATGTCCAGCCTGCTCCAAAGAAACATGCATCTCCAATAGACCACTCGGAAAAAGAAGATTCATCCAGCAGCTCTGATGACATACCACCACCCCACAAATCCCTGGTACAACTGAGGGGGAGACATCCACCCAAAGGGATTATCCAGAAACAGTACCAGAACCTGCTCCCACAGAGGTTACTGAAGAAAGTAGAGACCCCAACTTGGGGGGTGTTCCCGCTGAGGGGGAGTCCCAACTCAGGAGCTCAGCCCAAGATGCAGAGATAATAGTCGGGGAGCTCCCGGCAGGAGGCTCATCCCAGGGTAATGCACAAGTTGAGGGGGAGACCCAACTGGGGTACTCTACCCTAGATGATCAAGGAAATGAACCCATGGAAGACATCACTCTCTCAGACTGCCGAGATTTAGTAGTAGCAAGTAAGATTGTGCTTACATGCCCTGACGAAACAATACCAAAAAATATCAAGGGAAAGGCCAAGGTAACAGCACATATCAGTGAAGAATCATCTGCAAATAGCTCTGATGAAATTCCACAAGAAAGAGAAGAGTAAGATGAACAAGCTGCTGAGCCATCTTCGGCTCGGTCAGGCTCTCTTTTCCACATGATGTCAGCTCTACTGACAGCTCAGCGCAAACAACTGGAACAGTTCATAGTAAAGACTGTGGAAAATCTAAGAAAAGAGGCGAAGGGGGAGATCCAGGAAATCATGAAAGATATAATCCATCTCAACACTCAGTGCGCTCACTTCTACACTTTGGCAGCCTCGACCATAGAGAAGATGAGCGAGGAAATCAACAAAGTGGGACATCAAACCATACAATCCTGAAAGAGCAAGAAACATTCTCAAATAATGTATACTATGGTTTTGGGCAGATAGAGACAGATGTTACAAATAACAGAAATCAAATTCTGAATAAGGTCAATGAGAATGCTCATACCTTAGATACCCATCTGCTTGAAATAAACAACAATTTGGATGTGACAGAACAACACCTGCATGAAAAGCTGAATCTAGTCAGAGAAGGACTTGAGGAAAGGGTGATGGAACAAGCCCTAAAGGGGGAGAATGAAATAATAAATGCCAGTTCACAACAAGCAATGTGGATAACAAATCAAATAAAGCTGACAATGAAGCAACCCCCATCACTATATGAGGCAACCAATCCTTCTGCAAGAACTGAATCGGCTGAGTATGGAATAGAATTCGGGAATCAGCAACCTCCAGGAAAAGAAAGAGAATTCAGAGCAGCCAGTGCCGGCAATGAGACTGAGGGAAATTGAGCTGGATCCACAATCAGGAAGGTGGAGTCCTATCTCAAGAGAAATAATAACTGAATCATGGATTCAGTTTGGATATCCTCAGGAGGACTATCTGAGGGCATACCAGTCAGCTGAATGGCAGAAACATCTGAAGCAGTTGGAGAGGAGGAAGAATCACAAGGTAGCATTCCCACAAGGTCCTCCTCCCTCTCCTAAGAAGATTCCCCTGCCCATCAACTACCATCAGAGGCAAAGGCAGAAAACCAAAGAGGCAAGCAGCAACAGACGCTGATGGGGCACCAAATTAAAATCTTAATTATTCTGCTGGGGCAAATGAATGCTAATGTTTATTCATGAACATCTATTCTATTTATTTGCTTGGCATTTATTGTGAAGAACGTTTAATCCATTTTATATATGATCGTTGCTTTATGTGTGATGTTATCATTTGAAATATCTTTTCATAAGTGGCATTTATCATTAACGTAATTTAGGGCTTCTTCAAATAGGGGGAGATTATTGGGAACAGTGCCCTGCAATGTTCCTGATTTGAAAAAGTGCTCAGCTCAATGATAAATGCAAGTTGTATTTAATGTCCCATCTAGTTCATGCTTGCAGAGATCGACAATATGTCAAGTACTTTAGTTATTTCAGTAAGTACTATATCGTCGAGAAGAAGGAGATGTCGTTGACAAAGTATGCTTGTCATCATGATGATGAGCAAAGCAAAAGCTGGGACTTG
The DNA here is from genome assembly GCA_033032865.1 of Dactylorhiza incarnata. Taxonomy (NCBI): domain Eukaryota; kingdom Viridiplantae; phylum Streptophyta; class Magnoliopsida; order Asparagales; family Orchidaceae; genus Dactylorhiza; species Dactylorhiza incarnata. The sequence continues at coordinate 934,886 of JAWHQI010000005.1, forward strand.
GCGAGTGCGTCGAACGCAGAATGTTGTTCGTCGAACGCAGTATGCTGTTCGTCGAACGAAGAATGTAGTTCGTCGAATGCAAAGACAGGACAAGCAAATGCTGAGACTTGGCGAGTTCGTCGAACACAGTATGCTGTTCGTCGAACGAAGAATGAAGTTCGTCGAACGCAGAGATGGGATAGAAGAATGATGTTCGTCGAATGCAGAATGTTGTTCGTCGAACGAAGAATGAAGTTCAGTTGAACGCAGACATGAAGATATCAAAGGAAGAAATGTCGTCAAGAAGATGCAATATCGTCGACATCAACAGAGTAGTCTTGTCGTCGAGAAGAACATACATCGCGGTAAAGAAGGCATGTCGTCGAGAAGACTGAAGAAGAACAGCTAAAGACAAGCAGTTGCTAAAGTATGATCTATCGACATGTTATCACTCATGTCATCCAGAGAATAACGTGATTACGACGACAGTCTGCAAGAAAAAAGATCACGATGATACAGTCAGAGATAGCATATCGCTGTATATGCAGAAGCGCTAGAATGTCTCGTATCATCAAAATACCAGCATCCGAGGCAGAAGCAAGAAGAATTGAAAGTCTGCCAAAGTTCAAGGCATCGACAAAGTCATGTCGTCGAGATATTATCCACGTCGTCGTAACAATGGAAATATCATCGAGACAAAATTCAAATTGCGGATGCGCTGTCAGCAATTAATGTCGCCGCCTGATTGTCCAATCAGCGCTTGCTCTTAAGGTATGGGGCGTCTGACACTTAAGGAACTTTTTCAGAAGACCATTGAGAGCCTCGCAGTCTTATAAAAGAGATAAGAGGATGCCCTAGAAAAAGAGAGAGTCTTCAACATAAAGAAAAAAGAAAAACGAAAAAGAATCTTGTCGTTGCTGTGGAGAAGAAGAAGCTCAAGAAGTAGAGAACAAGCATCAAGTGTTCTCTGAAGAATCAGTCATCTCCATCCACTTAAAAGAAGTCGTTCCTCATCAGGCTAAGAGAAGATTGAAGAAGAACTGTGCGTTCAAGATCTAAATCAGGAACATCTTCTTCAACCTTAAGAAGCCGATCTTCATCAGGCTAAAGTTGTCGATCTTCATCTGGCAGAAGAAGCAGTCTTTATCACTGTAATTTCTTGTAAGGCTTGTGGGCCTATTTGTCTAGCTTGAGGGCTGGAGAGATGTGAGGCTTGAGGGCCAGGGCAGTGGACTTGCGGGTCCAACACCGTCTATCTTGAGGATGGAGAGCTGTGAGGCTTGAGGGCCAGGGAAGTGGACTTGCGGGTCCGACACCGTCTAGCTTGAGGGATGGAGAGCTGTGAGGCTTGAGGGCTAGGGCAATGGACTTGCGGGTCGGATCTTGTTGAGCTTGAGGGCTCGGGCATAGTAGGGGCTTGCGGGCCTAGGCTATAGGCACAAGACTTGCGGGTCTGTGTTGCGTAGGGATTGAGGGCCTGAGTGTCGAGCTTGCGGACTCAGGCGCAGTAGGGGCTTGCGGGCCTAGGCTGTAGGACTTGCAAGTCCGTGGTGTAAGGCTTGAGGGCCTGAAGTTTTTGGCGGAGTTGGCCGAGCCTAGCACACAGCTAGGTAGGCGCAGAGGGAAAGAGGACTACTCAAGACACCCGGTCTTGAGGAACCTCTATAGATCTTTGTGTGCTTTTCTGTGTTGTGTTTTCTACTATATAGATCTATTAACCAGAAATCTAGAACACCTAAAAGGGGATAATATAATTTGAAAAACCTATTCACCCCCCCCCCCTAGGTGATAAGTTGACACCCAATAAACAACAAAGATATGTCCACCACATTAAACTCTGCAGCTAAACCATTCCTCCCAAGCTTGGTAACATTGAGTCTCTTTTTGGATCAATTTACCAAGATTCGACAAACACTATATCATCACCAAAGGGGGATGCTGCCGGAGATTAGTGTAAAGCTCACAGAAAAGCCAGTGACTGAACGAGAACTCCCAGAAACTAGTATTCCCGAAAAATCCTTGCTTCCAAATGTCTGGCAAAAACGAGGCCCAATTGCATTCTCTAGACGTGTTGAACTAAAGGATAGCTTTATGCGGGATGATATTATCAATCCTATAAGAAAAATGATTAAAACATGATTTTTGACTTCATATGTTATTTTTGGACTCAAATAATTTGTGTAACGGACTGTTTAACGTATTTATTTCTACCACTAATGCTTTTTAAAATTGTTTGAAAGTTGAAATGACCTCTTTATTGATACATGGTTTGCAAATAACAATTTGGTGTGTACATAGTGATATTGGGTTGTACATAGCGATATTGGGTTGTACATAGCAGTTGGCTAGTCTATAGCCAAATATGGTGTGTCGATAACACCACTCTAAATAAAACTATGAAAGATAATGCAAATACTACAAACAAAACAAAAATTAAAATTTGAAAATGATAAAACAAAAAATATGTAATAATTTTATTTTTTTTGTATTTAAAAAAAATGCTAAAAACAAAAATTCGAAATTAAAGTATATAATAAAATTTATACTTTTCAAAACTAAAAGCAAAAAACATTTACAAATATAACTTGGATTTTAAAAGAAAGCATTTTGAAATTTTGTAAAATGAAAATGAAAATTAGATTTTTGTACAAAAATTGCCATGACTTTTCCATATTTTCTATAAATTATTATAATGCTTGTAAATGAAACAAATAAGTCGCGTGATTGTGAAGAAAATAAAGAAATGCGAGAAAAGCTATAAAAAAATTATCCAAATCAAATTATGAAAATGTATTAGAATTAAGAGAAACCTGGAGAATGATAAATGTTTGTACCTTGGATTAAAGCACTATAGAAAAGGTTTGAAATCGTCCGGAATCGCTCGAAATGATGGATAATTGGAAGTGAATTTGTCAAAAGATTTGATTTCGAGAGAGTAAGTGAAGTTAAGTTACTGCATCTACAAATATGGGAGTGATGCAGACATGTTGTTGTCTAAATAGGATAAAATTGAATGATGCGACTCGGCGACACAGGCATGTCTCTTGGCCGTGTCATGTTTTTTTGTAATAATAATGCTTATACATGCCATTAAGGTCCTCACATGATCTATCTAGGTACAAGACCTAGTGACACATGTGTGTCACCTGTCCATGTACAACCTACAGTCCTCAAAATGAGACAAAATTCAGAAAATTTTTCCATGGAGCCCAAAGTTTCCGCAATTTATAATTCATGGAGGTTTATATGAGATTTTAGTTGTCCGAATAAATCAATTTACCATATTTATCCTTCTTCAAAATTCATACTTTAATAAACATTCATAATGATTTGTCTCCCATTATATGATTTAAATTGTTTCCCCAATTTTCTCTGAGTGATCATCATCTTTCTAATGATATAGTAATCACATTCATATTCATCAAAATAATTAGCTAAATCTTTAACCAAGGAGAGTGAACGTTTACCATTGCAGTGGCAACATATAATTACTAATTGAGAAAATGATTATTCTCCCAATTAAGGACTAGATTTTCTCACACCTAGCTAAAACACAACTTAAGTGATTCAGCCCAATATCAAATGAATCACAAAATATATAAAAATCATCCATAAAACCATCCATTATATTCACTACTAGCTCATTATAAATTACAAACATACATTTTTGAAAGGTCACGGGTGCATTACATAATTAAATGACGCATGCCGATAAGCGAAGGTGCCAAAAGGGCATATAAAATTTGTTTTTTCTTGGTCCATTGGAGATCTGGGTATTTGGAAATATCCAGATAATCCATCTAAGAAGCAATAATAAGCATTCCCATAGAGTCTGTTCAAGATCTGATCAATAAAAGGAAGGGCAAAATTGTATTTACATGTAACATTGTTGAACATTATATAATCGATGCAAACACGCCATCATGTGACGATCAATTGAGGGATAATCTCATTTTTTTCATTTGCAATGATTGTTAATCCACCTTTCCTAAGGACAACCAGTACATGGCTAACCAAGAACTATCAGAAATAGGGTAGATCATTCACATATCCATTAATTTAATAATTTTGGATTTCATGACATTTTTAATATTAGGATTAAGCTGACGTTGGGGTTGAATGGATGGGTGAAAACCATTTTCCAATAAGATCTTATGAGTATAGAATGTAGGGTTAATGTCCATAATATCAGTTATCTTACATGTTATTGCATGTTTATGGGCACGCAAAACCTCTATTAACTTTGGTTTTTTGTACTCGGAGAGTTGGGAAGATATGATCACATGTAACTTAAAGTCTTTTTCTAAGAAAGTATATTCTAAATGATCAGAAAGTTTCATCAACTCCAAAGTAGGCGGATCTTCTATGGATGTTTTAGAAAGATTACTAGAAGTTAAATAAAGTGATGTAAACATTGTAGTATGAGTTCAAAATCATACTAGTCTAGAGAATGAAGTTGGTGGAGAATATCTTCTCGCTCGATATAAGGTGAAAGAATTCTAGTGAGTGATGATTGAAGTGGATCCTTACCTAATAAGTTGAATGAGAACAATGTTACTAGATTAACAATCTCATCTTTTGTAAACTTAGGATCGTCAAACTTTATTGATTTTCTTATGATTATGCCTAAGATGAAAGTAACTTTGTCCCCACATGTTTTACTAACGTTGTTTACCTAATGCTCTATAGAATATTGTAAGTAAGTAATATAGGTCGACCAACTATGAGAGGTGTTGTTCTATTACTTTCTATGTCAAGGAATAAGAAATCCGCAGGGAATATCACTTCATTTATATTGATTAATATTACATAATAATCCACATGCCTAATAATTTTTCATATCATAAAATTATACAGCAACACTAGTGGGTTTAAGGTTATCTATTTTATTTAGTTTTAATAGTTCAAGAGACATCATTACATTTTGTGATTTGAAATCCTAGAAAATGTGAGTTCTCCTACTAAGCTCATTCCAAATTCATTTTGCATCACTAAAACTACTTCATTACACAACTATTCATTAGTGGCTCCAAAAATTATATCTACATAAATTTGTAATATAATCAAATCATTATTAAAATACTTAATGCAGAGTGTCTTATCAGCACTTCACATAATATAAACATATTTTAATAAAAATGAAGTCAATCTTTCATACCAAACATGTGGCGCTTGTTTCAAACAATAAAGAGCTTTTTCTAACTTATAAACTTGATTTCAAAAAATTTCATTTATAAAACTGGGGGGTTATTCAACATATACATTTTCTTTTATTATCCCATTTAAAAAGGTACTTTTAACATCCATTTGAAATAATTTAAATCTTGTAAAGCTCGCAAAGGTGATGAGTCCCATTTATACACACTTTTATGGACTCATCGGGGCTGGTTTTCACTCTCGTGTGCGTCATTCTCGAGCTATTGTTGCATCTATCTCTCTTATGCTCATTCATGCGCACTTGCGTGCTTAGCGCTCCTTTTAGACCCGTTTTGGTGTGCTTTTGCGCTTCATGTTATTGGGGGTAAGCACATGGTGCTCCCCAATCCTTTTTCTAGGTTTGATTGGTGTTGTAGGTGTATTCGCAGCTGGATTGATGTGCTTGCAAGTGGTTGGATCATCTCCTTTTGCCCAGAAATCATGATTGTGTATATCGCACGGTAGTGCGTTTTCTTGACGCACGGAAGGCTGCGGTCGTGCGCCTTCATCTGGGTAGAAAGCTGGTGATCTGAAATTGTTCGTGCGTCTTTACGCACGGGCGGTTTTGCCCATGCGCGAAGGAAATGCACGATCGCCTGGTTCATCCATTTTTTAGCCAATCTAAATTTGTCTGTGCATTTTTACGCACTGGCGGATTCGCCCGTGCATGAGTAAAACGCACGGGCGCTGTTGCTTCTTCCTCAAGCCATTTTAATCGTTAAAAAATGCACGGTCGTGCGTTCTCCCGTGCGTGACTAAATTTCGGACTCTTTAGTATTTAAGGGAGGAATTCTGCTGCAAGAAGGATCCCTCCCCCCCCCCCCCCCCCCCCCCGCGGGAAAAGCTGGAGAAGCCCACCATTTTTGCTGACTTTTTCTGCTCCACCACCGTTTGACCTAGGAGGAGCTCCTGGTGACCTTTGGCTTGCAAATCTTCTGCCAAAGCTCCCTCCTTGGCCTTCTCCATCATCCTTGAGCTCAAGAACGCCATAGACAGAGAGCTTACGCTGCATTCAAGGTGTCGAACAAGAGTTACCTCGAGCTAGACCATGAAGAAGACGGGTATAAGTAGAGGAAGGTGATAGCTCCTCCGGACCCCGGACGCAACTGATGACCGAGCACGGAAGAGGCTTGACAACCCTTCGATTCCGGCCGAGAATCTTCAGCATAGTCTTCGAGCTTTGGTTTCCTCTTTCCCCTTTGCTTGCTTCAGAGTTTTCCTTAGATGTGTTTGTTATTATGGATGATGATCATGAACATTGTGTTTTAGTTACTGTGATTTCATGTGTTTGAGATCCTTTGTGGTTCATGAGATTTGAGGAGCGCCATAATCCGTCAGCCTTCTCGTTCACCCGCTCACCGAAGCACGGCATCGCGGCCGCTGCATCCATCCCTCCTTGCAAAGCAGAGTTTTGACCCGCATTTTATTTCTGTGTAGTAATTTAGGAAACCAAAATCAAAGCCCCGATTTTCCTTTAATCTACTCTAGTAATTATTTACTCAATCCGAAGAATCAAGATAACCACGCGCATTCCTTGAGAGACGATATTCGGGGACGTACTCCCAACTTTATTACTTGTGTGACCGGTGCACTTGCCGAAACTGCATCAAGTTTTTGGCGCCATTGCCGGGGAATGCAGGCGTAGTTTGATTTCGGTGTTTGAGTTAACAGTTACTAGGAGTTGTTATTTTTTTTTATTTCATTTCTATTGTTTTCGGTGTGTGTATGCAGAGACGAGATCTCAATGACATTGCAGCATTTGACCCTGAAATAGAGCGTACCCTACGGGCGCGTCTCCGTGCTGCTGTCACCATGGATGCCAATGGAAATCAGATCAATCCCGGGGCGGGAAATGCAACAGTTATTGGTCAGGCAGCCGATGAAAATGAAGTGGCTAGGCCGAGACCCAGGACCATGAGAGACAACACTACGCCCATTATTGGGAGTGTGTACCCTAGATTTGGCCCGTCCATCACTAACAACAATTTTGAGATAAAGTCGGCCATCCTGAATATGATCCGCAACCAGGCCCAATTCTCTGGGTTAGTCAGTGAAGACCCCCATCTTCACTTGACTGAATTCGCAGAAAGATGCAGGAACATTTCGGTACGCTGGGATCGCTGATGAGACGGTGAAATTCAGGCTATTTCCATTCTCTCTCCGAGACAAGGCAAAAGCATGGCTCCACACGATACCGCCTGGCATAGCTACCACTTGGGATGCTCTGCAGATGAAATTTTTGGCAAAGTTCCACCCAGTTGACAAGGTTGTAAACTTGAGGAGGGAAATCGCAACCTTCCGACAACATGATCAAGAGACTCTCGCAGAAGTGCGGGAAAGGTTCATGGACCTTCTCCGGAAATGCCCCCAGCATGAGCTGCAACCATGGAGCCTAGTGGAGAATTTTTACTTTGCAATAGAGCCCAACTACAGGGCCATGATTGATGCAGCTGCAGACGGAACTCTGATGAACCACACCCCCAAAGAAGCATTGCGGATTCTCCAGGACACTGCCATTCATAGTTCATTTTGGACTGCTGGAAGGAACGCTCCAAGGAATGCTCGGGGACTCTTTGAGGTGAACACATCTGGTGCATCTGCTGAGATGGCATCAGCACCTTATGAAAATGCCATGCTGCTTAAGAGGCCTGCCTTTCCCCCTGCCCCAGTAATGGCAATCTCATGTCAAGGTTGTGGAAGCCCGGGGCATCATGCATATGAGTGTCCCACAGGTGAACAACCTACCGAAGTATCTTACGATGAAAGTATAAACTATATGAATGATCAAAATTGTGGAGCACCTTTTAATAATGCTTATAACCCGGGTGTGAGGAATCACCCGAACTTCTTGTGGCAACAAAACTTTCCTGTCCAACGATGGCAAGGAGGCTCACATCAATTCGATGCTCAAGCCTCTAGTAGCCAACCACGGCCACCACAACCGGGTTATAATCAAAATGCCCCTGCCCCCAACAAGAGCAATTTAGAAGAAATGATGGAGAGATTCATGCAGGCCGCTAACTCTAATATGGTTAGCCAAACCGCATCCATGCGAAGCTTGGAGACGCAATTGGGCCAATTGGCTCAACTACTGACCGAGCATTTGCAAGGGACCCTTCCTAGCAACACTGAAAAGAATCCAATCAATCAAGGGAAGAGTCTCACTGATGCGGAAGTAGGTAACCCAAGTGAGTTGGTAATCACATGCTCCATAAATAATGTTGAAACTGCTGCCTTGTGTGACTCTGGTTCATCCCGCAACGTCCTTGCTCTGCAGGACATTGCCAAAATGCAACGTGAAATGAACACGGATGACCAGAAGTCCCTAGTGCTTGCGAACGGGACTGTCATTCAGGCGGAGGGAGAAGTAAGAAATGTTGAAGTAATAATCGAGGGGACGGTGGTGGTCGCCGATTTCTAAGTATTGGGACCTCGTGAGAATCAATCTATTCCTATCTTGGGAGTACCGTTCTTGAAAGAGAGCGGTGCCACTTTGGACTTCTCTGCGAGGTGTGTTATCTTACCTAGTAAGGTAACATCTCCTACTTGCCCCAAGATTGCAACTGCAACATTATTTCGCTCTCCCCACTTTATTATTGATGAATCACTTAGTAATGCAGAAAACAGAGAAGAAAAAGGATCGTTTAATGGAGAAAAGGAAGAAGATCAGTCGAGCAGAGAAGAGGAAGAAGTTGACTTTCAGAAAGAATGTGACTCGGAGAGGGAGGAGAACCTCATTTCTGAACCTGTCGAGCCGAACTTAACTCGGGACGATGTCCCATTGTTATCTTGCAATGAATTATGTAATAAACCTCTTAAACATTCTATCTCTTGGGCTGATCCAATCGCCACTACGGCAATGGAAGTGATGCCACCCACCACCAAGGTGGGAAATGCTGAAGATTATCAATGTTGATGCTCCCCAACAGTGGAGAAGCTTAAACAAGAGAGACTATTGTGTGGTGCATGCTCTGCTGCCCTCCGTGGCAAGATGGCGGAGGCTAGGGGAAAATTGGGCGATACCAATTTTGGCCCTAAAGCTTTCACCTCCAGCCTACGAGCCACTGGAGATGGGCACTAAAAAAGTGCTTATAGCTGATTTTAATTTTTCTTGTTCTGTGAACTTTGTGTGGGAACTCTTCTTTAAAAATTTCTGCACGTTATGAACTTTGCTTAATACGGGTATTTGGTCCACCTTAAGGACAGTAAACAAAAGGGCTTCTTGGGAGACAACCCATGGGGGAACCATTCGGTTCCGAACTTTCGTTCAGATTTTTGTTATTTTGTTTTGTTATTTGCTTTATGCTAACATCGCAGGTAAGCTCTCGCTAGGGGGATGAGGAAGGAGAAATTTAAAGAAGGAATTGCCGCACATCTGGCATGCTCATTCGTGAGCATAGGTCCACTCTACCCCTATTTTTCCTTATTCATGAATCCTTTACTTTATATGGTGTTGATCAAGTTTGGGGGAGAGATCGAGCTATGCACGTGCACGCACTTTGCATAGCATGTTAGAATGTACTGAGTTAGGATTTTCGATTTTGTTGCACACATTGCATACATTTGCACCTAGTTCACGCGTACTTGATCGCACGCGCTTATTGGGTATTGCTGCGAGGTTCCCCGCTCATAAGAATTGGATTGTTAGCGTAGGAGTGAGGGGTGGAGAAAAATGTTGACTCGAGTAGTACTATTGTCGAGTGCCCCCGTCACGCCTAGAAATTCAATTAGAGTAGAATAAAATTCAATGTAATAATTTAATTATTTTTATTATAGTAGTTGCAATTTATTTTACTCTAGTGGTGAATCCGGTGAATCCAACAGTAGCATAGGGTCGAGTGTAGCAGTATTAGTAGTAGCTTATTACTATGGTCGGAAGGAAGGATAACCTTTCTCAGTGGCTAGAACTTGCACTAGGCGACTTTTGAAACGATTGCGTTGAATAACTCGTTATAAAGCGTGATGTAGGTCGTTTCTTGATCCGTTTGTGCTTTTGAAATCCTAACCCATGTAATCACCCTTGCAAGCCCACTTGAGCCTACCTATCTTTCTTGTTTAGCTCCACTTAAATTTCACCAAAGCCATACGGCCAAACCTATTTTCGCACCAACAAATGAGTTTGAAATAAATTTATATATCTATCACATTTGGTGTTATCTCTGTTGTGTATGGTAGTTTTGAGAAAGCTAAAGAAGAAGTTTATAAAGTGCTTACAAAAGATATAAATATGTCGAGAGGAATAAAAAAATAATTGTGCAAAAAGAACTATCAAATGCAATCTCTCGATAAAACAATGTTTGGTCCGCTTAGCACACACCTAGTGTCCAGTTGAAGTCTGGGGGTGTTGTGTGTTTCTTGAAACTGTTGTATTGGTGATTTTATACTTTTGAGTACTCAGGTTATGTTGAGTGCAATGCCCATCGTTCTTCTACTTAACTAACCTAAGCTCAACCTAAGCCAAATCTTAACCTATAAGTCCTATTGATTTTAGATATGAGTCATCTCATGCAGTGGAGAGAGTGCGAACGTGCAAGCCTATGGACACTGACTTTGATGGATTTCTTAGGAGATTGTCCCATGTTTTGATTCAAGTAATACTCTACTCATTAGTCGCGTTATTTTCCCTTGCGCGCGATCGAAAGATTCACCAAGATTCACCATCCGAGTAAACTAGATTCCAAATTACTGTTCTAGAAATAGTTAAATATAATCTTGAGTTAAATTCTATTCTAACGTATTTCTACGCACGTGAGCATGCGACTTCGCATGGGTCTCTACCACTCAAACTCACTCTAACACCCAAGTGTTCCGACGGGAGAGCTGAGTAGTTTGCCCGAGACGTGCAAACGGTTAAGTCTGGGGGTATGATGAGTCTGATTTATAAACACTTTTATGGACTCATCTGGGCTGGTTTTCACTCTCGTGTGCGTCATTCTCGAGCTATTATTGCATCTATCTCTCTTATGCTCATTCATGCGCACTTGCGTGCTTCGTGCTCCTTTTAGGCCCGTTTTGGTGTGCGTTTGCGCTTCATGTTATTGGGGGTAAGCACATGGTGCTCCCCAATCCTTTTTCTATGTTTGATTGGTGTTGTAGGTGTATTCCCAGCTGGATTGTTGTGCTTGCAGGTGGTTGGATCATCTCCTTTTGCCAGGAAATCATGATTGTGTATATCGCACGATTGTGCATTTTCTTGACGCACGGACGGCTGCGGTCATGCGCCTTCATCTGGGTAGAAAGTCGGTGATCTAAATTTGTTCATGCGTCTTTACACACGGTCGGTTTTGCCCGTGCGCGAAGGAAACGCATGATCGCCTGTTTCGTCCATTTTTTAGCCAATCTGAATTTGTCCGTGCGTTTTTACGCACGGGCGGATTCGCCCGTGCATGAGTAAAACGCACGGGCGCTGCTGCTTCTTCCTCAAGCCATTTTAATTGTTAAATAATGCACGGGCTACGCACGGTCGTGCGTTCGCCCATGCGTGACTAAATTTCTGACTGTTTAGTATTTAAGGCTGGAATTCTGCTGCAAGAAGGATCCCCCCGCGGGAAAAGCTGGAGAAGCCCGCCATTTTTGCCGAGTTTTTCCGCTCCACCACTGTTTGACCTAGGAGGAGCTCCGGTGACCTTTGGCTTGCAAATCTTCCGCCAAAGCTCCCTCTTTGGCCTCCTCCATCATCCTTGAGCTCAAGAATGCCATAGACGGAGAGCTTCCGATGCATTCAAGGTGTCGAACAAGAGTTACCTCGAGCTAGACCACGAAGAAGATGGGTATAAGTAGAGGAAGGTGACAGCTCCTCCGGACCCCGGACGCAACTGAAGACTGAGCATGGACGAGGCTTGACAACCATTCGATTCCGGCCGAGAATCTTTAGCATAGTCTTTGAGCTTTGGTTTCTTCTTTTCCCCTTTGCTTGCTTCATAGTTTTCCTTAGATGTGTTTGTTATTATGGATGATGATCATGAACATTGTGTTTTTGTTAATGTGATTTCATGTGTTTGAGATCCTTTGTGGTTCATGAGATTTGAGGAGCGCCATAATCCGCCAGCCTTCTCGTTCACCCGCTCACTGAAGCACGGCATCGCGGCCGCTGCATCCATCCCTCCTTGCGAAGTGGAGTTTTGACCCGCATTTTATTTCTGTGTAGTAATTTAGGAAACAAAAATCAAAGCCCCGATTTTTCCTTTAATCTACTCTAGTAATTATTTTCTCAATCCGAAGAATCAAGCTAACCACGTGCATTCCTTGAGAGACGATATTCGGGGACATACTCCCAACTTTATTACTTGTGCGACCGGTGCACTTGTCGAAACCGCATCAAAAGGCAAGAAAATCCTTATTGATTCTAAGCGAGCAACAGGTGCAAAAGTTTCATCAAAGTCTACCTCCTCGATTTGTGAATAACCTTGTGCTACTAATCTAGCTTGGCTCATAGTTATTCTGGAGTCACCATCTAATTTATTTTTAAAAATCCATTTTATGTCTACGACCGGATGATTAGATGGTCTTTCTACTAATTTTCAAACCTTATTATGTTCAAATTGATTTAATTCTTCATTCATAGCTAAATACCAAGATTCATCATTTAAAGCAGTTGTAACATTTTTTGGTTCAATTTCAGAAACATGACAAAGGTTTGAAAAGACTCATGTAAAGAAGAGTGAGTTGTCACCCCTTTAAAGGTTCTCCAATGATGAGTTCCCTTGGATGGTTCTTTGAAAATTTTACAACACTTGGGGTTCATATTCCTCTGCTCTTCCTCTTTCCCCTCTTTTTCTCCAAGTGGTTCAACATCCTCATGCTCCAAAGGGGGAGGGTGTTCCTCTTCATTTCTTGCAGTAATAAAGTCTACATAAGGAATAAGCTCATCAAATCTAACATGAATTAATTCTTCAACTATTTTAGTTCTTATGTTATATACTTTATATGCCTTACTAGTTGAAGAATACCCAAGAAAAATTTCCTCATCAAATTTACCTAAGTTATCTTTAATATTTAATAAAAAGCATTTGCAACCAAAAACACAAAAATAAGATACATTAGGTTTCTTTTGAAAATATAATTCATAAGGAGTTGTTTTAAGAATGGACGAAACATTACTCGATTAATGACATAACATGAAGTGCTAATGACTTTGGCACAAGAAGATCTAGGTAACCCATATTCAAAAATTATAGTGCGTACTAGGTCTTAAAGGGTTCTATTTTTCCTCTCCACCACCATTTTATTGTGGGGTGCGTGGAGCAGAAAATTTGTGTTTAATTCCTAGATCATCACAAAAAGAAGAGAATTTTTTTCATTTTCAAATTCACCTCCAAGATCCAGCGTATGCATTTTATTTTTAGATCAAGTTTATTTTGTATATGTTTGCATAGTTTGAAAAATTCAACAACGCATCGGATTTAAAAGTGAGAAAAATCATCCAACAAAATCTATAAAAGTCATCAATTAAAACAAAAGTATATTTTCTATCACTTAGACTAGAACGGTCAAAAAAATCCATATAAATTAATTGAAGTGGTCTAGTAGTAGAAATTTCATTTTTACTTTTAAAAGAAGATTTTGAACATTTTCCTTTTTGACATGGCGAACAAAGTGAAGATAAATTTCCGTTAAGCATATGTAATCTCCTAATTAATTTATCTTTTGATAATTTTAAAATCAATTTGGTGCTAGAGTGACCAAGATGCCTATGCCAAAGTTCTAATTCTTCATTTTTAGATATTAAACATTTTATTGAAGATCATGAAAAGCAATCATATAGACATTATGAGTTCTAAGTGCAGTGAGAACAATCTCATTTGTTTTAGAATTTATGATTTTACAAAGATTTGTAGACAATTCAAATAAAAAATTTAATCATTTATCACAAAAGTGGCTTATAGAAATTAAGTTATGTTTTAAACCTTCTACAAATAAAACATTTAAAATAGAAAACAATTTATTACCCACTGTGTCGATGCCCATAATCCTTCCTTTGTCATTATCACCAAACATCACCAGTCCTCCTTTCTTCTTTACGAGGCTAAGGAACTTTGCTATGTTCCCCGGCATGTATTTGGAGCATCCTGAGTCCAAATACCACATGTCTTCTTTGTCCTTGGCCTGCCAACACACTTAAAAAGAATATGGGAGTAAAGATCCAGATACCCGAGAGGTTCCTCCCATAGAGTAGGTGGAAACCTTAGGTACCCAAATTTGTTATGTATCATTTTGTCCCTTCTTCTTACAAGAGTCTGAAGTATGTGCAATGATATGACATTTGGCACACGAAATAAAATGGGTTGAGACCTTTTTCTGAGTTCTGTGTGGACTCTTGTTTGAAGAAGAGGAACTAGCAGAAATATTATTTAATTTTTTATAATAAGAATTCTTATTGCTAGAATTATTGCTACGGTCAGCGGTAAGGGTTACCGCCTGGCGATAACTTCCAGAACCATAACTCTGCCCAAATTTAGCACAACCATGACATTGGTTGGCCAAAATCATGCCAAGGCACTTTTGGCCAACTCCAAATTTTCTAATAGCCATATTTAAGTCATGAATTAGGTCTTTTAGTGCAGTGTTTTCGGTCACTAACATTGCACATCGATTTGCAAACATTTTCTTTCCATTTTCTATTTGAGAAAGATAGGATTTCAATTTTCATTCTAAGTCCCCTTCTCGTGAGTGAGAGATTTGATATTGGAGTGGGTCTTAGAAAGAGCTTCTTCAAGTTCTTCAACTCTTGTCAAGGAGTGATTGCACTCTTGGCAAGAAACTTTCTCTTTCCCTAATACTTTTGTTTCTTTAGTTAATTTTGTATTTTCTTTTAATAAAATTTTATTTTTCGATTTTAGGATTTCAAGGTCCTTTAGAGTTTTGTCAAAGTATGTTCATATTTTCAGATATTATGAATATAAATCATCATAAGAGGGAGGAGGTACCTCATTCGCTTTGTGCACTGCTTTCATCATCCGTAGGTGTGTCGCTTTTTCCATGAGGCACATATTTGCCTCTTCATCATCGCTTGAGGTATAGTCACTTGATTACATAAAGGAGGAGTCATCCCATGTGGCCTCCTTCAACACTCTTTTCTCCTTCCCTTTGTGTTGTTTCTCCTTTTGCTCTTTCAGGTATTTTGGGCATTTGCTTCGAATATATCTGGTCTTTCGGCAATGATAGCACTCTGGAGGTGGTCTCTCCTCATCATTATCGCAGCTAGCTTTCCCTTTTTTGGACCACGATCCGATATTTCGTGTATCTTTGATGAAGAATTTTTGGAAGGTGTTTCTCCTTTCCTAATTTTTCATGAATCTTTGGAAGTTTTTCACAAAGAGGCTTTCCTCATCCTCTTCATCATCATCGACGTTCTCCTTCTTCTATTTAAGCATCAATGCCATCTTCTTAGGCTCCTTGTGGTATTCTTCATGTTGAATTTTGATTTCAACCTCATGAGGTTTGAGATTCCCAAAGAGGTTCTCAATTTGGAGCCGCTATAGATCATGTGATTCAGAGATAGCCGTCACCTTTGGGTTTAATTTTGGTGGAAGAGATCTTAGAATCTCTAACGACTCAAGACTTGACTTCGTCTTTTGACTAGAGGGCATGATGGATCATTAGGGGTGCAGTCCAAGACACCCCAACCAACTTTGTGCTCCTATTTTTTGGTTGCACCAGGTTGTTGAGGCCAAGTCTTAAACCCACAACCTCCTTGATAATAAACCTTCAAACCACTCATCATCACCAATTGAGCTACATTAACACCCCATTTCCCAATGGTAAGAAAGTCAATCATATTGACTAGAAAGTCAGTACATATCAACTTGAAGAAAGTCAGTCATATTGACTAGAAAGTCTGTTCATAATGATTGGAAGAAATTAGCATGTCGACTAGAGGTCTAGTCGACATAAGATGTATAACGGCTTGAAGGAAGACATCCATATTGACTAGAGGTCTAGTCGACATGAGTTGTATATCGACTAGATCTCTAGTCGACATAAGTAGTTATCGACTAGAAAGCCTATCGGCTTGTTGACTAGAGGTCTAGTTGACATACCTGGCAGATAAACGACAATCTATTTTGCAATTTCATAGTATCTTCTGTCAAATCTTCTTGGAACTCATGCCTATTGGATAGGACTTGTCCCCAATCTTTTAAATATGGTTGAGGATAAGATATAAGGTCATTTGCCTTAGCTTTTTCTCTCTCCAAGCTTGAAAAAGAAGAAGTCCAAGGAAGAAGAAGAGGAGTTCATTTCGCCACTATTGAAGCTTCAGAGCTTTGAATCCTGAGTCGAGTCTAGATCCATGGAGAGGAAACCACATCGGTCATTTCCATCCGACTCAAATATTGGATTCATGGTTCCAAAGAAAGCGGCAAGGGTAACGATCCTTTTTCCCGGTCTTAGGACGTATTTCATTCTTTTATACGCTTTATATGCTTGCATAGGGTTTGTCTTCTCCTCTAGTTAGTGGAATGAAAGACTCCCTTTGGTTCTTTGGAACTTTGGGTAGATTGTGTCTGTCCCCGAAATTTATTGCATATAGAAAATCAGTAGATGTACAAAATAAGGCATTTTGTGTAAAGTCTACCCATGGTCGTTAGCTCGGATCAGTGATGCTTGGTTTTAACATTGCATTTTGGTTAAGCCTAGTATGCGTGTTGGAGAATGACTCCGTGAAATATGTCATATTGTTGTGGGACTTGAGATTTTGGTGTCTCTTGGAGTACCTAATGGAATCCCCATGATTGTAATATGGTTGAATGCAAACCTTCACCACAGATTCATGGTGGAGTCTACTTCGACCTCCTACATTGGTTGTACTTATGAAGCCAAAGACCAATTGTGTGGATTAGGTGTGTAGCTAGATATTTTGGTTGCACTTGTATGTGCTAAACATGCACGGGACTAGTTAAAGTTGCACCTGCATTGTTATGTCAGTTACGATGATTTGAGAAATGGGAACAAGTTGAACCGAACTCGCACCATGCAATTTAGCTCGAGGTTAACGCTCTGGAATACTAACATATCATGTGAGAGACTTGTTTAGGAGGGTTTTCTCCGAACAATAAATGCTCAAGCAAAAACTAAGTTTCATAACTTAGATTGGAGGTAGTGCTCGCATGCGAGTACACCAAAAGCATGGCTTGAGTGTATGAAATGTGTGGTTATGGGTACCCGCAGTTATGATGTGATAAATTAATGTTATGTGAGCCTCATGCGCATTTGCTTAAGCTGTTGTAGGGAACCTCCGGGTGAACCCAACTGACATCATTTGCATACCTAGGTTCCCCTTTCTTTGATAATCAACCTAGAAGATTAATTTTGCTTGAAACCTCACCTTGTGTAGAGTAGATGCACTTTCTTTATTATATTACATATTGCATGTGCCGCTTGCTTGCAGGTGAGTGTGGTTCCCCGCCCTAGAGCTGGCTAGAATGGTCAGGGGCAGGTTCATTATGCAGTTTAAGGTCAGCTCATTGATGACCCTCATTTACATATTATTTGTGGATGGTACATATGTTGGTGAGCCGAGCGGGAAATATCAGGTTGAAGCCCAAAGTTGTGCTGGCCCTCGAAGGCCAAACTATTTACTGCTTTTTCATGTGTTGCCAGCCTGCGTGCTGATGTATGTTTGTCATGTTTTAGAGTTTGAGACATTTGATGAATGTAAGGCCTTATGTCATAACTTTATTTGGTTAACATTCCGGAGTAGGTGGACATTCTATTATATTTGCTTTTAAAACAAGCTTCCACTCTGGTGTCTTTTATTCTGATTAGAGGATGTTTATATTTATCATTTTACTAATGTCTAGAATATATGTTCAATATGGCGTGGAGTCCCGGCCGAACCTACTGTTATATTGTTTATACTGACAGGATATTGCGATTTGGTATTGGATTTAGGATTCAATCTGTAGTTTTTAGAATTCAAGGTTGGATACCTTTTAAGGGGTGGAGTGCATGTGATGTGTGTTCCCTTAAAATGATAAAAATTGATAAGAATGTCTACTTAGTGTTTGCCCAGAATTCTATGACCTCTCCTCTCCAGTCAGAATAGACCTTTCCAGCGGTCTCAGTTTTTGGAGACCGCTCAGATCGCCAGCCTCTACTCTGGTTTCTTCGTCTGAGGCACGAGCGGCCAGGCTCTATTGAGACCGCCAGACCGGGCGGTCTAGTCTTCTTCTCTCTTTTGTTGTTAACACCTCTTACCACTACCCTGACTCTCCCGTATCGCGGGCAACCCGTAATTTTTGGATCTGGCCATTTGGGCAGCCTCTGCGTCTATAAATAGAGGGGTAGGGGTACCTGGAAGGGATTTTTGGCTTCGAGACTCCAGCTTACAACCTGTGTAAGAGGTCTTGAATTCTGTCACTTTTCTACCTCTTCCTCTGGCCTGTTCTAGACTTCCATCCTGTAACCTCTCTTGAGATTAACTGAAACAGTTTTTCCCATAAGAGGTGTCTGATGAGTCCCATTTATATACACATTTATGGACTCATCTGGGTCGTATTTTTAGTCGATGCACTACACTTTAGGAATGTTTTTGATCATATTTGTTATTCCTTGCTAGGTGCACTCATAGGCCCGTTTCGGTGTGCATTTGTGCTCCTTGTTATTGGGGGTAAGCACAGGGTGCTCCCCAATCCTTTTTCTGTGTTTATTTGGTGCTGGAGGTGTTTTCCCAGCTGTTTTGTCTTGTGTGCAGGCGGTCGGATCATCCAGTTTTCCCCAGAATTCATGATTGTGTACAATGCACGGTCGTGCGTTTCCTTGATGCATGGACGGTTGCGGTCGTGCATTCTCATCTGGGCAGAAAATGGGCAATCTGAATTTAGTCGTGCATTTTTACGCACGGGCGGGTTTGCCCGTGCGTGAGTAAATCGCACGGGCGGCGAAGCTTCATCTTCAAGTCTGTTTTTATCATTAAATAACGCACAGGCAGCGCACGATCGTGCGTTCGCCCATGCATTTTTGACATTTCTCTTCTTATAAATAGGGGCTCGCCCTAATGTTGCAGGATCCATCTCTGTCCCGTAGCCGTCCATCCACAGATATTTGGGAGTTTTTCTCTCCTCATTCGCCTCCCTTTGTCCATCCATCCTCCGTTTAAGATCCGGGCATCAATTAATCATCCGAACGCTCTGCATCCTCCACTCCGGCGAGTTCTCAACCAAGCGATGTTATTCCGGTGAAAAGACGAAGAAGATGCAGAGATTTGGTGCAAGTTTCAGAGGAGTGAAGAAGACGGGATGTTAGCGGAGGATTGACAACCCTTCGAGTATCCCGGAAGTTAGCCGAAGCCGAGCCCGGATCCGGATTGACAACCCGGATTTCCGGCCGAGAACGACGGCGAGTCTTCATCCTTTGGTGATGAAACCTCTATCTCTCGTTTTCATATTATTATTCGTTGTGTAATTTCTGAGATTTTGATGTATTGAACAATTAGTTGTGATAATATAATCGTGTCTCGTTATGTTATTAGTTGATGATCTCGTTGTGACAATCGTTCTATTTCATTCACGTTCACAATCCACGCTATAGCAAAAGTGCTATTAGCATTTGCAAAGAGGTGCTTTCGACCCTCAACACTTCCGCCCTTGCGATCGCCCATCCGCGTGCCTTCTCGTCCATGCGCTTTCCGAAGCACGGCATCGCGGCCGTTGCATCCATACCGCCTTGCGAAGCAGAGTTTTGACCCGCATTTCATTTCTTTGTAGTAATTTAGGAAACCAAAATCAAAGCCCCCTATTTTTCCTTTAATTTACTCTTGTAATTATTTTCTCAATCCGAAGAGTCAAACTAACCACGCGCATTCCTTGAGAGACGATATTCGGGGACATACTCCCAACTTTATTACTTGTGCGACGGGTGCACTTGCCGAACACGCATCAGTGTCTCCTCTAGCATCTTCCGTCATGAGTAACCTTCACTTCATAGTCTTTCCCTATCCATTTCTAGTGTGAGTTTTGGAGGTACAATTTTTGTGCCAACAGAATGAACACGCGACCTTCAGATTTGAAGTGTCCAGGTGAAATCAGTAGACTTTTGAGATGTCAGACCGTGATGGTCAGACCGGTCAATTAGCCGGCGATCTTCCTTCTTCAGCGAGAGCGACCTCTCTAGAAGCCCTTGAGCTTCAAATGGAGCTCCACCTCGCTCAAGCCCGTCGGGAGGACGCTCAAACCCTCCAGGAGACTGCTCGGTAGATTGAGTCAATGAATTAATTATTGTCCGAGCTCTCCAAGAGATTGATGCCTCAAGCCTATCCGGTTGCGACCCCTGATCGGTTGGCCATCGGTCAGCCTCTAGACCGCGCGACCCCTCAGCCCGTTGCTCCCTTGCGGTCTCAAGGTGTGGAGTTCACTGCCCATCAGGCTTTTTTCTGGGGAGCAGCCCAGGGGTCTCCAGCTCGAGCCCTAAATTTCCAGGAGGATTATGTTTATCCTCCAGCTCCAGATGTTGCCCCTCTTGTTCCATCAGGTGTTTATGAGGCAGAAGAGCCCTCTCCTTTTTCTAACAGGATCTGTTGGGAGCCAACTCCCCATGGCTTTAGAGAGCAAAGGATGCCTATGTTTATTGAGGATAGTGATCCCAGTTCCCATATCCAAGCCGTTGAATATGCATTCGCTCTGAGAACTCTCTCAGATGCAATGAGGTGCAAGTTGTTGATCACCTCTCTTGATGATCTGGCAAGGGAGTGGTTTTATAATTTACCTCCCTTGTCCATCTCTTGCTTCACAGTTCTGAAGCAGGAGCTTCTTCTGAGGTTCGCTACCTCAAAGAAGAGGAAGAGTGGTCCTGCGGCCCTCTTCAAGATCAAGCAAAATGAAAACGTAGACTACAGCCTGCTTCATCAACCGTTTTCAAAGAGAGATTCTGGGAATAAGGGATGGTGATCCCTCGTTATATCTAGTTGCCTTGATAAATGGTTTGCATGAGGGACCTCTCAAGTTTGAGGTCATAACCAGAGAGTCGAGCTCTTATCAGGAACTAATCAGCATCGTGAATAGGTTCATAGAAGGGGAAGTAAACAACCCCGTCTATGTTTCCAATTTAACTTGCAAGGCAGTTCAGAAAGGCTCCGCAGGTTTTCCTCCATCCCCTCCATCGTCAAAGCCGACACGTCAAGAATTCTAACCACCAGCTCAGAGAGGAAGGAATTTTCGTCACCATCGTCCTTACCAGGGGCATCAACAGTTTCAACCCCAAGTGCCCTTATTACCATCTCCAGTCACCCTAGCTCCCCAGAAAGTTCCAATTCAGCAAATTCACTTTGTTCAGCCTCCTCCCCCGCTCCCTCAACATTCTTTTAATGATTCTAAAGAATCATTTACCGAGCTCAATGTCCTAATGAGTGAGGTAATTTAGATCCTCCAGAAGCAGCCTTTTTACAAAAGGCCAACCCCCATGCAGTTTGATCCGAGATTCAGAAGCCCTTCTATCTATTGTGATCATCATAGAGAGAAAGGTCATCTGACAGAGAATTGCAGAGCTCTCTGAATGTTGGTGGAGAAACTTGTGAAGGAAGTGAAGGTGCAGTGGCTGCTGCAAAAAAGCTGATCCTTCTAAAGCCTCCACCTCCAAGAGCAAAGAAGTGGTAGAGGTCCACTGGGAGTGTGAAGAGGTCGGCGACGTTGGCCACCTTGGCAATGTTGGTTACCCTAGTGAGTGTGTGGACGCAAATAATAAAGTAACGTTGGGTAACCTTTTTTACATCCATGGGAGAGCAGGGCTCGAGTCTTCAATGAAGGCTAGCTTGGCTAGGGTTTTTAGATTAGACGTTGTCATTACCTCCTCTTCCACTCTGATCCGAGGAATGGTTACTTTCCGGAAAGAAGATCTTTCTCCTACCGCCAATCCTTTCAACAACGCAGTCATTATAAAGGCGGTCATTGAAAATTATACGATGGAAAATATTTTGATTGATACCGGGAGCTAAGTGAATCTTCTCTTCAAACCAGCTTTCGAGGACCTGAAGACTGGGAAGATTCTTCTTTCCACCGAAGGGCCACTCTATGGTTTCTCTGGAGAGAAGAAGGAAGTGGAAGGAAATGTCACTCTCTCAGTGACGCTTGGAGGCAATACAAAGCTAGTCAAATTCATAGTCGTTGAAGCTCCGAGTAGTTACAATGTAATTCTTGGGAAGTCAATTTTTAATGAGTATCAAGCGGTGGTTTCCACTTACCAGCTCACAGTGAAGTTTGCCTTGAATGGCAAACAATATCGGATCAGGAGCAATCTGAGGAAAGCTCAGGAATGCTATGTAAAGTCAGTTATTGAATCTTTCTCCCTTCAGGTAGTTGAAGCCTCTTTTGTCCTTCAAATCTCCAATCCTGATGAAGCTATGGAAGAGGCTGTGGAAGAAGAGGCAAGAGATGGAGTTCGCTTGGAATCTTCCCAAGCATTTCAAGTTGCGCCCTTCAGCAATGAAGATAAGAGTAGAGCACTCTCAATCAATGGGGATTTGCCTAAAGATGAGAAGGATCAAGTCATCTCCTGCCTCCTGCAGAATCTGGATATATTTGCTTGGTCAGCGGATGATATGCCAGGAGTTGATCTGTACGTTGCTTGCAACCATCTTAATATTGATCCAGCTTTTACCCCTGTCAAGCTGAAGAAAAGAGCGGTTGCAATGACCCTAGCTCAACTAATCCGAGAGGAGGTGGAAAAGTTTGTCAAGGCTAATTTTGTTAAGGAAATTCAATACCCCGAGTGGGTATCGAATGTTGTAATGGTAAAAAAAACTGGTGGGAAGTGGCGAATGTGTGTGTACTTTACCAAACTTAATAAAGCTTGCCCTAAAGATTGTTACCCCTTGCCTCGGATAGATTATTTAGCTGATTCTACGGTAGGGTACTTTGCATGAGTTTTTTAGATGCATTCTCTGGTTATCACCAAATAAGAATGCATAAGCTCGATATCCCTCAAACCTCATTTATTATGAATGATGGATGTTTCTGCTATCTCGTAATGCCTTTCGGGCTAAAGAATGTTGGTGCTACTTATCCAAAAATGATGGACACCATTTTTAAAACTCAAAAAGGAAGAAATTTATAAGTTTATGTTGATGATCTTCTAACAAAAAATAAGCTTTTCTCAACTCATCTTAACGAATTGAATGAAACATTTGCAACTCTTCGAACCTTCAATATGAGGTTGAACCCTCTGAAATGCATTTTTAGAGCTAGCAAAGGAAAGTTCCTCGACCATCTCCTTACTCCGGAGGGGTTAGAGCCAAATCCCGATAAGGTGAAGGCTATCCTAAAGATGTCACCTCCCAAGACCCCTAAGGAAGTTTAGCAGTTGGGTTGGAGGATGGCAGGCTTGAGCCATTTCATCTCCTGCTCAGGGGATAAGAGTGCTCCATTATTTAAAACTCTCTGTGGAGGAACTATGTTTGAATGGACAAAGGAGTGTGATGATGCGTTTAATCTGCTCAAAAAGCAGGTAACGTCTACCCCTCTACTCCAAAGCCCGGGAGAAGGAGAAGATCTCTTTTGTATCTTGGAGTCGGTTATGATGATATCAGCTCTGTGCTGGTAAGAGAAGAAAAGAAGAAGCAAAACCAGTTTATTACGTGAGTAAATTCTTGAAGGCTAGGGAAGCTCGATAACCGATCCTTAAAAAGTTGGCTTTAATGCTTGTGGTCTCAGCGCGAAGGCTAAGACCATATTTCCAAGCTCATTCTATTCAGGTTATTATTGATCTTCCATTAAAGAGTGTACTGGAAAAACTGGAACATTCAGGTAGATTGGCAAAGTGGGCGATAGAGCTTAGCGAGTTCGATATCTCCTATATTCCTAGAGTGTCGATCAAAGCTCAAGTGTTAGCAGATTTTATGATCGAAGCAAAGGAATTTAGCTCAGAAAAAGAGGTTGGAAAACCTTTGGCATGGACAATCTATATAGATGGAGCTTCCGGGAGAAATTCATCAGGAGCCGAAGTTGTGTTAATTAATCCCAATGGGGCTAGATTGGATCAAGCTCTCAAGTTCTATTTTCCAACAACGAACAATCAGGCGGATTATGAAGCCTTGCTCACCGGCCTTAGATTTGCAAGAGAGCTAGGGATCAAGGATGTTCAAGTTAAGACTGATTCTCTGGTGATGTGTTTCAAGTAAATGGAACCTATGAAACTAGAGATCCTATTTTAAAGCAATATCAAATATTGGTGAAGATTGAGATAGGGAAGTTCAAAAGATTCGCTATTCAGCACATTCCAAGGGAAGAGATCGCAGAAGCTGGTGAGTCGGCCAAATTTGGCCTCCTTTCAGGAGGAACTACTTCAGAATTATTCCATACAGCTGTTGAAGAAGGAGACATCATGCTGATTGATCAACGACCATCCTGGATGGATCCCCTTGCTCTCTATCTCCCAAGTGGAGAATTCCATCCGGCGGTAAAAGATAAGAAGCGATTTAAGTTAAAAGTAGCTTATTATTATCTTGTTGCAGGAATTCTCTACAGGAAAACTTTTCTCTCGCATTTGGCAAGATGTGTCTCTGAAGAGAAAATTCCAATTGTTTATCGAGAGGTGCATTCGGGAGAGTGCGACAAACACTCTGGATCTAGAACTTTAGAAAAAAGGATTCTAAGGCAAGGTTATTTATGGCCCCAAATGAGGAAAGATGCAGAGAAATTCACAAAAAAGTGTGTTCAATGCCAAAAGTTCGCTCCTCTACAGCATCAACCAGCTCAACAACTGAAGTCAATAGCAACTCCATGGCCATTTGTTGTTTGGGGAATGGATTTGATTGGACCTTTTCCCTTGGCTAGTGGTCAGCGCAAGTTTATTCTAGTGATGATCGATAATTTCAGCAAATAGATCGAGGCAAAGGCGCTAGCTAAAACTACCACACAAGTTGTGAGGGATTTTTTCTGGGGAGAGATAGTATGTAGACATGGAATTCCAATAGCAATCATCACAGATAATGGTCCACAATTCAAAAACTCAAGCCTTATAAATTTATGTGATCTAATCGGAACTGAATTATGATTTGCTTCTGTGCATCATCCTCAAAGTAATGGTCAGGTAGAAGCCGCAAATAAACTCATAATCAAACTTTTGAAGAAGAAAGTTGAGAATCTCAAAGGAAATTGGGCAGAGCAATTACCTTCGGTGTTATGGGCTCTAAGGACGACTCCAACCTCAGCTACTGGAGAAACTCCCTTCAAATTATCTCATGGCTCAGAAGCTCTCATTCCCGTTGAGTTTGAAGTTAAGAGTACAAGGGTATTATTATCTCAACAACATCAAGATAGTTGGATGGAAGGGAATGATGAAGAGTGAAGATGCAGCCTTGATCTCATTGAAGAATTAAGGGATACATCAACCATCAGGAAAGAAGAAGTAAAAAAGGAGAATGGCTAAATAATTTGACAAAAATGTTCGAGTTAAGGAGTTTGTTGTTGGTGATCTCGTCCTCAAAAAGGTTAACGCAACAGCAAGATCTGGATCAGTTGGAAAGCTTAATCCAAATTGGACAGGGCCATTCATTGTTAAAGAAGCACTCAAGAATGGAGCTTATCGTCTCCATTCTTATGAAGGGGAAGATCTATCTCACACTTGGAGTGGAGATGATCTCAAGCGTTTCTTTTCTTAAAAACTTGTATTCAGGTCTTTTTCTTTCCTTCATTTTTGAAAGTATTATGATGATGTGGTTGTAACCTTTTGCATTATG
Organism: Dactylorhiza incarnata; assembly: GCA_033032865.1. Classification (NCBI taxonomy): domain Eukaryota; kingdom Viridiplantae; phylum Streptophyta; class Magnoliopsida; order Asparagales; family Orchidaceae; genus Dactylorhiza; species Dactylorhiza incarnata. The sequence continues at coordinate 960,729 of JAWHQI010000005.1, forward strand.
TATATCGGAAAGAAAGCATCAAAGATATGTTGGCTAACTTTCAAAAGCTAAAGACCCTACCAAATGAGATATCGACAGATCCTACTTGCTGCCCCCTCGACTTGAAGCTTGAGATGTAAATCTACCATGACCATATGTAGCGGGGAGATTTCGCACTTGTATAGTAGTAGCTTTCCAAGCTCGTGTGGAGGAACTTTAGGATGTCGGGTCCTTGCTAACATTTGATACACCTCTGCATCAAGGGAGGTCCAGGTGAATGTTCAGCTATGATATGCATTTCATGACATCATTACAGCCTTGATGATCTTTCAGGGAAAGCAATGTCGGTATGGCCTCCGCAGTATAACCACACCTGCCCTATGGATCATCATGCCATGTAACCCTCGAATACTCATTGGTGAAGGGATAGCCAAAATACCGCCGGTTGTATCTATGGCCGTTATCAGAGCCCTTGAGTGGCTAGGGTATTACAACCATAATGATCTCTTGAGGAAAGCAATGTCGGTATAGCCTCTGCGGCATAACCCCACCTGCCATTTTTATCATTAGAGTTGTTCGCCTCTCTTCTCTCCCCCTCTGTTTGTGGTGTTATAGTCTTAATGATCTCTTGAGGAAAGCAATGTCGGTATAGCCTTTGCGCTGTAACTGCACCTGCCCTTTTGATCATTTGGAGTTGTTCACCTCTTTCTCTCACTCTCTCTCTCTCTCTCTCTCTCTCTCTCTCTCTCTCTCTCTCTCTCTCTCTCTCTCTCTCTCTCTCTTTCTGAAAAATGTTAGAATTGTGATGATCCCTTGAGGAAAGCAATGTTGGATTAGCTTTCAAGCATGGTCGCACCTGCCCTTTCGATCATTACAGATTCTATCTCTCAAAGCTTTTATTTTTTCCTTAATGGGAGGTCTGAGGTTTGTGGAGACCGCCGGTCTTAAAATACTCGGTTACTTTGGAAATGGGGCAGTCTGGAGCAATTGAGACCGCCACCTAAGTTTTTTAGAACTCTGTAAAAATCATAAGTGATCTGAAATATTACTGTATGTTTATGGTTCTATTCTATGGAAAGGCAGTCTGGATAATTTGAGGTCACCGCCAGGCATCCTCTAAGTTCTTGTCTTAAGAAAGCAGGATCATTTATAACTTTTCTAATATCTGCTCATATCAATCGATCTGGCAATATGAAGACCACAGAACTACCTTCTATAGCGACCTAAGAGCTATGAGATCGTTGGTTATCTACCGTGAAAGGGTCGTTTCTTCTAAATATCATCCTGGGAAGGAGCGGTCTAGATTATTGAAGATCGCATCTCTTATTCTTCCCAGAGGTTATTCGGAATCAGTATTTGTGGATTATAATCTTTTATCTCTGTAGATCTTGAAAGATGAGATTGCCATATGACAAGCGATCTAATACAGTTGTATTATAATGGAACTCACAGGATTTTTCATCATCCCTTAGGTGGTTTAATAAATACGAGACCGCTATTATTGATTATCATATTCTTATAACCATTATGCAGCATTTCCTTACATAATTGTTCATTTTAGCTCGAAGAAGACCTAAAGCATTGAGATCAAAGGCTATTTCTATCTCGTAAAGTCTAGACCGGTGAGACAAAGATTAGTGCTGAGATAATTATCGTTGAGATACGTGAGACCGCGAATGATGAAAATTAGTCCGCTCACAAAAAGAAAGTGATCGACATAAATACAGGTAAATAATATAAGCATTCATCCACAGAAGAGAAAGGTATGTCAAATTTCTATTTATATTTCATAGTTTGGTTACATTGATCGACCGGTCTCAATATCGGTGACCGCATAAGAAAAACTGAACAGTTACAAAGGAAAATCTATTTGCTATTTGATCTCTTCGGAGACCGCTCATCTGATGAAGAAGAACTGGACTCCTCTGAAGATTCTTCTGAATTCCCGGGAGAGATTTTAGAGCCAGAACTTGAGCCCGCAGTAGAGCAATATTGGTTTGAATTTTATAGATATTTGGGTTCCGGTTTGAATTTTGGAACCGTGAGCAATATAAGTCTGGGTGTGGTTCTTTCATTTTATTATCCGAACCAGAACCAGAACCGGAACTGAAATATATAAGTCTCAAGTGGTTTCAAGATTTTTAGAACCGATCCGAACCGGACCGAAGCAGAACCGAACCGCAACCCGTTTATTATTATTATTATTATATTATTATTATTATTATTATTTTGTTATAATATATCTATAATATCTATGCTTATTATTATGGGTGAAACTGGTGCGGTTTGAACCCAAACAGTAATCGCAACAAATGGGGTCGGTTTTGAACTGAACAAAATCGCACCGCACCAAAATCGTGTTGTGTGATTTGACATTGGTGCGATTTGGAGTCGATTTTTGCGGTGTACTTTCGATTTTTATACAAGCATATAATGTATTTTCAATTTTACACATATTTTTCTTAAGTATTTTGTCTTAAAAAAATAGAGAATACATAACTACTATTTAATAATAATCATGAAAGACAAATATAATTGTAGCTGATAAATTTGTCAAATTGAATTAACTAATAAATTCTTCAAGCAAAATTTAATTGTAAAATAAAATTTCAAGAGAAAAAATTCAAAGTTATTTAACATATGTTGAGTCGTGATCTTCAGCAACATGAACATTGCATCACCAGTACACGATCACGATCTTTAAATTTTTAAAATCGGCGCGCTCTGGTGGATTTTTGTGGTTTTGCGATTTCAGTTTTTAACTTTTAGCTCGACTTACTATATATTATACAAAAAGTACTCCCCCCTAGTGTAACGCGAAAGTCATACGTCCGAGCCTCAGAGTTTGAAGTCACTCTTGCAAAAAAACTGAACAGGTATACTTTTTCCCTCTGGTTTTTTATTTTTGACCTCTCTCATTCATTCCGACAAGTTTGGTTTTGTTTCTAGTTGGAACCGATTGGAACTGGACCGAACCGCATAGAACCGGACCGAACCGTTAATGATAGTTTGGTTTTGGTTTTTGTTGAACTGGAACCGGAACTATTAACACGACGGTTCTAAAAATTATGCTGGAACCGAAACCAGAACCGGAACCGGTCAAACCAAATATGGTTTTGGTTCTAATTTGAAGAACCTGTTACCTTAGCGTTTCAGTTCACGGTTTTAGTAGAACCGAAACCGAACAAAAACCGTGACAGCTCTACCTGTAGTATAGTGTATCAGCATTCGAGAACATAGAAAGAAAAAAATAGGGCTTTACCTCCGATTGGGACTAAAAATAGACGCCAATTTGGGAGAAGAGGACCTATACAATCTTCTGGAGGAGAATATTGCTAGGGCTTCAAGAGGGACTCGGGCCTTCTCAACGATCAGGACTAAAACTCTTCTCGTCGATTTGTAGAGGGGAACACCGCGGCTAGCGCTTCAACAACGAGAGCAAAATGAGAATCTAGTGGGGGTCCACTTATTTTTGGGGTTTGTGTTTTCAGTCCTCTGTGCTGAATAATGGAACAAAAAAATTGGGTACATATGCGCACCGCCCGGAGGTGCGCGAACAGATCCAACTGTAGGATCGCGAGATCCAATGGTGCAGATTAATATTCGGACCGTATTGCGAGAAAATGATAGTAGTATTAGAGGAGTAATTTAGATGTATTGCATCTTGACTGTTGATCGCAATACCCTATGGTCGGATCTGCTCACGCACCTCCCAAATTAGGTGCGCATATGTACCGAAAATGGACACATAATAGAAACACTGCCCGAAGTGAAATTTTCCTAAATTTTTAGGGGAAAATCGTGGCGTTTTTAATTAAACAATGTCGCGAGTAGTTTATGTTTCTGCGATATTTTTTGTGTTTTTAATATAAAAATTCCACAAAACAAAAATTTATTGCGTCGTTTTCAAAAACGCCACAAAAAATGTCGTTATATCCCCCATTTTGTTGCAGTGACAATAGTGCAAGAGTACATCATTAACATTTTCTAACAAGCACAACACAAGACCTGGACAAAGTAATTCAAACCACAACACAAGACCTTAACATGCAATCTGGAATTTTTAAACCTCAACTAGCAGATGAATATGCATTCTAAAATTAAACAGTAGTTGAATGGAACTTCCAAACAGCAATATATGTTAGACAATGAAGTCAATAACTTTTTATCTACACCAAATAATGACTTGGAATTAAATAGCAGTTTGGAATTAAACAAGAGCAACTCGGTTGCAACAAAAACTGAAGCCAAAAACCTAATCAATCATCAAACAACAGTAGCTATCCTAATACTTGATTTCACATAAAATAATTAACATTAAGGCAATATAGTATGATCTAACATACAAGAAAAGAAGCATTTCTAACCACCTAACAACAATCTATTACAGTATGATCTAATCCTCTAAATTTTTTGGACACACATTACCCCTAAAAATAATTCACATGTTCAAATAACATCAATGTTCCTTATTTCTCAGTACAAAAATATTGCAACATTTCATAAGCTATCTCTGCTCTAAATCTTGACATAATTTTTTGCACCTATTGAACTTTACCTACATTATCTTCTTCTTGTACTTCAAGATGAACACACCACAGTCGTAGTCATTCTCTTGACTCGGAGCTACACCCATATATGATATCGGGCAACCTAGCAATTCATCGGGGAGAGCATCGCTGGTGTCGTCATGAAGACCGGTAATCTGCGGAAATAGAATGAATATTAGACGATAATATTACAAAATATAAAGCAAAATTAGTGAACTAAATATACCAGTGATGATAGTGTGACCCGGTGCATTTTGTTCGGCATTGTATCATAAAAATGCCAACGGCGTTCCCTTAAATTACATAGTAATAATGTCCAGTGACTTTTGTTGGAACATGATTTTCCGAACCTCTTTGGTTTGAGAATAAAAAATCTCATATTGTATTTGAACAATCTTGTTTTGTGTTTATAATCTACATGAACTCACAAGTATGACACTAGAATGCTACAAGCTGAATGGGGCACTGATCTAGGAAAAGGATGAAAAGTGACCACTAACGTTGTGGCATTAGCTCTACCGCTGGCGTTAGCATCTCGACGATACTGTCCCCGTGTCGGATGCCGGTCAAGAAAACATGGAGTCTTTTAGTCAAAATGAAGCCTTCCTGACAATATGCATTTCGACAATAAAATCCACTACTGCTGGGCATTATTCCTAATGCCAGGCGTTAGTCCTATAGTATGCAAGCGCGCCAAAATGAATTTCAAGGAAAGATCTCTGGCAGGAAGATGGACGCATATATGGAAGGATACGACCGCTAAGCAGTATCCCTAACTTCGGGCGTTAGTATTGCTTAAAATGAAATGTTTCCTAAAGCGCATAATCTCCTTCCTGGATTGAAGATTATGGCGCTCAAAATATTGCTTTAAGTGCTACCGTCAGGCGTTATCAATACGACGATGGTAGAGGTCATAATTTATAAAAAGGCATTTTTCGATGCTCTCATTGATGATTGAGGAACCCTAACTCTACCACACCGAGCTCTCTATGAGGGACCTTATTTCAGATGTTTGAGAGCACTCACATCTACAATTTCAAGATCAAAAAGAGTATTTGTGAAGGAGGATTCATCACACTTATTTAATACGAGGAACGAACTCATCGACAACGTTGATCTCCTGCGTTCCTTCATTGTCTCCTTCAGAAATCTCTAAAGGGAGTTTTTATTTTCAGATTTCGCATTTACGTCTTGTATTTTCTTTTGTTTACCCATAGAGAAATTCTCATGTGTTGGCGACTAGGTCCGTGTGTAGCTTATGGAGAATTTGTTTATGTTAGCAACTAGGTCTTTGTGTGGCTTAGGGGAAATTTGTCGCATGTGTTGATGACTAGATCTAAGGTTTAGATCTAGGAGGCGGCTCGAGGCTTCATTTGGGGAAAGATAGCCTAGAGCCAACCGGTCCTTGGGAGAAGTGTTAGTATAGAAAATGAAAAAGGATTTTTCATTATCGCCTTAATTTTTAGCGTAATAGAAATCAAACATTTTTGTAATCAATCATTTTATGAAATAAAATCATGTCTCTTTTATTATTCACCAACTCGATTTTATATCTTATTCATAAATGTGTTAATATTTTATATCGAAGTTTAAACTCAAAATAAATTGCAAGGCTCATTAGTATTCTATAACTCAAGGAATTCATTCTCTGTGAGCTAGCACCTCGTGGTAGCACTTACTACCGACGATATCAAAAAAAGTTTGATCAATTCCTCCTTTTCTAAAGAGTAACCTTCGATACAGTTTTTTCTACAAAGTTAAAAAAAGGTTTTTTATTAAATATTCTGAAACTACTTTGTTTATCAAGAATATTCCTATTCAGGTTTTAAAATCTTAAAAACCCTTATTCACCCCTCCCCCCATCCCCCTCTAAGGGGCCAGTAGATCCAACAAGTTGTATCAGAGGTAGGTTATTCTAAAACAGTTTCACCACCGGGAATAATTGGACTTCATGACCATGATCTTGCATCTAGTAGAGGGGTTGAATTTTATATAAATTAAAAATTATTAGCACCACATTTATTTGAGGGTAAAAATTATAAATGGTGGAAAGTCATAATGGAAAATTTTCTTAAATCTTTAGATATAAAAGTTTGGAATATTACAATTAGAGAGCCCCCAAGAGGGTTAAGTAGGGAAGAGTGTGTTTTAAATTCTAAAGCTATAAATAGTTTATTTTTGTGCAATTTCTAATGACACTTTTGAACTACTTTTTTGTTTTCCTACTGCTTACAAAATTTGGAAATTTCTTGATGAAATTTACAGTCTTCCTCATATAGGTATGGATCAAGCGCGAGAATTGGAGAACATGCTAGCTTGCATAAGTATTCAAGAAAACTCCTCTCTTGATGGACCCATGGAGTGCAAATCAAGCGGAAGGGAAGATAGCAAATCATCAATAGAAAAGGAATGTCAAGAAGATAAAGATGGCAAAGGAACTATATGTTCAAATCTTGCCTCCTCCAAGTGCTATTTCTGCATTGCATGTGGTAGGCATGGCTAAAGGTAGAATTAAGAAATTGAAAATTGTTAATTCCAAATTATTAATGTAGAAATAAAATAATGATGTGTTTGATGATTCTCACTCTTGCTCTTTAGTTGAAAATATTACGCCTTGTTTTGATTGCAATACTTTTAAAGAAAAACTCAAGGTATTTGAAAAAGAGCTTTCTATTACAAAAGAACATAATGAAAAATTATTTATAAAAATTCATCTTTGAAAATTGATGGTGCTATGTGAAAAAATTATAAAATTGAAACTAAAGAGATGGATGAAACATTTGAAGAACTAAGAAATAATTATAAATCTCGTATTGACTCAATAATCACCACTCTTAAAAATAGCACGGTCGCTTATACAAAAGCTATACAAAATCTCAAGATTATAATAAAGAATTGGAAACAAAAATCAACTTGTTTAAAGAAATCATAAATAAAAACTCTCAAAACATAAATGATCCATTTCTAGCAAAATCCAAAAGCAAGTTGAATATGAATGTCTATACCATAACAAAGAAAAACAAAGAGAGTGAACAACACTAAATGGTTGTAAATCAAATTCCAAATTATTATCACCCTGATTTACAAAGTCAATCCTCTCCCAACAAAAATTTAAATGTCCACAAATTTCCTATGAAAATGATTTCAAGAATCATTATCATTCTAAGCCTCAAGATAAAAATAATTACAATGGAAATTTGATGCATAACAGTAATATTAAACCAAAGTATGAATGGATACCCAAAATTAAAAATGAAATATTAACTTCACTTGAAATGGCACATTCATCCTTTTCCCCCCATAAATCATCATGCTATATTTGGGTATCCAAAGGAACCATCACACTTGGACCCATTTAGATACCTAAAACTATTATTCATTGGTATCTAACAAATTGCGTGAAGTAGAATCAAATCAAAATGAAATACACAATACTCTACTTCACGATATGCATAAATTTTGCTATTTCTTTTGCCATTGCAATTTTTTGTAGGCCAACACGTTTTATGGACACTTTATATATTTTGTAATATGACTTGCACAAATTAAGCTTTAATTCTTTAATTAAATCAAATAAAATGAAATTGAACAAAAAGTCATATCATCTCAAGTGGCTTATTTAACACATTATTCTAGCATCGATGTTAATGAAAGTAATTGCCCATGCTAGTTAAATCTTTCTCTTAATATCACCAAAAATTGAGTACTTAATTTATTAAGTGATATTATCAAAATTAATGAAATTATTTTCAAAAATAGATTTCAATGACTCATTAGGGGTCTTAGACAATAATATTTAATGCGCAATTTTTAGTTATTTCAATGATCTCTTTGTTGCATTCGATAGCATATATCATGTAAAATGATAGTCAAGAATAATCTGATTAGAAAAATCACGAAAACCATGTTTTTTGCACGAAATTTCAAGTCTCTGTTTGATACCGCCTGACGCTAATGCTTACCGCCCGTGGTAGCTCAATTTTCTTAAAAAATTTAGTTTTTCTCTAAATTATATTTTCCAAAAATTATTTTATTGCTTTACTTATTATTATTTTCTACTTTCAGATAATTTCGATATATTTTGGATCATGGTTTTACAAACTAAAAATCAAAGAGAAAAATTTACAAACCAATTCATAAATCAACAAAAAAATATTCATATTTACCATACAAGCCTTCATTATAAATAAATAAAAAGAATGAATATGAATACTTTATCATCTGTCATAAATTTTGAATTATCATACAAAATCAAAGATCAATAAATTCAATTAATGAATGCAATTATATTATAAATTTCAAAATTCAGTTTGTATGTTTTAGTTCATGACATCATTGAATTATATGCTGAGATTGCATGTACATCATTTTTCTAAACTCTAGAATCAATCATACTCACTTCAAAACAAATCAAAAAGCTTAATCATTTCATTCTTGGTCCATGAAAAAATAAATTGAAACACCTTTTTGAATGCATACAATATTAGCATCTAACCAATTATATTATATATATATATATTGAACTTTATAATTATTAGCATAACATTGCATCCAAACTCAGCTTCGTAACATCACTTTTTAGTATAAGCTCATTTTAGTGTATATGCTAGGTATATCATTTATAATGTCATGCTAAATTAAAAAAGCAGAAAAATTGAAATTCATGATATGGCCTTAAAATCAACTATCCAAATTACAATTCCAAAAATTAATCATGCAATAAAATCATAATTTTTAGAATTAGTAGGGCTTAAATGCTTAAGAATGTCCATAATCATTCAACCATGATATGTGTCTCACGATAGCGGGGGTGTAGGTTCGCATGCATTAGAAGACCTAACCTCTAAGTCATGTCACTACAACAAACTGCACGTGTAGTAAGGACTAAATTATAACGAAAACAAAATTTGTTACTAATAGCTACGTTTAGTAACAAAAAATTTCTATCATTATAAAATATTAGTTTTTTGTAACAAGTATTTTATATTTCGTTACAATAACTAAATGTTTATTACAATAAGTGCATGTACTTGTAACAAGACTAGTTTTATGTTACAAATAGTTAAATATCCTCACAATGAGTAGCAATTGTAATAACACCTTCAAACTATTTGTAACAACTAGAATTTCCTTAAAATTAGTTTTTTTTGTAACCAAAGTTTTGTAACAATAAATATATTAAATTTTAAAATGGACGAAAACATGGACCAATTTTTTTAATATAAACTTAAATAAAAACATTAAATAAAAAGACATATAAACTTTAAATATGAAAACATGTACATGTCATATCGATTGTTGCTAGAATACACATGGTTTTATGAAAATAAATATAAAGAAAGTCATAAATACATGTCATATCAATAAATAAAATACATGGTTCAATAATTAAGTTAGCATTAATTACTTTTTAAATAAGACTTACTTTTAAGTCCAGACACATACATGCGGTACTATTGCAACATGGGTATTTTTGTGTGCGGGGGTTTGCAAGCTGCAGGAACATCATCATACTGGGACAGTAGTACTATCGAGGCAGGGGTAATGTCCCATGGGGCACGGACGCTTCCTATATATGCACTGTCAGATGAACGAGCGTCCGAGAGTGAGAGAGTTTGGGCGGAGGTAGCGAAGTCGATGTTGTCGGGGTACTATCATAGTGGAGAGCACACATTGAGCACAGGAATCGCCGGTACGAAGATACTCATATGTATATATATATATATATAATTTAGTAAATATAAATATTATTTTTAAATTAAAATATAAAACTTTTTTATAAAACTTTAATATAAAATTTTATTATAAAAATTTAATATAAAACTTTATTATAACATTACTTTATACATTATGATATATAAAAATTAATTGAATATTAATGTTAATTTAATTAATTGTAATAGTAATTAATATTAAATTTCATTCAGTTATATTCATTAGTTGGAAAGTGACGGAAGATTCATTAGTCGGAAAGTGTCGAAGTTGATGTCATATTTAAAACATGTTGATCTTATTGTTGTAACTATGTAATATATATTGTGTTGTTCTAGATGAGATGATACTAACTTTTTACTTTATGTAATACTTTTTTGTAAATAAATCCATGCATGTTCAAATTTAATAATTGTAATATGTGTTTTCAGGAATTTATCTTGTCTTTAGCTAAGGCTTTAAGAAATTTGATATCATGATTAATTTTTATAATAAAATCAGACGTGCACATAAGAAACAGGAAATGAAAATTTTGATATATAAATGAATTTATTTTTAGTTAGGAAAATAGAAAACAATTGTAACGAATAATTCGTTGTTATCTTACAATTTATTATAACGAAGTAATGTTTATTACAATTTATTGTAACGAAGTAAATTTATTTTTAGTGAGGAAAAAATAAAACATTTGTAACGAAATAGTATTTATTGTAACTCATTTTTTGTGAGGAAGTAATATTTGTTATAATTGATTTATTTGTAACGACACAAATACATTCGTTACGAGAAGTATTCGAGTCGGGCTTTGGAGGACGACCGTTACATTTTTTTCTTTGCAAAACAATTTTGTAATGATTTTAGTTAGTTGTTATTAATAAATTTGGTCCTTACTAAAGGTGCAGTTTGTTGTAGTTTGTATTGTCCTTAATCGTGGAGGGTTCTAGTGGGTCCTTGCGAGGTAGTACGGTGAAAGTGTGCTAGGTTGAGCATTCTCTTATGTGTGCATATGGGATTAACACCCCAACCTACGACATGTGTGCAGCTCCTCATGCCCACCCGTCACTTAGTACGGGGTTAGGGTGTAGACATATTGTCAAGGTATTTTTAATCTATGGGATACTTATATTACTCTCATTGTATGAACATTATTTTACACTTTATAATCATCTAATTCAAGCCTATTTGGTTTGTTCAAACATGTTATCTTGTGTTTGCATATTTTATCTTTTTGAGCTTTCATGATTTTGAAAAATACAAGTATTTTTTAAAAATAATTTGTTGGGTATTGTAGCCAAAATAACCTTGATTTGAAGAAGTGTCCCTTGAACTAAGATGAATTGATATTGTATTTGATGTAGTTTCTTAGTTATGTGTTTGCAGGATATTATTTGCTAAGTACAAACTAATATCAGGTTTCAATGAGTCATAAACACAGGCCTATGCAATGTAATCCCTCATTGTGTAGACCAAAGTGTTGACTTATGTGAAATCTCTCTATTGGGATGTACTTCATATTCAAACACTATGGAGAAGACAAGTGGAATTAGTTGTTGAATTCAGAAGTGGAAGAAAATAGGCTAAGTCTTTTTCGTCGAGTGGTCTCGAAGAATCTAAGTGAATTAATCGAGATAACTCGTGAAGACTTAGCTATTCGTTGAATTTACTCGAGAAATCTCAGAGAAATCTGTCAAGTATTTTTTGTCGAGTAAAAGTTTATTCACTCGAGAACACTCGACGAATTCATCGAGTGGACTGCCGAATTCTCATGAACACTCGACGAATTCGTTGAGTGCTCTCGTGAAATCCTCAAGTGGCCTTAGATCCTTTCTTCCCATCTCAGCACATTTTTCTAAGTCTAATTCATTGAGTCATAATATGAATTCGTCGAGTAATTCTTTATTCCACGAGTTCATTCGACAAATCCAGACAGAGCGTGTTTTCTTCAGTTCGACACAGTTTTTCCTTTTAGGGATTTTCCTCCATATACAGTACACGTGAACCTCATTCCTTAAATCACATTTATAGCCGTTTGAGAAGGTCTTATAAATACTTAAAGGACTTTTCAAAAATCCCTAATTATGCTAATTTGAAAAAGAAACATCGCAAATTCCGTCGCCCATTCTCATTCTCGCACAAAAGATTTTCTGTCGCCCACAAGTCCTGTGCATGATTCTTTATCAAGATTCGATTCAACAAGATCACTATGCTCAGATTCATTCAAGTGATTTCTAGATTTATTGTGTCGACAAGTATTCAGATCCATTCATTTAAGTCAAAGGATTTATTCTTCCTCGTTCAAGTTCAAGCTTTCATCTCTTTCAAGGAAGAAGAAGATCTATTTTCTCATATCTGGATAAGTAGAATCTCCTTGAGATTCTAAGGGATATATTTTCAATCTATAGTTTTTATAAACACCCTTTTACGTATTCTTGTAGGAAGTTTTATCTTCCGAGTTCTTGTAGATCCTAGTTTAGAGGATCGAGTTTGTAGGAGAGTTTGTTCTCCGAGTTTTTGTAGGAGAGTTTGTTCTCCAGGCTTGTAGGAGTTGTTACTCCGAGTTGTTAGATTATTTATAATCTGAGATTAGTGAAGTAGCCTAGTCTAGTCGAGTGTGATAGATTATAGGTATATGATCTTTGTTTTCTATGTGCTTATCGTTCTAGATTTTAATTCCGCTTAAAAAGCCATTGAAAACTCTGATGATTAAATACATTAGCTTCATAAAACTTACTCTCCACTTCTTTTCTCAAATCACGCATTTGACATATAATTTTCTTAGAGAAAAAGTCATTAAGATGAAGCCTCCAAGGTTAACAAGACTTCTGCGATTGTTGGCAGTGGTGGAAGAGGATTGTTTGTTTGAAGAAGACCACAACAGAGTTTTGCTATTTTGTGGATTGTCAAGAGGTACTACAACTGTTAGAAGGAAGTACATGAATGGAGAAGGAAAACTCATTTCTGATATTCTGAGAAAGGTTTTGTTATGCAAGGTAGGTTCTCATGACTACCTCTCCAATGACATGTTCAAGTTAGTCGCAGATGTAATCTGCCGGAAAAAGGTGGATTTGGGTATGATTTTGTTTGAAAAGATAAAGGCAAGCCTGATGATTCCTAACTTTGGAAGGATCATCACTCTTTACCTAAATCAACTGGTTGGAGACCAGTTTGATATGTCTTCTGGAAGCCCCATTCACCATCTGAAGAAGATTGACTTTTCCATTCTATGCAGATGGGAAAGAAAGAGTGTAAGGTCGGGACTGAAGAAAGTTGTTGGAGAGGAAGAAGAGGAAAGGAATGCACCCTCTCCTTCAAGGTTTGTTCCCCAGTTAGAGATTCCACCATCTCAGGGGGAGAGCTCTCAAGTTCTTGTTGTTTCATCAGTCCAGGGGGAGTCCTCCAAGGCTCCAGTTTCATCAGTTCAGATAAAACCCTCCCCAGCTCTGCCCGCCCCTCCAAGTATACATAGTCAGTTTTCTGTTCTTGTTGTCAATATTGAGAAAAGTTATAACCTGTTCCCTGGGCACTATTTAGGGAAGATGTTTGGTCTTCCTGCAAGGGAGCCAGAAAGGATAACTTTTGATGATTCTGATGATGAGGAAGTTGCTGATGTTGCTGATGATGAAGGTGATGATGTCAATGCTGATGCCAATGATGATAATGATGACAATGATGATGATGGTGATGATGGTGCTGATACTCCTGATACAGAGCTAGTCCATGCAAGTTATCTTATTGAGAAAGAAAGTGCTCACCATTCTGGTGAAGGAGAGGTGCCTAAAGAGATAGAATCCACCTATGGTGGAGTTCTTAGTGTTGATGTTGTTCCTCTATTCCAAGAAAAGTCCCTTGCAATGTCTGAGGGGGAGCCTGAGATAGAGGACAGTCAAGTCCAGGCTACAAAAATTCTGTCAGAGAAGGATACAGTAGTGGATGTGCAATCTGCACATTCGGCTTAGGAAAATGTAGTGGATCTGAATGTGCCCTCTCTAGGGGGAGCTCAGTTTGAAGTGTTTATGTTTATTGATGAAAGCCAAGGCACACCTCCTATTCAGAGTACTCCTGCTCCAGTTGCCTCAACATCCAATTCTGGTATGCTCCAATCTATTAAGGCTTTGCCCAAGACACAAGCTGAGCACTTTGAATTTTCTATGAAGCAAGTTTTTGACAAGGTTAAAGAAGTTGAATTTGATTTAAGTAATGGCTTAGCAGAGGTAAAGTATATTGTATCCACCATGAAAACTGACCTGGATAATTACTGTACAAATGGTGTAAAGGCAGTAAGTTTTACTAATGAAGGTCTAAAGCATGTGTATGACAATTCAAAGGCTCTAATAGAAGGTCAAAGTTCAATTTTTCAGCAAGGACAGAGCACAAGAGATCAAGTTATTGAAGATTTATCAAGCCTCAACGAAGAGATTCTCCAAACCCTCAATGAAGAAGTCAGAAAGGGGGAGGAGAAAATTATATGTCAAATGCATGATTTGAGAAAAGAAGTGGAGAGTAAGTTTTATGAAGCTAATGTCTTTAATCATCAGAGTTTTCAATGGATTTATGAAAGTTTGTTGGGAAGGTCTCAAGATCAAGCCTTTCCTGAACAAGTTTATGAAGACATAGCTCTTATCCCTCCAGTACAGTATACCCAGGTTTGGTCTGACCTAGACGATATTCCAGAAGATATTTCTGAATCATCAGAGCCTATTATAAAGAAAAAGAAATATGGTGAAGGCTCATTTGTAAGAAGGTCAGATCCTTCTGAAAGCAGAGGATCGGGCATAGAGTTCAGATAGCCAGTGCAGAGAGAAAAGAATATACCGAAGTATGGAGTCTAATTTCTAAATCAATCATCTTGGACACATACAAGCTAGTTGATATTTCAAATGAAGAGCCCCAAAAGAACTACAGTTAATAAGAGATTAATAAGCACAAGGCTTCACAGCTGAAAAGAAAGATTCATTTCAGAGACCATGGATACAACAATCCAGACGCTCCTCTACCTACTTCAAGATACTACCTAAAGCCCAAAGCATATTTTGTCAGGCAGATGAAGAAGAGAAAGGAAGGGAAGGCTAAAATGTCTTAAATGTGTGTTGTGACTATGTTGAAATCCCAAAAACAATAATATATATATGCTTTGATATTTCAATTCATATTGTTTACTTCTTTATGTCATTCTCTTTGTTTATGTTTATGATTATTATCTATGCAATTCACCTTAGTAGACAGGGTTCTGACTTCTTCAAATAGAGGGAGATTGTTAGGTATTGTAGCCACAATAACCTTGATTTGAAGAAGTGTCCCTTGAACTAAGATGAATTGATATTGTATTTGATGTAGTTTCTTAGTTATGTGTTTGTAGGATATTATTTGCTAAGTACAAACCAATGACAGGTTTCAATGAGTCATAAACAAAGGCCTATGCAATGTAATCCCTCATTGTGTAGACCAAAGTGTTGACTCATGTGAAATCTGAAAGTGCACAGTGTGCCTCTGAAAATTCTCTACAGGGGATGAATAGAGATTTAAATATTTTACCCTAACTATGCAAACAATAAAAATACTAAGGTATTATGCACTGAACAAAACCCACGCAGAATAAATAAGTGTTGTAAATATAAAGCAGGAAAATAACAAGCTATAAAAGGGACAGCATTGAAAATACACAGCACGGAAGACACAAGATTTTTATAGAGGTTCCCCAAAATGTGGGTAGTCCTCTCTTCTACATCCCTGGTAGGATTGCACAACCTTTGCCTGAGTCTTTTGAAAAGGAGACTCTTAGAACCAAAGATCTTTTGATAAGGAGATCTTGAACCACTCAGATATTTTGATAAGGAGATCTTGAACCACTCAGATCTTTTGATAAGGAGATCTCGAACCAATGAATCCTTTGGTAGAGGGATTCTTAAAACTCTGTACAAGTGAAGGGAATAAGAAGGAGAAAGAGGGAGAGGGAGAAGAAGAGAATTTTGTTCTTAGAATTCTTTAGAAGCTTTGTTGATGCTTCTCTGTTGCTTTCATTGGATCTGAAATAATAAACCCTTGCTTATGATAGTTATGGTTTGCAAGGGTTGTTCTGCTTGATCCTTTTCTCTCAGCACTTTTTGTTGTTCTGCTGATGTATAATAATGAAGATGAAGAAGCGGTGTATGTTCCTGTGCAGAGAGATTTCTTCTGTAAATCTATCTTTTAGGGTTTGAGGAGGAAGAAGATGAAGACCCTAATCGATAGCAAGAAGAATGTAATAATTGTTGTTCTTTTTTACCTCTTTTTGCATACTTATTATGTATGATTGAATTTTCAAAAGCCTTTCTCCTTTTGGCTTGTCCTGAAAAGGAATTTACCTAATTTCCTTTCCTCTTTTGTTCTCGACTCGTCAATCCATTTTGAAGAGCTTCCAAAAGTGATTTGTTGTGTCCTGGAATGCTTCATTCTATTCTTGGTAACAAATAAGTCGTTGGAGAACTGTCTCTAGCCCGGTGGTCCTTCTAAAAAGGTCCTACAAGGACAGCTGGAAAAGCTTCCTTTTCTGACTGTATTCGACGCTGCGTGGACTTCATCAACCTTCAAATCGACTCACCTCTGAGTTCTTATCGACGTGGCTTCGAATTTATTCTTAGCTTTGTATGAACTTAGATGTTGACATTACGTCGATACCTTATCAATGTACTCATCGAGTTGAAGCATTTCGACTTGATCTCTTAACTTCTGCGTTGAATTGTAGTCAACGTTGCGTCGACTTGTTAGATGGCTTCGACAAGCTCTATCTTCGGCGTCGAGTTCCTTTCGACGTTCCGTCGACTTGACTTATACTTTGACAGGCTGAATGATCTACTTCGACATCAACTCATAGTTGCATCGATATCAAGTCGAAGTTGTGTCGACTTGTATTCGATGCAAGTCTTAACTTAACTGAATTTAAGATTGTCTTGACTTGGTCTTGACACTCTAAGTTAAGTGTGACATCCTAAGAAATCTAATGACCAGATTACCATTACTATACAATGTGGGTAATAAACCTAAGAAGTAAAATCACTTGTAGTTAATTTGTTAAGTTAAATCAAAAGGGGTTTTTCCCAACAATCTCCCCCTATTTATCTTAACAAATTTTACAGTTTGTTTTAAAGTGATTTTACACAAACTTTGACATTAATACAAATACAAACAATATATTTATAAACAATATGATATGATAGAACAAAATCACATGCCATTTCATTCATTGTCAAGTAAATATATTGTTCATAATGTCTATTTGACAAGATACCTGAGAATTCAATGCTCCTTATCAGGAGTTTTCCTTTTCCTTGAAAATACTTTTGGTATTACCTTTCTTGCAGCAAATGCAAGAGGTTCTTCATCTTCTTTAAGATCCCTTTCAGCTTATTTATCTTCTTTGAGAAGCTCCCCATGAGATTTTGCCTCTTTCTCAGCATCCTGGGCAGCTTCTTTTGCAATTCTTGATACCTCATCTAGTAGTAGATCATCTACATGGAGCTCCCCCTAAGTTAATGGTAGCTCCCCCTGATTTACTACAGGCAGTGCTTCATTATCTTGTGCTGGATCTTCTCGATGATTTGTATGATGCTCCCCCTGAACATTTGCAGCAGGACTTACTGTTTGAAATACAGTAAGTCTATTAGGATTTTCCACATTCTTATCCTACACCTAGTCATTCTTTTCTGGAACTGACCTTTCCTCCTCCTAAATATTCTCCCCCTTCTTAACCTTGCTGATAAGAGAGGTTAAGAACTCCTTAGTAACTGATAGAGATTTTATAGTATTTAACAAATAATCCGAACGAATATCCCGAAATATGCAAGTGTACCTATCAAAATATAGTATAGAAAATGTCGTATTTTCCCGGGGTCTGTCGAGTAATCTTACTTACGCAAAATTCCTATTAATTTATTGGAGGAAAATTGGTTGTTTTTTGTTTATAAGTAAAGACAATAAATTGAAAATTGCTAGACAGACAAATTCATGATTAAAAATAGACTTAGTACTTGATTAAGCATTCTTGGGAATCCGATTGCAGAAGATACGTTCTAATTCTTAAAATTCTATTTCGATTGGAGGATTGAAAAATATGAGGGAGGCTAGCTGGAGACGACCACCGCCTAATTTTAATAATACTTCAATTAAAATCTCTTAAATTTGAAATAAATTAAAATCGCATGAAAGATAAATCCAGAATTTCAAAAGAATTTATATTTCCAATTCTCAAAGAAAATATAATTAGTTTTTATTTTCGAGAGATCTATGGTATCCACGAGCCTCTCGGCCGCTAGGATGCCAACCAGATAGCAAAATTTATATACTAGCAATATAAACTCGCAACCAAATTTTAATCGGAAATAAATCGAAACAAAACTTCAAAAATTAGAGACGGCGGATTATAATTCAATCCTCATCCCAATACTAACCAATCAAGCACTAAGAAAGGATTTAGCTACTCATTAGTGAAATAAGATACAAGAATAAGAGAAATTATCATTTTCATTGATATGGGAAAAGGAGTACAATTGCGAAATGGAAATAACAGGAGAACAAACAATAATATTTAAAAAGAAAAAAATACAAACTTCTAATACAGAAATATGAAAAGAAAACAACTCAATAAAAACCTCTCTCTCTCCTTCTTGATCCTTTCATCCTTCCTCCCTTGATGACTTGGAGCCTTGCCCTTTTTATATATGACAAACCCCTCTAGAATAATCCCAAGAGAAGAATCTAGATGGGAGAAGAGTATTTGATGGTGGCTAGGAATTCAAAGGGACATAGAAAATTTCGGCTAACAAGGGGAGAAGGAGTGGAAAGGCTGCTTGCAATTAATTGGAGAGGAGCGAATTATATGAGTTTCACATGAATAAAGTATTAAAGTGGGGTTGCATGCATTTAATTTATAGGAAGATGAAGTGGCAGCTTCATGAAAAGGAGCTTCACGTGAAGGGTTGCATGGATATAGGAGGTGGGCGGTTGCAATGAGAAGGTGAATGGAATTTTAATAAGTGGCTGGTATAATATAGCTGCTCTAATTAAACGGGTTGCATACATTCAATTAATTGGAGGAGAATGTGAATGGGTTGCACACATGGAATTGAAGTAATAATAACCCGCTTGCATTGAAGTGGAGGGGTTAAAGTGGACGGTTACATGAAGTTGAATTGAGGAGAGAGAAGTGGTTGCATGGATTGGAAGAGAACCGAATGGCAGCATTATGAATATTTTAAGTGCATGCATTTAATGGAGAGGGGTGGAAATATGGAGAGTTCACGTGCATGTTGGTTTGCATGAAAATAGGAGGAATGAATGATGTGGAAGCATGCAACAAATGGAAGTGGTCCATGGGCGGCATATGCATGGGTTACATGGATGATAGCCAAATGAGATTCTCGTAAATGGAAATGGAGGAAATAAATCAGCCACCTGGTGTTAAATGTGACCGCATGGAGAGGGTGGCGGCCATAGCATGCACGTGGCGGCGGCATGAAATTATATTGACGAGTGCAGCTTCAACTCTCGAGCTCGGCTAACGCGACAACATTCGCAAGACTTCATCATCCAATGCCAAGATCGTGGCCGCGATATTATATATATTGAGAAAATAAGGTTGACAGTGAGCTTTTATGTCGAGACGTGCCGAAATTCCCCCAGGCCTGTCATAAAATAAAATAAAATAACATTAGTGCGAATTATATAAAAATAAAAATAGCAAGCTAATTAATATATAATTTAGAAATATATATATATATAATTTATGTATAAAATATAAGAATTATGATATGATAATTTGAATCAAAATATGCATCATCAGTAACCATGGAGGAGGACACAAATTCCATGAGATCCATGAGGGACCCTCTTGAATCATGTATCTCACTTTCCATCTAAGAATACTTTTTATTAAACCTTCTGGCTTGAGTGGCCATTAGGTCAGCAAAGGTGCTGGAAGCCAGCTCTATTGCCTTTGTTATTGCTTGTTCAATATTGATTTAGGGTGTATAATGAGAGGTAGAGGCAGGTGGAGGTGGAGGTGTGAGGTTCTCATTCAGATCAGGAGAGTCTTGGTAGACAGGGGAAAGAGATTGGTAGGTTTCTGGAGAGATATGAACTGGTGGTGGTGGAGGAACAGGCTGATTGTCTAGAAGTAGGGTGGATGGTTGTTGTTGTGGTTGGAAAGGAATGTGAGGTTCATGTTTTGTGGGAGGAATGAACGAGCTGGCCTGGTTGAATGGGGCTTGATCAGCATCTGGAATATCATTCTGTGGAGGTGCTGGAGTATCTGGAGGAGGTATATTATCCCTTGGGGGATCTGGTTGATGTCTCTCTGAATCTTGAGGAGGTGGAGAGGGAGTAGGTGAAGGTGCAGATTGACCAAGCTTTAGAATCTGCCTGATCCATTTTGAAAAGATCCCAATATTGATCCTTTTCCCAGGAGGAATTGGCACTCCCTTTGATTTACATACACCTGGATAGTGTTGGAACAGGATCTGGCTCATTATCCTCATATAAGCATTCTCCTTATGAGAGTACTTATGCCCTATTAACTTTAGGAGACATCTCCCCCAATTGACCTTTTTGTTGAGTACTAATACTCCCATTATCTGCAGTTTCTGCTTTGGGATGGCATCATGAGCAGAAATTTTACAGAGCAGCACCTTCCCTACTATATCTGCAAGAAATCTATATTCCTCTCCAAGGTAAATCTTCTTCAGATTGATGGCCTTATCTTTCTTAAATTGCATAAGGGCTTTCTTTGTCTCCTCCCCTATTAATTCACCAGACTCATCACCCGTTTGTAGATCAAAGGTGAGAAATAGCATTTCCTCTGTAATGCTAATGTTGGTTTTAGCTATTTTCCCATTTAGGGTTCCATCCTCTTCAAGGTGAATATTGTCTTTGAGCTTTATTAGCTCCACATCAAGGATCTTACATCTGGTAGAGATCAATTTTGTTAATTCAGCTGACTGAAACAAGCCGAGAATGGCTTTAAAACTTACAGCAGCAGCATTAAAGGATTCAACATCCACATCGAAACCAGAATTGATCTTGGGAGGTGTCATTGAACCTATAGTACCTGCAAACACAAGAGAGAATGAGAGAGTTGTTGGATCTTGTGGCGCCCTTAGAGGGGGGTGAATAAGGGCATTTTTAAATTATGATTTTTTACTTAAGAAGTTTTAAAACAAATTTTGCTTTTCTAAAAATCACTTATAAAAAATTTCAAACTATGAAACTTTTAAATTAATTCAAACACAAATTTTTAAGTTAAAAATTAAACAATAAAATTTGCAATTAAAAGAAAGTCATAATTTTATTAATCAAGAAAATGACATACAATAAAAGTGATCTTAACAATGCTTAAGATCAAGGCACAAGTTTGATAATAAAATTTCTACAATTTGAGTTTACCAATCCTTCTCCTATGGATTGGAAGGCTATCACTTGTCTCTCCCTAGAACAAGCCCAAGCCTATCCTCTAGATCTTCCCAAGATCTAGACGTAGCACACAAGGCCATGATTTCCTACCAAGTCACGCAAGGACTTGGACGCTCCGCACAAGGAAGCGATTTTCCCCTAAGCCACGCAAGGACTTAGACGTCACGCACAAGGAGACGATTTCCCTACCGATACAAAGTGAAATGTATATAAATGAAAATACAAAATCAAATGAATAACTCCCTAGAAATTCAGATCTCTGAAAGGAAGGTTGAAGCCTCGAGATGATCGTTGATGTAGAAGCGCGTCCGATCTCGTCTTCAATTTCAAACCTTTTAAGCACAAATGGGAGTTGATGAGGTTATGGAGCTCTCTGGTTCGTATGCACTCAGGAAAGGACTTAGAATTTTCAAAGCTTGGAATGCACGAACAAAACGAACCAATTTATAGTTTTTCACTATCGCCTGGGCGACATCGCTGTCGGATTCCGACAGCGCCAAAATACTGCTCGTCGTGCTGTCGTGCGGGCTGCTGCTGTAACTTCTGTCCTGTCGCCTGGGCGACATCGCTGTCGGAAGTCCAACAGCGCCAAAATACTGCTCGTCGTGCTGTCATGCGGGCTACTACTGTAACTTCTGTCCTGTCGCCTGGGCGACAGTAGATGTCGGAAAATTCCGACATCGAAATTCTCCATACAGTTAAATTGAGCTCCAATCAGAATTGTGAACATCTCATACCTGTTACCTTCACACCATCAATAAAAATAGAATCAAATACAAACAGGATTTTGTTATTATCAAACTGAAAGAGTACGAAACGCATGCTCCAACAATCTCCCCCTTTTGATAATAACAAATCCGTATAAAAAGAAATCATGTCTATTTAGGTTGTTGTTTTTAACATATGGTGTGTGCACAAAAATAACATGATATATTCCTCTTAAATGTAAGCTCCCCCTAGATGAATGCTCCCCCTAAATGAATGCTCCCCCTAAATATATAGTAAATTGAAATGATGTATTGTTTAGGTGGAAGATTTAGGTGGAATTGTTCTTATTGTTCTTTGATTTCTTAAATATACTTATAATTCTCCCCCTTTTGGTATTAGCAAAAGTTAATTTGAAATGAATGAGTAGTTCTTAAGGGAAGAGATAGGATGTAGAAAATAAGAGTAGGCGGAAGCACTTGTGTTGAAAATGATTGAAAGTCTTGAAATAATAGTAATATGCCATAGTATTGAATAAACTCATGAAGAGATGGTATAGCCATATGAAGTAGTGGAATAAAAAAATAACTTAAACATGAGTAATGTCATTTTAAAGTATCATAGAAAGACACAATTGTGTATAGAAATTTGGAATCTTTTCGGTCCAATTCTCATGAGATGAAGGTTTATATAACATAATGATGTGTACAAGTGTTGCTTTGATCAAACATATGAAATTATTTAATTTACATGATCATTGGAATAAAAAACATAACATAAGCATAGAAAAAAAACTTTGACCTTGAAGATATAGCACAATAAGAATAGAATACCATTTTTTATTTTGCACAAGACACTTTACAATTCTTTCCAAGGTGCTCAACCTCACAATGCTTATTAAGACTTATCAGGAGGGTAAGTAGTGCTTGGTGGAGTATCCTTGTCCTCAATTTAAACTTTTTGTTGATCACATATATTGTGATATCTTAACTTTGTAGTTTGTGATACCATATAGTTTTATTTTTAATTGACCAAGGATCTCCGAATTCACTTGAATCGCAAAAGATGGTGTATATTTGGTTGTGCTAACAAATCAAGCTTGAAAGTAGTATTTATGAAATGTTATTGTATTATGTTAAAGCAAACATGATTCATGTATATATTAAATAGAAAGGCATATGTATGAATCAAAAGAAGTGAACGTGATAGCTCATTATTATATATAAACAATTTCTCATACTTAGAGGCATGCGAAAACAAATTCCAATAGTCTAAACCACTTAGCAGGAGTGTCAATACTATGACAGAGTGGAAATGAAATCATATAATCATGTAAATAGCCATTTTTAAAAAATAAAAAGCACATGGTTTGGCATCAATTCATGATTTGTGGCATTAATAATGACATATAACCAGTGTAGAGTATCAGAGAGACCAAAATTGAAGATTAATCAAATCTGGGAGCTGTCGGAATTTTCTGACACGCACTGTCGCCTGGGCGACAGCTAAAAGTATAAAAATGGCTAAAAAACCGAGTCAAATTCGATTGTACATCATTTTCTGGACTGGAAGGCGAGAGGAAGGTGTCGGAGTGCGGCGACAACCCTAGATCTAAGGTATGTTTGGTTGATTTTCAGGTCTTTGACTTAAATTTTTGAAATAAGGTATGTTTGAATCTTGTGTTTTTTTTGGGGGGTTTAAGATTTGTATTTTTACATTGATTAATTTCAAAAAAACTGTAGATGATCTTTTTGAAGATGGTTGAAGAAGATGAAAAGTAAATGATAGGTGAGAAGGTTTAGTTTAGTTCAAAAAAAATTAACAGAAATATAGCTTGATTTTGAGTAGATCTGGAAGTCTATGTTGAAAAAACATATAAAAAAGCTCACTGGATCAATGTCGGAATTTGCCGACAGTCAATGTCGCTTGGGCGACATCGTCCCAGTGCACAGAACAGTGATTAACTTAAATTTAGTTTTGTTATGTTTGCAGAATGTCTTCCAGTTCTAAGGCTCGTAAAAGTATATCTGAAGATGCTCATAGTTCATATCAAGTATATCCGTGGATTGAGAAGGCAATTATTGGAGTTTCAAAATATGTTGAATTTGTCTCTCCTAATCACGACCATATCTACACTCTTCTTGCTAATGCAGGTATATTATCAGTAATTTTAGTAGATATGTTCTCATCTGTCTTGATCCGAGAGTTTTACAATCATTTGGAAGACCCTAAACACACTGAATTGGATGGGGGAGTGCGATCGAGAATCCAAGGTCAACAAGTGGAAATAACACATGTTGATCTTATAAATGAATTTGGTCTTCTTATGATTGATCATATGCCAGACATAGTAGAAAGATATATAAGGGACAGAGATTGGACTCTTGTAAACATGAGTTTACATGGAAGTAAAAAGAGGACCCTAATCACGGAAGTCTCTTCACTCACTCCTGATGCCTATTTAGTCCAAGACATATTGAGAAACACAGTCATGATAAAAAGTGGTGATACAAGGAGTATCACAGCACAGTTGATGCTATTTACATATTTTATTATAGAGAAGGAACCCTTTGATGTAGCGGACCTCATCCTTGCCCAGATTCGTTATGATATTAGATTAAAACAACCAAAATGGGTCAAGGTTCATACTTTGCCAATGGGGGCTATAATTCAACGTATTCTCTATAAGAAGTATGAATGGATAAGTCAAGATTCATACTTAGATTATTGTATTCCTGAAATATACTATACTGGTACCATGAAAGTTAAGAAGCCTCATAAAAAGCCTCATCCTGGAATAGAGATTAGAGAGCCTACAAATCTTAGAGGAGGATTACTACGAGAGGCTATAGATGACCTTCGTGATTCATTTGAAGAACACAAGAAAGAAGTGAAGAAAGATCGCAGTAGACTGCAGAAATTTATGAAATTTCTGGTGAAGGGACTGAAGTTAAAGCCTACTCCTGAAGAAGCGGCCGAATGGGAAGTCCCAAATGAAGAACCGCCACGCCAATCGGTTAGGAGGACTCGGCGTGGAAAGGTTGTAAGACGTTGATCTTCAGAAGACTGTCCAAAAATTAGCGGGGCTGGATATGATAATTCTGAGTAGTTTCCAGCAGGTTGCTGCTTCTGACTGATGTCAAAATTTTCCGACACTCACTGTCGCTTGGGCGATAGTGAACTTACCCAGATTTCATTTTCTGTTTACTGAACTTAATCTTATGCTTATTTCTACTATTTTTCTGGAATAATTTGTATGAATTACTAATGATATGAGTCATTCAAATTCTATGTTTTGATTTAAAATGATGTTTTTCCATTGTTCTTTATCTTATTAAACTTGATTTTTCATATTGGATATGCTTAGTTTGAAATATCTAGGATTCCTAATTCAAGCCTTAGCATTGAAAACCGGGAATCCAGCAATGGTTTTGTGAATATATCGGCTAGTTGATTATCCGTTCCTATGAAGGAAATTTTAATCTGATTATTTTTAATGTGGTCTCTTATAAAATGATGCCTAACGTCAATATGTTTAGACCTAGAGTGATGAACCGGGTTGTAAGTTAAATCAATTGCACTTTTGTTATCGCACCATAGCTCTATAGTTTGTTGTTTAATGTTAAAGTCTTCTAAAGTTTGTTTCATCCAAAGAGCTTGTGCACAACAACTACCAAGTGCGATGTATTCGGCCTCAGTGGTTGAGAGGGCAACAAAATTCTGTTTCCAACTCGACCATGAAATGAGTGAAGGGCCTAAAAAGCGACAAGTGCCACTAGTGCTTTTCCTATCTAGTGAACAACCGGCATAATCAGAATCAGAATGGCCAAAAAGAGTAAAATCATCGCTATGAGGATACCACAAACCAAGTTTAGATGTGCCAATTAAATATCTAAAAATTCTTTTTACCGCTTTTAAATGTGATTCTTTGGGATCGGCTTGGAATCTAGCACATAAACAAACTAAAAACATAATATCTAGTCTAGAAGCAGTTAAGTATAAAAGTGAACCTATCATGCCTCTATATAAAGTTTGATCTATGGATATTCCACATTCATCTTTTCCTAATTTTAAAGAGACACTCATAGGAGTACTAGCTTGTTTAAGATTTTCAAATCCAAATCTTTTCAAAACATCATGTATATATTTTGATTGGTTTATAAAAATTCCATCATGTTTTTGAATAATTTGAAATCCTAAAAATATTTTAGTTCTCCTACCATGCTCATCTCAAATTCACTTTCCATCATTTTAACAAAATAATTACATAACTCTTCATTAGTGGCTCCAAAAATAATATCATCAACATAAATTTGTAAAACAATTAAATCATCATCAACTTGCTTAATGAAGAGTGTACAATCAACACCACCCATTTTAAAACCATTTTGTAATAAATATAAATTCAATCTATCATACCATGCTCATGGTGCTTGTTTTAAACCATACAAAGCTTTTAGCAATCTATATATGTGATTAGGAAATTTTTCATTTATAAATCCTGGGGGGTTGTTCAACATAAACTTCTTCTTTAATCAACCCATTTAAAATGCAGTTTTAATATTCATTTGCAACAATTTGAATCTTTTATGACTAGCAAATGCAACAAAAATTCTAACTGCTTCCAATCGTGCTATGGGTGCAAATGTTTCATCAAAATCTACCCCTTCAATTTGATTATATCCTTTCGCTACAAGCCTAGCTTTGTTTCTAGTGACCCTAGAGTCACTATCTAATTTATTTTTGAAAACCCATTTGACTCCTACCACTGGATGATCACTAGGTCTATCAACAAGAGTCCAAACTTTATTTCTTTCAAATTGGTTAAGTTCTTCATTCATAGATAAAAACCAAGATTCATCATTTAAAGCGGTGGCAACATCTTTTGGTTTTATATTAGAGACAAAACATAAATTTGTAAAACTTTCATGTAAACTAGAACGTGTACGTACCCCACTTGATGGTTCTCCAATAACAAATTCTTGTGGATGATCTTTTGAGAACCTTAGCTCGGTTGGAGGTACATATCCTTGTTCTTCTTCTTCTTCACCATCTTTTTCGTCTTCTTTCTCTACTTTTTCTTCATCATCATCATCATTTTTCCTCAGATTTTGTTCCACATCTTCTTCATTTTTCTCATTACCAGCAACTTTAGTATTTTCTACACAAGAAATGTTTTCATCAAATTTTACATGAATAGTTTCTTCAACCACTTTAGTACGTTTATTATAAACTCTATAGGCCTTGCTAGTTGAAGAATAACCAATGAAAATTCCTTCATCACAGTTTTCATCAAATTTACCTAAGTTATCTTTTGTATTCAAAATAAAGCATTTACAACCAAAAACTTTAAAGTAAGATACATTTGGTTTTCTTTGAAAATAAATTTCATAAAGAGTTAATTGTAATGTAGGACGAATCATTACACGATTAATAATATAGCAAGCAGTACTAACTGCTTCGGCCCAAAAATATTTTGGCAATTTAAATTCACAAAGCATAGTACGTCCCTAATTCTTGAAGTGTTCTATTTTTCCTCTCCACTACACCATTTTGCTGTGGTGTGCGAGGAGCAGAAAATTCGTGTTTTATCCCAAATTCATTACAATATGAAATAAATTTTTCATTATCAAACTCTCCTCAATGATCTGATCTAATGCATTTTACTTTTAAATCAAGTTCATTTTGAATACGTGAAATTAGTTTTACAAATTCATCAAAAGCATCAGATTTTGAATTTAAAAACAATGTCCAACAAAATCTAGAATAATCATCAATAATAACAAACGTATATTTTCTACCTCCTAGACTTTGTGTAATTGGACCAAATAAATCCATATATACTAACTGTAAAGGTCTAGAAGTAGAAATAACATTTTTGCTCTTAAACAATGATTTAGTAAACTTTCCTTTTTGGCATGGTGAACACAATGATGAAAGCTTTCCATTTAAATTCGGTAAACCTTTAATTATTTTGTTCTTTGAAAGCTTTACTATTCGTTTAGCACTAGAATGTCCTAGTCGCCTATGCCATAATTCAAGTTCATCATTCTTTGAAATTAAACATTTAAGTGTAGAATGAGATAAATCATGAAAAGTGATTGTATAGACATTGTTTATTCTTGGTGCAGTTAGTATGATTTCGTTTGTTTTAGAATCAATAATTTTGCAAAGGTTTGAGCTAGAGTCAAATAAAACATTTAGATTTTTATCACATAGTTGACTAATAGAAATTAAATTATGTTTCAAACCTTTAACATATAAAACATTTGAAATTTTAAATTCTTCATTACCTACTACTCCAATGCCTTTGACTTTACCCTTGCCATTATCTCCAAATGTCACTATTCCACCTTTCTTCATCTCCAGGCTAAGGAACTTTGATTTATCGCCCGTCATGTGTTTTGAAAATCCAGAGTCCAAATACCACACGTCTTCCTTGTTCCAAGCCTGCACGGATATCTAAATAGATGATGAGAGTAAAGATCTGGTTACCCAAGTGGTCCCTCCCATGGTATAGGTGGAAGCCTTAGGTACCCAGATTTGTTTAACACTAACTTTTCCTTTCTTCCAGCATGAGTCCGAGATGTGACCAAATCGATGACATTTGGCACATGCAATGAATAGTGAGGAATCATTCTTTAATGGTTTCTCTAGACTCTTGCTGGAGGAAACATCTTTATGTGTGGACTTCGAAAAATTTTATTTTGAAAAAGAGATTTTCTGAACCTGGAGCTGTTGCTGGCGACAGCAGCTGTCGGAATTTTCCGATAGCTTCCAGAAATGTATCCTAGTCCAAATTTTGCTGACCCATGGCATTGGTTGCCTAAAATCATATCCAGAGATTTTTTTCCCACCACCAAATTTTCCAATTGCCATGTTCAATTCATTTACTTTGGACTTTAAAATTGAATTTTCTTTTACTATCATGCCACATCGATTTGCAAACTTTTTCTTGTAATTCTCTAATTGAGAATGAGAAGTTTTGACAACCTTTTCTAAGTCCTTTTTCTCTTTTAGAAGTTGATCAATTTTTTGATCGGACTTAGAAATAGTGTTTTCAAGTTCTTTTATCCTTGTAGAAGAGTGATCACACTCTTGACAAATTACCTTCTCCTTCCCAATAGATTTCAACTCATTTGATAACTTTTTATTTACTTTCAAATGATCTTTATTTTCACATTTTAAAAAATCGATTTCCTTTAGGCTTTTATCCAAAAATTTGCAAGTTTTCATAAATTCATAATATAAATCATCATAAGATGGAGGAGTTACCTCAGTGTCGCTTTGGACATTGCTATCGTCGTCAGATGACGCATTTTCTTTCCCCATCAAGCATTACATTTGCTTCTTCTTTATCTTCATCGCTTGCTTCACTTGAGCCTTCAGAAGTTGTGTCATCCCAAGTCTCCGCCTTCAGAACCTTCTTTTTGAACTTCTTATCGTGCCTCCTCTCTTTCTGCTATCTCAGATATTTTGGGCACTTGCTTCTTATATGTCCAATCTTTTTGCAATGATAGCATTCCGGTAGCGGACGTTCTTCTTCATCATCCATTTTTCCTTTGCCTTTGTTGTAGGAAAAATCCTTCTTTTTGAAAAATTTTCTAAATGAGTTTCTCCTCTCAGGATTTCTCATAAACTTCTTAAAGTTCCTCACAAACAGTCCTTCTTCATCTTCCTCACTTTCTTCAGTCTCACTTTCAATTTCCTTTTTAGATTTCAACGCCAAGCTCTTCTTTTTGGGCTCCAAATTGTACTCTTGGCTTTGAATCTTCAACTCCACTTCATGGGTTTTTAGATTCCCAATGAGGCTCTACAATTGTAAGGTCTTAAGATCATGTGACTCAGAAATTGCAGTCACTTTAGGATTGAACTTCGGGGGAAGTGATCTTAAGATTTTCCTTACTAAATCTCCATTGGAGAAAACCTTACCCAGCACCTTTGAATCGTTCACGATTTTAGTGAATCGTGTGTACATTGTATCAATTTCTTCATCCACCTCCATTTTGAATCTTTCGAACTCTGACTCCTGTTGAAATAGCTTTGAATCCTTTACCTACGAAGTACCTTCATGAGTAATTTCTAAAAGATTCCAAATTTCAAATGAAGTATCACAAGCACAAACTCTATTAAATTCAGTGCGATCTAGTGCGCAAAATAAAGCATTCATGGCTTTTAAATTGTTCTTGCATTTTAATTTATCATTGTCATCCCACTTGTCTTTGGATTTGTCCATAGTTACATTTCCTACAACAATTGTTGGGGAAGTATAACTCGTCTCGACCATATTCCAAACTTCCATGTCGAGAGCTATTAGAAAACACCGCATTCGGGTTTTCCAATAGTTATAGTCTGTGCCCGTAAAAAGTGGTGGCCTACTAATTCCTTGCCCCCTCAATGAACGCGTGATCGTTGTGCGCCATTACTCCCGGTGGTAAAACCATTTTGGAGTAACCTCGCTTTGATACCACGTGTTGGATCTTGTGACGCCCTTAGAGGGGGGGTGAATAAGGGCCTTTTTAAATTATGATTTTTTACTTAAGAATTTGTAAAACAAATTTTGCTTTTCTAAAAATCACTTATAAAAATTTTCAAACTATGAAACTTTTAAATTAATTCAAACACAAATTTTTAAGTTAAAAATTAAACAGTAAAATTTGCAATTAAAAGAAAGTCATAATTTTATTAATTAAGAAAATGACATATAATAAAAGTGATCTTAACAATGCTTAAGATCAAGGCACAAGTTTGATAATAAATTTTCTACAATTTGAGTTTACCAATCCTTCTCCTATGGATTGGAAGGCTATCACTTGTCTCTCCCTAGACCAAGCCCAAGCCTATCCTCTAGATCTTCCCAAGATCTAGACGTAGCACACAAGGCCACGATTTCCTACCAAGTCACGCAAGGACTTGGACGCTCCGCACAAGGAAGCGATTTTCTCTTAAGCCACGCAAGGACTTAGACGTCACGCACAAGGAGACGATTTCCCTACCAATACAAAGTGAAATGTATATAAATGAAAATACAAAATCAAATGAAGAACTCCCTAGAAATTCAAATCTCTGAAAGGAAGTTTGAAGCCTCGAGATGATCGTTGATGTAGAAGTGCGTCAGATCTTGTCTTCAATTTCAAACCTTCTAAGCACAAATGGGAGTTGATGAGGTTCTCGAGCTCTCTGGTTCGTATGCACTCAGGAAAGGACTTAGAATTTTCAAATCTTGGAATGTATGAACAAAACGAACCAATTTATAGTTTTTCACTATCGCCTGGGCGACATCGCTGTCGGATTCCGACGGCGCCAAAATACTGCTCGTCGTGCTGTCATGCGGGCTGCTGCTGTAACTTATGTCCTATCACCCGGGCGACATCGCTGTCGGAATTCCGACAACGCCAAAATATTGCTCGTCGTGCTGTCGTGCGGGCTGCTGCTGTAACTTCTATCCTGTCGCCTGGGCGACAGTAGATGTCGGAAAATTCCGACATCGAAATTCTCCATACAGTTAAATTGAGCTACAATCAGAATTGTGAACATCTCATACCTGTTACCTGCACACCATCAATAAAAATAGAATCAAATACAAATGGGATTTTGTTATTATCAAACCGGAAGAGTGCAAAACGCATGCTCCAACAAGAGTGAGAGAGAGAGAGGAAGAACACGAGAGAACTGGAGAAGGGGAGAGCACGAGAGAAAAGAGAAGAGAATTCGAAAGCGTAAATAATTCGACGCTGATCTTTCTTAAAAGAAGATGATTCGTCGCTATTTAAAGTTTTATTCAAAGCACCATCGAAAAGATTGATAGACAGCGCGCCAAAATGTGTCTAAGTAGCTTCTAGTGCGCGCTATCACGGATCTGTATTTGGGTGCATTTGGGGGTTAATAGCCCGGGATGAATCCAGAGTAATCTAGAAGCTTGTATATGGTAGATGCTAGAAAGTTCTAGATAATTCATGATCATGTATATACTAGATTTGTATAGAACACTCTAGAATGGTAGTAGTCTAGAAACTTCTATGTTTTGGAGGGAAACCTCTTTGGGGCCTATAAAAGGGGAAGGCCACCTCATTTGTAATCATCCAAGTTTTGGAGAAGCAATAAAGTTCTTTGAGTTTCCTTTGCAATTGTGAGTTCTCTTGAGGTCTACATTGCATCCTTTCTTCATCACCACCTAGTTCTTGCAGGAGAGGCTGGCTTAGCTTGGCTATGCGGAGTGGCAAGGAGGAGCTAAGGCCGCACGAGAGCTTGTAAGAAGACATATCTGTGATAGTTGGTATCAAAGTGAGGTTCCTCAAGTTCGTGGTTGGTGTCCGAGAAGACTAGATGGCTGAAGGAAACAACAACTCAAGCATGGTGGATGAGCGCGACAGGGAGATGCTGCCCCAATCTGAGAAGAGGAGGCGGGGCCATAGCAAATCTCAGGATGAAGCGCACATGGAACTCATATTAGCCGAATGGTAGGAGCGCATGACGGCGGTGGAGGAAGACCACTCATATGTTCGCGGAGAACTTGAAGCTGTCAAACAAGCGCT
The DNA here is from genome assembly GCA_033032865.1 of Dactylorhiza incarnata. NCBI lineage: Eukaryota > Viridiplantae > Streptophyta > Magnoliopsida > Asparagales > Orchidaceae > Dactylorhiza > Dactylorhiza incarnata. The sequence goes on from JAWHQI010000005.1 coordinate 993,649, forward strand.
ACCGGCTCGCGGAGAGCTGGAACTTTTGATGACCAAAGTTCAAACATGCCTGGATGCAAATGTGGAGCTTACTCAAAGGTGCTATCAGCTTGAGGATGACTATGAGGAGCGGATCGCCAAATTAGAGGAAGAATTGGCCTTATGCAAGAGGGACATTGCTAATGGAGGAAATAGTGGGGTTGTGACAAACCAAAGGATCGATGTGCCTAAGCTAAATCCCTTCTCGGGGAATAGGGATGCCAAGGAAGTTCAACACTTCCTTTATCAAATGGAGGTCTACTTCGAAGGATGTAACCTCACTGAGGAAGTACTCAAGGTAAAGATGGCTAGCTACTATCTTCTGGATATTACATCTCTTTGGTGGCAATGGAAGCTTGCAGATATTAAGAAGGGAACATGTAACTTGGACACATGGGATGAGTTCAAGATTGAGCTTAAGCGGCACTTCTACCCAGAGAACGTCACAAATGAGGCAAGTGAAAGTATCTAGTCGCAACCTAAATCACCTAGAGGGGGGTGAATAGGTGGATTCTATGGCTTTTTGCGGAATAAAAATTATGAGAAGTAAAGCACACAGAAACAAACACAGCACAACACAAGGAATTTATAGTGGTTCCCCAATGTGGGTAGTCCACTTTCCCGCCTCGCCTATCTAGCACTTCAAGGCTAGATTCGGCTACTTCACCAAACTCAGATTCTTCAAATCCTACAACTCCGAGTTCATAACTCCTACAAGCTCGGAGCAAACAACTCCTACACAAACTCGGAGAAAAACCTTCTCCTACAACTCGGAGCAAACCACTCCTACAACTCGATCCTTCAACAAGGATCTACAAAACTCGGAGGCAAGCTTCCTACAGGAATAAGTAAGGGGTTGTACAAAAACTCTTAAAACTTCAGATGAAGTTTTTCTTCAGATCTAAAAGAATAAAGTTCTTCTTCCTGAACAATACTTTCAGTCCTTTAAATAATAGAGGAAGAAGAAGTCTTGAAATCATTTAAAGCTTGATTTGAAAACTTAGAGTCGACTGGATCAAAATGAGATTTGAGAATTGATTGTGCTTGATCTTGTCGACGGCCCTTATCGAAAAAGAAATGGCAGAACTTTTTCTTGTCGGAGGCGAGGAGCTTGCTTGAGAAAAGATCGGCCGACAGAATGAATAAAAATTTTGAACAATTAACCTCTTTGAAAAATCCAGTGGAAAATATATATAGAGACCTCCTCTCCAACGGCTATAAGCAAGACTTATGGAAGATTATTCTTCCAATGGCTATATGCAAGATTTAAGGAAGATTTCTTTCAAAGACTGTCAGCAGGAATTAAGGAAAATTATCCTCCAATGGCTGTATGCAGGAATTAAGGAAAACATTCCTTAAATCCGATAGGATTTGAAAAACGAGACAGCGCAGATCAAAATTTATCGTCTGTAACAAATTCGTCGAATGGAATAGCGCTTGACGAAATCATTTCTTCCCTTCGTCGAATGGCGGTCGACGAATGCGATCGACGAAACCACTTCAGCTTCAGAAAAGCTGCGTTCGACAAAACCACTTCAATTCGTAGAATGGAGCTCGAAGAACGCGATCGACGAAAATTCTTTACTTCAGCAAATCGCGTTCGACGAAATCCATACTGCGTTCGACGAACTGGATGCTGTGTTCGACGAATGGCCAATTCTCTGCGCTCGACAAACGGCCAATTCTCTGCGTTCGACGAACTGGATGCTGGATTCGATGAACTCCTTCTTGCTTTCGACGAATTCCTGAATACTTAAAAAATATTTTCTTCCAGATCAGCAGCAACTTCTCTTAGCTCTTCCCTTTTTGTTTGAATAAGAAGTACACCCTAATAGAGAGATTTCACATGAGTCAACACCTTGGTCTACACAACGAGGAATTACATTGCATAGGCCTATGTTTCATGACTCATTGAAACCTGACATTGGTTTGTACTTAGTCATTTAAAATCTGCAAACACATAACTAAAAGGATACATCAAATACAACATCAATTCACTTTAGTTGAAGGGATACTTCTTCAAATCAAGGTTATTGTGGTTACAATACCTGATAAGTAGTATTTTTTTAACTTTTTAATAGAAAAGTTTGTAAATATTTAATATGATTTTTCCTTTTTATGATAATTTTAGGTTATAAGTAGTTCTTTTTGTAATTTTGATTCTAACTTAGCTTAATTTCAATATTTGCAGAATTTTGGGATAAATCGGGAAAAATGGCATGTCACGCCCTCGGTCACTGCCCGTGACCAAGGGCGTGTAACCTAAAGATCAGTCCAGAATGATGTCGCGCTGTCTGAGCTAGCCCACACCAAGTCACGCCCCAGGTCACTCCCGTGACCCAAAGTCACGCCCGTGACCAAGGGCGTGTAAACTTAGAATCTTCCACGTGGAGCTGCCGTCGAGACGTGGAGATGCTGTCGAGAAGTCAACCTAAGTCACGCCCGTGACCCACATGTCACGACCGTGACTTTCCAGCGTGATCTCTGCTTCGCCACCGCGCCGAATTCCAGCCCACGCCGCATTTAATGCAGCCATCCAAAGTCACGGCCGTGACCCGACATGTCACGCCCGTGACATGTCACTTTTCGCCGCGCCGAATTCGAGCCCACGCCGCTGTCGGATCTGATGTGAATAGTGCAGTCACGCCCTTGGTCACGCCCGTGACCGAGGGCATGTAATCTGAATTTTTTTTCTATAAATTCAGAGGTTCTCCTTGAGTCCAGGGTTCAGAATTTTGGAGTGGGGGAGGTGCTGCTAGAGCTGTTAGTGAGTTCTTCAATGCAATTGTTCATGTCTTTAAGCTTTCATGTCTTCCTTTTCAATTCATGCAATGTTTTAGTTTAACTTTCATGTACTAGCTCTTTTTAAGCTTGTAATCTTCATTTTCCTAGCTTTGTAATCTCTCTTTAAGATTGTAATAGTTTTGATTTTCAATAAAAATTAGCTTGCTCTCTTTCATTTGCTCTTTCTCCTTAAGTACTTCTCCTTTCATGCAATGTTAAGTTTTCTTTCCTTTTTCCCCTCCACTATGTTGAGCATTAAGTCTTTTTATTATCATTTTAATCATTCACTAAGTTTGCAAAATGTCTCTTTTTAACTAAGTAATCAAAACCTCCAAAATATCATTAGATAAGATAATAGTGATTTTCCTCGAAGTAGAAGTAATCAACGCGCCCCGTGGAATACGACCTTGGTATTTCCAAATATCCTATACTATAGACGATAAGGTACACTTGCCTTTATCGGATATAGTTTTGGAGAAAATCTCAACCTTTCACTAAATTTCAAAACCGAGAAACCTATATCAAGTTTTTGGCGCCGTTGCCGGGGACTTTGCGTAGATATTTTGAAAAGAGGATAGCTATTAATTTTATCATGCTTTTTTTTATTTTACTTTGCTTTTTCTAAATTTCAAAAAGAAAAAAAAATTAGTTTTTCTTCTTCCTTTCTTCTCTTTTTAGTGTATGACCCGAGGTAGCACTTCGATTCTTCCTTTTGATCTGGAGATCGAGCGAACCCTTTTGAGGCACCGCCGTTCTCGTGATCAGGGAAATCAAATAGAATCCGAAGAGTCGATCGGGGACACTAACGCAGTAAATATGGATCATAATCTTAATCCTCCTAATCTTAACGAGCCAAATCCTAATGAGGACGCGCAACGGACCATGTCCTATTATGCGCGGCCGAATTTGGAAGGCACACAATCGAGTATTGTTCACCCAACGGTGGCGAACAATAATTTTGAGATCAAGTCCAGCATCATACAAATGGTGCAACAATCGGTGACCTTTGATGGTCAACCGGACGAGGATCCAAATTCACATATCTCTTACTTTCTTGAAATTTGCGACACTTTTAAGATCAATGGCGTCACCGATGACGCCATTCGATTATGTCTTTTTCCTTTTTCTTTGCGGTCTAAGGCCAAGCAGTTGCTGGGCTCCCTACCTAGGGGATCCATCACTACATGGGCCGAAATGGCGGAAAAATTTCTTAATAAATATTTCCCGCCTTCAAAGACCGCTAAATTGCGCACGGATATTGCATCGTTCATGCAAATCGACTCGGAGACTCTCTATGACACATGGGAGCGCTTCAAGGAGCTTTTGCGTCGATGCCCTCACCACGCACTTGCCACTTGGCAACAAGTGCAAATATTTTATAATGGCTTAAATCTCCAAACGAGGCAAATGATTGATGCGGCCGCCGGGGGGGACATTAAATAATAAAACCCTGATCGCCGCTCAAGAGCTTTTCGAAGAGATGGCCACAAATGCGTACCAATGGAACATGCCCCGAGCACGGCCTAATAAGCCGGCCGGAATTTTTAAAATAGACGCAAACGCAAATTTAGCTTTACAAGTTGAGCGCTTAACAAAGCAAGTGGCGGAGATGTCTGCTTCCTCCGCCACTCCTCCTTGGGCTAATAACGTTTTAATTGAAGAACATGTTGACTACTTGGGAAATCCACCTCGGCCTTCCTATAACCCGAACACCGCTCCGTATAATAACACCTACAATGCGGGTTATAGGAATCATCCGAATTTCTCATGGAGCAACCAAGGAAATGCTCAGCATCCTATGAATTTAAATTAACCTCCCCCTAATCAACTTCTTAACTTAACTCCGCCTCCAAATTTGATTTCTCAAAATTATAATCCACCCAGTTTTCCACCGCAACAGCAAAAACTCTCTCCGATTGAAGAGGTTTTTGCAAAATATGTTGCTACAAATGAAACGAACATCCGGAACCTTACCGGATCGATCAAAAATTTAGAGAATCAAGTGGGCCAGCTCGCAAAGATGATTTCTGAGCGTCAACAAGGAGCACTACCGGGGAACACCGAGCAAAATCCAAAGGAGAGCGCGCACGCTATTACACTCCGAAGCAGGAAGGAGGTGGTTCAAAAACAGGACGAACCCAAGGTAATTTCCTCTCCTCCTCCTCCTACTTTTAATTCATCTTCAAATTTGCCCACTACGATAGCTCCGCACACTTCTATTTTAAATCCGCGCGCTCCTACTTCTAATATTCCGTATCCATCGAAATTTAAAAATGAAAGCGCCGAAAAAAATTATAAAAAGTTTTTAGATGTTTTAAAACAAATCCATATTAATGTACCTTTATGCGAGGCTATCTCACAAATGCCTAAATATGCGAAATATCTTAGGGAGTTGCTCTCCAATAAGAAAAAGTTACAAGATATTTCGCATATTTCTTTAAACGCAGAATGCTCCGCAGTTGTACTCAACAAATTGCCGAAAAAAGCAAATGACCCGGGACGGTTTTCCATCCCATGTCTTTTTGGCAATTCGTTAGTAAAACACGCCTTAGCGGATCTTGGATCAAGCATCAACCTTGTGCCGTTTTCTTTGTTCAAAAAGCTAGGTCTAGGAAATCCAAGGCCCACTCGAATGAGTATCCAATTAGCGGATCGTTCTTTAAAATATCCGATAGGAATAGTGGAGGACGTGCTCGTCAAGGTTGACAAATTCATTTTCCCAGTGGATTTTGTCATTCTTGACATCGAAGAGGATGCCGAAGTACCCCTCATAGTCGGCCGCCCCTTCCTTGCCACCTCCCGCGCTATTATCGACGTAAGTAACGGAAAGCTCCTCCTATGGGTTGGAGACGATGAAGTTACTTTCTGCATAAATTCCTCGATGCGGAACACGCTAGAAAATGACGATTCATGTTTTTACTTAGAAGAGTGTTGTGAGTTCGATTCATCCCTCGAGTTAGTTTCATCGGCGAGTAGTGATTCTGAGCCCGTAGAGCTCTTTTGTGATGAAGAAGAAGTTTCTCACCCCACACCACCCGAACTATTATTTTTAGAAAAATTAAAAATCAAGACTTCTTATGAAGAACCACCCGTATTGGAGTTGAAACAACTCCCCCCTCACCTTAAATACTTGTTTTTGGAAAAAGAGTCTAAGCTACCCGTCATCATTTCATCTGATCTTAGCAACTCAGAAATTTCTGAGTTGACTATAGTCTTAAGAAAGCACCGCCACGCAATTGCGTGGCAATTATCGGACATTAAGGGTATAAACCCATCTTTCTGCACTCATAAAATATTTCTCAAAGATAATTCCCGAAATTCAGTCCAGCCTCAACGACGACTAAACCCTAACATGAAAGAAGTCGTTAAGACCGAAGTTATAAAACTTCTGGACGCGGGAATCATCTACCCGATATCGGACAGTACTTGGGTTAGCCCAGTACAAGTCGTGCCAAAGAAAGGTGGTGTCACGGTAGTTGCGAACGAAAATAACGAATTGATCCCAACCCGTACTGTTACGGGTTGGCGGATGTGCATCGACTATCGGAAATTAAATGATGCCACCCGTAAGGATCACTTCCCTCTACCATTTATCGACCAAATTTTAGAACGCCTTTCGGGTCACTCCTACTACTGTTTTCTAGATGGTTTGTCGGGATACTTCCAAATTCCGATTTCGCCCGACGACCAAGAGAAAACCACTTTCACTTGTCCCTTTGGCACCTTCGCTTATCGAAGGATGCCATTTGGTCTTTGTAACGCGCCTAGCTACATTCCAAAGATGTATGCTGGCAATTTTTGACGAGTTAGTGGAGGAGGTGATGGAAGTATTTATGGACGATTTTTCCGTGTACGGGAGTTCATTTGAAAACTGTTTAAAAAATCTTGAGCGCGTGTTGCAGCGATGTGAGGAAATGAATTTAGCGCTTAATTGGGAAAAATGCCATTTTATGGTCAAGGAAGGACTAGTCCTTGGCCATAAAATTTCGGGCAAGGGGATCGAGGTCGATAGGGCCAAGATTGAAGTAATTGAAAAACTTCCCCCTCCCACAAACGTAAAAGCTATTAGGAGTTTCCTAGGCCACGCGGGGTTCTATCGGCGCTTTATACAAAATTTTTCCAAAATCACAAAGCCGTTAACCCATCTTCTTGAAAAGGAATCCTCATTTATTTTTAGCGATGAATGTCATTTGGCCTTTAAACTTATCAAAGAAAAACTTATAAACTCCCCGATTCTAGTCGCGCCGGATTGGTCGCTCCTTTTTGAAATCATGTGCGACGCGAGTGACATTGCGGTTGGTGCCATTTTAGGCCAACGGGTGAGTAAGTATTTCCACCCTATCTATTATGCGAGCAAAACACTCACGTCGGCACAAGCAAATTACACCACGACCGAGAAGGAACTTCTAGCAATCGTTTTCGCCTTCGATAAGTTTAGGTCGTATATCACCCTCTCGAAAGTTATTGTCTTCACGGATCACTCCGCACTTAGGTATCTTTTAAGCAAATCGGACGCCAAGCCTCGTCTTTTGCGATGGATCCTCCTCTTGCAGGAGTTTGACTTAGAGATCCGGGATAAAAGAGGAGCCGAAAACTTGGCGGCCGATCACCTTTCTCGTTTAGAAAATCCCTCCTCGGAAGCATTAATAGAGGCCGACATCAACGATAAATTTCCCGAAGAGCGCCTCCTAGCTCTCGAAAATTTTAATTCATCTTCTACCCCATGCTTTGCAGATTTGGCTAACTATTTAGTAGCCCGGGTCCTGCCAAAAGAATTCTCGAGTCAGCTAAAGAAGAAATTCTTTTCTGATTTAAAGAATTACTTTTGGGAGGACCCCTTTTTATTCCGAGTATGCGCAGACCAGATTGTGAGAAGATGTGTTTCAAGTGAGGAAGGCCTTAAAATTTTACGTCATTGTCATGAGGGACCCACCGGTGGTCATTATCATTCGAACCGAACCGCGAGGAAGGCGTTGGAGGCGGGCTTTTATTGGCCCACGCTCTTCAAAGAAGCTCACATCCTTGTGAGTACCTGCGACAGCTGCCAGCGGTCGGGGAACATCTCTCGCCGGGATGAGATGCCCCAAAACATTTTCTTAGAATGCGAAATTTTCGACCTTTGGGGTATCGATTTTGTTGGTCCTCTCCCTCCATCTTTTTCAAATAAATATATTCTAGTGGCGGTCGACTACGTATCAAGGTGGGCGGAAGCGCAAGCTCTCCCCACCAATGATGCGCGAGTCGTCGTTAATTTCTTAAAAAAATTATTTTCTCGATTTGGCACGCCGCGCGCTATTGTGAGTGATCGGGGCACCCATTTTTGCAATACTCAATTCACAAAAATCTTAGCAAAATATGGTGTCACACACAAATTATCCACCGCATATCACCCACAAACGAGCGGCCAAGTCGAAGTTGTTAATCGAGAATTAAAACGGATTTTAGAAAAAACTAGTTTCTATCAATCGGAAGGATTGGGCAATAAAGCTCGATGACGCGCTATGGGCCTATCGAACGGCGTACAAGACCGCTATCGGTTGTACACCGTATCGAATGGTTTATGGCAAGGCTTGCCACCTTCCGGTCGAATTAGAACACCGTGCATTTTGGGCGCTTAAATTTTTAAACCTCGATTCCACTCTAGCGGGAGAACAAAGAAAATTCCAAATGAACGAATTAGATGAGTGGCGAGCGAATGCGTATGAGAGCAATAAATTATATAAGGAGCGAACGAAGTTTTATCACGATAAGCATATAAAATTTCCAAAAACTTTTTCGCCGGACGATCTCGTCCTCCTTTATAATTCCCGCCTTCGCCTTTTTCCGGGAAAACTAAAATCCCGATGGTCCTGACCCTTTATTGTTAAAGAGGTTTGGTCCTATGGGACAATTTTAATTTTCCACCCGGAAAAAGTTACCTTCAAAGTAAACGGCCACCGACTTAAATTATATCTTCCGGGAGAATTAACTAATGAAAAGAGTGATTCGATTGTATTTCAACCAATATTATGATCAGTAAGTGGGTCAAGCTACGCGACCTTAAACAAAGCACTTTTGGGAGGCACCCCAAAGTTATCTTTTGTTATTTTCTCTTGTCTTTTCTTTTCTTCTTTAACAACTTTTGCAGGTAATCGCGGCTTCACCACAAAAGCTTCAAAAAAATCAGGGAAGCCCTTTTTCCTTCTCTTCTTTCGTTTTTGCATTTCTTTTTACCTTTTCTTACTTCATACTTATTTTTAAACATTGGGGACAATGTTTAACTTTAAGTATGGGGGTGTAAATAGCCCTTTGTAAATATTTGTAAATAGTTTTAAAAAGAAAATTTTCAAAAAAAAAATGAAAAGAAAAAAAAAACAACAAAAAGAAAATTTTAATTTTGTTTCTATGATTTCCTTTATTTAAGCACTTGTAAAATCCAAAAACTCAAAAAAAAATTTAGAAAATCGAAAATTTAAATCTTGGAAAGGGACGTTTGGGATTTCATCCAATCACACCTCCTAGTACCTTGCGAACCCTTCACCGGGTAGCCCTTGGGAAGTCCAAGACTTACAAAATTTGTTAAATTTTAAAGCTAGTTTCCTTTCTTTGTAAATAGTTTTTAATGAGATAATATCAAAAATTCAAAAAAAAAAGATAATATCAAAAAAATTCAAAAAAAAGATAATATCAAAAATTCCAAAAATTCTTATATCCCTCCTTGTTGTTTTTGTGATTTCTTAGAAATCTAGTTGAGAATGTTTATAAGCATGTTTAAGTTTTTAATTGGCTAAAATTTTGCTTATCATAGTTTGTTAATTTTAAATTTGAGGTAATCTTGATTTAAGAATCATCTTATGATTTTAAATTGATTAGAGAATTTTGTTAGCATGACTTCTCTTTTTATTTTTAAATGGCTTCATTTTGTAGTAAATTTCCTAAACCTCTTTAGATTTCAATTATATTTTCATCTAACTTCTTAGATCTTAGGAATTTTAATTTTACTAGAATTTGCTCTCAATATGATTTAAAGCTAGCTAGATTTATTTTCCCCTACCATACCCCCTTTGATGGCATAAAAAAATGTATTAAAAGATCATATGTCATGGGAATAAGAGGATAAAATTCATTATTCCCTAAAACATATGCACCCAAAATATTTGAAAAGATTATATGGCATGGAGTAAGAGGATAAAATTCATTACTCCTAAACCATATACATTTTGGGTTTTTATTAGAAGAGAAAAAAAAAGGAAATTTCATGATAAATTCCATTTCCTCCATTCAAAAATTTCTCTTCTTATGCCAAATTTTATGAAATCCCCCTTAGCCAATTATCATTGTTCTAGTTTTTAGTTGAAAATTATGGAGAGAGCAATATTTAGTAATTTATTTTTCCTTAAGATTCTTCTAAGATAGAGTTCTTATAATTTTAATTTAATTTAGTTTTATAATTTCTACAATTTTGTCAAACTACTTAATTTTCTTGAGAAGTTCTTGCCTAAACATTTTCCCTCTTTTCAAATCATCATCATAATCTAGGACTTAACTCCCCCTTGAATTTACTCTTAACTTAACTTTTGGTTAAATGAAATTTTAGTTTTAAATTAAAAAAAATTTTAAGGATGTCTTATAAATTATGCCTCACACTTTTGCTCTGGAATAGCAAAACCTCAAGTATGGGGGTATTTGATAAGTAGTATTTTTTTAACTTTTTAATAGAAAATTTTGTAAATATTTAATATGATTTTTCCTTTTTATGATAATTTTAGGTTATAAGTAGTTCTTTTTGTAATTTTGATTCTAACTTAGCTTAATTTCAATATTTGCAGAATTTTGGGACAAATCGGGAAAAATGGCATGTCACGCCCTCGGTCACGCCCGTGACCAAGGGCGTGTAACCTAAAGATCAGTCCAGAATGATGCCGCGCTGTCTGATCTAGCCCACACAAAGTCACGCCCCTAGGTCACGCCCGTGACCCAAAGTCACGCCCGTGACCAAGGGCGTGTAAACTTAGAATCTCCCACGTGGAGCCGCCGTCGAGACGTGGAGATGCTGTCGAGAAGTCAACCTAAGTCACGCCCGTGACCCACATGTCACGACCATGACTTTCCAGCGTGATCTCTGCTTCGCCACCTCGCCGAATTCCAGCCCACGCCGCATTTAATGCAGCCGTCCAAAGTCACGGCCGTGACCCGACATGTCACGCCCGTGACATGTCACTTTTCGCCGCACCGAATTCGAGCCCACGCCGCTGTCGGATCTGATGTGAATAGTGCAGTCACGCCCTTGGTCACGCCCGTGACCGAGGGCGTGTAATCTGAATTTTTTTTCTATAAATTCAGAGGTTCTCCTTGAGTCCATGGTTCAGAATTTTGGAGTGGGGGAGGTGCTGCTAGAGCTGTTAGTGAGTTCTTCAATGCAATTGTTCATTTCTTTAAGCTTTCATGTCTTCCTTTTCAATTCATGCAATGTTTTAGTTTAACTTTCATGTACTAGCTCTTTTTAAGCTTATAATCTTCATTTTCCTAGCTTTGTAATCTCTCTTTAAGATTGTAATAGTTTTGATTTTCGATAAAAATTAGCTTGCTCTCTTTCATTTGCTCTTTCTCCTTAAGTACTTCTCCTTTCATGCAACGTTAAGTTTTCTTTCCTTTTTCCCCTCCACTATGTTGAGCATTAAGTCTTTTTATTATCATTTTAATCATTCACTAAGTTTGCAAAATGTCTCTTTTTAACTAAGTAATCAAAACCTCCAAAATATAATTAGATAAGATAATAGTGATTTTCCTCGAAGTAGAAGTAATCAACGCGCCCCGTGGAATACGACCTTGGTATTTCCAAATATCCTATACTATAGACGATAAGGTACACTTGCCTTTATCGGATATAGTTTTGGAGAAAATCTCAACCTTTCACTAAATTTCAAAACCGAGAAACCTATATCAATACCCAACAATCTCCCCCTATTTGAAGAAGTCAGAACCCTATCTACTAAGATGAATTTCATACATAAAACTAATAATCACAAGCAATGATAATTATCAAAGAGAAAGAAATAGCCATGTCATATTCAAAAATATATACAAGATTTTAAGAGTTAATCATGCAATCACAACACATGGCTTAAGGCATCTTGGCCTTTTCTGACTTTTTCTTCTTCAACTGCCTGACAAAATAAGCCTTGGGCTTTGGATAATACTTTGGAGGAGGAGGAGGAGCACTTGGGTTGTTGTAGCCATGTTCTCTACAATGAATTTTCTTTTTCAGCTTTGATGCTTTCAGCTTGTTAATTTCTTCTTGAGCATAATAATCCTGAGGCTCTTCATTTGAAATCTCTATCAGATTGTATGTGTCCAAAATTATACATTTGTAAATTGGACTCCAATTTTCATTATTATTCCTTCTTTCCTCCCTTGGATCTCTGATAACTATGCCAGCTCTCCTTCTTTTTCTTTCAGCCTGAACAGGTCTTCTTTCTGGGCTAGCCTTTGGCTTTATATCAGGATGCTTTGAAGATTCTGCAATCTCCTCCTTTGAAAGTCTTGCAATCTCCTCCTGATTAGACCATACAGGGGAGAAAGAAGCAGGATGGACATAAGGTTGTTCATACACTTGCTCAGGATAGACTTGATCTTGATTTTGAGGAAAGGAGCCTGGAGCTTTTCCTGAGAAGACATCATGAAGACATCCAGCATTTTGATATTGATACATATTGCTTTCATGAAATCTGCTCTCCACCATACTATTTAATTCATTCAGCTTAGTTGTCATAACTTCCTCCCCCTTTCTGACTTCTTCATGAAGGGTTTGGACAACTTCATCAGAAAAACTTCTAATAGCAGTGTGAAGGATTTGATTATTTTCTTCTTGCGATCTTAGCAACATATCCTGACCTCGGTCTACCTTATCAGCTTGCTCATACAGGTAGAAGATGCCTTTGGCAGAGAGATTCATGGCTTCAGCATCTTTATCAAACTTCTCATCAAGCTCTCTTCTTAGAATTTCCATGTTATGATTAATGGCTGCCAGACCATCATTAACATATTTCTCAACTTCTGAAATTTTTTTGTAGACATGCTTGAGAGATAACTCTATATGTTCTGCTTGAGTCCTGAGCATAGCCTCAATAGTGTACAACAAATTACCTGGAGAGAATGCTGCAAGAGCAGATCTTGAAGGGGAATCCTTGATGTTCTCACCAAGAGAAATATGTGTACGGAAATTTTCTTTAACAGTAGAAATAGGATTATGCTCTGAATGCATATCCTTGAAGACATCATTTGAGAAAACTACAGTTGAGTTAAACTCATCTTAATCTATTTCCACTATTCTGCTTTGCTCCCCCTCAGAACATGCAATTACTTCTGTGTGAAAAGACTTATCACCACCAACAGAAGGTCCACCAGATGTAGATTTCTTACCTTGATCATCTGGAGCAGAGGCGAGTCCTGCGCGCACAAGCTCTCCCCCTACATCAGGAAGCCCATGATTTTTCCTTGCCATGGCACGAGAGACAGAAGGGAGCAGCAAGAGCTTGCGGCGAGAATAATGATCGGAAGACGAAACGGCGGAGCTTTCTAGGGTTCAGCGACAGAGCATGTGTTGGGACCCGTGAAACTCTTAAGCCCTTTTATATAAATTTTTTAAAAAAAATTAATGGAAAGAAGCGCGTACCTCATTATAATAGAAAAATATTCTATGGATCCAATAGATTTAAATTAAGCGCGTGCCCAACGAAATCCAGTTCGTCAAAGAGAAATGTTGAGATCAACGAAATTTTATTGTAATGAAATTTGAGGTCAATGAAATTTAAACTCAGTTGAGTCCGTCGAAATCTGAGTTCGACGAAATTGAATTCAGTTGAGTTGAATTTGTCATTTCTTGAGAAAATCTGAGAATCTGATTTCTTGGCCTTCTATTCAAGATTCTTTGTTCAGCATACCAAGTTCCATCTTGAAGAAGTTGAACTTTGACTCGTCAAGGGGCTTGGTGAAAATATCTGCAGTTTGCCTATCCGTCGGAACATAACTAAGTTTTATGTCCCTGTTCTCCACATGTTCCCGGATGAAGTGATAACGAATCTCAATGTGCTTTGTCCTGCTGTGAGATACTGGATTATGAGCAATCGCAATAGCACTTGACGAATCACAATACATGGGAATGTCCTTTAACTTCAAGTTGTAGTCTTCCAATTGATTCTTTATCCACAGTAGTTGTACACAACAACTGCCTGCAGAGATGTACTCCGACTCAGCGGTTGATATTGCTACATAATTATATTTCTTGCTACTCCAAGAAATTAGCCTTCTTCCTAGGAATTGACAAGCCTCGGAAGTGCTTTTCCTATCGTCCTTGCTACCTGCAAAATCTGCATCTGAAAAACCTGTTAGCTCGAAGTCATTACTTCTTGGGTACCATAAGCCAAGATTTGGTGTGCCTTTAAGATATCTCAAAATCCGCTTTGCAACAGCATAATGAGACTCCTTAGTGTTCACCTGAAATCTAGCATATACACATGTTGAAAACATTATGTCTGGTCTACTCGCAGTAAGGTAGATCAAGGATCCAATTATGCTTCTATACTTGGTTTCATCAAAAGGTTTCCCTTTCTCATCCTTTTCTAGAGACAGAGCTGAACTCATTGGAGTCCTCATAGAGGTTGCATTCTCCATTCCGAATTTCTTAATTAACTCTTTGGTAAACTTCGTCTGACAGATGAAAATTCCATCTTCAGATTGCTTTACCTGAAGTCCTAAGAAATACTTCAGCTCTCCCATATTACTCATTTCAAATTTCCCTTGCATCAAGTTGGAGAACTTTTTGTAGAGGTTATCATCAGTAGATCCGAAGATAATGTCGTCGACATAGATTTGCACTAGCAAAATCTTGCCTTTTACTTCTCTAAGAAATAATGTCTTATCTATCTTTCCTCTTGTGAACTTGTTCTCAAGAAGAAAGCTAGAGAGAGTCTCATACCAAGCTCGGGGAGCTTGTTTGAGACCATATAAGGCTTTACATAAGTAATATACATAATCAGGTAGAGAGGAGTCAACAAAACCTGGGGGTTGTTCTACGTATACTTCTTCCTTTAGATCACCATTAAGGAATGCTGATTTCACGTCCATTTGATAGACCTTGAAACCTTTGTGAGCAGCATACGCTAGAAATAACCTGATTGCTTCGAGTCTTTCCACGGGAGCAAAAGTTTGATCGAAGTCAATCCCTTCTTCTTGTCTGTAACCTTGAGCAACAAGTCTGGCCTTATTCTTGATGATTACTCCATCTTCGTCTAGTTTGTTTCTGAAGACCCATTTTGTTCCAATGACATTTTGTCCTTTGGGTCTGGGTACTAGCTTCCATACTTTGCATCTTTTGAACTCATTGAGCTCCTCTTGCATTGCAATAATCCAAGATGCATCATTCTTTGCTTCATCGAACTCTTTGGCTCAACCTGTGAAAGAAAACTTAAGTGCAAAACTTGATTAGTTGTACCTCTCCTTGTTTTTACTCCATCACTAGTTTCACCGATGATTTGATCAACCGGGTGATCTCTCTGGTGTCTAATCATCAGGTTTCTTGCATCATCCAAAGTGCATGGAGGTAATTCCACTTCTGGAGTTTCTTCTTCTTCCTGGAATTCATCCTCCGGTGGAGTTTGTACGGTTGCTTCAGTAAGCTTTGGAGCATCTTCCGTTGGTGCTTCCTCCAAATTGAATTCTTTGAATTTTGCACTTGCATCTTCAATAAAGACACTAGAAGAGCTGCTTTGAAGCATGCTCGTCTCATCAAATATAACATTGTAAGTTTCTTCTACGACCAGGGTTTTCTTGTTAAAAATCCTATATGCCTTATTATGGCTACTATAGCCTACAAAAATACCTTCAAAACATTTTTCACTAAATTTAGTTTTGTAAAACTTCTCATTGTTAAGCACGAAGCATTTACTACCAAAGATTCTAAAATAAGACAAGGTTGGTTTCTTGCCTTTCAGAAGTTCATAAGGAGTCTTATGATAGTTTTTGTTGATTAGAGCTCTGTTTTGTACATGGCAAGCAGTGTTGATACCTTCAGCCCAGAAGTACTCTGGTAGTGAAGAATCACTCAACATTGTTCTGCAAGCCTCTATGAGTGTTCTATTCTTTCTCTCGGCCACTCCGTTTTGTTGTGGAGTACGAGGAGAGGAAAACTCATAAAAGATACATAAGCTTTTACAAAATTCCGTCATGGCCCCAGACTTGAATTCTGTACCATGGTCACTTCTGATTTTGACCACGGAACATTCCAATTCATTCTGAATTTGCCTGACAAATGTTGTGAAAGATTCGAAAGTATCTGACTTGTGTTTCAGAAAGAATACCCAAGCAAAATGTTAGTAGTCATCAACAATAACCAACGTATAAGACTTACCTCCTAAACTCCGAATTGGCATGGGACCAAACAAGTCCATATGGAGCAGATATAAACATCTGGTAGAGTCTTTGCCAGTGATGCTCTTATAGGTAGCCCGAGTCTGCTTACCCATTTGGCATGTGTGACACAGTCTCTCTTTAATGCACTTAACGTCAGGAGCATCACGAACTAAATTGTGAGAAAATAACATACTAATAGTTTTGAATTAATATGTGCTAGTCTCTTGTGCCTGTCAAAATAGTTTCTGATGCCAATGCCTGTCAAAATAGTTTCTGACGAATCAGATGACTTTATCAAGCACTTGTCCTTGTAGAATTCTACCATATAGCCTTTGTCACATAGTTGACTTATGCTAATGAGATTATGTTGTAATCCTTTAACATAAGCCATGTCAGTGAAAGAGACTATACCATTTGAAATCATATCGTAGCCTTTAGTAACTCCCCTATCAGATCCGCCAAAGATAACCTTTGGACCATCTTTCACTGGAGTAAAATCTTGTAATAGGCTTCTTGTTTCGGTCATGTGCCGTGAACATCCACTGTCCAAGTACCATATAGGATTTGTGTTGGCCTTTGGACATACCTGCAATCAACAATCAATTGCCCTTTGGAACCCAAACCGACTTGGGTCCTTGGATTCTGGTTAGATGACCACCACTAGGAATGGTAACATTGTGAGGGGTCATTCTTGCATTGTTAACTCATGGAGTCTTGACATTCCTTGGATTAAACCAGCAATCTATGGCAAAGTGACCAATCTTGCCACAGCACCAACAATCGAATCGACTGTACCTTCTTTTTGTCTCCTGTTTTACTTTTTGAACGGGAGGTACAACGGGAGCAGCTTTCTTAGAAGTAGGGGCCTCATGGTGACAACACAGACATGGCTCCAACTTCTTCTCAACAGATTTGGGAGCAATCGATTTGATTTTTGGTGCTTTCTTTGCAGCTGATCCATGTACAAATGGACCATGATCCTTGAGGATTACTTCTTCATGAGGAGCTTTGAATGGAGACGCATCAAAGTTTCGGGGTCTGCTCCATCCTTGATATCTATTGCTAGATTCAACATGTGTTGGTCTAGCAAAGTGACCATAAGATGCCTCAAAGTTAAAGGGGTTTGTCGGAATAACTACCTTCTTGAATGAAGGTTAACTTTGATCAGCATTTCCCTTTCCTTTCACGGCTCTTTTCTCAGCAGCCTTACTACTTTCAGCCTCATGACCAAGGCCACTACCCTTCGCAGGAGCAGAAAATTCATCAATGAGTGGAAGAATAGTCTTTGTCTTCGAGAAGCTTTCTACGAGCTTCCTTTCCACCATTAACTTATCTTCTAGTTCATTTAAAAAATTCTCCTTAAGATTTAATAACTCAGTGGAGCTTTTAAGTTCGTCTTTCAAGAGTTGGATTTCATCTTTGAGAGGAGTTAATTTTTCAATTTCCTCCCTCAAATCTGATTCCACCATCTTGAGAGATTCAATTTCTTTTGAATGGGATCTGACAACCTTGCGGCACTTGTCGAATCCCTTCAAAAGGGCTTTGTACTGAGTCATTAAATCTGAATCCTCCTGATGAGTAGCCGTCATTTGCTATGGATGCAGTATCAAATTCAAAGGCAGAAAGAGGAGTGTGAGAGTTTACCTTCCCCTTATATGAGGAGTCGCTTACTTCCTCATCAGACTGTGCCATTAGCCCAAAATAGGCTTCTTCATCTGAGCTTGATTCACCCGAGTCGCTGTCGCTCAGAGTCTTAGACTTTTTAGCGAGGAAGCTCTTTTCTTTCTTCTTTCCATTGAATGATCTCTTTTCTTCCTTCTTTGATCCTTCCTTCTTTTTGTATGGACACTCGGCTATCACGTGTCCTGGCTTATTGCAACAATAACAAATAATGTCAGTAGAATGCATGTTTGTTCGGTTTAGATTTATACATGTCATTATTGTAATCCTTCTTATGGTGTTCACCATCACGTCTAGATCTTTTGTGATCAGAAGTAGAGGATTGGCCTCTCTTCTGCTTTCTTTTATTTAGAAGCCTTTTGAACTGCTTTGAGAAAAGTGAGAACTCTCCATCAGACATGTCTGAGTTTGACGAGCTAGTCACAGACTCATCATCCTCTTCTGATGACTGAGTTATTACTGATGTCATGACCTTGCTTTTCTTAGATCCTTCAGCTTTCATAGCCACGGATCTTTCCTTCCCAGATGTCCTATTCCCCTCTTCCTCAGCTTTTCTGATGCTGAGCTTAAGCTCATGTAATAAGAGCTTTCCAAATAATATCTGTGGCTCCATAGTAGCCAACTTCCCGAATTCTCTGATAGCGATCGCCTTGGTATCCCATTCTTTCGTCAGGGATCTCAAGAACTTATCATTCAGTTCTCCAACAGTAAATTCTCGGTCGTAGTTTCTTAGACCGTTGACTATCTTGAAAAACTTTTCATAAGTGTCTGAGATGGAGTCTCTCGGATCTTGCTTAAATGCTTCATACCCTTGATTTAGCAAAGATCGTCGATCATCTCGCACTTCTTTTGTTCCTTCCATGAAAACCACAAGAGAATCCCACATCTCTTTGGCAGATTTGCAGTGTATAAGATTTTGCAGCATAGAGTCATCCACTGCACCGGCAATGATGTTCGTGGCCTTTTTGTCCAAAGCGACGAGAGCAATCTCATCCTTGGTCAATTCCAGCATTTTCTTGGCTATTTGAATATTTGAATTTATTGAGGAAGGTTTCATGGGGACATGAGGACCTTCTTCAACAATCTGAAAAATTATAGGATCTGCGGCTTCCATGTAGAATCTTACCCTTTCTTTCCACATCGGAAAGTTCTCTTTAGTACAGACCAGCAATTTGACGGAATCCTTGGATCTATCCATTTCAGACATATTTGCTCTTGCAACTAGACTTAGTGATCTTATTCAAGGTGTTAACCTTTAGTGAACAACCTAGCTCTGATACCAATTGAAAGTATCTAATCGCAACCTAAATCACCTAGAGGGGGGTGAATAGGTGGATTCTATGGCTTTTT
Source organism: Dactylorhiza incarnata (assembly GCA_033032865.1). Lineage (NCBI taxonomy): Eukaryota > Viridiplantae > Streptophyta > Magnoliopsida > Asparagales > Orchidaceae > Dactylorhiza > Dactylorhiza incarnata. The sequence continues at coordinate 1,012,870 of JAWHQI010000005.1, forward strand.
GCGGAATAAAAAATATGAGAAGTAAAACGCACAGAAACAAACACAGCACAACACAAGGAATTTATAGTGGTTCCCCGATGTGGATAGTCCACTTTCCTGCCTCGCCTATCTAGAACTCCAAGGCTAGATTCGGCTACTTCACCAAACTCAGATTCTTCAAATCCTGCAACTCGGAGTTCACAACTCCTACAAGTTTGGAGCAAACAACTCCTACACAAACTCGGAGAAAAACCTTCTCCTACAACTCGGAGCAAACCACTCCTACAACTCGATCCTTCAACAAGGATCTACAGAACTCAGAGGCAAGCCTCCTACAGGAATAAATAAGGGGTTGTACAAAAACTCTTAAAACTTCAGATGAAGTTTTTCTTCTGATCTAAAAGAATAAAGTTCTTCTTCCTGAACAATACTTTCAGTCCTTTAAACAGTAGAGGAAGAAGAAGTCTTGAAATTGTTGAAAGCTTGATCTGAAAACTTAGAGTCGACTGGATCAAAATGAGATTCGAGAATTGATTGTGCTTGATCTTATCGACGGCCCTTATCGAAAAAGAAATGGCAGAACATCTTTCTTGTCGGAGGCGAGGAGCTTGCTTGAGAAAAGACCGGCCGACAGAATGAATAAAAAATTTGAACGATTAACCTCTTTGAAAAATCCAGAGGAAAATATATATAAAGACCTCCTCTCCAACGGCTATAAGCAAGACTTATGAAAGATTATTCTTCCAACGGCTGTATGCAAGATTTAAGGAAGATTTCTTTCAAAGACTGTCAGCAGTAATTAAGGAAAATTATTCTCCAACGGATGTATGTAGGAATTAAGGAAAACATTCCTTAAACCCGATAGGATTCTGAAAACGAGACAGCGCAGATCAAAATTTGTCATCTGTTAAAAATTCGTCGAACGGAACAGCGCTTGACGAAATCATTTCTTCCCTTCGTCGAACAGCGGTCGATGAACGTGATCGATGAAACCACTTCAGCTTCAGAAAAGCTGTGTTCGACGAAACCACTTCAGTTCGTCCAACGGAGCTCGAAGAACGCGATCGACGAAAATTCTTTACTTCAGCAAACAGCGTTCGACGAAATCCATACTGCGTTCGATGAACTGGATGCTGCGTTCGACGAACGGCCAATTCTCTGCGCTCGACGAACAGCCAATTCTCTGCATTCGACGAACTGGATGTTGCGTTCGACGAACTCCTTCCTGCGTTCGACGAATTCCTGAATACTTAAAAAATATTTTCTTCCAGATCAGCAACAACTTCTCTTGGCTCTTCCCTTTTTGTTTGAATAAGAAGTACACCCCAATAGAGAGATTTCACATGAGTCAACACCTTGGTCTACACAATGAGGAATTACATTGCATAGGCCTATGTTTCATGACTCATTGAAACCTGACATTGGTTTGTACTTAGTCATTTATAATCTGCAAACACATAACTAAAAGGATATATCAAATACAACATAAATTCACCTTAGTTGAAGGGATACTTCTTCAAATCAAGGTTATTGTGGTTACAATACCCAACAGCAAGGAAGAATCTAAAGGAACTCAAGCAGAAGGGGTCAATCACGGAGTACGTGAAGGAATTCCAAACCTTATTGCTGATGGTGCCAGGTATGTCCGAAGATGATCAATTGTTCAACTTTAAAGATGGTCTTCAGAATTGGGTGAAGCATGAAGTGCGTCGGCGAGATGCCAAGATGCTAAATGAAGCTATCGCGGTGGCCAAAGCAATGACGGAGTTCCAAAGACCATCATATGCGACAGCCAAGAAGGGCTACTAGAATGACAACACCATGGGTGGTGGAGAAAGGCTTGGGACACAAAGACCAAATAGAGGAGATCGAACTCCTACTCATGGGAAGGAGATCGATGGAGGAAACAGAGGCTTCACCCCAAAAGGAGGATGTTATATATAAAAGGGGCCGCACATGATGAGCAAATGCCCAAAGCTTGGTTCGGTTGTGGTACTATAGGAGAAGGATGCCATTGAATCAGAATGTGAAGAAGGTACGTATGGCCTAAACTTATCGATTGAAAAGACGACGGCGAGAAGTTCCTTTTCCGTCGTAGTGTAATTAGCCTGTGCGATTGTGAGCGTTCGAGATGCGTAGTAGATGGGATAAAAATAATTATTAACACATTGGCCAAGTACGGCTCCCACTGCGATATCGCTCGCATCGCACATAATCTCAAACGGAAGGGACCAATCTGGCGCCGCCAGAATTGGAGAATTGATAAGTTTTTCTTTAATAATATTAAATGCCTCTACGCAGGCGGAATCGAAAATAAAAGTAGATTCCTTCTCCAGGAGGTGGGTTAGCGGTTTTGTTATTTTGGAAAAATTTTGAATAAACCGCCTATAAAAACCCGCGTGGCCAAGAAAACTCATAATTGATTTTATATTTGAAGGAGCGGGGAGTTTTTCGATGATTTTGACCTTAGCCTTGTCTACCTCCATCCCTCTTGCGGAAATCTTGTGTCCGAGAACTAAACCTTCCCGGACCATAAAATTACACTTCTCCTAGTTTAAAACTAGGTTCGTGTCTTCGCATCTTTGGAGGACTCACTCTAGATTATATAAGCAGTTGGAAAAGGAGCTTCCGAATACGGAGAAGTCATCCATAAAGACTTCCATTATGTCCTCTACGAGCTCTCCAAAGATCGCCAGCATACATCTTTGGAATGTAGCTGGCGCATTGCAGAGACCGAAAGGCATCCTTCGGTATGCGAAGGTGCCGAAAGGGCACGGGAAAGTCATTCTCTCCTGGTCTTCGGGGGAGATTGGAATTTGGAAAAATCCCGAAAGACTGTTGAAAATGTTGAAGTGGAAGTTTGTGGAGCTTTTGGATCTGGGCGGTCTGGGAGGAGGTTGCGCAGTCTGGTGAGACCGCACGACCTGGCGATCTGTTCTGCAGTCTGGCTTGTCTTGCCTAGCCGTAGTCTCCTGGCATGACCGTTGGTATCTCTCCAAGGCGGCTGAAGGTAAGGCCGCGCGGTCTGTCTGTGACTGTGTGGCGGGTTGGCGTCTTCAGGTTGTGCGGTCTGGCGCTTATGACCGCATGGTGCTGGCACCCGGTCTGGTGGCTGTGACTGTCCGGGTTTTCTAGCGGTATTCACGGACTAAGGCTTTTTTAGTCGCGCGGTCTCTGTTCGCTGTCTCAGGAGGAGGCTGTATGCGAACAGGTCTCTGTTCTCGGTCTCAGGAGGAGGTCGGCATGGGAACGGGTGTTCGCGGTCTTATGGCGAACAGACAGTGTTTGCAGTCTCGGGCAAACACTGGTGGTGGGTGGCTTCTTGGCAGTCTGGCGATCTCCTTGTGGAGTCGCATTTTGACTGAGGGAGTGGCGATTTCCCGCGGTCTAGAGTGAAGCCGGCGAGCTCATCAAATGAAGCAGAAACAACTGTTGTTGATCGCGCGGGTTGACCGGTCTGGTCGCGCGGTCCGGGGGTGGTGATCCTATCTCATAGGGTGGTGACTGGATCAGGTCCCACGCCTATAAATAGGAGCCACTGTAGTAGCAAATTAAGACACGCCAAGTGTAAGCTGAGTCTTTCCTAATTCATGCGGTCTGTGTTTTCTGACTGGGCGGTCTGCTGATTGAATTTTCTTGTGCAGCTTCTGCGGATAGTGCGGTCTGCAGCGATCACCTCTTCCTGTGAAAGTGTTCGGGCGGTCAGCGACTTGCAGTGTGGGTTGCTGGAGTTCGGGAGAATCAGTGGAGTTTGTAAGGATGGTGCGGTCTACTCAGCGGTCTGAGGTGGTGTTCTGTAACCGGCAGTGTTGTGCGGTTAGGCGGCTTGCAGAGATCGGCAAGGAGACCGCGCGGTCTGGAGCGGTCTTAGTTATTTTTCTTCAAGTTGTGTAATTTTCCCTTTGGATTTTGTGTGCTGGCAAAATCATGTCTCGCCAAGCATACCTCTCCCTGTAATGAAGATTTTGCTTATCAATAAAGACTATATTTCCTTCATGTGCTTCTGGTTGTTTGGCTTGTGAACTCTAAGTTGTATGTTTCCTGCTCACTCCATAAAGATTCGAAAAATTTCACATGGTAACAGAGCTAGGTTGGAGTGGATAGAGCAGTGAACAACTTAGAGTAGCCATCGCCTTTGTGAAGAAGGAACCGGTGGTAGAGCCATGGAAGCGAGGGGTCTTGGAATTGAGATGCTCAACTCGACCAACTTTAAGAAGTGGAGGTCTTGTATGCAGAGCTATCCTCTGGGTGAGGACCTCTAGGAGGTAGTTGGAGGAGAGAGCACGGAGGAAGTCTTTCTGGTTGGAGATAACCATCATGAGGTGAGGAACTGGAGGCGGCTCAATGCCAAAGCAGAGTTCGCCCTGAAGAGGGCAATATCACCTGATCTGTTTGATCACATCTTGGAGTGTGCATCAGCTGCGGAGATCTGGAGAGCCCTGGATGGGCTATTTAACAAGAAGAATGTGGCAAGACTTCAATTCCTGGAGAATGAGCTGGCCAGTTCGGCTCAAGGTGACCTTTCTATCTCAACGTTCTTCTTGAAGATGAGGAACTTGTGCGCCAAGATTTCAGCGCTGGATCCTGATGAGCCAGTCTCTGAGGCGAAGCTGAAGAGGCACATTATCCGTGGCTTGCGGAAGGAATATGTTGCCTTTGTGACGTCGGTGCAGGGTTGGGCAAATCAGCCGTCTCTGCTGGAGCTAGAAAATCTGCTTGCTTCGCAGGAGAGTCTAGCAAGGCAGATGGCGGGGGTGTCAGTGTCTGGGGGAGATGGCGAAGTTCTCTTCACATGGAAGAAGAAGAAGTGGGATAAGAAGAAGACCGCTGGAGGAGGCAAGGGGCCTTCAACTTCTGGACAGCAGGAGAGGGGCTATGATCCTAAGGCTGAAGGGAGGAAGAAGGGAGAAGGTCCCAAGTGCTTCAGGTGCGGAAAGGTTGGTAACATCAGGAAGGATTGCCGGGTGAATCTTCAGTCGGGGCATGCTGCTGCGGGAAAGGGAGAAGCTGAAGCCAGGCAAGTTGATGGAGGATGGGGAGGAGCCTTCTCGGCTTCTGTTGGAGCTGAGGCTCCTATCAACTATCAGGAGGACTGGATCTTGGACTCGGGGTGTTGTCATCACCTCACCGGGGACGAGTCAAAGCTTTCTTCAGCGCAGCCTTATTCAGGTAATGATGCCATTATTACTGCTGATAATACTGTGCATGCTGTGGAGAAGGTTGGGGTTATTTCCTTGGGCAGTGATAGGGGGCCGCTTACGTTGAGAATTGTCTATCATGTGCCTGGTATGAGGAAAAACCTCTTCTCCGTGACCAACGCTGTAGACGTTGGGTATCACGTTCTGTTTGGCCCAACAGAAGTGAGGTTTCTTCGGAATGTGGAGGTGGTGAAGGCTGAGGTAGTTCATGTGGGGAGGAGAGCTAAAGACTTGTTTGTTTTATCGACAAGTTCTTATGTTGACAAGATGCGGACGAATGATGGTGTTGTTATATGGCACGAGAGGTTGGGGCATGTAGGGATGGATAAGTTGAAGGCTATGGCGGTGAGAGGTCCTGGTCAAGGGCCTGCCTAGTCTATCTTCCTACAGAGATGGTCATGTGTGCGCGGGATGTCAATTCGGCAAGTCTCATCGGCTTCCGTTTGACAAGTCGCAGATAAGGAGTAGTGTGTCGTTGGAGTGCATCCACGATGACTTGATGGGACCAACTGCTACCCCAAGCCTCGGAGGCAGCAGATATATGCTGGTGTTGATCGATGATTACACCAGATATGTCTGGGTATATTTCTTGAAGGAGAAGGCGGAGGCGTTTGCCAAGTTTGTGGAGTTCAAGGAGCTCGTGGAGGGTCGGCTTGGACTGCGGGTTAAGAAGCTGAGGACTGACAATGGAGGGGAGTTCACCTCTGGTGAGTTCTCTACTTTTTGCAGGAAGGCGGGCATCCGGAGAGAGCTTACTTGTGCATATACTCCACAGCAAAATGGAGTTACAGAGCGGAAGATTCGTCATCTGACGGAGACCTGCAAGTGTTGGCTGCATGCCAAGAGTATCCCAAAGTCCTTCTGGGCGGAGGGAATGTCTTGTGCTGCCTACGTCATCAACAGGATGCCTCTGAGTCCCATCAATATGAAGACCCCGCATGAACTGATGTTCAAGGAAAAGCCAAGTGTGGCACATCTTCGGGTGTTTGGTTCCACCTGTTATGTGCACGTTCCAGATGCGCTTCGGACGAATCTAGATGTGAAAGCAAGGAAGCTAGTCTTCGTGGGTTATGATGACCGGAAGAAGGGCTGGTAGTGCATGGACCCCGAGACGTGGAGATTTGTTGTATCTCGTGATCTCGTGTTTGACGAGGTGACATCTTACAAGGGGAGTTCTGGTGTTGAGCTACCAGAGAGCAGGGTGGAGGAGCCGGAGAGGGCTGTGGAAAATCTTCAGATGGAGCTACTTGTGTCACCAGGTGGTCCATCAATATCTAGTTCTGAGGCAGAGGCTTCTGGGTCAGGAAGCAGGGGGAGCGATGCTCTGAGTACGTCTAGAAGAGGAGCTAGGGAAGAAGCAGCCGAAGATACTGCGAGTCAGGGGAAGGCATTGCAGAGATCGAAGCGAACTATCATTGCCCCTGATCGCTATACAGGAGGGAACATGGTGAGCTTTGTCTCGTGTTTCTTTGCTGGTCCCTTGGATGAGAGGGAGCCATCGAGCTTTGAAAATGCCAAAGGCGTGAAGGAGTGGGACATTGCGATGCAAGAAGAGATGGCAGCTCTCGAGAAGAATAAGACTTGGTCTTTGGTGCCCAGGCCCAAGGGCACCACTCCTGTCACATGCAAGTGGGTCTACAAGCTGAAGAAGAAAGCTGACGGCAGTATCGAGCGGTACAAGGCTCGCCTTGTGGCTCGGGGATTCTCGCAGCAATACGGTGAAGACTATGAAGAGACATTCAGTCCGGTGGCCAAAATGACTTCAGTTCGGGTTGTGATTGCCTTGACGGCAGTGTTGGGGGTGGAAGATTTGGCAGCTTGACGTAAAGAATGCGTTCTTGTACGGCGAGATTGACAAGGACATCTTCATTGTCCAGCTGCCAGGCTTCGTATCTGAAGATTTTCCGGAGCATGTCTGCAAGTTGAAGAAGGCCCTGTATGGGTTGAAGCAAGCGCCGAGGGCGTGGTATGGAAAGATTGCAGAGTATCTCTTATTCTGCGGGTTTGGTGCTTCAGACTCAGACTCAAGCTTGTTCGTCAAGAAGAGTGGGGAGCTTCAAGTCATCGTGCTGCTTTATGTCGACGATATGATCGTGATGGGGAATTCGAAGGAGGAGGTAGCACAGCTTCGGGCAGAGCTATCTATCAGGTTTGAGATGAAGGATCTGGGTGAGCTTCACCATTTCCTTGGACTCGAGGTGCAGAGGAAGGAGAGTAGAGTGCTGGTGTCCCAAGGCTGGATATGCGGAGCGAATCGTGTAGCGATTCGGCATGAAGGAAGGGAAGTACATCTCTACACCTCTGGAGAAGGCTATGAAGCTTCGGAATGATCAGGGAAGGATTCTACAAGATCTGTTGGTGTTCCGAGCTCTGGTCGAGAGCTTGATCTATTTGACGATCACTAGGCCGGATATTGCGTATGCAGTTGGCAGAGTGAGTCGGTATATGGCGGAGCCACGGATGCCTCATCTGCTAGCGGCCAAGAATATACTGAAGTATGTCAAGGCGGCCTTGGATATGGGTCTCCTTTACAGGAGGGATGCGGGCTTCGAGGTGCATGGGTACATGGATGCTGATTACGGGGAGATTCGGATGATCGGAAGTCGACGTCTGGATACGTCTTCATGGCGGGCCCCACGGCTATATCATGGTGCAGCAAGAAGCAGGATTCTATGTCGGTCTCAACCATGGAAGCGGAATACAAGGCTTCGGCCTTGGCAGCTCAGGAAGCCATCTGGCTTAGGAGGTTGGTTGGAGACGTCCATAAGGAGGTTCGGGAGCCGACTCTGCTCCGCGGTGACAATGAGAGTGCTCTCAAACTGGTAACCAATCCAGTTTGTCACGCGATGACTAAGCACATCGAGCTCGAGCATCATTTCATTCGTGAGAAGGTGCTGGAGGGGTCTCTTTCGGTCGAGCATGTTCGGAGTCAGGACAATATTGCTGACATCATCACAAAGGCGCTGGCAAAGGGGTCGTTCACACGGCTAAGGAGCTTACTGGGGCTGTTTTCAACTTCCCACTTCAAGGGGGAGTGTTGAAAATGTTGAAGTGGAAGTTTGTGGAGCTTTTGGATCTGGGCGGTCTGGGAGGAGGTCGCGCGGTCTGGTGAGACCGCACGACCTGGCGATCTGTTCTGCGGTCTGGCTTGTCTTGCCTAGCCGTAGTCTCCTAGCATGACCGCTGGTATCTGTCCAAGGCGGCTGAAGGTGAGGCCGCGCGGTCTGTCTGTGACCGCGTGGCGGGTTGGCTTCTTCAGGTCGCGCGGTCTGGCGCTTATGATCGCGTGGTGCTGGCACCCGGTCTGGTGGCTATGGCTGTCCAGGTTTTCTGGCGGTATTCACAGACTAAGGCTTTTTTAGTCGCGCGGTCTCTGTTCGTGGTCTCAGGAGGAGGCTGGTATGCGAACAGGTCTCTGTTCTCGGTCTCAGGAGGAGGTCGGCATGGGAACAGGTGTTCGTAGTCTTGTGGCGAACAGACAGTGTTTGTGGTCTCGGGCAAACACTGGTGGTGGGCGGCTTCTTGATGGTCTGGCGATCTCCTTGTGGAGTCGCATTTTGACTGAGGGAGTGGCGATCTCCCGCGGTCTGGAGTGAAGTCAGGCGAGCTCATCAAATGAAGCAGAAACAATTGTTGCTGATCGCGCAGGTTGACTGGTCTGGTCGCGCGGTCTGGGGGTGGTGATCCTATCTCATAGGGTGGTGACTGGATCAGGTCCCACGCCTATAAATAGGAGCCACTGTAGCAGCAAATTAAGACACACCAAGTGTAAGCTGAGTCTTTCCTAATTCCTGCGGTCTGTGTTTTCTGACCGGGCGGTCTGCTGATTGAATTTTCTTGTGCAGCTTCTGCGGATAGTGCGGTCTGCAGTGATCACCTCTTCCTCTGAAAGTGTTCGGGCGGTCTGCGGCTTGCAGTGTGGGTTGCTGAAGTTCGGGAGAATTAGTGGAGTTCGTAAGGAGGGTGCGGTCTGCTCAGCGGTCTGAGGTGGTGTTCTGTAACCGGCAGTGTTGTGCGATTAGGCGGCTTGCAGTGATCGGCAAGGAGACCGCGCGGTCTGGAGCGGTCTTAGTTATCTTCCTTCAAGTTGTGTAATTTTCTCTTTGGATTTTGTGTGCTGGCGAAATCATGTCTCGCCAAGCATACCTCTCCCTGTAATGAAGATTTTTCTTATCAATAAAGACTATATTTCCTTCATGTGCTTCTGGTTGTTTGGCTTGTGAACTCTAAGTTGTATGTTTCCTGCTCACTCCATAAAGATTCGAAAAATTTCACAAAAATCGTCGAGAAAACAATAATATGGATGACCCGAAAGTCGCTCCAGAATCTGATCGATAAACAGCAACGGAAAGTGGTCCTTCCGGGTGGCATCATTTAACTTTCGGTAGTCGATGCACACTCGCCAACCCGTAACAGTACGAGTTGGGATTAATTCGTTGTTTTGATTGGCCACTACCGTTAAACTGCCCTTTTTTGGCACAACATGTACGGGACTAACCCACGTACTGTCCGATATTGGATAGATAATCCCCGCATCTAGGAGTTTGATTACTTCAGCCTTAACGACTTCCCGCATGTTCGGGTTAAGTCGTCGCTGAGGCTGGATAGTTTTGCGAGAATTATCCTCTAAAAATATTTTGTGCGTGCAAAAAGAGGGATTTATTCCCCTAATATCTGAAATCTGTCATGCAATTGCACGGCGATGCTTAGACAGAACTTCAATCAATTCGGAAGTTTCCAAATCGGTTAGAGTGGAAGAAATGATAACGGGAAGTTTTGAATTTTCGGAGAGAAAAGCATATTTTAAATGGTCGGGGAGTTGCTTAAGCCCCAAGACCGGGGGTTCTTCATAAGAGGTGGTGATTTTTTAACCTTTAGAATCAAAAGGCTCGAAAGACGAATCTGGCGGCAATTCGTCTAAAGGAGGGAGATTCGCCAGATCCGATTCGGCTACCGTTAAAGAGAGCAATTCTAAAAGTGAAGAACCCTCATCCTCAAACGCGGATTCCAAATTAAAACAGGAATCGTCATTTGATAAAGTGTTCCGCATCGAGGGATTAATGTGAAGTGTAACTTCATCGTCTCCGACCCGAAGGAGGAGGCGACCGTTACTTACATCGATTAATGCTTTGGAGCTCGCGAGGAATGGGCGACCGAGGATGATTGGTACCTCGGCGTCCTCCTCAATGTCGAGGATGACGAAGTCTACCGGGAAGATAAACTTGTAAACCTTGACCAGGACGTCCTCCACAACCCCGATAGGATACTTTATCGAGCGATCCGCGAGTTGGATGCTCATTTTCGTTGGGGTAGGTACACCCAAATCTAATTTTTTAAAGAGGGAGAAGGGCATCAAATTGATGCTCGCTCCTAGGTCCGCTAGGGCGTATTTTATTAATAAAATGCTGAAAAGGCACGGGATGGAGAACCTTCCCGGGTCGTTTAATTTGGGCAGCAATTTATTAAGAAGGACCGCCGAGCATTCCACATTTAGTGAAACACGCGAAATACCCTCGAGCTTCTTCTTATTAGAAAGGAGCTCCTTGAGGTATTTCGCGTATTTCGGCATCTGAGAGAGTGCCTCGCAGAAGGGGACGTTAATCTGGATTTGTTTTAAAAAATTTAGAAATTTTTGATAATGTTCGTCCTCCTTCTCTTTATTAATTTTCGATGGATAAGGAATTTGCGGGCTCGAAACGCTTGGCGCATTTGGAAAATTCGGAGCAACTAAAATTGAAGAAGAGGGTGTAGGGGTCGGAGGCTAAATACATACCGTAGGCTCAACCCGCAATGGGGAGACGACCTCCTTGCCGCTTCGAAGGGTTATAGCATGGGCATTTTCACGAGGATTCGGCTCGGTATTCCCTGGCAGAGCTCCGTGAGGCCGCTCGGAGATTATTTTCGCAAGCTGTCCAACCTGCATTTCAAGATTTTTTAGCGATCCGGTAATATTCCGGATATTTGTTTCGTTGGATGCGACGTATTTAGCGAAAACTTCCTCGAGCGGAGAAGGTTTTGGAGGAGGCGACGGATATCCCTGATGGAACCCGTGCGGAAATCCTTGCGGATTCGCATTTGGGGGCCGCTGCGCATTATTTGGATTACTCCAGGAGAAATTAGAGTGGTTCCTCCAACCCAGATTAAAATTATTACTATAAGGATTATTATTAGGGTTGAAGGGGGGCCGAACCGGATTACCGAGGTAATCCACCGTCTCTTCAATTAAGTTATTATTATTATTAATACTATTATTATTATTATTAGCATTCGCCCACGCGGGAGTGGAGGAGGAAGCAGACATCTCCGCCACTTGCTTGCTTAGTCGCTCTACCTGCGAGGTTAAGTAAGTAGTGGCATCCACTTCAAAAAGACCAGCCGGTTTATTAGAACGCGACCTTTGCACGTTCCATTGGTACGCGTTCATGGCCATTTCATCGATCAGAGCTTGAGCAGCCTCCGGGGTTTTGTTGTTTAACGTTCCCCCGGCGGCTACGTCGATCATCTGACGCGTTGAGAAATTCAAGCCATTGTAGAACGTTTGTACCTGTAGCCAAGTTGGTAGCGTGTGATGAGGACACCTACGCAAATATTCTTTAAAACGCTCCAAGTCTCGTAAAGAGACTCGGGATTGAATTGTATAAAGGATGCGATATCGGTGCGTAATTTAGCGGTTTTTGACGGAGGAAAATATTTAGTTAGAAAATTTTCCATCAATTCAGCCCACGTGGTTATGGACCCTCTCGGAAGAGAAGTCAACCACGATTTAGCCTTTGTCAGCAGGGAAAAGGGAAATAAGCGCAAGCAAATGGCGTCATCGCTGACGCCATTAATTTTGAAGGTGTCGCAAATTTCTAAAAAGTTTGAAAGGTGTTGGTTTGGGTCCTCATCTGGCAAACCGTCGAACTGAATCGACTGTTGTACCATTTGGATTATGCTGGATTTTATTTCAAAATTATTATTAGCTATCGCGGGGCGAGTGACACTTGACCCAGTATCTTCCAAATTCGGCCTGGAATAGTAGGCTATGGTTCGTTGTGGGGCCGCATTTGGATTGGGATCTGCCATATTTTCCGCTATAGTATCGCCGGCTAACTCTTCGAGATTTAAGATTTGATTTTGGTCACGAGATCGATTGCGCTCGTGAAAAGTGCGCTCGATTTCGGGATCAAAAGCAATTTCCGGATTATCCGAAGAGCTTCCCCGGGTCATATACTTTTATAAAAAAATATATTTTGTTTCCTTTTTTATAAGCAACAAAGTTTTATTATTATTTTTTTTATTTGATTTTTGGATTTTTTTTTATGATAATTTAAGTAAAAAGAAAGAAAGACCTTTTTTTAGATGAAAATATATATAGATGATTCGTGTTTTGAAAAAAAAAATTTGTTTTTCGAGCTTTTTCTATTTTTTTTTTGTTTTAGAAATATATGTACGAGAGAAAAAGGGGAGGAAGAAGTAAAAGATAAAATTAATAGCGATTCTTTTTTCGAAATAACAACAAGTCCCCGGCAACGACGCCAAAAACTTGATGGTTAAAATTAAGAGCTTTACAAAACCTTTCTGGTGATGTGATTAGAATTAAGCGGGCATTTTCGAGGAGTTTCGCGAGTACTCCTACTTCGAGAAACTAACCGTTATCCTATTTCGAGGAATAGAAGTAACGGTCTTTTCTTCTTTCGAAATATCGACGATTATGCCCCGGCTACGGCGCCGAATTCTCTAAATATGTAAATAGAAAAGGAGAGAGTTTTGCAAGTTTTTGTATCGTTATTATCCTAACTAATCATTCGAAAAGGCAAGTATACCTTATCGCGTATAGTATAAGATAATTTTGTAGAAAATTATCAAGGTCGTATTTTTCCAAGAACGTGTTGACTATTTTTACTTTGAGAACGCGCTATTATTTTATCGATGAAATGAGTGATTAATTTTATAAAGTTAAAAGAGCGATGACGATGATATTTAAGCGACTACGTGTGTTAGCGAAAACAAAGAAACAATTATAAGGAAAAAGAGGTGCACACTAAATTAAAACCACACGCACTCTACGAAATTGAAATGACGGAAATTAAAGGACAGAAATTGCAATCTCTACCCGAACGGGTAAAGGGGAAATAAATGCGGTGCAAGTTCTACCCAAATGGGTAGATGGGAAATATAAGCAATCTCTACCCGAACGGGGAGAGGGGAAATAAATGCAGGACAATAATAAAAACGATGCTATTAAATTAAAATTTAAGTTAACAAAAACAAAATTTATCCACCTACACACACACTTACAATAAATGAAAAACTAAATTAAAAAAAAAATCAGTAAAATTTACTCTCATACACTCACACACTCAACAATAAGAAAAGAAGAACAAGAAGAACAACAAAAGAAGAACAAGAAGAACAGAAACAAAATTTATATATATATTCATATTACAACTTTTTCAAGAAAGACTAAACTTGGGGAGCTCAAACAAGAGCAAGGAAATACATAAAATAAAACTCACAAACACTCACAAATAAAGCTCACGGGAACACTCAAGAGAAACTCACAAAATCCACTTAGGTTCTAACTTTTATGAACCCTTAAAAACAAGAAAAGCCCCTCATATTTATAGACAAAAGTGGGCTGCAATTAGCAAAAAAAGAAAATAGCAACTGGTTGTTTGATCGAGAGGTAGGCAAGTTTGAATTGAGCTGGGGTGCGGATAGAAGCTGGCTTGGTTCTAGAAGGAGAGAGAGTTGGCAGGAGAGCTGGCGAGAAGGAGAGCGCTGGCGGGACAGCTTGCTGGAAGGGAATTCGTCGAACGCAGGGACGAGTTCGTTGAACACCTACAGAAACATACAATTATATATATTAAAATTTAGTTCATCGAACGGGAGAGGGGAGAGTTCGTCGAACTGGGATGGCTGTGAGGAATTCGTCGAACGCTGGGAGATGGAGTTCGTCGAACGCCTTGATTTCGTCGAGCGGCTGGAATATATGTATATATATAATATATATAATAGTTATGAGATCGTCGAACACCTGGCGCCGTTCGTCGAACGCAGGGCACTGCATGTTCGTCGAACGCAGGGCACTGCATGTTCGTCGAACGCAGAGCGCTGAGCGTTCGTCGAACGCATAGCGCTGAGCGTTCGTCGAACGCAGGGCAGCGTTCGACGAATTCCAGCAGCCATATATATATTTACTTATATGTATTAATAATACTATATATATATATATTTTTTACCGATCCTCGAATGAGAGTTTTGAGTTCGTCGAACGTATTATATATATATAGCACATATTTTTTATATTTTTTATATTATTATTATTATTTAATTTAATTTTCTTTTTATTTATGATTTTATTTAATATATTTATACTGTTATTATTTATTATATATATATATATTATTATTTTACATTTATTATACATATATATATATATTTCATTATATTTATATTATATACATTATTATTATTACAATATTATTACTATACTATATTACTATATTATATATATATATATATGTTTTATTATATTTTTAAAAATCATATTTACATATAAATATATCATTATTTATTATACTTATTATATTTACAAGTTGTTTCATACTTAAATAACTCAAATTTTTTCAAAAATATGTATAGCCATATACATATATAAAACAAGAGATTATTTCAAGAATATATATGCAATATGTACAAAACTACCCAAATTATGCTAAAAATTATACTAAAAATATGTATAATTTGCTATTCATCATATGAAGAAGAATCTCTTCTCTGTGACCAATGCGGTCGATGCCGGTTATCACGTTCTGTTTGGCCCAACAGAAGTGAAGTTTCTTAAAACTCAACCGGAGATAAAGGGAGATGTTATTCATGTTGGAAAGCGGGTAAATGACTTGTTCGTTTTATCGACAAGTACCTATGTTGATAAGATGAGGACCAATGATAGCGCGGCTATCTAGCATGAAAGGTTGGGGCATGTAGGCATTGACAAATTGAAGGCTATGGAGGTAAGGGGCCTTGTCAAGGGCTTGCCTAGCTTGTCCTTCTATGGAGACGGTCATGTTTGTGCGGTATGTCAGTTTGGTAAGCCTCATCGACTTCCATTTGATAAATTGCAAACAAGGTGCAAAGCGTCGTTGGAGTGCATTCACAGTGATTTGATGGGACCGACTGCCACCCCTAGCCTTGGAGGCAACAGATATATGTTGGTGTTGATTGACGATTACACTAGATATGTCTGGGTGTATTTTCTGAAAGAAAAGTCGGAAGCTTTTACGAAGTTCGTGGAGTTCAACGAGCTAGTGGAAGGTCGGTTAGGCCTGCGGGTGAAAAAATTGAGAACTGACAATGGTGGGGAGTTCACCTCTGGTGAGTTCTCAAGTTTTTGCAGGAAGCACAGCATTCGAAGAGAGCTCACTTGTGCCCATATTCCACAGCAAAATGGCGTTGTAGAGAGGAAGATCTGTCATCTGACGAAAACCTGCAAATTTTGGCTTCATGCCAAGAGTATCCCAAAGTCCTTCTGGGCAGAGGGAATATCTTGTGCGGCATACGTCATCAACAGGATGCTTCTTAGTCCTATCAACATGAAGACCCCTCATGAACTGATGTTCAAGGAGAAACCAAGTGTTGCACACCTTAGGGTGTTCGGTTCAACCTGTTATGTGCATATTCCTGATGCTCTTCGGACAAAGCTAGATGCGAAAGCAAGGAAGCTAGTCTTTGTTGGATATGATGAGCGGAAGAAGGGATGGAGATGCATGGATCCTGAGACACGGAGATCAATTGTATCTCGAGATGTGGTGTTTGATGAGGTGACTTCCTACAAGGGGAGTTCAGGAGTTGAACTACCGGAGAGCAGGGTTGATGAAGAAGGGAAGGCTGCGAAAAATCTTCAAGTGGAGTTGCCTGCTTCACCAGGAGCTCCAGCTGTGTCAAGTTCTGAGATGGAGGCTTCAGGTTCTGGAAGCAGGGGAGCGATGCTCCAAGTTCATCTGGAAGAGGAGCTAGCACAGAAGAAGCAGCTGAGGAGGTAGTTAGTCAGGTGCAACCTCTTAGGAGGTCGAAGAGGACTATCAAGCCACCGGATTGATACACGGGAGGAAACATGGTGAGCTTCGTCTCATGTTTCTTTGCTGGTCCCTTGGATGAGAGGGAGCCGTCGAGCTTTAAGAAGGCCAAAGGCATGGAGTAGTGGGACATTGCTATGCAAGAGGAGATGGATGCTCTCAAGAAGAATGAGACTTGGTCTCTGGTGCCTAGGCCCAAGGGAATTACCCCTGTGACATGCAAGTGGGTCTATAAGCTCAAGAAGAAGGCTGACGGTATGATCAAGCGATACAAGGCTCGCCTTGTAGCTCGCGGGTTCTCACAGCAGTATGCAAAGATGACTTCGGTTCGGTTTGTTGTTGCTTTGGCGGCATCTTGTGATTGGGAGATTTGGCAGCTCGACGATAAGAATGCTTTCTTATACGGCGAGATCGACAAGGATATCTTTATGATCCAACCACCAGGCTTCATCTCGGAAGATTGTCCAGACTATGTCTGCAAGATGAAGAAAGCTCTGTATGGGTTGAAGCAAGCGCCTCAGGCGTGGTATGGAAAGATCGCGGAGTATCTTCTATTCTGCGGGTTCTTTGCTTCAGACTCTGATTCTAGCCTGTTCGTCAAGAAGGAGGGGCACTTCGGGTTATTGTTCTACTGTATGTGGATGACATGATTGTCACCGGAAACTCGAAGGAGGCAGTAGCAAGGCTGGGAGCTGAGCTTGCCATCAGATTTGGGATGAAGGATCTGGGTGAGCTTCACCATTTCCTTGGACTTGAGGTGCAGAGACAGGAGAGCGGAGTGCGCATTTCTCAGGCTGGATATGCGGAGCAGATCGTTCAACGATTCGGCATGGAGGAAGGGAAGAGCAGCTCTATACCTCTGGAACAGCATCATAAACTTCGGAAGGATGAGGGGAGAGTTCTATCTGAACCGTTGTTGTTCCAAGCTCTAGTTGGGAGCTTGATCTACTTGACGATCACAAGGCCTGATATTGCTTATGCAGTTGGCAAGGTGAGTCAGTACATGGCGGAACCATGAAAACCTCATCTTCTGGCGGCAAAAGGAATTTTGAAGTATGTGAAGTCGACCTCTGATTTGGGACTCCTATATAGGAGAGGGTCAAGCTTGGAGTTGCATAGATTCATGGATGTTGATTGTGGGGGATACATGGATGATCAGAGATCAACGTCTGGTTATGTCTTTATGGCGGGTCCCACAGCTATTTCTTGGTGCAGCAAAAAGCAGGACTCAGTTTCTGTATCTACCACAGAAGCGGAATGCAAGGCTTCGGCCTTGGCAGCTCAGGAAGCCGTTTGGCTCAGGAGGTTGGTGGAGGACGTTCATGAGGAGGTTCGAGGTCCCACTATGCTACGCGGGGACAATGAGAGTGCTCTCAAGCTGGTTAATAATCCAGTTTGTCACGCGAGGACCAAACATATTGAGATTGAGCACCATTTCATTCGTGAGAAGGTGTTGGGAGGATCTCTTATGGTTGAGCATGTTCGGAGTGCGGACAATGTTGCAGACATCTTCACAAAGCCACTGGCAGAGGGACCATTTACTCGGTTGCAGAGTTTACTTGGGCTAGTTTCCACTTCCCACTTCAAGGGGGAGTGTTGAAATTGTTGAAGTGAAGTGGAAGGTGGTCGGCGGTCTGAATTGTAGTAACCGCAAAGACCACGCGGTCTCTGCCGGTCTGGTTCTGTCGGTCTGGCTTTGGTGGTCTGGTGTGACCGGACGATTTGTTCTAGCCTGTTGTGGTCTCTTTCCGGGTTGTTCTGCTTGGTTGGTCTTGCTTCTTTGTAGAAGACCTGGCGGTCTGTTCTTGTGTAACCGCTGTGACCGGGTAGCTTATGATGGGCGATCTGGCGACTTGTCTGAAGTCGGCCAGATGTTCTTGGTTTGCTCTTGGCGATCTAAGGAAGGAGTGTTCCGAATTCGTGCGGCTTGTGCGCGGTCTGCTGCTGACTTGCGGTCTTAGACAGGTTGTTGTCCAAGTGGTCTGGTCGCGCGGTCTGCTTTGTGAGACCGCTCGCGATCTGACGGGTGGTGATTGTATCCCTCTTGGGGTGGTGACGACATCCATCTACCCACCTATAATTAGGGGTGCATGGCCCGTCATTCATAACGAGAACTGTAAGAACTAGAGCCTGGGTTGTTTTATGCAGTCTCAACTTTGAGGTCGGGCGGTTTCGGAAGTGAGTTGACTATTTATTGTGTTCGCAGGTTTGCGGTCAGCAGGTTGCGGTCTCCTTCCTTGGTAATTTTCCAGCGACTTGAATAAACAGTTCGGTAGCGGTCTGTATGCAAACTGGTTTATGTTGTTCTTGTGTTGTTCGCAGCGAGCTCGGTGATCAGGCAACCTTCAGCGGTTAGGCGATCTGAGTTGCGGTCTGGCGACAGCTTCAGTTCTTTGTTCAGTTCAATAAGCTCCAGTTCGTGCAGTCTGAGGTGGCGGTCTGGCAGTACAGGTCAAGCTGGGTGTTCTGAGTTGCGGTCTTGCCTGTTTTCTGTTCGTGCGGTCTCAGGTCAAGTCGGGCGGTCTCTGGAGTCAAGCGGTCTGTGCGGTCTCTGCTTGTCAAGCCTCCAGTTTTGTTTTTTGGTGTGTTTTGTTCTTCTCTCCTCCGTGATTCTTATGAATCATGTCTCGCCATGTATGTCTCCAAATGTAAATGAAGTTTTGTGATTCAATAAAGTCTATTGTGTTGCTGTGTGGCATTGTGGTTGTTTGGCTATAACTCAGTTGATGCAACTCCTTACTCCTAAACGATTCAAATCAAAAAATTTAACAAAATTAACAAAAGGAAAGCAATATAGAAGAACATTATATGATAGGACTGGAGCTTCTCAATCCATTAAAATCTTTTGCCAAATACTGATCCAAAAATAGAATCAGTATGACATGCACTTACTTGTCTAAATAATTGAAAAAAAAGTTGATGCAGGAAAGAGTTCTTTCTTTGACTGCATAAGGCTTCATGTTTCGTTGGACCTATCATGTGCGTCCTCCAGCAAAATAAAATTCATCAACACATTGAATTAGAAATGAAATTCAGCATGCGTGCAGGCACGACAACAGTGATAACGCTAGTTAATTGTAAGTCACAATGAAGTTGAACTAAAAATTAGTCTCACAATAATGCATCAGATATGAGTTTTCAATTATCAATACGCAAAAGAAGATGCAGCATGATTTATGTAAGCATTGGATTCATCCACTGTGACCATGTTGTTAATAATTTTTCACAGTCTTCCCATTATATTCATGTGTAATTTGAGCTCTATTCTCTAATATTTTCCACAATCCATTGTGACAGTCGCGCATGGGTTTTTTGTTGGCATTTAATCAAAGACCTTATGGGCATGATATAGGCCTTGGACCTATATCATATAAAGCTTCAGTCAATTAATGTCCTCTCAAGGATCACCAATTTGATAATGGCAAATATCTTTGAATACGAATGTTAAAAAATTAAATCATATTTGATGACAACACAAAGATTAGGCTATCATTAAACATCCCCTCCTTATTTAAACCGTGCCTTTTCCTGTTGTCTATATAAGAGGGATTGCGTTAGTTGTGTATTATATGCAAGCTTTGGCATTATGTGCTTATAGCTGTTTTTGTTCTGATTTAACTATAGGTTCTTCGTGACCTTCTCGAGATCACCCTTGATCTTGTTGCACCGTGCTTCTAACAATTTGAATGTCAGATCCACTTTGGGAATCACGTGAACTAACCAATGATTTAGAGTGTGAAAGGTCAGACAAAATTGAAAACATATGGTAGTAGTTGGTAGGACAGTTCCAATTATAGTCAAACATCATAGTTGCAAATATTGATGTCAAAGTATTTTGGGGAAAAAATTATATGCAAATATTGTGTTTTGAGTAGGTAGTGTAGTTCCAATTATATTCAAAAATCATAGATGCAAATATTGATTTCAAATGGTTTTGGGGAAAAATACTCTTTCCTGAATATATTTACACTCAATCTAATCACGAAAGAGAAACCTCAAATCTATTAAGTCAAACAGGCAAACAATAATACTGAAATTATAAACAAAAACTAATCAACTAATACTTAAAACTGTCCACTTAAATATTCTTCAAATGCTTACACTAACAATTGTCAATGTAATTGTGAGAAAATTTCTCGGGCAACTGTATTTTTCATCACATCCAGAATAGTACTCAATGGCCAATTTTTCTCTCTTCTCCCTGTATTGCCCTTAGTATTTAATTCTCTATTAAACTTTTTAAATCTGTGTTATTATATTTCTTTATTATACTTTGAAATCTGTGTTTTGTTATGAAAGTAGTAATTGTTTCAAAAAATATTAAGCAATTTACCCTACGCGCAATACTCCAACATTGTAACACAGTTGGTAATGATGCAACCCTGATTTATATATACCCCAACCGTATTTTAGCAGTCCATGTAGTGTTCTAATTAGCCCAAAAAATTATTGCATAACCCCTAATTGGATATCTTCGAAAACCATAAGAGAACATAGATGAGTGTTTAAATCAAAACTACAGAACTATGGTAAGTGGGGAAATGAAGAACCATATTAGAGTGTGCACTCAATCTTCTTTGCAAAGTCTTGTAATCGATGAGGATGCGTGGTGTAGAAATAAAGAAATATATTGAAATTAGAGATGTGTATTTAGGTGAGGAGGTTAGGAGGAAATTTTGAAATGAATGGTTTTATTAAAAATAGAGAATGTTGAAAACCCAGAAATCTGTGTGCAAGTGACATAATGGAGTTAGGGGGTAATGAAGAGGAGTGAAACCCAGATATCTGGGTGGTGTAGATCGGTGCAAAGTAGAAAAAAAGCATGAAGTGGAGTGCTGAAGTAGGCGCTCGCTGAAAAACAGAGTTTGTAGAAACTCTGTGTGCAAGTTAAGTGATGGAGGTAGGTGGAGATCTGAAACAAAACAGATGGTGTTAGGGGTAAATGAAGAGGAGTGGAATGTAGAGATATGTGTGGTGTAGATATGTGAAAAGTAAATCGGTGCCATCCAAAAATCTATGAGTAGGGTGTCGGTAGATACCTTGTTCTGTTCTGTAGATCTGCCCTCAATATTAAATCTGGAGATCTGGAACAAAAGAGACGGAGTTAGGGGGAAATGAGGAGGATTGAAACCTAGATCGGTGCCACCCAAAAATCTGTGTGTAGGGTGTTGGTAGATACCTTATTGTGCTCTGTAGATCTGCGCTGAAGGTGCAGGCATACGAAGATGAGTGCTGAAGAAGGTGAGGGCAGCGGCGCTCATTCGATGCTCTGTAGATCTGTGCTGAAGGTGCAGGCAAACGAAGAGGAGTGCTAAAGAAGGCAAGGGCAGCGACGCTTGTTCGATGCACTATAGATCTGCGCTGAAGGTGCTGGCATATGAAGAGGAATGATGAAGAAGGCTAGGGCAGCGGAGGTCGTTCGGTGGAGAAGGCGAGGGCAGCGGTTTTTTTCGCGAGGAGATGGATGGAGCGGAGTTATCGGGGAGGAGATGGCTGCGTGGAGTAGGGTTAATATTGAATGGCAATGGCGTGTTTTAATAAGGATCCTTGATTGTTGGATTGAAGGGCTAGGATTTGTTGGATGGTTTTTTAATTCATGGCTTAAAAAGCCATCCATACTTCTTTTTATAATAGTATAGATATATATATATATATATTTTTAGTATATTAATTATATATATTCTTTTCAGCCTATTAATTAAATCTCTTTTCAGCCTTCTTTCTTAATAGGATTTGTTCTAAGTTATAAGATGAGTTATGATAAAAACTTAAACATTAAAGGTGGATCCTAACTCAAATTAAAACTAAGGTTCCAACAAATTTTAAAATGAATAAATAAGAGTAGGAGATCTTTTTATGAAGGTGTTAACTTTTTAATGATGAACCTACCTCTGATACCAATTGAAAGTGCACAGTGTGCCTCTGAAAATTCTCTAGAGGAGGGTGAATAGAGATTTAAATGTTTTTATCCTAACTATGCATACAATAAAAATACTAAGGTATTATGCACTGAACAAAACCCACACAGAGTAAATAAGTGCTGTAAATATAAAGCAGGAAAACAACAAGCCATAAAAGGGACAACCCAAAAAATGCACAACACAGAAGACACAAGATTTTTATAGAGGTTCCCCAAAATGTGGGTAATCCTCTCTTCTACCTCCCTGGTAGAATTACATAACATGTGCCTGAATCTTTTGATAAGGAGACTCTTAGAACCAAAGATCTTTTGATAAGGAGATCTTGAACCACTCAGATCTTTTGATAAGGAGATCTAGAACCACTCAGATCTTTTGATAAGGAGATCTTGAACCACTGAATCCTTTGGTAGAGGTATTCTTAAAACTATGTACAAGTGAAGGGAATAAGAAGGAGAGAGAGAGGGGGAGAAGAAGATAATTATGTTCTCAGAATTCTTCAGAAGCTTTGTTGATGCTTCTCTGTTGCTTTCACTAGATCTGAAATAATAAACCATTGCTTATGATAGTGATGGTTTGCAAGGGTTGTTCTTCTTGATCCTTTTTTCTCTCAGCACTTCATGTTTGTTCTGTTGATGTATGATAATGAAGAAGAATTAGCAGTGTATGTTCCTGTGAAGGGAGAGTTCTTCTGTAAATCTGTCCTTTAGGGCTTGAGGAGGAAGAAGATGAAGACCCTAATCGACAGCAAGAAGAATGTAATAATTGTAGTTTTTTTCTCTTTTTGCATACTTATTGTGTATGATTGAATTTTCAAAAGTCTTTCTCCTTTTGGCTTGTCCTGAAAAGGAATTCACCTAATTTCCTTTCCTCTTTTGTTCTCGACCTGTCAATCCATTTTGAAAAGCTTCCAAAAGTGATTTGTTGTGTCCTGGAATGCTTCATTCTATTCTTGGCAACAAACGAGTCATTGGGGAAGTGTCTCTAGCCTGGTGGCCCTTCTGAAAAGGTCCTACAAGGACAGTTGGAAAAGCTTCCTTTTTTCTGACTATATTCGACACTGCGTCGACTTCATCAACCTTCATGTTGACTGCAACTCTGAGTTCTTATCGACGTGGCTTCGAATTTCTTCTATGCTTTGGATGAACTCAGATGTCGACGTTACGTCGATACCTTATCGACGTACCCATCGAGTTGAAGCATTTCGACTTGATCTCTTAACTTCTGCATCGAATTGTAGTCGACGTTGCGTCAACTTATTAGATGGCTTCGACAAGCTCTATCTTCTGTGTTGAGTTCCTTTCGACGTTCCATCGACTTGACCTATACTTCGACAGGATGAATGATATGTTTCGACATCAACTCAGAGTTGCATCGATATCAAGTCGAAATTACGTCGACTTGTATTCGACGCAAGTCTTAACTTAACTGAATTTAAGCGTGTTAAGTTGAGCGTGACATCCTAAGACATCTAATGACCAGATTACCCTTACTGTACAATATGGGTAATAAACCTAAGAAGTAAAATCACTTATAGTTAATTTGTACAGTTAAATCAAAATGGGTTTTTCCCAACAAAATCTCTCTATTGGGATGTACTTCATATTCAAACACAATGGAAAAGATAAGTGAAAGTAGTTGCTGAATTCAGAAGTGGAAGAAAATAGGCTAAGTCTTTTTCGTCAACTGGTCTCAAAGAATCTAAGTGAAGTCATCGAGACAACTCGTGAAGACTTAGCTATTCGTCTAATTTACTCGAGAAATCTCAGAGAAATCTGTTAAGTACTTTTCGTCGAGTAAAAGTTTGTTCACTCGAGAACACTCGACGAATTCGTCGAGTGGTCTATCGATTTCTCGTGAACACTCGATGAATTCGTCGAGTGCTATCATGAAATCCTCGAGTGGCCTTAAATCCTTTCTTCCCATCTCAGTGCATTTTGCTAAGTCTAATTCGTCGAGTCATAATATGAATTCATCGATTAATTCTTTATTCCATGAGTTCATTCGACGAATCCAGACAGAGCGTGTTTTCTTCAGTTCGACACGGTATGGTTTTTCCTCCATGTACAGTACACATGGACCTCATTCCTTAAATCTCGTATATAGCCATTTGAGAAGGTCTTATAAATACTTAAAGGAATTTTCCGAAAACCCTAATTGTGCTAATTTGAAAACGAAACATCGCAAGTTCCCTCGGCCATTCTCGTTCTCGCACAGAAGATTTTCTGTCGCTGACAAGTCCTGTGCATGATTCTTCATCAAGATTTGATTCAATAAGATCACTGTGCACAGATTCATTCAAGTGATTTCTAGATCTTATTGTGTCGACAAGTATTCAGATTCATTCGTTCAAGTCAAAGGATTTCTTCTTCCCCGTTCAAGTTCAAGCTTTCATCTCTTTCAAGGAAGAAGAAGATCTATTTTCTCATATCAGAAGAAGTAGAATCTCCTTGAGATTCTAAGGGATAGATTTTCAATCTATAGTTTTTGTAAACACCCTTTTACATATTCTTGTAGGAAGTTTTATCTTCCGAGTTCTTATATATCCTAGTTTAAAAGATCGAGTTTGTAGGAGAGTTTGTTCTCCGAGCTTTTTGTAGGAGAGGTTGTTCTCCGATCTTGTAGGAGTTCTTACTCCGAGTTTTAAGATTATTTATAATCTGAGATTAGTGAAGTAGCCTAGTCTAGTCGGGAATGCTAAAGTGCACAGTGTGCCTCTGAGAATCCTTTAGAGGGGGGTGAATAGAGATTTAAAATATTTCTATCCTAACTGTGTAAACAATAAAACAAACTAAGGAGTTGTGCTCAAACAAAATCACAGGCAGACTAATATAGTGCAGGAAATAAAATGATGAAGAAAAGAATTGGGACAGCACAGAAAAACACAACACAAACACAAGAGATTTTATAGAGGTTCCCCTAAATGTGGGTAGTCCTCTCTTCTACCACCTGGTAGGAATGCACCACCTGTGCCTGAGTCTTTTGATAAGGAGACTCTTAGAACCAATGATCTTTTGATAATGAGATCATGAACCAACCAGATCTTTTGATAAGGAGATCTTGAACCATGGAATCCTTTGGAAGAGGGATTCTAAAAACTCTTTTACAAGTAAAGAGAAAGTGAAGGAGGAAGAGAAAGAAAGAAGGAGAATTCTGTTCTCAGAATTCTGTGAAGCCTTGTGCTTCAGATTTCTCTTTTCTGGATCTGTGAATAATGAATCCTTACTTTTGATTTAGACGTTTTGCAAGTATTATGAAGCTTCAGATCCTATCTGTTTTCTTCAATTCAAAATTGGTTGTTGTATAGTAGTGATGAGAAGCAGCCTGGGTTCTTCTGATCTGAGAGATAGAGAGAGCAGATCTTCTATTTTTGTCTTTTAGGGTTCCAGGAGGAAGAAGAAGAAACAGCAGGAAACCCTAAATGACAGCCGTGAGAAATTGTAATGAGTGTTGTGTCTTTCTCTCTGCAATCTTCTTATTTATTGTCCCTCTATTTGGTTTGAATTCCTTTCCTCTTCTGGAATGTCCTGAAAAGGCAAATCTATGGACAATAGCTCTTCCTTTCCTCTTTTAATTCTCGTCCCGTCCACCAACTGTAATGCCCCTTTCCAAGAAACCTTTTCTGTCTTCTTGAATGCTCCTTTCCATTTGAGGCAATAATTAAGCCATTGTAGAACAGTCTTGAGCACTGTGGGCCGTGAGAGAGAGATTCAAAATAACAGCTGAAAAGGTTTCCTTTTTAGACTGTATTCGACGTAGCGTCAGTTCTCTTTCTCTCTTATCGACGTACCTTTGATTTCTTGTAAGAGCAGGTTGGAATTCATTCTTGCTCTGATTGAACTCTGCTTGTCGACGTTGCATAGAAACCTTATCGACAACCGTCGAGTTGAAGGCTTGAATCAGAACCTCATTATATGCGTCGAAATGTAGTTGACGTTAAGTCGACTTTAGATGGCTTCGACAAATTATTTCTTCTGCGTTGAGTTGAAGTAGAAGTAGCATCGACTTCTCATGATACTTTGACATGTCCATTTCCTCTACGTTGACATCCTTTCGATGTAGCGTCGACTTGATCTACTTTGATAGAAGGTTGAGTTGTTTAGACTTCTTGTCTAAGTAGCATCGGCATCAATTCGATGTTGCGTCGATTTCTATTTGACGCAATTGTTAACTTAACCCACATTCTGCTTGTCTTGATCTGGTCTTGTCACCCTAAGTTAAGTAAGATATCCTAAGACATCTAATGACCATATTACCCTCACTACACAATAGGTAATTAAATCCTAAGATATAAAATCACTTTAGATAATTTGTTAAGTTAAATCCAAGGGGTTTTTCCCAACAATCTCCTCATATTTATCTTAACAAATTTTACAGATTGGTTAAAGTGATTTTACATATTCCTTTTACATAATCAAAAAATACATTAAAGACAATATAGACATAAGAAAATGACAGACTGAAATCACAAGCTATTTCATTCAATTGTCAAGAAATTATATAGATCTTCACAGTTGTTTGATTCCAGGAAGTATAAAGATTTACAGAGTACCTGAGCTTCATTGCTCCTTCTTAGGAGTCCTTTTCCTTGAAAATACTTTTGGAACAACCTTCCTTGGAGCAAACTGTAGGGGCTCATCCTCTTCAAGGGACATTGTTACTTCTTTTGCAACATTGTCTTTGGGAAGCTCCCCCTGAAATTGAGCATTTAGCTCAACAATATCAACAACTTCCTTGGCAATCTTTGTCACTTCATCCAGCAGATTTTCATCCTGAACATCTGGGGCAGGCTCCCCGTGGTTAGATGGAAGCTCCCCCTGGTTATCTGCAACAATTTCCACTTGATTCTCTGAAATTGGCTCCCCCTGAACATTTGGAACTTAGAAGAAGGTCACTCTCTCAGGGGCTTCATCATTTTTCCCTTTATTAAGGCCACTCTCATCTAGTATAGGCCTTTCTTCCTCCAAAATATTCTCCCCCTTCTTAACCTTACTGGCAAGAAGGGTTAAGAACTCCTTGGACACCAAAGAGGAAGACATGTAGTCCTTAATTCCATGGAGGGATCTTTTGGAATCTAGCAGTTCAGCCTCCATTTGTGAGTATTTCCTGTCAAACTTTCTGGCTTGAGAGGCTAATAAATCAGCAAATATAGAGGAGGCCAAGCCAACTGCCTTAGAGATGACCTGCTCAAGGTCAATTGGAGGGATATGAGAGGTAGATGGAGGAGGTAATGGTGGGAAGTCTTCTTGGATATGGGAGAGAGCATGGTAGGTTTCAGGGGAGATAAGGAATGGTGGTGGTGGAGGTGGAGCAAATTGAGAGTCTGGGGTAATAGTGGATGGTTGTTGTTGAGGAATGTGAGGTGATGGCTCTGGGACTGAAGTAGATGGAATGGATTGAGGGATTTGCTGTTGTTGTTGCTGCTGAGGAGATGGTTAAGCTGGAACATCATCCTGAGGGTGATCTGGAACAGTGTCCAGTGGAGTTGGAGAGGGAGGAGGTGAGGCTGGAGCTTGACCAGGCTTCAATATTTGCCTGGTCCATTTTGAGAATATTCCTATATTTATTCTCTTTCCAGGAGGAATAGGCACTCCTTTTGACTTACACACACTAGGATAGTGGTGAAGCAACACCTGACTCATTATCCTCATGTAGGCATTTTCTTTGTGGGCATATTTGTGTCAATCATCCTTAAGAGGCATTTCCCCCAATTTATCCTTTTCTTAAGAACTAGAGCTCCCATAATTTGAATTTATTGCTTTGGAACAGCATCATGTACTGAGATCTTACATAGTAGGACCTTCCCTACTATGTCTGTAAGGAACCTATATTCTTCCCCGAGATCAATCTTCATCAGATTGATGGGATTGTCCTTCTTGAACTTCATAATCTTGAGAGCCTCCTTGATCTCATCCCTTGATAACTCATTTAACTCACTTCCAGTGGATAGATCAAAAGTCTGATTTAGAATTTGCTATGTGATGAATATGTCTATTTCAGTGACTTTTCCACTAAGGGAGCCATCATCCCCTATCTGTGCATTCTCTTTGAACTCATTCATCTCTATATCAAGTATCTTACATCTAGTAGATATCAGTTTGGTCAGACCAGCATCCTAGAACAAGCCAAGAATGGCTTTAAAACTGTCGGCAGATGCACTAAAAAAGTCGTTGTCCATATAAAAGCCGGAGTTCACTTTTGGTGGAGCCATCTGATTGTTAACACCTGCAATAACAAAGAAAAATGAGAGATAAAGAGGGAAGAAAATGCGAAAGAGCTGGAGAAGAGGAGAGCAAGAGAGCAAAGAGAGGAAAATTCGAAAGCGTAATGAACTCGACGCTGAAGTTGCTTAAAAGAAGATGATTCATCATAACTTAGGGTTTAGGTCGATGCACCGTCGATAAGGATTAGAATTTGGCGCGTAAAAATAAGTCGAGAATGCTTCTAGAAGCACTTCAGCACGCGCAGTTTATATAGACGTTATGTCGAATAATATTCGACATAACTTGGAGAATGTTCAACAATCCTTAAGTCGGCGTAGTCCTGTCAACGCTACGTCGATTTTCAATCGACGCAACCTCAACTTTGGCCAGCGACCAATAAGATGATGCATGCGTCGATATTAACTTGACGCTGCGTCGAGATCTATTCGAATTATCCACTCTGAGTGCTTCTTGATGCTAACATTGAGTAGAGGTTGATGGTGCGTCGACTTCTATTCGACGCACTGCAAGAATAGATCCATTTTCTTAGAAAGATATTGTTGTTTTTTCCCAGCAATTTTTATTATTGAAAATAAGTTATGATATTAAATTTATGAACTGTAAGGAAGAATCAAGGCAGAAATCACTCCCTTGGATGAATTTTGTTTCTTATTCAAGACCTACATCTTTCTTCCCACTCCATTTTCTCCTGAGTGGGACCCTTCCTAATCCTGCACAAGTAGTTCAAACATTAGAAGGGACTCGGGTTACCTTGGTCCCTTTGCTTTTACCATTATAGGGTTCAATGAAAGAATAGAAGGGTCTTTCATGATATCCTTTTGGATGATAAGGAATGGGTTTCCCAAACCTATTATTTTGATACTTGAAATGAGTATAGATTGTATCTAAATATAGGAGAACAGCATAATGTCTTATTATCCTAGGTTTTGCTTTTACCTTTTGATTATTTAGTTTTTCTACATTATTCTTCTCTTGAGATTCCTTTTCTTTGTTGAGATTTGTTTTATTAACTCTAGTTGTTTTCTTTGGTCTATTAGCTTCCTGACCCTTAGTTTTTGCACTATCCTCACATGATTCATAGTCACTAGGTCTAATGAAGCTAACTGGATATTTCCATGCAGGTTTCCTAGGGATTTTTGTGCTAGTGGATGGCTCTGCTCCTAACCCTAGGTGATTAAATCTCATGGAGAGATTATCTGTGATTTCTCTGAGAGTTTGACTCCTCCCATTGAGAGAGTCCTCAAAGGCTTTTGCCTTTGCTAACTCTTCTTTTAATTTTATGTTTTCATTCCTTATTTATATTAGCTCTAATTCTTTGTCCTTAATCTCATTTCTTAAGTTGTTATTTGCTTAATAGAGTTCATCTTTCTTAAAGTTTTCTAACTCTTCTCTATCAGCTTCTAATTCTTTTTGAATTTTGATAAAGTCATTACAAAATTATTTAAAGCAGGTTTTAAAATCATCTGAACTAAAATCAAAATCATCAAACATAGTTACCTTCTCTTCTTCATCATCTGATGACATCCCCAGTGCCATCATGCATGATTCTTCTGCTTCTGCTTCATCATCACTTTTAGATGATGAGGAGCTTAACTCAGCTTCATTGTCACTCCAAGTTTCAGCAATGAAACTATTGCCTTTCTTCTTGTCTTTCCCTTTGACGGACTTCTTCTTCTTCTTTTGATCCTTGATGCTGCTTCTGTCCCTTTGTTCCGGTGGGCACTCAGGGGCTATATGTCCTCGTTTGTTGCAGGAGAAGCAGATAATCTCCTTCTTTGGAGTTTTATCAAATCTGGGCCTTGAGCCCCTTTCTCTTCTCCTTGATTCTTCTGTCTTGACCCATCTTTTGAATCTCCTAGCCAGGAGACTGAACATCTCATCTTCAGGAGTGGATGGTTCTCCTTCAGAAGTTTTCAGAGCAAGGCTCCTTTGGATAGAAGCTGGAGTTTTCTCTCTTTCTTCTGATTCAGCTCTATTATTCAGAAGCATCTCATATGACTTAAGCTTTCCTAGCAAAGCTTCAGCATAGATTTCTATGTGGTACCTGGACTCTCTGATTTCCCAGATCCTTGAATCCCATGAGCTAGGGAAGTACATGAGGATTTTATCATTAATTTTAGTCAAGGATATCTCCTTGTCCAAGCCTCTGAGCTCATTAATGATAATGTTGAATCTGTCATACATATCTGCAATAGATTCTTCAGTTTTCTTCTGAAAGTTCTCATACTGGGATATGAGAATGGGCTTTTTGTCCTTTCTTTCATCTGAGCTTCCTTCCACCATTCTGGTGAGAGAATCCAAGATATCTTTTGTTGATTGGTATTCAGCAACTTTCTGGAAAATGTCATCTGACATTGTTGAAACCAGAATGTTCATAGTTTTGGCATCACATGTCTTGACTTTCTTCTCAGCTTCTGTCCACTCACTTCTTGGGACAGCCTCTGTTGTTGAGGATTCTCCTGCCTTTTGTCTGACTAGAGCAGTAGGACCTGTGAGAATGACATTATAGATGTCTTCATCAATGGAATTCATATAGAGTTTTATTCTAGCATTCCAGAGTATGAACTTACTCAAGTTATATACTGGAGGTCTTGTTGAGGCATAATCCTTAGAACTCATTTTCTTTATAAAATATATTTGAAATAAAGAGATAAGTGTATGAGGTCTTTTTGATCAAGGTGTTAACCTTTTAATGATCAACCTCGCTATGATACCAATTGAAAGTGCACAGTGTGCCTCTGAGAATCCTCTAGAGGGGGGTGAATAGAAATTTAAAATATTTCTATCCTAACTGTGTAAACAATAAAACAAACTAAGGAGTTATGCTCAAACAAAATCACAGGCAAACTAATATAGTGCAGGAAATAAAATGCTGAAGAAAAGAATTGAGACAGCACAGAAAAACACAACACAAACACAAGAGATTTTATAGAGGTTCCCATAAATGTGGGTAGTCCTCTCTTCTACCACCTGGTAGGAATGCACCACCTGTGCCTGAGTCTTTTGATAAGGAGACTCTTAGAATAGATGATCTTTTGATAAGGAGATCATGAACCAACCAGATCTTTTGATAAGGAGATCTTGAACCACGGAATCCTTTGGAAGAGGGATTCTAAAAACTCTTTTACAGGTAAAGAAAAAGTGAAGGAGGAAGAGAAAGAAAGAAGGAGAATTTTGTTCTCAGAATTCTGTGAAGACTTGTGCTTCAGATTTCTCTTTTCTGGATCTGTGAATAATGAATCCTTGCTTTTGATTGAGATGTTTTGTAAGGATTATGAAGCTTCAGATCCCATCTATTTTCTTCAATTCAAAACTGGTTGTTGTATAGTAGTGATGAGAAGCAGCCTGAGTTCTTCTGATCTGAGAGAGAGAGAGAGCAGATCTTCTATTTTTGTCTTTTAGGGTTCTAGGAGGAAGAAGAAGAAGAAGCAGGAAACCCAAAATGATAGCCATGAGAAATTTTAATGAGTGTTGTGTCTTTCTCTCTACAATCTTCTTATTTATTGTCCCTCTATTTGGTTTGAATTCCTTTCCTCTTCTGGAAAGTCCTGAAAAGGCAAATCATTGGACAATAGCTCTTCCTTTTCTCTTTTAATTCTCGTCCCGTCCACCAACTATAATGCCCCTTTCCAAGAAACCTTTTCTATCTTCTTGAATGCTCCTTTCCATTTGAGGCAATAATTAAGCCATTGGAGAACGGTCTTGAGCATTGTGGGCCATGAGAGAGAGATTTAAAATGACAGCTGAAAAGGTTTCCTTTTCAGACTGTATTCGACGTAGCGTCGAGTTATCTTTCTCTCTTATCGACGCACCTTCGATTTCTTGTAAGAGCAGCTTCGAATTCATTCTTGCTCTTATTGAACTCTACTTGTCGACGTTACGTAGAAACCTTATCGACGTAACCGTCGAGTTGAAGGCTTGACTCAGAACCTCATTATCTGCGTCGAAATGTAGTTGACAGTTGTGTTGACTTTAGATGGCTTCGACAAATTCTTTCTTCTACGTTGAGTTGAAGTAGAATCTATGTCAACTTCTCATGATACTTCGACATATCCATTTCCTCTATGTTGACATCCTTTCGACGTAGCGTCGACTTGATCTACTTCGACAGAAGGTTGAGTTGTTTAGACTTCTAATCTAACTAGCGTCGACATCAATTCGATGCTGCGTCGATTTCTATTCGATGTTGCGTCGATTTCTATTCGACGCAATTGTTAACTTAACCCACATTCCTCTTGTCTTGATCTGGTCTTGTCACCCTAAGTTAAGTGAGATATCCTAAGACATGTAATGACCATATTACCCTCACTATACAATGGGTAATTAAATCGTAAGAGATAAAATCACTTTAGATAATTTGTTAAGTTAAATCCAAGGGGTTTTTCCCAACAGCGTGCTAGATAGGTGAGGTGGGAAAGTGAAGTACCCATATTGGGGAACCACTATAAAATCCTTTGTGTGTGCTCTTTGTTTTGTTTGCTTATCATTCTAGATTTTAATTCCGCTTAAAAGCCATTGAAAACTCTGATGATTAAAGACATTAGCTTCATAAAACTTACTTTCCACTTCTTTTCTCAAATCATGCATTTGAAATATAATTTTCTCAGAGATAAAGTCATTAAGATGAAGCCTCCAAGGTTATCAAGACTTCTGCGATTGCCGGCAGTGGAGGAAGAGGATTGTTTGTTTGAGGAAGACCACAATAGAGCTTTGCTATTTTGTGGATTTCCAAGAGGTACTATAGTTGTTAGAAGGAAGTACACGAATGGAGAAGGAAAGCTCATTTCTGATATTCTGGGAAAGGTTTTACTATGCAAGGTAGGTTCTCATGAATACCTCTCCAATGACATGTTCAAGTTAGTCGCAGTTGTAATCTGCCGGAAAAGGGTGAATTAGGGTCTGATTTTGTTTGAAAAGATAAAGGCAAGCCTGATGATTCCTAACTTTGTAAGGATCATCGCTCTTTACCTAAATCAACTGGATGGAGACCAGTTTGATATGGCTTCTGGAAGCCTCATTCACCATCTGAAGAAGATTGACTTTTCCATTCTATCCAGATGGGAAAGAAAGATTGTAAGGCCAAGACTGAAGAAAGTTGTTGAAGAAGAAGAAGATGAGGAAGAAGAGGAAAGGAATGAACCCTCTCCTTCAAGGTTTGTTCCCCAGTCAGATATACCACCAACTCAGGGGGGAGAGCTATCAAGCTCTTGTTGTTTCATCAGTCCAGGGGGAGTGCTCCAAAGCTCCAGTTTCATCAGTTCAGATAAAACCCTCTCCAGCTCTGCCAGCCCCTCCTAGTATAAAAAGTTAGTTTACTGCTCTTGTTGTCAATATTGAGAATAGATATAACCTAGTCCCTGGGCACTATTCAGGGAAGAAAGGATAACTCTTGATGATTCTGAAGATGAGGAAGCTGCTAATGTTGTTGATGATGAAGGTGATGATGGCAATGTTGATGCCAATGATGACAATGATGATGATGGTGATGATGGTGATGATGGTGGTGATAAGCCTGATATAGAGCTAGTTCAGGCAAGGTATCTTGTTGAGAAAGAAAGTGCTCACCATTCTAGTGAAGGAGAGGTGCCTTAAGAGATAGAATCCACATCTGGTGGAGTTCTTAGTGTTGATGTTGTTCCTCCAGTCCAAGAAAGTCCCCTGCAATGCCTGAGGCAGAGCCTGAGATAGAGGACAGTCAAGTCCAGGCTACAAAAATTCTATCAAAGAAGGATACATGAGAGGATGTGCAATCTGCACCTCCTGCTCAGGAAAATGTAGTGGATCTGAATGTGCCCTCTCTAGAAGGAGCTCAGTCTGAAGAGCTTATGTTTATTGATGAAAGCCAAGGCACACCTCCTATTCATAGTACTATTGCTCCAGTTGCCTCAACATCCAATTCTGATCTGCTCCAATCTATTGAGGCCTTGCTCAAGACACAAGCTGGGCACTTTGAATTTTCTATGAAGCAAGTTTTTGACAAGGTCAAATAAGTTGAATCTAATTTAGGTAATGGCTTAGCAGAGGTAAATTACATTGTATCCACCATGAAAACTGACCTGGATAATTACTTTACAAATAGTGTAAAGGCAGTAAGTTTTACTAATGAAGGTCTAAAGCATGTGTATGACAATTCAAAGGCTCTAATAGAAGGTCAAAGCTCAATTTTCAGCAAGGGCAGAGCACAAGAGATCAAGTTATTGAAGATTTATCAAGCCTCAAGGAAGAGATTCTCCAAACCCTCAATGAAGAAGTCAGAAAGGGGGAGGAGAAAATTATATGTCAAATGCATGATTTGAGAAAAGAAGTGGAGAGTAAGTTTTATGAAGCTAATGTCTTTAATCATCAGAGTTTTCAATGGCTTTATGAAATTTTGTTAGGAAGATCTCAAGATCAAGCCTTTCCTAAACAAGTTTATGAAGACATAGCTCTTATCCCTCCAGTACAGTATACCCAGGTTTGGTCTGACCCAGAAGATATTCATGAATCATCAGAGCCTATTATAAAGAAAAAGAAATATGGTGAAGGCTCTTTTGCAAGAAGGTCAGATTCTTCTGAAAGTGTTGGATCAGGCATAGAGTTCAGAGAGCCGGTGGCAGAGAGAAGAGAATATACTGAAGTATGGAGTCCAATTTCTAAATCAATCATCTTGTACACATACAATCTAATTGATATTCCAAATGAAGAGCCTCAAAAGTACTACAGTCAATAAGTGATTAATAAGCACAAGGCTTCACAGCTGAAAAGAATGATTCATTTCAGAGATCATGGATACAACAATCCAGATGCTCCTCCACCTCCTTCAAGATACTACCAAAAGCATGTTTTGTCAGGCAGATGAAGAAGAGCAAGGAAGGGAAGGCCAAAATGTCTTAGATGTGTGTTGTGACAATGTTGAAATCCCAAAAACATTTATATAAATATATATATATATATATATATATATATTATATATATATTAATGCTTTGATATTTCAATTCATATTGTTTACTTCTATATGTAATGCTCTTTGTTTATGTTATGATTAGTATCTGTGCAATTCACCTTAGTAGACAGGGTTCTGACTTCTTCAAATAGGAGGAGATTGTTGGGTATTGTAGCCACAATAACTTTGATTTGAAGAAGTGTTCCTTGAACTAAGATGAATTGATATTGTATTTGATGTAGTTTCTTAGTTATGTGTTTGCAAGATATTATTTGCTAAGTACAAACCAATGTCAGGTTTCAATGAGACATAAACAAAGGCCTATGCAATATAATCCCTCATTGTGTAGACCAAAGTGTTTACTCATGTGAAATCTGAAAGTGTACAGTGTGCCTCTGAGAATTCTCTAGAGGGGGTGAATAGAGATTTAAATGTTTTACCCTAACTATGCATACAATAAAAATACTAATGTATTATGCACTGAACAAAAGCCACACAGAACAAATAAGTGTTGTAAATATAAAGCAGGAAAACCGCAAGCTATAAAAGGGACAGCGCAGAAAATGCATAACACAGAAGACAAAAGATTTTTATATAGGTTCCCCAAAAATGTGGGTAGTCCTCTCTTCTAACTCCCTGGTAGGATTGCATAACTTGTGCCTAAGTCTTTTGATAAGGAGACTCTTAGAACCAAAGATCTTTTAATAAGGAGATCTTGAACCACTCAGATCTTTTGATAAGAAGATCTTGAACCACTCAGATCTTTTGATAAGGAGATCTTGAACCACTGAATCCTTTGGTAGAGGGATTCTTAAAACTCTGTACAAGTGAAGGGAATAAGAAGGAGAAAGAGAGAGAGAGGGAGAAGAATAGAATTTTATTCTCAGAATTCTTCAGAAGCTTAGTTGATGCTTCTCTGTTGCTTTCACTAGATCTGAAATAATAAACCCTTGATTTGAGAAAAGAAGTGGAGAGTAAGTTTTATGAAGCTAATGTCTTTAATCATCAGAGTTTTCAATGGCTTTATGAAAGTTTGTTGGGAAGATCTCAAGATCAAGCCTTTCCTGAACAAGTTTATGAAGACATAGCTATTATCCCTCCAGTACAGTATACCCAGGTTTGGTCTGACCCAGAAGATATTCCTGAATCATCAGAGCATGTTATAAAGAAAAAGAAATATGGTGAAGGCTCTTTTGCAAGAAGGTCAGATCCTTCTGAAAGGAGAGGATCAGGCATAGAGTTCATAGAGCCAGTGGCAGAGAGAAGAGAATATACTGAAGTATGGAGTCCAATTTCTAAATCAATCATCTTAGACACATACAATCTAGTTGATATTTCAAATGAAGAGCCTCAAATGTACTACAGTAAGAGATTAATAAGCACAAGGCTTCACAGCTGAAAAGAAAGATTCATTTCAGAGACCATGGATACGACAATCCAGATGCTCCTCCACCTCCTTCAAGATACTACTAAAAGCCCAAAGCATATTTTGTCAGGCAGATGAAGAAGAGCAAGGAAGGGATGGCTAAAATGCCTTAGGTGTGTGTTGTAACTATGTTGAAATACCAAAAACATTTATATATATATATATATATATTAATGCTTCGATATTTCAATTCATATTGTTTACTTCTTTATGTCATGCTCTTTGTTTATGATTATTATCTGTGCAATTCACCTTAGTAGATAGGGTTCTGACTTCTTCAAATATGGGGAGATTGTTGGGTATTGTAGCCAAAATAACCTTGATTTGAAGAAGTGTCCCTTGAACTAAGATGAATTGATATTGTATTTGATGTAGTTTCTTAGTTATGTGTTTGCATGATATTATTTGCTAAGTACAAACCAATGTCAGGTTTCAATGAGTCATAAACACAGGCATATGCAATGTAATCCCTCATTGTGTAGAACAAAGTGTTGACTCATGTGAAATCTCTCTATTGGGATGTACTTCATATTCAAACACTATGGAGAAGACAAGTGGAAGTAGTTGCTGAATTCAGAAGTGGAAGAAAATAGGCTAAGTCTTTTTCGTCGAGTGGTCTCGAAGAATCTAAGTGAATTCTTCAAGAACACTCGTGAAGACTTAGCTATTCGTCGAATTTACTCGAGAAATCTCAAAGAAATCTGTCAAGTTTTGTTCGTCGAGTAAAAGTTTGTTCACTCGAGAACACTCGACGAATTCGTCGAGTGATCTGCCAATTTCTCGTGAACACTTGATGAATTCGTCGAGTACTCTTGTGAAATCCTCGAGTGGCCTTAGATCCTTTCTTCCCGTCTCAACGCATTTTTCTAAGTCTAATTCGTCGAGTCATAATATGAATTCGTCGAGTAATTCTTTATTCCACGAGTTCATTCGATGAATCCAGACGGAGTGTGTTTTCTTCAGTTCGACGCAGTTTTTCCTTGTAGTGTTTTTCCTCCATGTACAGTACACGTGGACCTCATTCCTTAAATCTCATTTATATCCATTTGAGATGGTCTTATAAATACTTAAAGGACTTTTCAGAAAACCCTAATTGTGCTAATTTGAAAAAGAAACATTGCAAGTTCTGTCGGCCATTCTCATTCTCGCACAGAAGATTTTCTGCCGCTGACAAGTCATGTGCACGATTCTTCATCAAGATTCGATTCAACAAGATCACTGTGCTCAGATTCATTCAAGTGATTTCTAGATCTTATTGTGTCGACAAGTATTCAGATCCATTCGTTCAAGTCAAAGGATTTCTTCTTCCCCGTTCAAGTTCAAGCATTCATCTCTTTCAAGGAA
Organism: Dactylorhiza incarnata; assembly: GCA_033032865.1. Taxonomy (NCBI): domain Eukaryota; kingdom Viridiplantae; phylum Streptophyta; class Magnoliopsida; order Asparagales; family Orchidaceae; genus Dactylorhiza; species Dactylorhiza incarnata. The sequence continues at coordinate 1,050,942 of JAWHQI010000005.1, forward strand.
TAAGAAGATATATTTTCTCAGATCTGAAGAAGTAGAATCTCCTTGAGATTCTAAGGGATAGATTTTCAATCTATAGTTTTTGTAAACACCCGTTTACATATTCTTGTAGGAAGTTTTATCTTCCGAGTTCTAGTAGATCGTAGTTTAGAGGATCGAGTTTGTAGGAGAGTTTGTTCTCCGAGCTTTTTGTAGGAGAGGTTGTTCTCCGAGCTTGTAGGAGTTGTTACTCTGAGTTGTAAGATTATTTATAATCTAAGATTAGTGAAGTAGCCTGGTCTAGTCGAGTGTAATATATTATAGGTATATGATCTAATTCACCTAGAGAGGGGATGAATAGGTATTTTGATTTTTACTTAGATGACTATTGTCAGTTAAACCTATTCTAAGCTAATAATCAAGCAAACCTAGAAAACACACAAGTGTTTATAGTGGTTCCCCAAGACAGTGTGTCTATGGGTAGTCCACTTTCCCCCTCCACCTTTCTAACAGAGTGTTAGACAAGGCCAACTTCTCCAATCTCAGCTCCAAGATCCTACAGCACAGATCCCACGGGATCTCTCATGTTTTTCCCAAACCCTACCTCAGGCACAGCAGCCCTACCTCAGAGGAATCCACCTCCTACAGCTCAGACCAACTCCTGGTCCTACAACCTCAGGCCTAACTACCCTACAAACTCAGGCCAAATGTCCCTACAAACTCAGGCCTAACAGCCCTACAACTCAGGCCAAATAGCCCTACAAACTTAGGCCTAACAGCCCAACAACTCAGGCCAAATGGCCCTACAAACTCAGGCCTAACAGCCCTACAACTCAGGCCAAATAGCCCTACAAACTCAGGCCAAATAGCCCTACAATCTCAGGCCAAATAGCCCTACAGTAAAAGAGTTTTTAAAGCTTACTACAGCAGACTGCTGTGAGAAGAAGTCTCATGTAGTTCCTGCACAGCTTGTGCTTTCTTGTAGCTGAAGATGATGATGGTAGCTACAAACTGATCTTCCTCTTCAGTTGAAGGAAGGAAGATCACCTTGCTCCTTCTTATAGAGGAGTTATCTTTATCTCTCGGATTCTTCTTGCTTGTTCAGTGAGCAGGAGGAGAATGAGGAGAACGGGGGTCATCAATAGAACAGTCAATATATTTTAGCACTCGACCAGCTGTATCAAAAGTGCCATAACTTCTTCTTTTATACATCCCTGATCTTCAACGACTCTCAGCCATCCTTCTGACAGATATGGGAGTGATTGGTGGACCCCACAATGCCTTTCTATAGCTTGCGCCAAGGGCAGAACCCACCAGGTTACTTTTGAATCTGTCTCAGCGGTTGGGCTGAGATGGCTTCCTCTTCTCAGCGGATTCAGTCGATCTGCAGAGAAGTTTCTGCGTTCGACGAACTGCATTTTGCATTCGACGAACTTCATTCTTCGTTCAACGAACTCCATTCTTCGTTCAACGAACTCGCCAAGTCTCAGCATTTGCTTCTGTCCCGTCTCTGCGTTCGACGAACTTCATTCTTCATTCGACGAACTCGCCAAGTCTCAGCGTTTGCTTCTGTCCCGTCTCTGCGTTCGATGAACTTCATTCTTCGTTTGACGAACTAGCCAAGTCTCAGCGTTTGCTTCTGTCCCGTCTCTGCATTCGACGAACTTCATTCTTTGTTCGACGAACTCGCCAAGTCTCAGCGTTTGCTTCTGTCCCGTCTTTGCATTCAATGAACTTCATTCTTCGTTCGACGAACTCGCCAAGTCTCAGCGGATATTTGTTGCTTCTTTCCCATCTCAGCGGATCCACTGAGACAGACAGTCGTCTCAGCGGTTTCTTCTATCTACAGCTCAGCTTGCCCAGATGCCTTCTCAGCGGCTCCTGGTCTTGTCTCAGTGGTCCAGCTGAGACAATGAGACCTTCTCAGCTGATTAAACAGCACATCTTTGAATCTATTCCATTGTATGGAATATCATCTCCCTGTACAATACTTGAGACAAAATAGATTGTATCAAATACAATATGTACTTAGTATTGTGAGTGATGCCTCTTCAAATCAAAGGAACATTGAGTGCAATATTCCCAACAATTTCCCCCTATTTGAAGAAGGCGGAACATTCCCAATGCTAAGGTACATTGCCAACAAAAACCTATCATGAAAAAGATCTATATAGCATTCATGATAACATTGCTTCTAGAAGATAACATTGTTTAAGTATTCTATCAAAAATCATGACAGATTATATTAAGCTTTGACTAACTCAAAGGGCAATCCTTGTACTCAAAGCTAACTCTGAGTTGGTCTTAGCATTGGCCATCTCCCCCTTTCTGGTTTCTTCAACTATTATTCCCTCTAGGGATTGGGAGGCAGCAGCTGATGAGTCCCATTTATATATATATATATATATTTGGACTCATTTGGGCTGATATTCTAGTCTTTGCACCACATATTAGGCACATTTTCATTCATATGTATTATTCCATGCTAGGTGCACTATTAAGCTCATTTCGGTGTGCAATTGCATTCCTTGTTGTTGGGGGTAAGCACATGGTGCTCCCCTTCCCTTCTTTTATGTTTTTCTGATGTTGGACGTGTATTCCCAGCTGTATTATCTTTTATGCAGGTGACCCGATCGTCCCGTTTTCCCCAGAAGTAATTTCTATGCATATCGCACGGTCGTGCGTTTCCTTGACGCACGGTCAGTTGCGATTGTGCGTTTGTGTCTGGGCAGAAAATGGAGCGTCAAAGTTTACTCGTGCGTTTTGACGCACGGGCGAATTCGCCCGTGCGTGAGTAAAACGCACGGTCGACCTGTGTCTTTGTGATTTCAGAGCGTCGGAGTTTACCCGTGCGTTTGAACGCACGGGCGGTATTAGTCGTGCGTGAGCAAATCGCACGGGCGGCGCAGCTTCTTCCCCAAGCCATATTTTATCCGTTAATATCGCACGGTCGTGCGTTCGACTGTGCGTGACCATTTTTCAGCCTGTTTGCTATAAAAAGCAGGAATCGAGGCAGTCAACGAAAAAGGAGCGATTGGAGGCGGACTGGAGCGATTTAGAGAGCGGGAAATCACTTCCTTCCCGCTGCTCTTGAGGGCTGAATGTTTCCCCTTCATCTCCACCACCATAGAGGCTATTTCCAGTGATTTCTATCTCCATCCTTCCATCCGGGAGCACTAGGAAGCTTTCTCCACCATTAGCTCAAGCACTCCTCGCCGAGAGATCAGAGAAGCGATGAAGATCGTAGGAGCGGTGACAGCCTCCTTCGAGCCAAGCTCACCATCTGAGGGCCGAGTCCGGAGAGAGCCCGACAACCTCTCATTCCGGCCGTGAACCCAAGACGTGACTTCTTCTTTGTGGTCCTCTCTAACCTTTGATGCTTGAACTTCTTTGTAGTTGTTTTATGAATGCTTGTTAAGTTAATCTTAATGGTTATTGCTTGTGTTCATATGCAATGTTGTTGTGATGGCATGAATAGCCCTTTTTCCTGGTGATTTTTGAGTTTCGTTGTGTGTGAAGCCACTAGCAATTGCTAGTGGTGATGTTTAGAGAAGAGGTGTGTGCGACCCTCAACCGTCATAGTTACATTCCGTCCACGCGCCTTCCGAAGCACGACATCGCGGCCGTTGCAACTATCTCGCCTTGCGAAGCGGAGTTTTGACCCGCATCTCTCTTTATTCTGCAATAGCATAGGATCCCAAACCAAACCTCTTGTTGTTACTTATTAACCCTTTTAACTGATTTCCTAGTTTGAGCAAATCGCACTACCCAACTTGCGGTCCTTTGAGAACGATATTCGTGGAGTTCCTCCCTATTTTATTACTTGAGCGGCCGGTGCACTGCCGTCATATCGCATTTCGTGCCTGCTAATTAGCAGTGCCGAATTTGCCCATCAAGTTTTTGGCGCCGTTGCCGGGGATTGCAAGCGTGTTTGATTTGTTTTTATTTGGAAATTCGTTTTAAGATATTTTGTTTTCCTTCAGTATGCTATTTTCTTCTTCTGTATTATGTGGGCGCATTTGAATATTCGATGTCGTGGGTGTGGAGACACATCCCACGCTAGTGATAGGTGTCCCAGAGAATATGGTGTTGTTCAGAAATCGTACGGAACCCATAAGTCTTTTGGCTACTCTACTGCAACTCCGTTGACGCACTCTCACGCGGTTGCCGCACCTAGGGTGCCGGCTAAGCCGGTGAGACAGTGTTTATTTTGCAAAAGTAGAGAGCATGTGTAACACCCCAAAAATCGTAGTTCAGCGAGGTAGGCGGAGCGGTAGTGCTGCGCTCGGGATAGGCTAAGAAAATTCCATAGCAGTTCTCTACGCACGACCATTTCTCCTCTTCGCGCACGACCAGTGATCGTGCGCCAATGATCGTGCGTTAATTCGCAAGGAATCGGAGTTCTGTCTCGGGTAGTGCGCACGACCATTTCTCCTCTTCGCGCACGACCAGTGATCGTGCGCCTGTGATTGTGCGCCCTGTTAATTCTGCTCCGCGAATTTGAGCAGAGAAGGAGATCGGTCCGTCCAAATCTTTTGGAATCTGATCCAATGGCTAGGATTAGATGTTGGAGGTCTTTAGGGCTGATGAGAGGAGGTTAATCCTCATAATTTCTAAGCCTTTCTCTCTCCAAACCTAGAGAAAGAAGAAGGAGGCAAGGAAGAAGAAGGAGAGATTCCGCCATTGACGGAGCTCCAGAGCTCCGTTTCGCGAGCCATTTCCAGATCTGGAGAGTGCAGCCTGGTGCGGTCGTTTCCCTCCGTCTAGAATCTCGGATCCTTGGCGAAGGAGAATGCTCCTAGAGTAACGATTCTTCCTCCCGATATTTGGACTTGTCATTTGTCCTCTCTTTCATTTCTCTATGCTTGCATGAGGAATCCCTTTCACCAAATGGGTGAAGTGTAGGATTTTCCTCAAGTTCTTCGGAACTCCGGGTTGATTGTGTCCGTCCCCGGCATATTGCATGTAGAAAATCCGGTAGTCGTGCAGATTTAGGCATTGTGTGTGAAGCCTATTCGTGGCCGTGAGACCGAATCGGTGATGCTTGATTTGCGACGTTGTATTTAGGTTAAGCCTAGAATGCGTGCCGGAGAATGACTCCGTAATATATGCGATAGTATTGTGGGATTTAAGCGTAGGCGTCTTGTGAAGATCCTAGCGAAAGCCCCATGCTTTGCTAGTGGTTGAATGCAAACCTTCACCACTAGAATTGTTGGGGAGTGGTCTTGTACCTCCTTTTTGGTTACGTGTAAAGCCTAAATCCTCGTGAAGGCTTGGGTGTTGTAAATTATGTTTTGTGTAGTGCTAGCGAGTGCTAAACCCTTACGGGCCGAGGTGATGTCATACCCGCATCGTGTGTTCAATCGATGACAAGAGCACGGGAATTGGCTGAACTGAACCCGTTTCCAGGCGCGGCGGTAGGGGGATTTATCTCTTGTAAACCCGAACGACCTTGGGAGAGGTTGGGAAGGGCGTCTTGCCTAGACCGACCAAAAGCTCTTTTCCATCTAGAGTTTCCGGACTCATGATGGTATTGGTGCTCGGGAAGAAGTACCTTTGGTGCATGCCTTGTGAGCATGGAGCGTGCGGTTGTGTGTACCCACGTTTGTGATGAATTGATGTTGTTAGCCTCATGCGGTTGTTTAGGCGGTTGTGGGGAACTTTCGGGTGAACCCAACCAACATCATGTGCATACCTCGGTTCCCTTCTCTTTGATGCTCAACCTAGAAGATTGATTGTGCTTGAACCCTCACCTTGTGTAGTTGCACTTTCTTTATAGCAGTACATATTGCTAGTACGGCTTGCTTGCAGGGAAGAAGCTCCGCCACCCAGGGAAAGGGGTGGGGTCGTTATAATTTGGTCAGCTTTGCTGACCGTTACTTTGTTTGCCACCGCTTGGTGGAATGTTCTTATGCAGGTGCAGGTGAGCCTAGTGGGAAATAGCGGGCGGTGGCCCTTTTGCTGAGTTGGCCCTTGAAGGCCAGCCTCCCTTCTTTGCTTTCTCATGTATTGCCGGTCCTGCGTGTCGATGTATGTTTTGGAGTTTTTAGTACATTTGGTAAATGTAAGGCCTTAAGGCCATAACTCTATTTCATGGTTTCATTCCTATGATAGTGGACAGTTCTAAATGAAATGTTAAATCATTATGCTTCTGCTATTGTTTAGTATACTCTGTGTAGTTCTTTCTATTTATCACCATTTAACTCATAGCTAGTGTGGTTTGTATGGCGTGGGGTCCCGGCCGGACCTACTGTTATACTATTCGTACTGGCAGGGTGTTACAATTTGGTATCGGACTTAGGGCGTCGATCCGTAGTTTAGCGAATTCGGGATGAATTCCTTTTAAGGGGTGGTGTGCACGGGATGTGCATTCACCTAAAACGACAAAAAACTAATAAGAATGTCCACTTAGGAATGGAAAAACATACTTGTTTGCGGAACCTGAGCGTTCCATGTTGTTTGCTACGTTTTCGGTCACTAAATTGTGCCTTGCATGATTATAGGTGACTAGAAGTGTTGCGGGGCAGTCTCGACCCCGTAACACCGCTGAAAATAGTGGGTCGTCTGAGGTGCCAGCGACCACTCCTTCGGCTGAGATGATCAAGTTAGTCGCTGAAGCGGTCTTCGCGATGATCAACACTCAGTCTGGGCGGCTTGCACAGCCTACTACTCCGACTCTGGATGTGGCCCCTGTAACTGTTGCTGCAGTGGAACCTGTGGTAGAGCTGAGGGTGGAACGTCGAGTTGCGCAGGTAGTTGTGGGGCGAGCACGTGACCAGCAATTTAAGTACTTTCTGAGCCTCAACCCTCCATCCTTCGAGGGGACGGAATCCCCTGGGAGAGCTGCTGAGTGGTTGTCAGAAATAAAGAGGACTTTAATGTCAATGCTTATAAGCAAAGATATGTTGGAAACCTTAACCACCTTCCTACTTATAAGAGAAGCAAGACTTTGGTGGGAAGAAGAGTTGTTGCACAAGTTTGGTGGGAGACAACTTTCCGAAATCTCTTGGGAAAACTTCCATGAGTCTTTCCTTCTAAAGTTTATACCCCTAACCGAGATTCCTGAACTACAAGATCAGTGTCCACACCTAGAGCAGGGAGAACACTCAGTGGATGAGTACCTGATTGAGTTCATCAGTCTGGGTCGTTATGAGAGGTCTATGTGGGAAGATGAGGAGACCAAGGTCAACAAGTTCTACAATGGGCTGTGAGATGACCTAAGACTAATGCTTGTGTGTCCAAAGTTACTCGGCTTCAACGTCTTAGTGAAAACAGCTAAATCTCTGGAAATGGATATGAAGAGTATGTAGCGCGCGAAAGACTTCAATGTAAAGAAGTCAGAGTTTCATGCGCCGGTCTCTCAGTCCAAGTCTGAGTTCAGAAGAAATAAGAGAAAGTTTAACTCTGTGCAAGCTAAGACTGCACGGTGTTCCTTAAATTGTTTCACTTGTGGAAAGGTGGGACACAAAGCCGCGGTGTGTCGAAGTGGTCCCCCAAAAGCAAAAAGCGGAGAAGTGGACTATGCTCGTGCGGTGGGTTCAGCTCCTATGGAGAAAGGCAAGGCGGTGGAGTCTTCGATTCCCCAATATTCTCTAACCCAGCCGAGAGTCTACTCTTATGGCCAGCAAGAGGTCATTCAACAGTGCGATGTTGCCACAGGTATGGATGATCATATCCTAATATGATTTCTACCCCGTGTGCGGATAGAGATAGAAATGTGTCCACTGTATCCGATGATATCAAAATTTTATGTCTTGTATTTGTGTGCAATTAGGCCTTGTCCTAATTATCGACTATTCGACGAGAGCTTTGTTGGTGTGGGAGCATCGCTCTCCTATTTGTCTAAGGACTTCGTGTTATGAATCGAATTGTCATTTACCTTAGTCAAGGATAGATTAGAGGTAATGCTGCCCAATAGATCTCGAGTGAGCGCGAATAGGAGAAGTTGTGAAGAGGCGCGAAGATGTTCTTCACCTCGTTGAAGGATTCGGGGCCTAAGAACAGTTTTGTGTTGTCCTAGTAGTAGCGGACCAAGCTGACCGAGAGGAACCGTTATCCGATTCCGAGAATCGACAACTTACTTGACCAACTGGTTGGGTCGACGGTATACTCCAAACTGGACCTAAGGTTCGGTTATTACCAACTGCGGATAAGGGAATGTGATATTCCAAAGACAGCGTTTAGTACCCGCTTTGGGCACTATGAGTTCACAGTGATGCCGTTCGGTCTGTCTAATGCACCGTCGGTATTCATGGACTTAATGAACAGGACGTTTCGAGAGTATTTGGATCAATTTGTGATCGTCTTCATCGACGACATTTTGGTATACTCTCAGTCGAAAGAGGAGCATGTAGGGCATCTGCACGCAGTTCTGAGCACCTTGAGGAGGAGTCAGCTTTATGCCAAGTTCTCCAAGTGCGAGTTTTGGCTACCGTCTGTAGCATTCCTTGGTCATGTTGTTAGTGGAGAAGGAATTGCAGTTGATCCGTCGAAGATAGAAGCGATCCGAGCGTGGCCTTTGTTGAAAAACGTAGCGGAAGTCCGAAGTTTCTTAGGACTTGCCGGCTATTATAGGCGCTTTGTGGAGAACTTCTCGAGGATTGCACTCCCTCTCACTAAACTGACTAGGAAAGATCATAAGTTCGTTTGGTCGCCCGAGTGCGCACGAGCTTTTGAAGAGCTGAAGAGCCGTCTGACCACGGCGCCCATTCTATGCTCGCCATGTGGTACGGAAGGCTACGAAATTTATAGCGACGCCTCGGGTAGTGGTTTGGGTTGTGTCCTAGTGCAGTTCGGAAAGGTAATTGCCTACGGCTCCCGGCAATTGAAGGTTCATGAGAGGAATTACCCGGTCCATGATTTGGAGCTGGCGGCCGTGGTATTTGCTCTCAAACTTTGGAGGCATTATTTGTATGGCTTGAAGATCGACATCTTTACTGACCACAAGAGCCTCAGGTACCTGTTGGATCAAAGGGAGTTGAATATGCGTCAGAGGAGGTGGATGGAGTTCCTTGGGGACTACACCTTCGACATCAAATATACTCCTGGAAAGGGAAATGTAGTTGCGGACGCGTTGAGTCGTCGGGCTCCCGCTCAAGCAAATTGGATTTTGATGCACGATGAGCGTCTAATCCGCGAGCTGGAAGAAATGGAGATCATTTGCGTTGATAGAAGAGCGTCTACTTCAGCATGCTTGAACTGGACGGAGGTTCAATACAACCTTGCCGACCGAGTTCGACAGGCATTGGAGCTGGATGAGAGCATGAAACGCTATAAAGCGGAAACCGTTGATGGGTTAAACGCTGATTTCTCCTTCGAAGATGGCCTTATGTGGAAAGAGGGCAGATTGTGCGTCCCAAACATTGGCACTCTACGGGCGGAGTTGATGTACGAGGCTCATCATACCAAGTACTCTATCCACCCGGGGAGCACGAAAATGTACATGGACATGAAGAAACTTTTCTGGTGGCCGGGTATGAAGAAAGACATTGCCCTCTACGTAGCCAAGTGTAAAACTTGCGCGTTGGTGAAGGCGGAATGTCAACGTCCCGGTGGATTTTTGAAGTCCTTGCCAATTCCGGAGTGGAAGTTTGATAATATCTCGATGGATTTCGTGCACGGATTGCCGAGATCACAACAGGGAAACGACGCCATCTGGGTGATCGTGGACCGATTGACGAAGGTATCGCATTTTATTCCGAACCGGAAGGATGATTCTGTAGAAAAGCTAGCGAAGCTCTATGTTGATAGTATTGTGCGGCTGCACGGTGTCCCTCGTAGCATCGTCAGCGATCGTGACGGGCGTTTCACATCGAAAGATTGGAGGCTTATCCATGAACTGTTGGGCTCTAAATTGAAGTTCAACACGGCCTTCCACCCGCAAACGGATGGACAGACCGAGAGGACCAACAGCACTATGGAGGATATGCTCCGAATGTTCGCTCTAGATTTTGGAAAGAAGTGGGAAGATCATCTCTATACGATCGAGTTCGCCTACAATAATAGCTACCAAGCCAGTATACAGATGGCTCCCTTCGAGGCCCTCTATGGTAAGAAGTGTCGTACGCCGTTGTCTTGGGCGGAAACGGGCGATACTAAGCTATTAAAGCGAAAGGACGTTGAGGAAGCAACTTCGACGATCCGATCTATACGTGAAAGGCTATTGATTGCCCAGGATAGGAAAGCCAAATATTACAACGCCAAGCATAGGAACCTAGAGTTCGCCGTTGGCGACCGGGTTTACTTGAAGATCAAACCGTTCAAAGGGGTATCAAGGATTCGACGCTTGAAGAAGCTCAGTCCAAGGTACTTGGAACCGTTTGAGATTGTCGAGCATGTTGGTGATGCGGCTTATCGGCTCGCACGATCTGCAGAGCTGAGCGGTCTAAATGACGTGTTTCACATTTCAGTTTTGAGGAAGGCAGTGCAAGAGCCTACTCATATCGTTGCGGTCGGCAAAGTGCCAGTTGTTAGTGGGTTGTCGACGAAAGTCAAGCCTTTATGCATCGAAGATACCGAAGTAAAGAAGTTGCGGAACAAGTCCATTCGGATGATAAAAGTCTGGTGGGATAATTGCGGCCGAGAGGAGCTCTCTTGGGAGAGAGAGCAAACGATGCTTGCGGAGTACCCCGAGTTATTTCTCTCAGGTAATATATAACTGTAATTCCTGCTACTACTGTTTTCAAAATTTCGGGACGAAATTCTTTTAAGGGGGGTGGAGTTGTAACACCCCAAAAATCGTAGTTCAGCGAGGTAGGCGGAGTGGTAGTGCTGCGCTCGGGATAGGCTAAAAAAATTCCATAACAGTTCTCTGCGCACGACCATTTCTCCTCTTCGCGCACGACCAGTGATCGTGCGCCAATGATCGTGCGTTAATTCGCAAGGAATCGGAGTTCTGTCTCGGGTAGTGCGCACGACCATTTCTCCTCTTCGCGCACGACCAGTGATCGTGCGCCTGTGATTGTGCGCCCTGTTAATTCTGCTCCGCGAATTTGAGCGGAGAAGGAGATCGGTCCGTTCAAATCTCTTGGAATTCGATCCAATGGCTAGGATTAGATGCTGGAGGTCTTTAGGGCTGATGAGAGGAGGTTAATCCTCATAATTTCTAAGCCTTTCTCTCTCCAAACCTAGAGAAAGAAGAAGGAGGCAAGGAAGAAGAAGGAGAGATCCCGCCATTGAAGGAGCTCTGGAGCTCCGTTTCGCGAGCTGTTTCCAGATCTGGAGAGTGCAGCCCGGTGCGGTCGTTTCCCTCCGTCTAGAATCTCGGATCCATGGCGAAGAAGAACGCTCCTAGGGTAACGATTCTTCCTCCCGATATTTGGACTTGTCATTTGTCCTCTCTTTCATTTCTCTATGCTTGCATGAGGAATCCCTTTCACCAAATGGGTGAAGTGTAGGATTTTCCTCAAGTTCTTCGGAACTCCGGGTTGATTGTGTCCGTCCCCCGCATATTGCATGTAGAAAATCCGGTAGTCGTGCGGATTTAGGCATTGTGTGTGAAGCCTATTCGTGGCTGTGAGCCCGAATCGGTGATGCTTGATTTGCGACGTTGCATTTAGGTTAAGCCTAGAATGCGTGCCGGAGAATGACTCCGTGATATATGCGATAGTATTGTGGGATTTAAGCGTAGGCGTCTTGTGAAGATCCTAGTGAAAGCCCCATGCTTTGCGAGTGGTTGAATGCAAACCTTCACCACTAGAATTGTTGGGGAGTGGTCTTGTACCTCCCTTTTGGTTACGTGTAAAGCCTAAGTCTCGTGAAGGCTTGGGTGTTGTAACTTATGTTTTGTGTAGCGCTAGCGAGTGCTAAACCCTACGGGCCGAGGTGATGTCATACCCGCATCGTGTGTTCAATCGATGACAAGAGCACGGGAATTGGCTGAACTGAACCCGTTTCCAGGCGCGGCGGTAGGGGGATTTATCTCTTGTAAACCCGAACGACCTTGGGAGAGGTTGGGAAGGGCGTCTTGCCTAGACCGACCAAAAGCTCTTTTCCATCTAGAGTTTCCGGACTCATGATGGTATTGGTGCTCGGGAAGAAGTACCTTTGGTGCATGCCTTGTGAGCATGGAGCGTGCGGTTGTGTGTACCCACGTTTGTGATGAATTGATGTTGTTAGCCTCATGCGGTTGTTTAGGAGGTTGTGGGGAACTTTTGGGTGAACCCAACCAACATCATGTGCATACCTAGGTTCCCTTCTCTTTGATGCTCAACCTAGAAGATTGATTGTGCTTGAACCCTCACCTTGTGTAGTTGCACTTTCTTTATAGTAGTACTTGTTGCTAGTACGGCTTGCTTGCAGGGAAGAAGCTCCGCCACCCCGGGAAAGGGGTGGGGTCGTTATAATTTGGTCAGCTTTGCTGACCGTTACTTTGTTTGCCACCGCTTGGTGGAATGTTCTTATGCAGGTGCAAGTGAGCCTAGTCGGAAATAGCGGGCAGTGGCCCTTTTGCTGAGTTGGCCCTTGAAGGCCAGCCTCCCTTCTTTGCTTTCTCATTTATTGCCGGCCTGCGTGTCGATGTATGTTTTGGAGTTTTTAGTACATTTGGTAAATGTAAGGCCTTAAGGCCATAACTCTATTTCATGGTTTCATTCCTATGATAGTGGACAGTTCTAAATGAAATGTTAAATCATTATGCTTCCGCTATTGTTTAGTATACTCTGTGTAGTTCTTTCTGTTTATCACCTTTTAACTCCTAGCTAGTGTGGTTTGTATGGCGTGGGGTCCCGGTCGGACCTACTGTTATACTATTCGTACTGGCAGGGTGTTACAGCATGCCTTGAAGGACTGTGCGGATTACCTTCGCCAATTGGAGGATGACGATGAGTCGGATATCCGGATCGTCCCATCTTCGAATTCTACGAGCACAGCTTCTTCCTCTGGTTACGTATCCCTTCCACCTTCACTTCTTGAAGTCTCTGGAATCGACACGTGCATCAGTGCCTCTCTTGACTCCGTTTCTGTCGCGACCCCTATGCCTCTTCGGTTCACTTACCACTTTGCATAGATTTGCACCCTTGTGGGGAGAGCGAGCCCGAACTCTTAAGTGGCACGTTTCCTCCCACTATTCACGAACTTACATCTATTTCTAATTTTATCATTGAGATCAATTTGCAGGATGGTGCAGGTCTGCGCAGTGTCGTGCCCACTCTCATGGAGGCGGACAGTCACGATTGTGCTGAAGCAACCATTTTGGTTCAGTGCGAGAAAGTCCAAGTTAGAGAGGAGGCCATTGTGTGCTCTGTCGAGTCTAGTGAGATCTCCGACGATGTCATCAGTTTATCATTGCCGCACCACATGGGGGATGAAGCCGGGATTATCCCTTCAGATGAGATTTCTCTTAGTTTTTCGTCTATTTTATTTCCTGACCCTGCTCCTGTATCTTCTCCTCCGCAGGACCACATTGTGGAGCCAGTTCCGTGGGTGTATGAGCCTGTAACAAGGCCTAGCATTGAAAGGAATCCAGTGCAGGTGGAGCTAGATACAGGGAGCTTCACAACATATGTTGTGCCCTTGCCCGACATCCATGTCAGGCATTATTATCTCACTGGTATTTGGGCAACTGTTTTGTCTCCACTCCGGTACATACTGCCGAAGCATGAGCATGAACAATTACTTGACCATTTTCGCTTTCATTCACCTATTAGTTGACCTGCATTTCAAGTGCTTAAATAAGTCCCGTTGGGGGGACATGTAGCCCAACAGTTATCTAGGTTTAGGAGTAGCTAATTTAGATTTTATCATCTTTAGTTTTAATTTCTGTTTGCTTTTAGCAATTGTTCTCTCTTGTTTGTGTAAGTTTTGCGTGCACCGTGTGCCCTGTGGAGTTAGTTGTTAGGCAATTGTTGTCGGTGCGCTCTTATCTGTTCCCTTCGTCCAAGATTGTTGCGTGTGAAATTTTTTTGATTCTACCGACTCGCAAAAATTGAAGAAATTTTGCTGAAATTTACAAACGCACGATCAGGTCGGACGTGCGCATTGGTATCGCACGACCGTGCGATTTTCGGATATCATAAATCGGCCCAAACCCCGTCAAAAATCGCACGCCGGCTTTTCTTCCTGATCTCTCTTCTCCCGTGCGCCTCGCGAAACCCTTCCTCTCCCGTGCGTGATCTTTCTTCCCTTCTCCATTGTCTCCTACGTTTTCTCTTCCATTCATCGTTGTCACCCTTCCGTAGCTTGCAAGTGGAGCTCAATGGGATTCAAGAAGACCGTGAGCATATTTCGCCGCAGAGGAGGAGTTCCGGCTTCAAGATCTGACGACCCTTGTTTCGAAGCAATGTTGCAGTTTGGGAAGCCAGAGTTCTTGGAAAGGTACAACCGCTGCGTCAAAAGACTTTCCTTGATCATCGCGTCGTCTCTGTGACGGAACTCCAAAAGATCGAGTTAGTGGCGGCGGTGAATCGGCTTCTCAATGTGGGTTCATGGGGAAACCTCTTCTCCATCACAGAGCTGGGTTACCGTGAACTCACACTTGAGTTCCTTTCCACTTTCCGCATCATTGAGTACCTCGATGAGGAGACCGGAGAGACCACATCGGTTTCATTCCGGATGAAGGGACGCTCCTATACCATGGGTGTTGGCCAACTGGCGGTTTGCGCCGGGATTTACATCAAAGATGAACTCCTCCAGACGGACATTATCAGCCGTCCGAGTGAGTTCCCGGATGGGGTATCTCCTAGCGAGTTCTGGCAGTCCATCACGGGACGGGATCAGCCGTATGAGTCTCGTGTGGCGAAGTCGACCCACATTATCTCTCCCGAGCTCCGCTACGTCCAGCATTTGATCGGGCACAGCATCAATGCCCGCGCCATGAGTCAAAACGTAGCAGGATGGCAGGATCTTCTCTACCTTTACAGTATGCATCAGGGAGTACCCCTCCATCTTGGGCTAGTGCTCGCCCAGTACCTTCTTCGGCAAGCCATATACCTCCCATTGAAGGCGATCGGAGGTTCTCAGTACATCACCAGGATTGCCAAAGGGCTTGGGATTTGGGATACACTTCCCCCTATGACACAAATCTCCGAGGGTTCCAGCATCACCATAGCCATGATGACAGCTTTTAAACTTGTCAAGAGAGTGAAGTAGGCAACCATTGGAAATATGAATTCTGTGGAGTCAGGCCTGGACGAGAGGAGAGACGCAATCATACTGACACTGCCGGACCTAGCACTTCTGCGGTGACGAGTGAGCAGCCCTCTGTTGTTCCCCATTTCGCGCCCTCGGATGCTCAATGGCAAGCCCCGCGGGCCAACATCGAGCAGCACTATCCGGAGTTTTACGAGAGGTTTGTACGCATGGAAGATGGCATGGTTAAGCAGTACGAGCTTTCGTCGCGGATTGGTGCTCATTTGGGAGTCGAGCCTCCTGACGTCCCTGCCCGGGCTTCAGTTTCTGGATCTAGGCGGCAGCGTACTCCTCCTCCTCCTCCTTCACATTCTTCTCCGTCATCTCCGTCGTGATCATTCATTTGCAGCTTCCTTGGTGATGTGTCGTCTTAGTTAGTTTTGTTTATGTTAAACTAGTTTGTGGTGTACTTTAATTTTGATCTGTCATTATTCGGCTAGGGCATCGCCCCTAGGGTGTGATTCTGGATATCTTGTCTTTATGTTATATCATGCTTCTTCGCTGTGTTGGTCGTTTTTATTTATTTTGGAATAATATCTTTCTGCTCTTTGAACAATGCTTAATACAGGTATTTGGTCCACCTTAAAGGACGTTAAACAAAAGGGCTTCTTGGGAGATAACCCATGGGGAACCACCCGATTCCGTCTAGCTTTTTAATTCCTTTTGTGCACTGTTATTTCTGTTTTGCTAACATTGTAGGAGGATGCTCTCTTATGGACGATGATGAAGGGGAAATATTTTAAAAAAAAATGGGATTACCGCACTTCCGGCATGCTCTTTTATGAGCATAGGTCAACTCTACCCCTCTCTTACTTATGTTTGAATTGTTTATTCTAGTTAGTTTCAATCAAGTCTGGGGGGGAGAGCGAGCTTTGCACATGCACACACTTTGCATGACATGCTAGAATGTGCTGAGTTAGGATTTATATTTTGTTGCACACATTGCATACACTTGCACCTAATTCACGCGCACTTGATCACGCGTGCCTTTTTGGGTATCGCTGCGAGGTTTTCCCACTATTAAGAATTGAATTGTTAGCATGTGAGTGAGGAGTAGAGAAAAATGTTGACTCGAGTAGTGCTCTAGTCAAGTGCTCCCGTCACGCCTAGAAATTCAATTAGAGTAGAATGAAATTCAGAATTATACTTTAGTTATTTCTTTTATAGTAGATGAAATTTATTTTACTTTAGTGGTGAATCCAACGGTAGCATAAGGTCGAGTGTAGCAGACTAGTAGTATCTTATTACTAGGGTCGGAAGGAAGGACAACCTTTCTTGGTGGCTAGAACTTGCACTAGGCAACTCTCGACACGATTGTGTTGAAGTACTCGTCATAAAATATGATATAGGCCATTTCTTGATCCGGTTGAGCTTTGGAAATCCTTACCTACGTAATCACCGTTGCAAGCCCACTTGAGCCTACCTTTCCTCCTTGTTTAGCTCCACTAAAAATTTAACCAAAGCCATACGGCCGAACCTATTTGCGCACCAACCGATGAGCTGAAAGAAATTTCTGTTTCGATCACATTTGGTGTCATCTGTGTTATGCATGGCAACTTTGATTTAGCTAAAGAAGCCGTTCTATTGTGCTAAAAAAATGTTAATTTGTCGAAAAGAGAAAAGAAAAAAATATAAAATAAAAAGTTGTGTAAAAATAATTTTCTCTCGGCAAATTCTATTTATAGCTGGCTCAGCACGCACCTAGTGTTCAGTTAAAGTTTGGGGGTGTCGTGTAATTACTGAAAATTTTGTATTGGTGATTGTTATTACCTTGAGTGCTCAGGTTGTGTTAAGTGTGATTCCTATCGTCCTTCTACTTACCTAGCCTATACTCAACCTAAGCCCAATAATTACTTATCAGTCCTATTGATTTTAGACACGAGTCGTCTCATGCAGTAGAGAGAGTGCGGACGTGCAAGCCTATGGACACCGACTTTGATGGTTTTCTTAGGAGTTTGTCCCTAGCTCCGATTCGAGTAATACTCTACTCATTAGTCACGCTATTTTCCCTTTTGCGCGACCGAAAGATTCACTGGGATTCACCATCCAAGTAAATTAAATTTCAATTTACTGTTTTAGAAATAATTAGATATAATCTTGAGTTTAATTCTGTTCTAATGCATTTCTATGCGTGAGAGCATGCGACTTCGCATTGTTCTCTACCGCTCAAACTCATGCTAACATTCAATTGTTCCGACAGGAGAGCTGAGTAGTTTGCCCGAGATGTGCAGATGGTTAAGTCTGGGGGTGTGATGAGTCCCATTTATATATATATATATATATATATATATATATTTGGACTCATTTGGGCTGATATTCTAGTCTTTGCACCACATATTAGGCACGTTTTCATTCATATGTATTATTCCATGCTAGGTGCACTATTAAGCTCATTTTGGTGTGCAATTGCATTCCTTGTTGTTGGGGGTAAGCACATGGTGCTCCCCTTCCCTTCTTTTATGTTTTTCTGATGTTGGACGTGTATTCCCAGCTGTATTATCTTGTATGCAGGTGACCTGATCGTCCCGTTTTCCCTAGAAGTAATTTCTGTGCATATCGCACGGTCGTGCGTTTCCTTGATGCACGGTCGGCTGCGGTCGTGCGTTTGTGTCTGGGCAGAAAATGGAGCGTCGGAGTTTACTCGTGCGTTTTGACGCACGGGCGAATTCGCCCGTGCGTGAGTAAAAAAGCACGGTCGACCTGTGTCTTTGTGATTTCAGAGCGTCGGAGTTTACCCATGCGTTTGAACGCATGGGAGGTATTGGTCGTGCGTGAGCAAATCGCACGGGCGGCGCAGCTTCTTCCCCAAGCCATATTTTATCCGTTAATATCGCACGGTCAGCGCACGGTCGTGCGTTCGACCGTGCGTGACCATTTTTCAGTCTGTTTGCTATAAAAAGCAGGAATCGAGGCAGTCAACGAAAAAGGAGCGATTGGAGGCGGACTGGAGCGATTCAGAGAGCGGGAAATCACTTCCTTCCCGCTGCTCTTGAGGGCTGAAGGTTTCCCCTTCATCTCCACCACCATAGAGGCTATTTCCGGTGATTTCTACCTCCATCCTTCCATCCGGGAGCACTAGGAAGCTTTCTCCACCATTAGCTCAAGCATTCCTCGCCGAGAGATCAGAGAAGCGCTGAAGATCATAGGAGCAGTGACAGCCTCCTTCGAGCCAAGCTCACCATCTGAGGGCCGAGTCCGGAGAGAGCCCGACAACCTCTCATTCCGGCCGTGAACCCAAGACGTGACTTCTTCTTTGTGGTCCTCTCTAACCTTTGATGCTTGAACTTCTTTGTAGTTGTTTTATGAATGCTTGTTAAGTTAATCTTAATGGTTATTGCTTGTGTTCATATGCAATGTTGTTGTGATGGCATGAATAGCCCTTTTTCCTGGTGATTTCTGAGTTTCGTTGTGTGTGAAGCCACTAGCAATTGCTAGTGGTGATGTTTAGAGAAGAGGTGTGTGCGACCCTCAACCGTCATAGTTACATTCCGTCCACGCGCCTTCCGAAGCACGGCATCGCGGTCATTGCATCCATCTCGCCTTGCGAAGCGGAGTTTTGACCCGCATCTCTCTTTATTCTGCAATAGCATAGGATCCCAAACCAAACCTCCCGTTGTTACTTATTAACACTTTTAACTGATTTCCTAGTTTGAGCAAATCGTACTACCCAACTTGCGGTCCTTTGAGAACGATATTCGGGGAGTTCCTCCCTATTTTATTACTTGAGCGACCGGTGCACTGCCGTCGTATCGCATTTCGTGCCTGCTAATTAGCAGTGCCGAATTTGCGCATCAGCAGCTACAGACCCTGAGAGGGTTTAGAAAGCATTTTCCAAATCCCCCTTTAGGTCATCCTTCATCTTCTCTGACTCTCTTAGCATTGGCCATCTCCCCCTCAACCTGAGCAGGAACTTGCTCCCCCTCAATATGAGTACTATTATCTTTATTAGTTGTTCTTATTCATTTTGAATAACCCTTTCTAGCTCCCCCTCATTTGGAGCATTTGTATTGTTCTTATGATTGTAAGTGAAAATTAAGCTTATGTCATAATGCTGAGTTCGTCGAACTCAAAACTGAGTTCGTCGAACTCAAAGCTGAGTTCGTCGAACATTAACTGATTTTATCTAAAACTACAACATAAGGCTGAGTTTGTCGAACTCAAAGTCGACGTTCTTCAAACTCAGGAAAGGTTCGTCGAACTCATGAAAGAGTTCGTCGAACCCAGATTTTTCCCAGCTGTCTAAGTGCAATCTGAAGCTCAGCTGAAGCAGATTGTTCTGGTTAAGCTGATCATCCTACTTTAAAATCATTAGAGATAGGATTACTTGAATGCCTTGAGATTGTAGTCCTCTAGCTGGTGTTGAATCCATAGTAGTTGTGCACAACAGCTCCCCCTTGCCTACCAGTCTTGCCTTGTTCTTTATGATTTTTTCCATTTTCATCTAACTTGTTCCAATCATGTCCAAGTACCAAATTTGGGTGAGGCTGGTACTTGAACTATCCTGCAAGAAAGAGTTTAGTGATCCTTAGGAGCCCAAATAGCTTTGGGTCCTAGGTACTTGTTAGCATGATAAAATGACCTTACACTAGCTGCACCCTTTGTGAAATTTTTCGTAGATCTTGGAGTGAGCAGGAATTGTACAACTCAAAGTTACAGCCAACAACCAGAAGCACATGAAACAAACCAATCTTTATTGATAACAGCAGGAATCTTCATTACAGAGCGAGGTATACATGGCGAGACATGATTTCGCCAGTACACAAACCAAAAGGAAAAATACAATGCTGAAGAAAGATAACTGGCGGTCTGAAAATAGAAGCCGCCAAACCGCGCGGTCTGGGTGTTCGCGCGACTAGAAAAGGAGACCGCGCGAACAGACTGACCATGACTTGAACAACACCACTGAAGCTCCGCGACCTCTCGAACTCCATTGATTCTCCCGAACTCCAGCAACCCACACTGCAAGCCGTAGACCGCCCGGACACTTTAGAAGAAGACGTGACCGCTGCGATCCGCACAATCCGCAGAAGCTACACAAAGGAAATTCAATCAGCAAACCGGCCGGTCACAAAAACGAGACCGCAAGTTCTAGGCACGAGTTCAGCTTACACTTGGTGCGATTATTTTGCTGCTACAGTGACTCCTATTTATAGGTGTGGGATCAGATCCAGTCACCACCCTATGAGATAGAGTCACCGCCCTGACCGTGCGACCAAGATTGGTCAACCCACGCAGTTAGCAGATCGCTCTGCGCTTAGTGAGCTCGCCGACTTCAATCCTGACCAGGAGAACGCCACTCCTCCAAGAAGTCGCGTGATCATGACATCTTGCCTGGTCATGACGCCCACCACCAGTGTTCGCAAATACGAGACCTCCTCCAGAGACCGCG
Organism: Dactylorhiza incarnata; assembly: GCA_033032865.1. Lineage (NCBI taxonomy): Eukaryota > Viridiplantae > Streptophyta > Magnoliopsida > Asparagales > Orchidaceae > Dactylorhiza > Dactylorhiza incarnata. Next base: position 1,071,433 of record JAWHQI010000005.1, read on the forward strand.
AACACAGCCAGGTCGACTAAGGCAACAGCCCACCAAGTCGACCAACACAAAGGGGAGATCACGTGACTAAGAAAAACTTAGTCGGCGCGCACCACCAAGAACCCGGACAGTCACCAGACCGGACTGTCGGATACCAGAACAGCAACCCTGGGCGGTTAACAGCTTAACCCGCACAGTACAAAAGAACTGCTCGCCATGCGGTCACACGAACCAGACCGCGTGGCCTCACCTTGGCAGCCTTGGACAGAGAGAACGGCGGTCAGGCCAAATAGACTGCGGCTAGACCGAATAGGTCAGACCGCAGAGGAGACTGCAAGGTCGTGCGGTTAGACCAGACCGCGCGACCACCTCCCAGACCGCCAACTTCACACTTCAACATTTTCAACACTCCCCCTTGAAGTGGGAAGTTCAAAACAGCCCAAGTAAGCTCCTCAGCCGAGTGAACGGCCCCTTCGCCAGCGCCTTTGTGAATATGTCAGCAACGTTGTCCAGACTCCGAACATGCTCAACCGAAGGAGACCCCTCCAACACCTTCTCACGAATGAAATGATGCTCGATCTCGATATTTTTGGTCCTCGCGTGACACACTGGATTAGTAACCAATTTGAGTGCACTCTCATTATCGCCACGGAGCAGAGTCAGACCCCGAATCTCCTTATGGATGTCTCCCACCAAACTCCTAAGCTAGATGGCTTCTTGAGCTGCCAAGGCCGAAGCCTTGTATTCCGCTTTCGTGGTAGAGACAGACATGGAATCCTGCTTCTTGCTGCACCATGATATAGCCATAGGGCCCGCCATGAAGACGAATCCAGATGTCGACTTTCGATCATCTGAATCTCCCCCGTAATCAGCATCCATGTGCCCATGCACCTCGAAGCCCGCATCCCTCCTGTATAGAAGACCCATATCCGAAGTCGCCTTGACATACTTCAAAATATTCTTGGCCGCTAGTAGATGAGGCATTCGTGGTTCCACCATATAACGACTCACCCTGCCAACTGCATACGCAATATCCAGCCTAGTGATTGTCAGATAAATCAAGCTCCCAACCAGAGCTCGGAACACAATCGGATCTTCCAGAATCCTCCCCTTATCCTTCCGAGGTTTCATGGCCTTCTCCAGAGGAGTAGAAATCCATTTCCCTTCCTTCATGCCGAATCGATCCACGATTCGCTCCGCATATCCAGCCTGGGACACCAGCACTCCACTTTCCTTCCTCTGCACTTCGAGTCCAAGGAAATGGTGGAGTTCACCCAAGTCCTTCATCTCAAATATGATAGATAGCTCAGCCCGAAGCTTTGCTACCTCCTTCTTCGAATTCCCCATCACGATCATATCGTCGACGTAAAGCAGCACGATGAATTGAAGCTCCCCGTTCTTCTTGACAAACAAGCTTGAGTCAGAGTCTGAAGCACCGAATCCACATAATAGGAGATATTCTGCGATCTTCCCGTACCACGCCCTCGGCGCTTGCTTCAATCCATACAGGGCCTTCTTCAGCTTACAGACATAGTCTGGAAAAATCTTCAGATACGAAGCCCGGTGGCTGGACCATGAAAATATCCTTGTCAATCTCGTCGTACAAGAAAGCATTCTGTACATCGAGTTGCCAAATCTCCCACCCATAAAATGCCTCCAAGTCAATCATGAACCGAACTGAAGTCATCTTCGCCACCGGACTAAATGTCTCTTCATAATCTTCACTATATTGCTGCGAGAATCCACGAGCCACAAGGCGAGCCTTGTAATGCTCGATACTGTCGTCTGCCTTCTTCTTGAGCTTATAGACCCATTTGCATATCACAGGGTGATACCCTTGGGCCTGGGCACCAGGGACCAGGTCTCATTCTTCTCAAGAGCTTCCATCTCTTCTTTCATAGCTGAATCTCACTGTTCCACGCCTTTGGCCTTTTCAAAGCTCACTGGTTCCCGCTCATCCAGGGGACCAGCGAAGAAACACGAGACAAAGCTCACCATGTTTCTTCTTGTATAGCGATCAGGGGCAATGATCGTTCGCTTCGATCTCCTCAACACCTTCCCCTGACTCGCATTATCCTTAGCTGCTTCTTCCCTAGCTCCCCTTCCAGACGTACTAGGAGCATCGCTCCCCCTGCTTCCTGATCCAAAAGCCTCCGTCTCAGAACTAGATATGGATGGACCACCTGGTGACAAAGGCAGCTCCACCTGAAGATTTTCCACAGCTCTCTCCGGCTCCTCCACCCTGCTTTTTGGTAACTCAACACCAGAACTTCCCTTGTACGACGTCACCTCGTCAAACACGACGTCGCGAGATATAACAAATCTCCGCATCTCCGGGTCCATGCACTTCCATCCCTTCTTCTGATCATCATATCCCACGAAGACTAGCTTCCTTGCTTTTGCATCTAGCTTCATTCGAAGCGCATTGGAATGTGCACATAGCAGGTGGAACCAAACACCCGAAGGTGCGCCACGCTTGGCTTTTCCTTGAACATCATCTCATGCGGGGTCAACATGTTGATGGGACTGAGAGGCATCCTGTTGATGACGTAGGCGGCACAAGACATTCCCTCCGCCCAGAAGGACCTTGGGATACTCTTGGCATGCAGCCAACACTTGCAGGTCTCCGTCAGATGATGGATCTTCCGCTCTGCAACTCCGTTTTGCTGTGGAGTATGCGCATAAGTAAGCTCCCTCCGGATGCCCTCCTTCCTGCAAAAACTAGAGAACCCACCAGAGGTGAACTCCCCCCCCCCCCATTATCAGTTCTCAGCTTCTTAATCCGCGGGCCTAGCCGACCCTCCACTAGCTCCTTGAACTCCACAAACTTGGCAAACGCCTCTGCCTTCTCCTTCAAGAAATAGACCTAGACATATCTGGTGTAAACGTCGATCAACCCCAGTATATACATGCTGCCTTCGAGGCTTGGGGTAGCAGTCGGTCCCATCAAGTCACCGTGGATACACTTCAATGGCACACTACTCCTTGTCTGCGACTTATCAAACGGCAGTCGATGAGACTTGCCGAACTGACATCCCGCGTAAACATGACCATTACCGTAGGAAGATAGACTAGGCAGTCCCTTGACTATACCTTTTATCGCCATAGCTTTCAGCTTATCCATCCCTACATGCCCCAACCTGTCGTGTCATATAACAGCACTATCATTTGTCCTCATCTTGTCAACATAAGAACTTGTCGATAAAACGAACAAGTCTTTAGCCCTTCTCCCGACATGAACGACATCAGCCTTTACCGCCTCAATGTTTCGTAGAAACCTCAATTCTGTTGGACCGAACAGAACGTGATACCCAGCGTCTACAACGTTGGTCATGGAGAAGAGATTTTTCCTCATTCTGGGCACATGATAGACACTCTTCAACGTTAGTGGCCCTCTATCACTGCCCAAGGAAATAACCCCCACTTTCTCGACAGTATGCACAGTATCATCAGCAGTTATGTTAGCATCAGTACCTGAGTAAGGTTGCGCTGAAGAAAGCTTTGACTCGTCCTCAGTGAGGTGATGACCACACCCTGAGTCCACGATCCAGTCCTCCTGATAGTTGATAGGAGCCTTAGCTCCGACAGAAGCTGAGAAGGCTCCTCCCCATCCTCCATCATTTGACCTGGCCTCAGTTTCCTCCTTCCCTGTAGTAGCATGCCCTGGCTGAAGATTCACCCGGCAATCCTTCCTGATGTGACCAAGCTTTTCGCACCTAAAGCATTTGGGTCCTTCTCCCTTCTTCTTCCCTTCAGCCTTGGGAGAATAGCCCCTCTCCTATTGTCCAGAAGTTGAAGCCCCATTGCCTCCAGCGGTCTTCTTCTTCTTATCCCATTTCTTCTTCTTCCCTATGAAGAGAACCTCGCCTTCTCCCTCAGACACTAACATCCCCTGCCATCTGCCTTTTCAGGCTCTCATGTGACGCAAGAAGATTCTCCAGCTCCAGCAGAGATAGCTGATTTGCCCAACCCTACACCGACATCACAAAGGCCACATACTCCTTCCGCAAGCCGCGGATGATGTGCCTCTTCAGCTTCGCCTCAGAAATTGGCTCATCAGGATCCAGTGCTGAAATCTCAGCGCACATGTTCTTCATCTTCAGGAAGAATGTAGAGATAGACAGATCTCCCTGAGCCGACATAGCTAGCTCATTTTCCAGGAATTGTAGCCTCGCTACATTCTTCTTGTTAAACAGCCCGTCCAGGGCTCTCCAGATCTCGGCAGCTGATCCACACCCTAAGATGTGATCGAATAGGTCAGGTGATATTGCCCTTTTCAGAGTGAACTCTGCTTTCGCATTAATCCTCCTCCAATTCCTCACCTCATGACCATTATCCCCAACTGGGACAACTTCCTGCGTACTATCTCCTCCAACAACCTCCCAGAGTTCCTCGCCCAGAATATAACTCTGCATGCACGACTTCCACTTCTTGAAGTTAGACGACGTGAGCATCTCAATTCCAAGACCTCTTGCAAAACCTACTTTCATGGATTTACCATTGGTTCCTTCTTCACAAAGGCGATGGAAACTTTGAGTTGTTCACTACTCTATCCACTCCAACCTCCCTCTGATACCATGTGAAATTTTCCGTAGATCTTGGAGTGAGTAGGAATTGTACAACTCAAAGTTACAGCCAGCAACCAGAAGCACATGAAACAAACCAATCTTTATTGATAACAACAGGAATCTTCATTACAGAGCGAGGTATACATGGCGAGACATGATTTCGCCAGTACACAAACCAAAAGGAAAAATACAATGTTGAAGAAAGATAACTGGCGGTCTGAAAACAGAAGCCGCCAACCCGCGCGGTCTGGGTGTTCGCGCGACTAGAAAAGGAGACCGCGCGAACAGACTGCCCGCGACTTGAACAACACCACTGAAGCTCCGCGACCTCCCAAACTCCACTGATTCTCCTGAATTCCAGTAACCCACACTACAAGCCGCAGACCGCCCAGACACTTTAGAAGAAGAGGTGACCGCTGCGATCAACACAATCCGCAGAAGTTGTACAAAGGAAATTCAATCAGCAAACCGGCCGGTCCCAAAAATGAGACCGCAAGTTCTAGGCACGAGTTCAGCTTACACTTGGTGCGATTATTTTGTTGCTACAGTGACTCCTATTTATAGGCATGGGATTAGATACAGTCACCACCCTATGAGATAGAGTCACCGCCCTGACCGCGTGACCAAGATTGGTCAACTCGTGCGGTTAGCAGATCGCTCTGCGCTTAGTGAGCTCGCCGACTTCAATCCTGACCAGGAGATCGCCACTCCTCCAAGAAGCCACGCGATCATGACATCTTGCCGGGTCATGACGCCCACCACCAGTGTTCGCAAATACGAGACCTCCTCCAGAGACCGCGAACACAGCCAGGTCGACTAAGGCAACAGCCCACCAAGTCGACCAACACAAAGGGGAGACCGCGCGACTAAGAAAACCTTAGTCGGCGCGCACCACCAAGAACCCGGACAGTCACCAGACCGGACTGCCAGATACCAGAACAGCAACCCTGTGTGGTTAACAGCTTAACCCGCACAGTACAGAAGAATAGCTCGCCACGCGGTCACACGAACCAAACCGCGCGGCCTCACCTTGGCAGCCTTGGACAGAGAGAACGATGGTCAGGCCAAATAGACTGCGGCTAGACCGAATAGGTCAGACCACAGAGGAGAGCGCAAGGTCGTGCGGTTAGACCAGACCGCGCGACCACCTCCCAGACCGCCAACTTCACACTTCAACATTTTCAACACCCTTTGTAGGCAGGCTTATCTTTGCATATGGCACATTAGTATTGTGCCAACAGTCTATGGCAAAGTGTCCCACTTTACCACAGCACCAACATTCATGAATGTTATATCTCCTCTTCTGAACATTTCTTGAGGAATTAGCATTACTGTGCATGTGTTCAGGAGGGGAGACAGCTGCAGTCTTCCTGTTTCTCTCAGTAATGATTTAACTGAATGTCAATCTATGTGCTTTTTTGATGCCCTTTGTCCTGATGGCATCAGCTTGCTTTGGCTTGGCAGTCATACAAGATCTGATGGCATCTGACACTGAGCAACAAGCCTTGTCAATAGATTTGACAGCTGTCATGTTCTTTGCTGAAATAAATTTAGAAGAGCTTACATTCTTATTCTTGTATAAAGGGGCTGATATACCAAATACAAATAGTCCATGTTGGGCCATTTGAATTTCCTCATGGGGAGCCTTCATAGCACTCAATCACATTCCCTTTCTTCCACTATGGGAAGGAGTATTTTCCTTCCTATAGGTACTTCCATTCTTCCAGTGACCATACAAGCTTTCATGGTCATACCTGTTGGAAGGAAGTAATACCTTTTGAACGGTGGTTTGAGGCTTAGCCTTACCCCTGCTCTTTTCTCCACTCCCTTCTCCTGCTTCCATTTTATTGAATCCTAGTCCTCTTCTATTGGATTGAGAAGAGAAGGAGTCAATAATAGGGAGCACAGATTTAGGCTTGGAGAATTGAGCCACTAGGCTTCTTTCTTTCACAAGCTTCTCCTCAAGATCCTTGATGACCTTGTTCTTCAGGAATATGGTGCTCAGATGGGTGATAGTTATCCCCTTCAGATGGCTAATTTCCCTATACATCTGATTCATCTTGGTAGAAGATTCAATGCATTCTTGTTTTTCCATCTTAAGGGAATCAATTTCCTGGGCTTGCCTCTTGGCAAGCTTCTTGCTCTTTTTCAGAGCTTTCAAGAGAGCACCATATATGTCAATCAATTGATTGACATATTCCTCAGATTCTGAATCACTTTCACCATGTGATGAATGTACTTCAGATTCTGGGCATGCATCATGATCAGAAAGGGAAGTGGAGTGAATTAATACCTGTTCATTGTCAGAAATATTCTGACTGTCTTCCTCGTCAGTGAAGGCCATAAGACCTAACAGATCTTTGTAGTCTTCATCCTCCTCTATGTCACTATCTGAATGTGATAGAGGAGCCCTGATTCCATCCTTGACAGCAGGATAATCTTCATCTTCTTCTGCTGCAAACAGCCCTATGTAGGCTTCTTCTTCATTCTCTGAATCTGAAGTTGAGGATTCAGATTCACTCCAGCTTTTTCCTTTCTTTGCTAGGAAGGATTTTTCACCCTTCCTACCCTTTTGGTGATGATGCTTCTTATCACCATTCTCCTTTCTTTTGGCTGGACAGTCAGCTATGACATGTCCAGGTTTGCTGCAGCAATAGCAAATTATGTTATTTGAAACATGTTTACTAGATTTGGAATTATACCTGTCACCCTTTGGGTGCTGTCTTTCAGGTTTCCTGTGGTCTTTCTTGGAGTGTGATGAGGAGGAGGGCTTGTTCTTCCATTGCTTCCTCCTCATCATCTTCTTGAACTGCCTTGAGAAGGCATCAAACTCTTCATCAGAGGAAGAGCTATCTGAGGTGCTGACTTCAGATTCAGCACTTATACTTGGAGGAGACACCATCCTACCCTTGCTTTTCTTGGAGCTGTCAGCTTTGAGAGCTACAGATTTCTCCCTTGCTTGTGCCCTTATTGAGGTGTCCTCTTCCTTTCTTGCAGACAGTTGCATCTCATATGAGAGCAACTTTCCAAACAGAGTGTGAGGAGGAGTTTCAATCAACTTTGCCACTTCCCTGATGGCACAGATTTTGGTATCACAGTCTCTAGTTAGAGATCTTAGGAATTTATCATTCAACTCATAATGAGTGAAGGTCCTTTCATAGGTCCTCAACTCATTTACTATTCTGAAGAATCTTTCATAGCAGTCAGCTATGCATTCCTGATTTTGTTGCCTAAAGGCTTCATACTCCTAATTGAGGAGGGATTTCCAATCATTCCTCACTTCTTCAGTCCCTTCCAAGTGGACAATCAATGTATCCCACATCTCCTTTGCAGTCTCACAGTGCACCAAGTTTTGGAATGTTGAATCATCAATAGCATTGACAATTATATTTTGAGCCCTTTTATCCATTGTAGCCAATGTTATCTCATCCCTTGTCATTTCAGTGTAATACTTGCCTACCTGCCTAGTAGGATCAATGGTGGAGGGCTTGGTGATAAGGAAGGGGCCTTCCTGAATAGTGATATAGATCCTAGGGTCTGAAGCTTCCATGAACAGCCTAACCCTTTGTTTCCAAATGCCAAAGGTTTCCTTGTTGCATATAGGGAGCTTCATTGAACCCATTTCCTTCTGAACTCCACTAGAAGCCATTGGATTCAGAAATAATAATACCTATGTAGGATCTGGTCAGACAGTTAAGCCCTTTATGATGAACCTAGCTCTGATACCACTTGATAGATTATAGGTATATGATCTAATTCACCTAGAGGGGGTGAATAGGTATTTTGATTTTTACTTAGATGATATTGTCAGTTAAACCTATTCTAAGCTAATAATCAAGCAAACCCAGAAAACACACAAGTGTTCATAGTGGTTCCCCAAGACAGTGTGTCTATGGGTAGTCCACTTTCCCCCTCCACCTTTCTAACAGAGTGTTAGACAAGGCCAACTTCTCCAATCTCAGCTCCAAGAGCCTACAGCACAGATCCCACAGGATCTCCCAGGTTTTTCCCAAACCCTACCTTAGGCACAGCAGCCCTACCTCAGAGGAATCCACCTCCTACAGCTCAGACCACCTCCTGGTCCTACAACCTCAGGCCTAACTGCCCTACAAACTCAGGCCAAATGGCCCTACAAACTCAGGCCTAACATCCCTACAACTCAGGCCAAATAGCCCTACAAACTCAGGCCTAATAGCCCTACAACTCAGGCCAAATGGCCCTACAAACTCAGGCCTAATAGCCCTACAACTCAGGCCAAATAGCCCTACAAACTCAGGCCAAATAGCCCTACAATCTCAGGCCAAATAGCCTGACAGTAAAAGAGTTTTTAAAGCTTACTATAGCAGACAGCAGTGAGAAGAAGTCTCCTATAGTTCCTGCACAGCATGTGCTTTCTTGTAGCTGGAGGTGATGATGGCAGCTACAAACTGATCTTCCTCTTCAGTTGAAGGAAGGAAGATCACCTTGCTCCTTCTTGTAGAGGAGTTATCTTTATCTCTTAGATTCTTCTTGCTTGTTCAGTGAGCAGGAGGAGAATGAGGAGAACGGGGGCCGTCAATGGAACAGTCAATATGTTTTAGCACTCGACCAGCTATATCAAAAGTGCCCTAACTTCTTCTTTTATACATCCATGATTTTTAACGGCTCTCAGCTGTCCTTCTCACAGATATGGGAGTGATTAGTGGACCCCCACAATGCCTTTCTGCAGCTTGCGCCAAGGGCAGAACCCGCCAGGTTACTTTTGAATCTGTCTCAGCGGTTGGGCTGAGATTGCTTCCTCTTCTCAGCGGATTCAGTTGATCTGTAGAGAAGTTTCTGCGTTCGACGAACTGCATTCTGCATTCGACGAACTTCATTCTTTGTTCGACGAACTCCATTCTTCGTTCGACGAACTCGCCAAGTCTCAGTGTTTGCTTCTGTCTCGTATCTGCGTTCGACGAACTTCATTCTTCGTTCGACGAACTCGCCAAGTCTCAGTGTTTGCTTCTGTCACATCTCTACGTTCGACGAACTTCATTCTTCGTTCGACGAACTCTCCAAGTCTCAGCGTTTTCTTCTGTCCCGTCTCTGCGTTCGACGAACTTCATTCTTCGTTCGACGAACTCGCCAAGTCTCAGCATTTGCTTTTGTACCATCTATGCGTTCGACGAACTTCATTCTTCGTTCGGCGAACTCGCCAAGTATCAGCGGATATTTGTTGCTTCTTTCCCGTCTCAGCGGATCCGCTGAGACAGACAGTCGTCTCAGCGGTTTCTTCTATCTGTAGCTCAGCTTGCCCAGATGCCTTCTCAGCGGCTCCTGGTCTTGTCTCAACAATTCAGCTGAGACAATGAGACCTTCTCAGCTGATTAAATAACACACCTTTGAATCTATTCCATTTTATGGAATATCATCTCCCTGTACAATACTTGAGACAAAATAGATTGTATCAAATACAATATATACTTAGTATTGTGAGTGATGCCTCTTCAAATCAAAGGAACATTGAGGGCAATATTCCCAACAGGGCGTGCTAGATAGGTGAGGCGGGAAAGTGGAGTACCCATATATGGAAACCACTATAAAATCCTTGTGTTTGTGTGTGCTCTTTGTTTTCTATGTGCTTATCGTTCTAGATTTTAATTCCTCTTAAAAAGTCATAGAACTCACATATTCACCCCCCCCCCCTCTAGGTGATTTAGGTAGCAACTTGATATTTTCACAATTTTTTGACGTCTTAGGCCAAAAATCTTATATCCGCAACTTTTTCATTATTTTTTAAAACTCCTTGCGAAAAATGGTGTCCCCTATATTAAGAAAACATGAATCTAAAAATTAGAACAAAAATTATCAAAACTATGTTTTCTAAGCTTAAAAAAAGTTTCTGTATGCCAACATCGAGCGGTAGCACCTAGAGACGGCGGTAGCATTAAAATTTAATTTTTCTTATGTTTATATTTTTTTCTGACATAGAAGTCATTATACTAATGAGCTCTTAATATACTTCTGTGTTTTTCAGAAATTTATTTATTTTGAAAATATTTCAAAAATCAAATATAAAATTACAAAATCATTTCAAAACACAAAAATTTGATTTTCTTGCTATTGTTATTTTGTGTATTTTTATAAAAACTTCCTTTTTTCACTGCTATTGTTAGGCATGATTGGATATATTTTTTAAAGATTCAATACAATGTTAAATTTAAACTTCATGTTTCTTAAAGCATTGTTTTGTTTTATCATGCCTTGAATATTATCTCGTAATGTGCAATGAAATTGATTATAAAAAACATGTGTATGATTGTTTAGCATCCCACTAAGTATGAGTATTGTTTTATGTTTGATAATGATTTATTCACTCATATCTTTGATAACTTACACGTGTCTTTAATCTTACTCTTGCATGATTACGTAGTGTAATAACTTAATATAATTGAGATGTGTGACTAGATTACCTACATCACATTAAAAATTTCTTTCATACACCTATTTTTGAGAAGCATGTTCAAAAAATCACAATTATATGTTTGCAAAATAAGTGATTTCGGAGATCTTTGTCACTGAATTAAAATTCAAATGAATAAATGACAACGATAACTCCATCAAGCACTACTCGCCCTCCTGATAAGTCTTAATGAGCATTGTGAGGTTGAGCACCTTGGAGATAATTGTAAAGTGTCTTGTGCAAACACTTTTATACATCACTTCTCTTTTGTACACCGGATCACAAAAATACAATCAAAATTAAATCTTATATGATCCACCAAGCACTACTCCGCTCCCTAATAAGTCTTAATGAGCATTATGTGTGTGAAGCACCTTGGTAATCATACTCTATTACATGTGCATTGTAAATAAAATAGTTTTGTGGGTAGAATTAATTCTAAGAATGCATTTTTGATAATGTTGTGTTTATTTCATTATATATATCATGTGTTTTGATTAACTCACTTGTATACTTTATCAAAACACTATTTGTACATATCATTATCTTATATAAAATTTCTACTCATGAGAATTAGATCCTAAGATATATCTACACTATTTTCTATAAAGTTAAGTAAATGCACTAGATTGCAAGCATGACCGTTACAATATTTTCTGTTTACTTGAAATGCAAATTTAGTATATTGTAGTTGCTTATCTTTACTTAATATGTTAAATCATGACTGTACTTATTGAAGACATTATTAAATTTTCCATTACTTGGATTAAATTTCATACATGTCTATTTTTCAACAAGTGGTATTACTATTTTTTTACCTAAAGGTCATAGTCCAAATGTTTACTCTAATTTTTCCGATGTGTTTCTTACGCTTGCTCGATCATGCATATTTTTTTTCAAAAAACAATCAAGTATTTCTCAAACACATGTCTTCTCCATACCACTCATTCCTTTCATGCTTAATTCACATCCACCCACTTTTGCTAATAACAAAAAGGAGAGAATAAATTGAGAAATCTTAAATTGAGAAATCTTAAGATAAAGGGGGAGAATAACTCCAAAGATTTAGGGGGAGAATAAATTTAAAGATAAAGGGGAAGAATACTCTTAGAAATATATGGGGAGCACTTACTTAGAGGGAGTGCATAAATTATGAACGCAAAAAATCCTTGTGTCATCACTACTATATAAACACAATTTAAAATATCTGATTTCTCATTAGTGGATTTGTTATAAAAAGGGGGAGATTGTTGGAACATGGTTTTCCGCAGCTCTTTGGTTTGAGAATAACAAATCCCATATTATATTTGATAAATCTTGTATTGTGTTTATAGCATTCAGGAACTCACAGGTATGACACTAGGATGCTACAAGCTGAATGAGGCACTGATCTAGGACAAATATGAAAAGTGACCACTAACGTATATCATTAGCTCTAATGCTGGCATTAGCATCTCGACGATATTGTCCCTGTGTCGGATGTTGGTCAAGATGACATAGAGTCTTTTAGTCAACATGGAGCCTTTCTGAATATATGCATCTCGACAATAAATCCACTACCAAGGGGCATTATTCCTAATGTCAGACATTATCACTGAAGTATGCAAGCGCGCCAAAATGAATTTCATGGAAATATCTCTAGCGGGAAGATGGACGCACATGTAACACCTCCCCTGCAATGACCATATAACATGGGTCCGGCCGGGACCCCACAGCATATAACCGCCACAGCTTCAGTATTAAAAGATGATATTAACTACCCATTCTCAAAACTCAGACAACACAGCGGAAACAAACATTAAAACCCCAGAGATTGTCCACAATACATAGGAGTCTGATTGGCCTTAAGGCCTTACAAAACACAGTCCAAATCACCAAACATTCAACACGACAGGACATCCCAACAAAAGGGGAAACAGTAGTTTTACCTAAACTACCTCGGCATGCAAGCCGGTTACAACAAAAATGCAATAATAGAAGTGCATGAGAATAACAGTAAACACTTCATGAGGCTTAGGCCTTTTTGGCCGGCGCGCTGGGTCCAGCCTGCGATTCTTGCCCTGCAACCAAATCACAAAAAGCGGTAAACGAGGGTCAGCTATGGCTGACCACAAATGGTGTAACAACATCCCTCCTCTCGGCCATCCTAGCGGACCCCGGGTATACTTCACCCTGCAAGTCAGCACTTCGTATGCAAATGTACATAAAAGGAAACAGCATAAAAACAGGTATGAGTGTCACATACAGCATCCACGTTTCTATGTTGAGCAGATAATAAAAAGGGGCCTACCAATGCAAAATGAATGCAAACCCGGGTTTCACCCAAGGCACCCTAAAGCGTATGAATCTATCGCATCATCATACATCATCATCACATCTCAGACACAAGGGTACTTATCATTTCCCCGCAAGGGCATCATAACCCAAGGCCAAGAGCTCTGCTGAGACCCACCTCGCCTGGCTCACCATGCCATCGGGCTTGTCTAACAGCTCACATGCTCGGGCCGCCAACAACACACCAAGACCGATACTAAGAATTCTGGCTAACCAAAATGTCCCAAGGCCCTGGATTTACTCTCGGAACAACATCCACCGATTGCCTCGCCTGGCGACCGTCAACGGACTCATCCGTAGCACAGACATTCTCGTCAGTCAACAATCGAAGGGACTAATCTTGCCGGGACACTCTCCACACGTGAATCTCAGTCTTCACGGGATAGCCAGCCGACCACAAAGACCAATCGCGCCTTCGCACAACACTAGGCATCACAAGCCCCATATTCCTCACATTACTTCTCCGCCCTAAACCCAACGTTCGTTACCACACGAAGCTACAAGGGCATCACAACGACGAGTTCGCCGTATTCGGATTTCTAACAAAACCCCTAAAATGCGCGTAAATCAACATCACTGAATCGAACCAACGGCCACAAATCCGGCTTCACCCACAATGCCTAATCCGCTAACGGAGCGGATCTCTAGTGCAAATCATGTCGGGGACGGACTCAATCAACCCGATGGTTCCTTTTGAACCAAGGCGACCCGGACCCCTCTCACTCGACGGATCCGGTGCCAAATGCAGAAATTAAAGGGATGTCATGCACGCATCCTAAAGACCGGGAGGAGAAATGTCGTTACCTTTTGAGATCTCCTCCTAGCCATGATAAGCTTGCAAACAAACGGTGGAGAAGAAGCACCTCGACGCCCTCTACGCGTTGCCGGTCTCGGATCGGCGAACGGAGCTCCGAAGCTCCGGCAATGGCGGATTCCCCTTCTCCTTCCTCCTTGCCTCCTCCTCCTTTCTCCAACCTAAGAGAGAGAAATGACTTGGAAATATGAGGGTTTAACTCCTCTACCAAGACCTAAAACCCCCCAGCCAACCATCGCAGCCGTTGGATCAAATCCCAAAATTTTTGGATGGCCGGATCGTCATCCCCGTCACTTTTCGCGGAGCAGAATAAACAGTGCGCACGAGCAGCGGCGCACGGTCTGTGATCGTGCGCGGCCAACATGCCCTGATCGTGCGCACTGCACAATCAGCTGACCTTCACCCTTGTGAATTAACGCACGATCAGGCGCACGACCACTGGTCGTGCGCGAAGGAGGCCAGTGAGCGTGCGCGAAGAACCTGCTATGGAATTTTCAGCTTATTCCGAGCGCGACGCTACCACTCCGCCTACCTCGCTGGACTACGATTTTTGGGGTGTTACAACTCCACCCCCCTTAAAAGAATTTCGTCCTCGAAATTTCAGAATTTAAACAGGAAATTCATAAAGCATACCTGGAGCAAAAAGTTCCGGGAAATCCTCCCGCATCGCTTGCTCACACTCCCAAGAGAATTCGTCTCACCCGCAGTTGTCCCATCGCACCTTTACAAGTCTGACTTCCTTGTTGCGCAACTGCCGGACTTCCGAATCCTCCACGCCAACCGGACGAACCCTCGTCCCCAAATCCTCCATCACCGGCACCGTCGCCGCTTCGACTACGACGCTCGGCTCCACCAGAGCTTTCCTCAACACAGGGACGTGGAAGACATCATGTAATCCACTCAGCTCTGCGGATAATGCCAAATGATAGGCTGCTTCGCCTATACGTTCCGTAACCTCGAACGGACCCAGATACCGTGGACTCAACTTCTTGAGTCGCCGCACCCGCGAAACACCCTTGAACAGCTTGATCTTCAGGTAGACCATGTCGCCCACTGCAAACTCCACATTTCTGTGGCGCGTGTTGAAATACTTCGCTTGTCGATCCTGAGCAACCTTCATGCGCTCCTGAACCATTCGCACAATCTCGCAAGCATCTTCCACCACTTGCTTCCCCAACAACTTAGTGTCTCCCACCTCTACCCAAGACATCGGCGTTCGACACTTCCTTCCATACAAAGCTTCATAGGGCGCCATTTTGATACTCGCCTGGAAGCTATTGTTATAGGCAAACTCCACCATGAAGAGGTGGTCTTCCCAACCTTTACCAAAGTCGAGAACACACATTCTCAACATGTCCTCCATCGTACGGTTTGTTCGCTCTGTCTGACCATCGGTCTGCGGATGGAACGCGGTACTAAACTTGAGCTTTGTGCCTAAGCTCTTCTATACTAGCCTCCAGTCCTTCGAAGTGAAACGCCCATCGCGATCACTAACGATGCTCTTCGGAATCCCGTACAACCGCACAATGTTTCGAACATAGAGCTCCACGAGCTTCTCCACGCTATCGCCCTTCTGATTCAGAATGAAGTGAGCCACCTTGGTCAGGCGATCCACTATCACCCAAATCGCATCGTTACCCTGCTGCGATCGAGGCAAACCATGTACAAAATCCCTGGAGATGTCATCGAACTTCCATTCGGGAATAGGGAGAGGCTTCAAGAACCCACCGGGCCTTTGGCACTCAGCCTTCACCAAGGCGCAAGTCTGACATCGGCTCACGTACTCGGCTACATCCCGCTTCATCCCAGGCCACCAAAAAGATTTCTTCATATCCGCGTACATCTTTGTACTTCCTGGATGAACGGAGTACTTCGTAAAGTGAGCTTCAAACATCAACTCCTCGCGAAGCTTGCCAAAGCGCGGAATACAGATCCTTCCGTCTCTCTTCAGAATCCCACCAACCATCTCCCAAGCCGTGCCTTCGCTTTGTTGAGCCTCCAACGCCCACTGTTGGCACTCTTCATCTGCGCTCGTCGCCTCTCGGATTCGATCCATTATATCACACTGCATTTCAATCCAGTTCAAACGAGCTACGCTAGACTCACCTCTAGCCACACAAGAAATGTCAAGAGACTCCAAGTCTCGAATCAAACACTCGTTATGCGCCTCCATCCAATTACCTTGCCCGGAGTGCTTCCTACTCAAGGCATCCGCCACCACGTTGGCTTTACCCGGCGTATACTGAATCTCCACGTCGTAGTCCCCAAGGAACTCGACCCATCTATGCTGGCGCATATTCAAATCCTTCTGGTCCAGGAGATACCTCAGGCTCTTGTGATCCGTGAAGATCTCCACCTTCGCACCATAAACGTAGTGCCGCCACAATTTTAGCGCAAAAATTACCGCCGCCAACTCTAGATCATGGACGGGATAATTCCTCTCATGAGTCTTTAACTGCCTTGACCCATACGCTATCACCTTGCCGTGCTGCACCAGCACGCAACCCAACCCGCAACCTGACGCGTCGCTGAAAATCTGAAATCCTTCCGTCCCACTAGGAAGACTAAGGATTGGAGCAGACATCAACCTTTCCTTCAAAATCTCAAATGCACGGGCACACTCCGGTGTCCGTACGAACCTTTAGTCCTTGCGAGTGAGAGTGGTGAGTGGCAACGCCATCCGCGAAAAGTTCTCCACGAACCTTCTGTAATAACCGGCTAGTCCAAGGAAGCTCCGGACTTCCGCCATGGTTCTCAATACAGGCCAATCCCCAATGGCTTCAATATTCGCTGGATCTACTGCCACCCCATCTCCACTAATTACGTGACCCAAGAAAGCCACCTTCTCGATCCAAAACTCGCATTTTGAGAACTTAGCAAAAAGCTGATTCTCCCTTAGAGTCTGCAATACCAGCCTCAAGTGAGACTCATGCTCTGCCTCTGTTTTTAGTACACCAAAATGTCGTCAATAAACACCACCACGAACGAATCTAGAAACGGTCGAAAAACCCGGTTCATCAGATCCATGAAGACATATGGCGCGTTCGTCAGTCCGAATGGCATCACCGAAAACTCGTAATGGCCATACCGAGTCCCAAACGATGTCTTAGCGATATCCTCTTCTCGAATCTTCAACTGGTAGTACCCCGACTTCAAGTCTAACTTGGAGTACACCACCGACCCTACTAACTGGTCGAATAAATCATCGATTCGCGGAATCGGATATTTATTCTTAACGGTCAATTTATTCAATTCACGGTAGTCGATACACAACCGCATACTTCCGTCTTTCTTCTTCGCAAACAATACCGGCGCGCTCCAAGGCGAAGAGCTGGGCCTAATGTACCCTTGCTCTAACAACTCCTGCAATTGAACCTTTAACTCGGCCAGTTCCTTCAGTGCCATCCTAAACGGAGGGCACGACACTAGCCTCGCACCCGGTACCAACTCGATCGAAAAATCGATCTCACGCTGAGGGGGTGCTCCCGGAAGCTCCTCGGGGAATACGTCCTCAAATTCTTCCACCACCGGAACTTCTCCAATGGCCAACTTTGTGGAGTGAGTCTCCAACAAAGCCAAAAACGCCTCGCCTCCTTGGTTTACCGCACGCCTCATTTGCATGGCAGAAATCAGGGAGCAAGCAACTCCGCTTAGGCCTTTGAACTTGACCTCTGCTCTACCTTCTCCTCTCAGGGTACCACCTTCAACTGGCAATCAATACTAGCTCGCTGCGCGGCAAGCCAGTCCACCCCTAAGATAACGTAGAATTCGGCTAGTGGCAGAATCGCTGCTACCAACAAGAAATCATAATCGCCAATTTGCATCACAATGCGTCCCTTCCTCATGGTAGTCATGAAAGACCCATTCGGCATACGCACACTCAGCTCCACTTCTGCTTCTACGAACTCAGCACCAATCTTCTGGATAAAACTTTCCGCAAGAAAAGAGTGTGACGCCCCCGTGTCGAACAACACTCGAGAGGGGTAGCCCGAAACTAGCACGAAACCTAACCACGTGCAAAAATAAACATAAAAGGCCGCAACCTACATTATTGTAACAAACGAAAACTTAAATTTTTCATACCTGTCACCACGTCGGGTTGACATATCGCTTCCTGTTGCCCAAGATTATAGGCTCTAGGCTGCACTGGAGGGAACCGCGAAGCACTCGACTCCGCCGCTTTCCCCTTCTCTGCAACACCGGGACCCGAACGCACCGATTGTTCCTGTCTCGGCTCTGGCTCAGCTCCGCCCTCGGTACAAAACCGACTAATGTGACCCACCTTGCCACACTGGTAACAAGTCAACGGACCTTTGAATCGAAAATCTCCCGAGGGTTCGCCACTTCTCTCCCCAGTCCTATTAGGACGGGGTTTCTTCTTATATCGGTTTCCCTCAGACTTCCACTGAGATTGGGACTGAGAAGGCTTTCCTTCTCCCTACTTTGCCGCAACACCCTTTTGCCGTTGGGTTCGCTCCAAGTCGCTCTCCAGTGTGCGAGCGGCTTCGACCAATTCATTGAATCCCGCATTCTTCAAGGCTATGAGTGGTTGCCTTAAATTTTCTCTCAACCCTTGATAGAAGAGTATCCCTCTCTTCATCATCTGCCATGGTCGTTCCCGCATAACGACCCAAACGAGTGAACTCTTGCAGATATTCATCCACTGTCTTCTCCCGCTGCACCAAATGCAGAAACTGCCGCTGTAGTGCTAACCTTGTCGAAGCCGGAATATAACGCTTTAGGAAAGCGTTCCCGAACTCCTCCATGGACGGAACACGCCCAACAAAATAGCGACTGTTATGGTTCACCCACCACAACTTCGCATCGCCCTCTAACATGAAACTCGCAAAGTGAGATTGCATCTCAGCTGGGATCTCAGCTGCCTTCAAGAGCTCCTAGATCCTTGAAAGCCAATCCTCGGCATCCGTTGGAGTGCCCACTCCCTTGAATGTCGGAGGGTGGAAACTCAAGAAGTATTTCATGAATCGATCACCCATCGGAATAGCTCTCTCCGCTATTGGCTCTGCTTGCCTCACTTTGACATCCGGTGTAGCCGGCGTAGCCGCCAGAGTAACAGGAGTCACAACTTGCACCACCAGTGTCGAAACCCGTGGCATCGCTCCAGCTTGGGCCGCTACCATTGCTTCCGCTAGCATGCGACAGAAATCAGTCGGGGACATGCCCACATTCACGAGGCCCGGAGCAGTCGCACTGCTTCCCGAAGGCTCCTCTTGCCTTCTCGACGTCCCCGCATCATTGCCAACATCCTAGCATAAGCAAGGAAAAAGACTTATCAAGCTATATTTGCAAGACTCAAACGCATGGATACTCATGATCCCGCACAGTACTCCTATGTGGACAATCTCTTACGCGATCCAAATACACTAGACCTCGCAAGAAAACTCAAACCTATCTCTGATACCAAATTGTAACACCTCCCCTGCAATGACCATATAACATGGGTCCGGCCGGGACCCCACAGCATATAACCGCCACAGCTTCAGTATTAAAAGATAATATTAACTACCCATTCTCAAAACTCAGACAACACAGCGGAAACAAACATTAAAACCCCAGAGATTGTCCACAATACATAGGAGTCCGATTGACCTTAAGGCCTTACAAAACACAGTCCAAATCACCAAACATTCAACACGACAGGACATCCCAACAAAAGGGGAAACAGTAGTTTTACCTAAACTACCTCGGCATGCAAGCCGGTTACAACAAAAATGCAATAATAGAAGTGCATGAGAATAACAGTAAACACTTCATGAGGCTTAGGCCTTTTTGGCCGGCGCGATGGGTCCAGCCTGCGATTCTTGCCCTGCAACCAAATCACAAAAAGCGGTAAACGAGGGTCAGCTATGGCTGACCACAAACGGTGTAACAACATCCCTCCTCCCAGCCGTCCTAGCGGACCCCGGGGAACTACTTCACCCTGCAAGTCAGCACTTCGTATGCAAATGTACATAAAAGGAAACAGCATAAAAACAGGTATGAGTGTCACATACAGCATCCACATTTCTATGTTGAGCAGATAATAAAAAGGGGCCTACCAATGCAAAATGAATGCAAACCCGGGTTTCACCCAAGGCACCCTAAAGCGTATGAATCTATCACATCATCATACATCATCATCACATCACAAACACAAGGGTACTTATCATTTCCCCGCAAGGGCATCATAACCCAAGACCAAGAGCTCTCGCTGAGACCCACCTCACCTGGCTCACCATGCCATCGGGCTTGTCTAATAGCTCACACGCTCGGGCCGCCAACAACACACCAAGACCGATACTAAGAATTCTGGCTAACCAAAACGTCCCAAGGCCCTGGACTTACTCTCGGGACAACGTCCACCGATTGCCTCGCCTGGCGACCGTCAACGGACTCATCCGTAGCACAGACATTCTCGTCAGTCAACAATCGAAGGGACTAATCTTGTCGAGACACTCTCCACACGTGAATCTCAGTCTTCACGGGATAGCCAACCGACCACAAAGACCAATCGTGCCTTCGCACAACACTAGGCATCACAAGCCCCATATTCCGCACATTACTTCTCCGCCCTAAACCCAACGTTCGTTACCACACGAAGCTACAAGGGCATCACAACGATGAGTTTGGCGTATTCGGATTTCTAACAAAACCCCTAAAATGCGCGTAAATCAACATCACTGAATCGGACCAACGGCCTCAAAT
Organism: Dactylorhiza incarnata; assembly: GCA_033032865.1. Taxonomy (NCBI): domain Eukaryota; kingdom Viridiplantae; phylum Streptophyta; class Magnoliopsida; order Asparagales; family Orchidaceae; genus Dactylorhiza; species Dactylorhiza incarnata. The sequence continues at coordinate 1,092,257 of JAWHQI010000005.1, forward strand.
CCGGCTTCACCCACAATGCCTAATCCGCTAACGGAGCGGATCTCTAGTGCAAATCATGTTGGGGACAGACTCAATCAACCCGATGGTTCCTTTTGAACCAAGGCGACCCGGACCCCTCTCACTCGACGGATCCGGTGCCAAATGCAGAAATTAAAGGGATGTCATGCACGCATCCTAAAGACCGGGAGGAGAAATGTCGTTACCTTTTGAGATCTCCTCCTAGCCATGAGAAGCTTGCAAACAAACGGTGGAGAAGAAGCGCCTCGACGCCCTCTACGCATTGCCGGTCTCGGATCGGCGAACGGAGCTCTGAAGCTCCGGCAATGGCGGATTCCCCTTCTCCTTCCTCCTTGCCTCCTCCTCCTTTCTCCAACCTAAGAGAGAGAAATGACTTGGAAATATGAGGGTTTAACTCCTCTACCAAGACCTAAAACCCCCCAGCCAACCATCGCAGCCGTTGGATCAAATCCCAAGATTTTTGGACGGTCGGATCGTCATCCCTGTCACTTTTCGCGGAGCAGAATAAACAGTGTGCAAGAGCAGCGGCGCACGGTCAGTGATCGTGCGCGGCCAACATGCCCTGATCGTGCGCACTGCACAATCAGCCGACCTTCACCCTTGTGAATGAACGCACGATCAGGCGCACGACCACTGGCCGTGCGCGAAGGAGGCCAGTGAGCGTGCGCGAAGAACCTGCTATGGAATTTTCAGCCTATTCCGAGCGCGACGCTACCACTCCGCCTACCTCGCTGGACTACGATTTTTGGGGTGTTACAGCACATATAGAAGAATACAACCTAGGTTGTATCGTTAATGTCGGGCGTTAGTATTGCCTAAAATGAAATGTTTCCTAAAGGGCAGAATCTCCTTTTAGGATTGAAGATTCTGGCGCTCAAAATATTGCCTTAAGTGTTACAGCCAGGCGTTATCAATACTGCCGACAATAGAGGTCTTAATCTATAAAATGGCATTTTTTGATGCTCTCATTGATGATTGAGGAATTCTAACTCTACCACGTCGAGCACTCTGTGAGGGACCTTATTTCTGACATTTTAGAGCACTAGAATCTACAACTTCAAGTTCAAAAGGAGTATTTGTGAAGGAGGATTCATCACACTTATTTAACGCGAGTAACGAATGCATCGCCAATGTTCATTGATGAGAGAAATTCATATAGTATTTTAGGCCCTATTTTAGCTTAGTTTTCTTTCTTTTTGCTCAGGCATTAGTTGTTTTCATCATAAAATTATTAGTATTCTATTTGTATATCATGTGAGCGCAATTGAGCTAAAGAGAGCATTTTTGAGCATTTTCATGCATGAGGGAGATCTTCTCTCCCTCTCTTTTCTATTTTATGATTTGATGTTTTGTGTTTGGCTGTGTGGATGTATATTCTGGGAATGTTGAATGTTTCTACTGCAGGTACAATGGTGGTAGTGTTATTCACGTGCATCTCGGGCAATTTTTATGGAGAAGGCCACTACTCATGCGTTTTCCTTCTCGCACGAGCAGTGGCCCTCTCTGCGCATAAGTAGTGGCCCTCTCCACTTGTCGCGCGTGGTCAATTTTTGTAGTATCAGTTTGAAGTCCATACGATTGGCTAGATGAGTCCAGTACACATGAGTTTTCATTGGCGCACAAGGAGTGTCCCCATCTGTGCACGACCACTAGTCATGCGCCGTCTTATTTTCTTCAAGTAGAATGGAGCCTTATAATCATTTAGATACTACCACTACACTTGCATTTTCCAATGACACGAGCAGTGGCCCCCGCTGCGCATGAGAACTAGTTGTTGGAGCCTATGTTCCGCATCTCTTGGTTTGAGAATAACAAATACCGTGTTGTATTTGATCTTGTATTTTGTGTGTTTATAGTATGCAGGTTGTATAGGAACTATAGCTACACATCCCTATGAATAGTTTGCTGATTGGAAATTGTTGGATCTTGTGGCGCCCTTAGAGGGGGGTGAATAAGGGCCTTTTTAAATTACGATTTTTACTTAAGAATTTTTAAAACAAATTTTACTTTTCTAAAAAATTACTTATATAAATTTCAACCAATGTAATTTTTAAATTAATTCAAACACAAATTTCTAAGTTAAAGATTAAGCAACCATATTTGCAATTAAAGAAAAAGTCATAATTTTATAATCATGAAATCACATACAAATAAAATGATCTTAACAATGCTTAAGATCAAGGCACAAATATGATAATAAAACTTTTACAATTTATGTTTACCAATCCTTCTCCCAAGGATCGAAAGGCTATCACTTGTCTCTCCCTAGACCAAGCCCAAGCCTATCCTCTAGATCTTCCCAAGATCTAGACGTAGCACACAAGGCCACGATTTCCCACCAAGCCACACAAGGACTTGGACGCTCCGCACAAGGAAGCGATTTTCCCCTAAGCCACGCAAGGACTTAGACGCCGCACACAAGACGACGATTTCTCTACCAATATAAAATGAAATGTGTGTAAATGAAAATACAATATGAAAAGCACAACTCCCTAGAAATTCAGATCTCTGAATGGATTGTTGAAGCCTCGAGATGATCGTTGATGTAGAAGCGCGCCCGATCTCGTCTTCAATCTTCAATCCTTCTTTGCACAAATGGGAGTTGAAGAGGTTCTGGAGCTCTCTAGTTCGTATGCACTCAGGAAGGGACTTGGAATTCTCAAAGCTTTGAATGCACGAACACAAGGAGTCATTTTATAGAAAATCGTTGTCGCCTGGGCGACATCGACTGTCGGAATTTTCCGACAGCTCAAAACTGTCTTTCGTCGTGCTGCCGTGGGGGGAAGTAGTTGTAACTTCTCTGCTGTCGCCTGGGCGACATCAGCTGTCGCCTGGGCGACATCAGCTGTCGCCTGGGCGACATCAGCTATCGCTTGGGCGACATCAGCTGTCGCCTGGGCGACAGCTCCTCTTCATTTTTGCCGTCCGAAACTACTCCAGACTGTAGATTGAGTCGTTCTCATCTCCGAAATGGGGTGGCACATTCTGTAACTCTTCCTGGATTGAAAGTTATAGCCATTTTAAGATCAGCACACAAAACTCATCCAACCTGAGACTTGTCGTTCTCGGATCATGCCCATGAACGAGGACTTGTCTCCTCATTGAACCTGTACAACCTGGCCACTATAAACACACAAAAGACTAGATTAAATACAATACGGTATTTGTTATTCTCAAACCAAGAGATGCAGAAAGCAAGCTCCAACAATCTCCCCCTTTTGATAATAACAAATACCCATATGAGAAATTAGTGAGTTTATAGATAAGTGCGATAAAAGATATGCATGAATAAAAGGTTTACTGCGTGACAGATTTTACTCCCCCTAAATATATATGTCACTAGATTTCTCATTTTATTCTCCCCCTTTTGTTATTACCAAAATTTGGTTGTCATGATCGAGCAATATCACTCCCTCTACATAGACGCTTTCCATGAAAACTTTTTAATATACTCCCCCTAAATTGTATTCTCCCCCTAAATGTATGCTCCCCCTAAATGTGATAATTAATTGCAATGGTGCATTCTGAAAAATTGAGATTAGTAAGAGATTTCTTGAATTTATATTTCTCCCCCTTTTTTGATATTATCAAAGGTTATTTTGAAATAAAGAATGAATAATTATGAAGAAATAATAAATATGGGAGTATATAAGAGTAATAGATTTTATGTCGAGAAGAAAAATAGGATGCAATCAAAAGCTTGTTAAATACTACTTGTTGAGAAAAATATAAGCATGATGTAACATAAAGTAGTAAGCAACATAACTAACATGATAAAGTAAGCATTCTATTTTAAGATACCACTTGCTTAAAGGAAAACACAGTGTTAAAAATAATAAGCACTCTTAAACATAAACATCATTTTAGAAGATAAAACCATATAAAGGATAATGAGTTTTAAATTTGAAAAGTTGATGTTTGAGTTAAAGATTGAAGAGATGCTATTCCATTAAGATAAAAAAATTTGTAAGCATGATTTCATAATATCAAGAAAAGATACACAAACTACAATAAAATTTTCATTTCAAGTAAACATAAACATTGTAGCGGTCATGCTTTGTTATCTAGTGCATTTACTTAAGTTTGTAGAGATTTGAGTAGATGAGCATTAGGATCCAATTCTCATGAGTAAAAGTTTTATGAAAGATAATGATGTGTACAAAGTAGTGTTTTGATAAAGTATACAAGTGAATCAATCAAAAACACATGACATATATAATGAAATAACACAACATTAAAATACACAAATAATATTACTTCCACACTATTTCAATGCACATGAATAAATAGTACAACTACCAAGGTGCTCTGCACACACAATGCTTATTAAGATTTATCAGGGTGCAAAGTAGTGCTTGGGGGATCACTTTTATACTTTTTAGCTTTATTTTCAATTTTTTTTTGTGATCCGATGTACTAAAGAGAAGTGGTGTATAAATTGTTTGTTACAAGACACTGTGCAATTCTTAGCCAAGGTGCTCAACCCCACAATGCTCATTAAGACTTATCAGGAGGGTGAGTAGTGCTTGGTGGAGTTTTCCTTGTCATTTATTATTTGCTTTTTAGTTTAGTGACTAAGGACTCTGAATTCACTTGTTTTGCAAACATAGCATTTTATACCACATTTCTCTAAAGAATAAGTGCATGAAAGACAAAGAATTGTAATAACCAATTCAATGTTGTGTAGGCAATCTATTTAGGCATTTTAATTATTTATGTTATTACACTACACAATCATGTAAGAATAAGATTGTAAACACATGTAGGTTATCAAAAATAAGTGAGTGAATGAATCATTATCAAACATAATACACTACTCATACTTAGAAGCATGCTAAGACATTTCTACACATGTTTATCTACAATCAATTTCATTGCACATAACACGATAATTTTCAAGGCATGACAAATACAAAACAATGTTTTTAAGAAACTTGAAAGTTAAATTAAACATTGTATTTAATCTTTAATTGATATAATTAATCATCCATCCTTGACAATGGCAATGAATAACAATAAGATTTTTTTTATATAAATTTTTTTTGTATATATGCACAAAACAATAAACACGCATAAAGAAAAACATATTTTTGTTCTTTGAAATTGTTTTGTAATTTTGTATTTGTTTTTTTATATATATATATTCTCTGAAAATCATAGAAGTCTTTAATAGCCCTTTCAGTAAATGATATTCTATGCCAGAGAAATAAACAAAAATAATGTATGAGAAAATACATATATTTTTTTTTAAAGAAATAAATTTTTGTTTTAAAAGGAATATAAAGAGAGAAAACTTTTTACAAACACACAGAATATTAAAATAATACCAGAAATAATTGAAAACAAAAAATATTTTGGAGCAAAGGAGCTAAGGCTAGGCATTAACTTCTTAACGCCAAAACAGAACTGCATTTCTTGATGTTTTGAAAAATATTTTTCTCAATTCATTTGTATTATAAAGAGACCTTCCTTCAGTTGAAATTTCAGAGTATATTGATTAGATTTGAAGGCTCTTTTAGCATGTATTTGGTGATTAAAATATTAAAGCTCAAAATATTAAAATATGCAAACACATGGTGCAATGTTAGAATAAAAAAATATGCATGATTTATGTATAAAGAGTGAGATAATGTTCATGCAATGAATATAATATAAGTATATCTAAGATCAAGATACCTGAACTACATGACTACACTCTAGCCCCGTACTAAGTGACGGATGGGCATGAGGAGCTGCACACATGTCGTAGGTTGGGGTGTTAATCCCATATGCATATAAAAGACGACGCTCAACCTAGCACTCTTTCCCCCCAGTGCCTCTCAAGGCCCCACTGGAACCCTCCCCGGTTAAGGACAAGACATGACTTAGAGGTTAGGTCTCTAATGCACACAATCCTACGCCCTCGCTATTGTGAGACACATCTCATAGGTTAATCATTATGGATATACTAAGCGTTTTAGTCTAAGGATTGATTCATAAAACATGAGTTTGTTTTAGTTTTAGAACATATAGTAGATTTTGAAATCACAATGTACTCATGAATTTTAAAGTTCAAATTTCTCTACCTTAGCATGTCACTATATTGATAATCCTAACATAAACAATAAATTGAGCATATACAAAGAGGTGCGGCTAGGATAATGAATTTGGATGTTATGCAAAATATGCTAAATTTATATAATTGGTTTGCATGTAATCAATTTTAGAGTTTTGAAAATTTATAGACCTAGAATGAAGTGACAATTCTATTTGATTTCATCTTGTTGATACCAAGTTAATTCATAGGTCTAAAGATAATGATATACATGCAAACAATAAAGATGCACATCACACACACAAAACAAGATATGAAACTATAATACCAATTGCAATCATATATTTCATAATTCCTAAGGTTGATAGAATTAGTTGATTTAAGATAGGTCTTGATGGATCATGAATTATGATATATGATTATAGTGAATTTTAGCATAGTATATTAATAGATCATGGTGGTGATTGTGAAATCATATTTATCATTTTTGAAAATTTTCTTTTGATTTTAATTTTTAGAAATTAGACTAAACAAATACAAGGTATTTGACAATAATGATAGTAAAAATAATTTTTCAGAGAAATCAGAATTTTTTTTTTTTAGGAAAATATGTTACCGCCAGCGTTAGTAATAACGCCTGGCGTTAGCAACAAAGTTACTATATTTGATTTAAAACACATTGTTTTTTTATATTATTTGATTCTGATTTTTCTCGATTATGATTTTCAATATAGGGGCTATTATATGCAGCAACGAAAAATAGACAAATATGTAATTAGTTGCGCATTTAATATTTTAGCCTAAGACCCCTAAAAATCCATTTAAATCCAATTTTGAAAGTAATTTCATTAGTCTTGATAATATCATTTAGAAAATTTAGCATTCAATTTATAATGATAATATAAGACATTTATAGGCAAAGGATTTAAAAAGGATAAAACAAAAAGAAAAGATAGATCACTTAAAAATTATGACTTTATGTTTAATTTAATTCAATTTTGATTTGATAAACATTAGGCTTAAAATGTAAAAGTCATATTTCATAATATATCTAAGTGACCTTAGCGTGTTGGCTCAAAAATAAGAAAACAAACAAAAGAAAAAACAATTAAGCATATCATGAAGTAGAGAATTGATATTTCATTTTTAATTGTTTCTACTTCATGCAAATGATAGGATATTAATGAATAAGAAATTTAGGTATCCAAAGGGGACCATGAGGGATGGTTCCTTTGGGTACCCAAATACGACATGATGATTTTTTAGGAGACAAGGATAAATGAGCCCTTTCTATTAAAGTTGATGTGTCCTTTTTCTTTAAGGGTCTCCATTCATACCTTGGTTGTTTATCTTTAAAAATTCATATTATGATTATGTGACATCTTTATATGATTGTATTTGTTTGAAAAATAATTCATTTGAGATTTATGCTTATTCAAATTATTTTTCAAAATAGATTGATGTTGATAATCATAATGAATTTTATTATATGGATTCTTTGAAAATTTATAAGAGTGATTGTCTTTCTTTAGAATTGAATGTTGAAAGAGTGAGTTACAAAATGTTTTAAATGATTGGTCCTTATTTAGATGCTTTTCATTTCCACTCTTTCTTATAGACCTACTCTTATAATATGAAGTTAAGCTTTTAGACTTTTGAAAATTTGATAAACTAGAAAAAAGAGATTTTTCATTATATGAAAATTTTTGAATAAACATTTTTAATGATTCTAGTTTATCCTTTAAATTATCATTTTCTTTTATCAATTTTTCATTATGTTCTTTTGAAATTAAAAGTCCTTTTTCTAAAACTTTGAGTTCTTCTTTAAAAGAATTATAATCAAAACAAGGTTTAGCATTTTCAATTAAAGAGCATGAACAAGAATTTGAAACATCAATATAAGATTCTACTTTAGTGTTTGCTTTTAAAATTTTATTTTCTAAACGTAATTTGGAATTAGCATGTTTCAACTTTGAAATTTTACGTTTAGCAAATTTAAGCACACGAAATGTAGAAATAGAATTAGTTACTAAAAGAGAAGATTTAGATTTTCTTACCTTGCTATAGTTTCCGTCTTCTCTTTTGCTTGATGTTTTGCCATCAACTGAGTCCAATATTGTGACGTTGTCTTCTTCATCTTTCTCTTCCAAACAGGAGTGTCCATCATCTTTTCCGCTTGATGCGCATTCTATGAATCCATCCTTTGTGTAGCTTTCTTGAATATTTGCATAGGCTTGCATATTCTCCGGTTCTTGTGAATGTTCAGTACCTGTAGAAGGAGAATCATAAGTTCTTTCAAGAAAACTCCAAATTTCATATGCGGTAGGTAAAGTATAAATAAGTTTGAAAATATTTTGGTCTAACGCACAAAATATACTATTCATAGATTTTGCATTTAAAATAATTTCGTTTCTAGTTAGTACGCTAGATGGCTTTTTAATAGTAATATTCCAAACTTTTTCATCTAAAGCCTTAAGAAAATTTTTCATTAATATTTAAAATTTTCCCCACTAGTAGAAGCGAGATCATGATCAAGAGACGCCATTATTCCCGATTGTTAAGCCGATTTGGAATAACCTCCCTCTGATACCACTTGTTGGATCTTGTGGCGCCCTTAGAGGGGGGTGAATAAGGGCCTTTTTAAATTACGATTTTTACTTAAGAATTTTTAAAACAAATTTTACTTTTCTAAAAAATTACTTATATAAATTTCAACCAATGTAATTTTTAAATTAATTCAAACACAAATTTCTAAGTTAAAGATTAAGCAACCATATTTGCAATTAAAGAAAAAGTCATAATTTTATAATCATGAAATCACATACAAATAAAATGATCTTAACAATGCTTAAGATCAAGGCACAAATATGATAATAAAACTTTTACAATTTGTGTTTACCAATCCTTCTCCCAAGGATCGGAAGGCTATCACTTGTCTCTCCCTAGACCAAGTCCAAGCATATCCTCTAGATCTTCCCAAGATCTAGACGTAGCACACAAGGCCACGATTTCCCACCAAGCCACACAAGGACTTGGACGCTCTGCACAAGGAAGCGATTTTCCCCTAAGCCGCGCAAGGACTTAGACGCCGCACACAAGACGACGATTTCTCTACCAATATAAAATGAAATGTGTGTAAATGAAAATACAATATGAAAAGGACAACTCCCTAGAAATTCAGATCTCTAAATGGATTGTTGAAGCCTCGAGATGATCGTTGATGTAGAAGCGCGCCCGATCTCGTCTTCAATCTTCAATCCTTCTTTGCACAAATGGGAGTTGAAGAGGTTCTGGAGCTCTCTGGTTCGTATGCACTCAGGAAGGGACTTGGAATTCTCAAAGCTTTGAATGCACGAACACAAGGAGTCATTTTATAGAAAATCGTTGTCGCCTGGGCGACATCGACTGTTGGAATTTTCCGACAGCTCAAAACTGTCTTTCGTCGTGCTGCCGTGGGGGGAAGTAGTTGTAACTTCTCTGCTGTCGCCTGGGCGACATCAGCTGTCGCCTGGGCGACATCAGCTGTCGCCTGGGCGACATCAGCTGTCGCCTGGGCGACATCAGCTGTCGCCTGGGCGACATCAGCTGTCGCCTGGGCGACATCAGCTGTCGCCTGGGCGACATCAGCTGTCGCCTGGGCGACATCAGCTGTCGCCTGGGCGACATCAGCTGTCTCCTGGGCGACAGCTCCTCTTCATTTTTGCCGTCTGAAACTACTCCAGACTGTAGATTGAGTCGTTCTCATCTCCGAAATGGGGTGGCACGTTCTGTAACTCTTCCTGGATTGAACGTTATAGCCATTTTAAGATCAGCACACAAAACTCATCCAACCTGAGACTTGTCGTTCTCGGATCATGCCCATGAACGAGGACTTGTCTCCTCATTGAACCTGTACAACCTGGCCACTATAAACACACAAAAGACTAGATCAAATACAACACGATATTTGTTATTCTCAAACCAAGAGATGCGGAAAGCAAGCTCCAACAGAAATGACTATCTGGAAAGATAGTTAACGCTCGCGTTAGTAGTTAACGCCCAGCGTTATCAACCGCTGAGAAGAAAACCGCTGAGATGAAACCGCTGAGACGAAACCGCTGAGACGAAACCGCTGAGACGAAACCGCTGAGAAGAAATCCACTGAGAAGAAATCCGTTGAGAATGCAGAGAGAAGGCAGAGACAACACCAGGCGTTATACTTAACGCCGGCGCTAGCCATTTGACGAACTTGGAGTTCCGTTCGACGAATTTGCCTGCGTTCGACAAAAATTACGTTCGACAAAAATTCCGTTCGACGAAATGTGAAGGCCGCTTGACGAATTTGCGCTCGACAAGCTGCGTTCGACGAACGAGAATCTCCGTTCGACGAACTGAGTCTGCGTTTGACGAATTTGAAGCTCCGTTCAACAAAAGTGTTTCCGTTCGACGAAATTGTTCCGTTCGACGAAAGGTTGTTCTGTCACATTCCTGGCGGTTTGCACGATCCTGTTGGTGGCTGTTTTTCCGTTCAACGAAGGGTGCGATCAACGAAGGCGAGTTTGATGAAATCAGTTCCGTTCGATGAAATTGGTTCTGTCACGCTCCCGACTTTATGCACGATGTCAGCAACTGTCGTACACGATTCACTAATGTCGGGCGTTAGCCTTAACGCACGCATTAGCTTCCGAGGCTATTTAAAGTACAGCCCCTCTCATTCCAAAAAGGAAACAAGAGATGATTCTAGAATTCTGATACTTTGGAGAGGTTCGTGTACAACAATTAAGAGATCTCCCTTGGGCTAACATGAAGATCTAAAGAAGATTTTGAAGGAGAAGGTCTACAACGCATATTCCATACGAAGGACGATCGTTTCAAGAACGCCAACATCTACATCGACTTCGTCTTCACCTTCAGAATTTCTTGGGGAGTTTCTCTTTACTTATCTTGTAATCTTTTATTTTTCCTTTTTGTATTTTGTGTGGAGAAATCGTTCGGTGAGAACGTCGGATTCCGGGAAGGATTCCGTTGGTAAATTCGCCTTGTGTTGGCGACTACATCCTTGTGAGGCTTAGGGGGTAATTCGCCGCCTTGTGCATGGCGACTAGGTCGAGGGTAGATCTAGGGGGGCTAGAGGCCTCATCTGGGGATAGATAGGCTATAGCCAACCGATCCTTGGGAGAAGGACCGGTGAATCAACAAAAAGAGTTTTTACATATTTTCGCCTTGATTTCTAGCGTTATAGAAATTAAACATTTGTGTATTCAATTTATTATGAAATAAAATCATGTCTCTTAATGTTCTATTCAATTGATTTTATTTCCTCTTTGAGAATGTTTTAATTTCTATTTCCATCAAAGTATTAAATCTAACATTTGTATAATTATCTTTGAAATACAATAATAATTTTCATTATCTTTGATGTTCTGGAATTGTATTTCATTTAAGATTTCATAAGTAAATTCACTGTGGCAATCTTTTTGTTCTGAAGAATATTCTTTGGAGAGCTAACGCCCAGCGTTAATACTTAACGCCAGGCGTTAGCAATAGTAAACAAAAAGTTTGTTTCAATTATTTAAAAAGGAATCTTCAATATAATCTTATCTAGAATATTTAAATATATTTTCTTATAAAATATTCTGAAACTTCAGTTGCAAACTCTAATATTTTTAATTAAGATTTAAATTCCATAAAACTCTTATTCACCCCCCCCCCCCCCCCCCCCCTCTAAGGGCGTCGTAAGATCCAACACGTGGTATCAGAGGGAGGTTATTCCAATACGGATTCACAACCGGGAATAATGGCGCTTCATGATCTCGCATCTTCTAGAGGGGATAATTTTTATGAAAATGAAAAATCAATATGTCCACCATTATTTATGGGTGAAAATTATAATGGGTGGAAAATACTTATGGAAATATTTCTTAAAACTTTGGATATTGAAGTTTCGAATATTACAATTAAAATGCCCCCAAGTATTTTAAATAAGAATGAAATGTTTTTAAATGCCAAATCTATGAATAGTCTATATTGTGCTCTAGATCAAAATATTTTCAAACTTATTTATACGCTTCCTACTGCTTTTGAAGTTTGGAAATTTCTTGAGAATACTTATAGTTTTCCTTCCACAGATTATGAACAAGAGCAATTCCTTATTGATCCAATAGGAGAAACCGATGAGGACTTATGCTTGGAGGAAGAAGAATTCAACGTCACAATATTGGACTCATTTGTTGGCCGCACATCAAGCAAAAGAGAAGACGAAAATTCAACAATGGAAGAGGAATGCGAAGAAGATGTCAAAGGAACCCTTGGTTCAAATCTTGTCTCATCCCATAGCAATGTAAGAAAATCAAAAACTTCTCTTCTTGTAACAAATTCTATTTCTACATTTCGTGTGCTTAAATTTGTTAAACGTAAAATTTCAAAGTTGAAACATGCTAATTCTAAATTACGTTTAGAAAATAAAATCTTAAAAGCAAACACTAAAGTAGAATCTTATATTGATGTTTCAAACTCTCATTCATGCTCGTTAACTAAAAATTCAAAACCTTGTTTTGATTATAATACTTTTAAAGAAGAACTCAAGGTTTTGGAAAAAGGTCTTTTAACTTCAAAAGAGCATAATGAAAAATTGTTAAAAGAAAATGATAATTTAAAGGATAAACTAGAATCATTAAAAATGTTTATTCAAAACTTTTCATATCATAAAACATCTTTTATTTCTAGTTTATCAAATTATCAAAAGTCTAAAAGCTTAATTTCATATTAAAAGAGTATGTCTATAATAAAGAGTGGAAATGAAAATCATCAAAATAAGAATCAATCACTTAAAATTTATTGTAACCCACTCTTTCAACAATCATTCTAAAGAAAGACAATCACTCTTATATACTTTCAAAGAATCCATATAATAAAATTCATTATGATTATCAACATCAATGTATTTTGAAAAATAATTTGAATAAACATAAATCCCAAATGAATTATTTTTCAAACAACTATCATTCCAAAAAGATGTCAAATAATCATAATATGAATTTACAAGAAAAACAACCAAAGTATGAATGGAGGCACAAAATTAAAAACGAAACACTAACTCCACTTGTAAAGGCCCATTCATCATTTTCTCTCCAAAAGCCAACACGATGTATTTGGGTACCCAAAGGAACCATCACACTTGGTCCCTTTTGGATACCTAAATCTCTCATTCACTAGGAATCATCGTATTGCATGAAGTAGAAATAAATTAAAAATAAAATATCATTACTCTACTTCATGATATGCTTAATTGCTTTTTCTTTTGTTTGTTTTCTTATTTTTGAGCCAACACGCTAAGGTCACTTAGATATATTATGAAATATGACTTTTACATTTTAAGCCTAATGTTTATCAAATCAAAATTGAATTAAATTGACATAAAGTCATAATTTTTTGTGATCTATCTTTCCTTTTTCTTATGTTTCATCCTTTTTAAATCCATTGCGTATAAATGTCTTATATTATCATTATAAATTGAATGCTAAATTTGCTAAATGATATTATCAAGACTAATACAATTACTTTCTAAATTGGATTTAAATGGATTTTTAGGGGTCTTAAGCTAAAATATTAAATGCGCAACTAATTGTATATTTGTCTATTTTTTGTTGCTGCATATAATAGACCCTATATTGAAAATCATAATCGAGAAAAATCAGAATCAAATAATATCAAAAATAATGTGTTTTAAATCAAATATAGTAACTCTGTTGCTAACGCCAGGCGTTATCACTAACGCTGGCGGTAGAATATTTTCCTAAAAATTCTGATTTCTCTATTTATTATTTTCTGAAAAATTATTTTACTGTGTTAAGTATCATTGTCTTCTACTTTCAGATAACCAAAACAATTTTGTTTGTATCTTCAAAAGGATGAATATGAACTATATACACACCACCATGACCTATTAATATCCTATGCTAAAATTCACTATTATTATATATCATAATTCATGATCTATCAAGAATTATCATAAATCAACCTTAGGAATTCTGAAATATATGATGACTATTGGTATTATAATTTCGTATCTTATTTTGTGTGTGTAATTTGTATCTCTATTGTTTGCATGTATCGCATTATCTTTAGACCTAAGAATTAACTTGATATCAATAAGATGAAAACAAATAGAATTGTCACTTCTTTCTAGGTCCATGAAAATTCAAAACTCTATGTTTGAATACATGCAACTCAATCTTATATTTGTCCAATTTTACTTAGTTTTGCATCATATTGTCTTAACTCATCACACTAGCATTATCTCTTACCATAGGAAGAAATCAATATCCATGCTAGTTATATCTTGCAATGCTAAAGTAAATTATATCATTAAAATCTGAAAATTATATTTTCCTTTGTAGTTATTTGCATGAATAAAACTTTTCTAAATGGATTTAAAATCAACAATCTTCGATAAAATTGTAAATCCAAAACTAATCATGCAATTATAATACAGTTAATATATTTAAGGCTTACACGCTTAGTATGTCAATAATCAATAAACCTATGACATGTGTCTCACAATAGCAAGGGCGTAGGATTGTGTGCATTAGAGACCTAACCTCTAAATCATGTCTTTTCCTTAACCGGAGAGGGTTCCAGTGGGGCCTTGCGAGGCACTAGGGGGAAAGAGTGCTAGGTTGAGCGTCGTCTTTTGTATGCATATGGGATTAACACCCCAACCTACGGCATGTGTGCAACTCCTCATGCCCATCCGTCACTTAGTACGGGGCTAGAGTGTAGTCATGTTGTTGAGGTATCTTGATCTTAGATATACTTATATTATATTTATTGCATGAACATTATCTCACTCTTTATACATAAATCATGCATATTTGTTTTTGTTCTAACATTACATCTTGTGTTTGCATATTTTATTATTTTGAGCTTTAATGATTTTACAAAACACAAGTATTTGAAAAATCACCAAATACATGCTAAAAGAGCCTTCAAATCTAATCAATATACTCTGAAATTTCAACTGAAGGAAGGTCTCTTTATAATACAAATGAATTGAGAAAAATATTTTTCAAAACATCAAGAAATGCAGTTCTATTTTGGCGTTAAGAGTTAACGTCTGGCGTTAGCTCCTTTGCTCCAAAATATATATTTTTTGTTTTTGCATTATTTTTGGTATTATTTTAATATTTTGTGTGTGTTTTATTTCTCTGTTTGTAAAAAGTTTTCTATCTTTTTATTTCCTTTAAAACAAAATTTTATTTTATTTTTAAAAATTATTATATGTATTTTCTTATGCATTATTTCTCTGGCATAGAATATCATTTACTGAAAGGACTATTAAAGACTTCTATGTTTTCCAGAGAATATATATAAAAAAACAAATACAAAATTACAAAACAATTTCAAAGAACAAAAATATGTTTTTCTTTATGTGTGTTTATTGTTTTGTACATATATAAAAAATTCAAAAAATTTATAAAAACTGATTGTTATTCATTGCCATTGTCAAGGATGATTAATTATATCAATTAAAGATTAAATACAATGTTTAATTTAACTTTCAAGTTTCTTAAAAGACATTGTTTTGTATTTATCATGCCTTGAATATTATCTTGTTATGTGCAATGAAATTGATTGTAGATAAACATGTGTAGAAACGCTTAGCATGCCTCTAAGTATGAGTAATGAATTATGTTTGATAATGATTCATTCACTCACTTATTTTTGATAACCTACATGTGTTTACAATCTTATTCTTACATGATTGTGTAGCGTAATAACATAAATAATTAAAATGCTTAAATAGATTACCTACACAACATTGAATTGGTTATTACAATTCTTTGTCTTTCATGCACTTATTCTTTAGAGAAATGTGGTTTAAAATGCTATGTTTGCAAAACAAGTGAATTCGAAGTCCTTAGTCACTAAACTAAAAAGCAAATAATAAATGACAAGGAAAACTCCACCAAGCACTACTCACCCTCCTGATAAGTCTTAATGAGCATTGTGAGGTTGAGCACCTTGGCTAAGAATTGTAAAGTGTCTTGTAGCAAACAATTTATACACCACTTCTCTTAGTACACCGGATCATAAAAAATTGAATATAAAGCTAAAAAGTATAAAAGTGATCCCCCAAGCACTACTTTGCACCCTGATAAGTCTTAATAAGCATTGTGTGTGCAGAGCACCTTGGTAGTTGTACTATTTATTCATGTGCATTGAAATATTGTGGAAGTAATAGTATTTGTGTATTTTAATGTTGTGTTATTTCATTATATATGTCATGTGTTTTTGATTGATTCATATGTATGTTTTATCAAAACACTAAATGCAAATTTGTACACATCATTATCCTTCATAAAACTTCTACTCATGAGAATTGGATCCTAATGCTCATCTATACTATTCTCTACAAACTTAAGTAAATGCACTAGATAGCAAAGCAAGATCGCTACAATGTTTATATTTACTTGAAATGCAAATTTTATTACATTGTAGTTTGTATATCTTTTCTTGATATTATGAAATCATGCTTGCAATTTTTTATCTTAATGGAATAGCATCTCTTCAATCTTTAACTCAAACATCAACTTTTCAAATTTAAAACTCATTATCCTTCATATGGTTTTATCTTCTACAATGATGTTTATGTTTAAGAGTGTTTATTATTCTTAACACCGTGTTTTCCTTTCAGCAAGTGGTATCTTAAAATAAGAATGCTTACTTTATCATTTCTATTATGTTGCTTACTACTTTATGTTACATCATGCTTATATTTTTTTAACAAGTAGTATTTAACAAACTTTTGATTACATCTTATTTTTTCTTCTCGACATAAAATATATTACTCCTTATTATACATACTCACTCCTAAACCCTCGTCTGATTCTACCAAAAGGGGAGATTAAATTGCATAAATCTAATATTTAGGGGGAGTGCATTATAATGATATTAAGCTCAAAAAAGGGGTATATTTGTAGGGGGTAATCATATAGGAGGTGCATACACTATCATATGCTCGATCATGAAAATCCTTCAATAAGTAGTTCCTTATCTATCTTAAAAGATATACACGCATCCCTACCCACTTTTGTTAATAACAAAGGGGGAGAAGAAATTGATAAATCTAGTAAAATAGATATTTATGGGGAGTAAATTATAAGAGAACACTTATGTAGGGGGAGGACTTCATATAGAAAGAGTATGCATTATCGCTATCAAATCTATCATGTTTGTAACCTGTTATTCATGCATATCTTATTACCGCGCTTATCTATAAACACAAATGGTTTTAAGTTCACTAATTTCTCATACAGGTATTTGTTATTATCAAAAGAGGGAGATTGTTGGAGCCTATGTTCCGCATCTCTTGGTTTGAGAATAACAAATATCGTGTTGTATTTGATCTTGTATTTTGTGTGTTTATGCAGGTTGTATAGGAACTATAGCTACACATCCCTATGAATAGTTTGCTGATTGGAAATGACTATCTGGAAAGATAGCTAACGCTCGCGTTAGTAGTTAACGCCCAGCGTTATCAACCGCTGAGAAGAAAACCGCTGAGATGAAACCGCTGAGACGAAACCGCTGAGACGAAACCGCTGAGAAGAAATCCGCTGAGAAGAAATCCATTGAGAAGGCAGAGAGAAGGCAGAGACAATGCCAGGCGTTATACTTAATGTCGGCGCTAGCCGTTTGACGAACTTGGAGTTCCGTTCGACGAATTTGCCTGCGTTCGACGAAAATTTTGTTCAACGAAAATTTCGTTCGACGAAATGTGAAGGCCGCTCGATGAATTTGCGCTCGACAAGCTGCGTTCGACGATCGAGAATCTCTGTTCGACGAACTGAGTCTGCGTTCGATGAATTTGAAGCTCCATTCGACGAAAGTGTTTCCGTTCGACGAAATTGTTCTGTTCGACGAAAGGTTGTTCTGTCACGTTCCTGCCGGTTTGCACGATCCTGATGGTGGCGGTTTTTCCGTTCGACGAAGGGTGCGATCGACGAAGGCGAGTTCGACGAAATCAATTCCGTTCGACGAAATTGGTTCTGTCACGCTCCCGACTTTATGCACGATGTCAGCAACTGTCGTACACGATTCACTAACGTCGGACGTTAGCCTTAATGCACGCATTAGCTTCCGAGGGTATTTAAAGTACAGCCCCTCTCATTCCAAAAAGGAAACAAGAGATGATTCCAGAATTCTGATACTTTGGAGAGAGGTTCGTGTACAGCAATTAAGAGATCTCCCTTGGGCTAACATGAAGATCTAAAGAAGATTTTGAAGGAGAAGGTCTACAACGCATATTCCATACGAAGGACGATCGTTTCAAGAACGCCAACATCTACATCAACTTCATCTTCACCTTCAGAATTTCTTGGGGAGTTTCTCTTTACTTATCTTGTAATCTTTTATTTTTTCCTTTTTGTATTTTGTGTGGAGAAATCGTTCGGTGAGAACGTCGGATTCCGGGAAGGATTCCGTGGGTAAATTCGCCTTGTGTTGGAGACTAGGTCCTTGTGAGGCTTAGGGGATAATTCGCCGCCTTGTGCGTGGTGACTAGGTCGAGGGTAGATCTAGGGGTGGCTAGAGGCCTCATCTGGGGATAGATAGGCTATAGCCAACCGGTCCTTGGGACAAGGACCGGTGAATCAACAAAAAGAGTTTTTACATATTTTCGTCTTGATTTCTAGCGTTATAGAAATTAAACATTTGTGTATTTAATTTATTATGAAATAAAATCATGTCTATTAATGTTCTATTCAATTGATTTTATTTCCTCTTTGAGAATGTTTTAATTTCTATTTCCATCAAAGTATTAAATCTAACATTTGTATAATTATCTTTGAAATACAATAATAATTTTCATTATCTTTGATGTTCTGGAATTGTATTTCATTTAAGATTTCATAAGTAAAATCATTGTGGCAATATTTTTGTTCTGAAGAATATTCTCTGGAGAGCTAACGCTCAGCGTTAAGACTTAACGCCAAGCGTTAAGACTTAACGCCAAGCGTTAGCAACAGTAAACAAAAAGTTTGTTTCAATTATTTAAAAAGGAATCTTCAATATAATCTTATCTGGAATATTTAAATATATTTTCTTATAAAATATTCTGAAACTTCAGTTGCAAACTCTAATATTTGTAATTAAAATTTAAATTCCATAAAACCCTTATTCACCCACCCCCCCCCCCCCCCCCCCTCTAAGGGCGCCGTAAGATCCAACACTAGTCATGCGTAGCAGAGGAAGGAGACCCGCAGAGGAGCGAAGCGAAGGAAGACGACCCGCATTAGTGTAATGTAGAGGTCGGCGACCCGTGGAGGAGCGAAGTGGTGTTGGCGACCCACATAGTTAGTTAGTTTTCTTTTATTACAAGTAGTTGTTAGTTCCAAAGCAAAGCCCCGCAAAACACCGACATAAAAAGACTTTCTCAAGTCTCGTTTCAATAGATTACTCCACCTTGCCGCATTCCTCGAGAGATTTGATATCTGGGGAACACGGTCGTGTGAGTATCTTTTAATACTTGGCAATGACCGGTTCACTATTGTGCGCACCGCAGTCTCGCACCGGCCTATAGTGGTGTGTTGAGTGTGCGTCACATTTTTGGCATCGTTGTCGGGGAACACGATCGTGTGAGTATCTAGAAAGAGTTGAGAGATAAAAGTCTTTTTCCATTTGTATATCACGCTTGTTTTGATTTTGTCGCTTTTTATTTTACTGCATCGTTTTTGTTTTCATTTTTCTTGTTTTTGGTTTTAATAACAATGTTTAAATTTATTTCTTCCTAAACTTATTTTAATTTTCAACAGGCTATACTTATTTAAATTTTTTTATTGTGTGTAGATAACCCTTGCAAAGAGTATTAATATTTTGTGAATCATCAGTGTGTATGCAAATTCACAATGCGGATTATGTGGGGCATCCAATCATCTATCTGGAGAATGTCATTCGGGAAATCGTAGTTATGATTCTAACGGCTCTTCCTATGGGGAATCGGTATCTTGCGGTTCCTCATACGATCATCCTGATTATCATAACCACACCCCTCCACCACAAGCACCACACAAATATTGTCTCCTGCCTCTTTCGAGGTTAGGGGTTAATCATGTGTGCTTGTTTTGTCATAGTACAAATCATGTTTTGAAGGATTGCGTCACTTTAAACGACAAATGGAGGAAGAGGATAAACCGATTATCCAGATCGTGTCTCCATCCCCTCTTGATTGCACTACTTTAGCTTCTGATTCATATTCTGAGAAGGTGGAGTCATCTCTTATTATATATTCATCGCCTATTTTTGATTCACCTGTGGAGGAACCAACCCACATATTCTCTAATAATGCTTTTACCATCGTTCCTCCGTCTTCGTTGCATGAGTTGTCTACACCCATTTTTGATGATCCTGTCATAGATATTTTGCAGGGTGATAATTCGAAACCTGAGGCTGCGCCGAAGTGGGATGAGGAGGTCGTTCTCTCATATGGGGAGCAGGACTACTTGGAGTACGAAGATGCGCCGAAGTGGGATGAGAAAGATATCCTTTCCATTTAGGAGATTTCCCTTTCTTCATTGGACGAGGAGGTCCAACTCACCACCGAGGCACTTGAGTTGAGTTCTCGGATGCCCCTTGCTACGATGCATATGACTCCGATATCGATCTGCTGGTGGAGCCTGTTGGGAGTGAGACTGGGACCACTCCCCCGATTCTTGATTATTTATGTCTTTCTTCCCTTTTATTTCCTACCCCCCCCCCCCCCCCCCCCCAGTGTCTGAGCCTGTGCAGGAGGATTTATCACAGGTACTTCAAGAGGACATTGAGCTTTGTGATCAAGTCAATGAGCTGAGTATCCTCTTATGTAAGGAGGTTGATCCCCCTCCATAGTGGATGCTCCATTCATTGCTTCCTCATGTATCCTCTCTGACGATGACACCTTGCTAGGCAAGGACATTTATTTTGGTGAGATTAGTGAGGAGTACTCCTCCTCTTCTTACTTTCTTTTCCCTCTACCTGTGATGAGCATGTATTATTATTTAGGTAGAGGTGTAACTATTCCGTCGTCGTATCGGTACCCGCTATCGACACACATATTAGAACAGTTACCTATGCACTTTTCTTTTCATACTCCAATAAGCTAGAACCTTTTAATTTATGAATAAGTTGTGCTGAGGAGACAATAAAACCTAGTATTTATCTTAGTTTCATTTGCATTTTATTTTTCTAATCTAGCTTAATTTGTTACATTTCAGTTTTTTTTTTCATGTTTTTTTCATTTGTAGGTATATATATTTGCATTGATGACAATGCATCATTTAAGTCTGGGGGGTAGAATAGGTTATCTGATTGCTCAAGCACACACCATTTTGCATTTCATTAGTGCTAATTTTTTAATTTTGCTCCAAATGTTAAAATTGTACAAAAATTATCGCTCAGTGCATTTCATTTCCCGCACCCACTACGTTGCGAAGCAAATTATTATTATTCCTTTGTTGTCTATTTACTGTATTGTGTGTAGGTTAGATTAATTTATAATCAAAAATTGGAATTTGATAGTGAACCGTAGACTCGTGGAGTGCTCCTAGTCGAGTGTAAATGTTCTCAGATAGAAATAGATTTAGAGTTAATTTTTCTGCATATATTAAATACATTGTATTTTTATTTACTATCGTTGGTAGTATATCCACTCCTTATAAGAACGTGATCGAGTCCAACGCTAGTGTAGAGATGTGTGTAGTGTCGTTAGAGCCATATTATATACTCACGATGAGGGGGTGTTCTTTCTCGGTGTCTAGAACTCGCCCCTAGCGATCTTTGAAGTATATGCACTAAATAGTAATTAACTCTATGAAGATGATTTAGGCATTTCTTTGGATAGTTTGAGCTTATGCATCCGAACCTACTTTCACTAACATTGATCACACATTTTGAGCCTATCACCATTTTTTGTTGATTCACCCCCGCCTTTACTTCCCCAAAGCTAAATTGCCAACCCATTTGAGCACTTAAATTTTGAGCTTATTTTCATATTTTTCTTGATAAATGAAATTGGGATTGTATGTGGTGATGCGGTGGAAAGCTAAAAATGTACTTATACTTTGGTGCTTGTTGGAAAGAAATTGAAAATTCTAAAAATCTGAAATGAAAAAAATCTGAGAAAAGAAAAAAGAAAAATAATAGAAAAGAAAAATTTATGGTGTAGGTTATGTGTGAGTGACCCCCATATCAAAAAGTAAGCTTGCGGGTGTCACTCTCTTATTTTTGTGGTAGTTATTTATTTTGTTAAACTCAAAACTTCTTGTTTAAGTGTGAAGAACCCTTCATGCTTATCTTTGATCTATCTCGCCCTTAAACCTAAGCCCTCACTTTCATCCTAATTTAAGCCCTATGGATTCGTAGAGTTGGTTAGTATCGAGTGTAGTGGAGAAGGTGTGACCGGGAGAGCCTATGACCATCGGCATTGATGGATTTCTTTGGAGGCCACCATAGTAGTTTTGGGTCCTTAATATCACACTCAGCGTTGCTACTTTTGCATGCACTATGCTTAGGACGGATCCCTTAGTTCTTCTAATTAGGAGTGTATGCTTTGAAATTTTCTCTAACCTATTTTTATTCCATGTGGGCACAAGACTTCTCGGTCCACTTCTCTATTTCAAATTTTGATTTGTAACTAGTATATCTTACTCCCCATAGGTAGATGGATTGCTTGGGATGAGCAATAATTCACTGATCTCCAACATTCCTTCACTGTCTCCTTCAAAAATCTCTAAAATGAGTTTTTATTTTCAAATTTCACATTTACAACCTGTATTTTCCTTTATTTAACCATAAAGAAATTCACCCGTGTTGGCGACTAGGTCCGTGTGTGGCATAGGGAGAATTCGCCCGTGTTGGCGACTAGGTCCTTGTGTGACTTAGGGGGAATTCGCCGCATGTATTGACGACTAGGTCTAGGGTTTAGATATAGGGGATGGCTCGAGGCTTCATCTGGGGAAAGATAGGTTATAACCAACCAGCCCTTGGGAGATGGGTCAGTATTGAAAACGAAAAAGGATTTTTCATTGTCGCCTCGATTTCTCACGTAATAGAAATCAAGCATTTTTGTAATCAATTATTTATGAAATAAAATCATGTCTCTCTTTGTTGTTCACCAACTGGATTTTATTTCGTATTCATAAATAGTTTAAATAATATTTTTTATCTAAGTTAAAACTCAAAATATATTGCAAGACTCATTAGTATTCAATAACTCAAGGAATTCATTCTCTGTGAGCTAGCGCCTGACAGTAGCACTTACCGTCGGCGGTATCAAAGAAAGTTTGAATTCCTCTTTTTAATAATTAACATTCGATATAATCTTTTCTACAAATTTAAAATAAGATTTTCTATTAAATATTCTGAAACTACTTTCTTTATTTAGAATATTCTTATTCAGTTTTTAAAATCTTAAAAACCCTTATTCACCCCCTCTAAGGGCGCCATTAGATCCAACAACTTTGAACGTGCACTGACATCACAATTAATTCAGTGGCTTGGACATTGGAGGGTGTCACGTGAAAGACCAAATACTGGATAGTCACATCACGACTCTTATAGTACTGCAAGTGTAGATCATTGACAAAACACCCTGCACAATTAAATAAAGATGATACATAAACTACACAGAACTTTTGCTAAAACTGAAGCAAGCAGAACCAACAAAAATTGAAAAAACATAATCTAAAGCAAACTAAACCAACCATAAAATGAAGCAAATCGAACCAACAAAATCAGAACAAACAAGTAGGTGTATAGCAATAGAAACTAAATGTAACTGAAGAAACAAAATCTGAACAAATGGGTAGGTGCATAGTAATAATGTACAGAAATAGAATGAATTATTGAAATGGTTACTATCACTGCATAGGCTTAATGTAACTGCAAGCTCATATAGAGTGTTATAATAAAAAATCATTTGTAATCATATTCATTCAGTTATCTTACAGTTCATATAAGTTTTAAAATAGAAGGTAAGAAATGTTACAACATGATTAGGAGACACATAGAGAAATGTCCTCCAACTTTGAGTGGATATACTCTTACGATAGTTCAGAAGAACGACAAAAGAATATAGGTGAGTATCACTAAGCCATCCCTCCCATAGGAGATCCTCAAGCCCAGATCTTGTCATATCGATATTACCACCCGTGAATACAGTAATTGCATTATGAGATATTTAGTGCACATCAGAATATAACAATTCAATACAAATATGTACTCAATTTACCTGGCGACATAATGAGTCAATGTTTAGCTCTCTAGCCCCTTTTGTAAGATATTTCCTTCCAGAGAACTGAATCTATTTTGCATATTCTCCTTCTTCCTACAGCTGATCACGGGTCCTCTTAATACCTTTGTAGTCAGGGGTACATTCGCTGATAGAAAGAACATGAGGTTCCTCGAACTAATGAAACTGTGTAAGGTTGTTGGAACAACCCTATTTCTGATTTGGGCTAGGATCACTATATGTTGACTAAGGATAAAGTTGACCCCAATGTATAGTTTATGGGTCAAGAGTTTAGGCTGTTAGAACTCAAGAATTCAATCAGATTCTGCGTTCGACGAACTCCACACTGCGTTCGACGAATGGCTATCTGCGTTCGACGAACGGCAAGCTCTTTGCGTTCGACGAACGGCAAGCTATATGCGTTCGACGAACGGCAAGCTCTCTGCGTTCGACAAACAGCAAGCTCTTTGCGTTCAACGAACGGCTTATATTCTGCGTTCGACGAACAGCTCAAATCTCAGCGGTCGAAGAATTTGTCTAAGTGCAGCGCTCGACTAATTACATTCTGCGTTCGACGAACGGCTTGCTTCAAGCCCGTCTCAGCGGTCGACGATCCCGTCTCAGCGGTTCAGAGGTTGACGAACAGATTGGTTCAACGGTCGACGAACAGAACCCGGCTCAGCGGTCGATGATTTTACTCAAGCTCAGCGGTCGAAGAAATTATCCAGGCTCAGCGGTCGACGAATACTTCCGTTCGACGAACTCCAGTCTGCATTCAACGAACACCTTCAGATCGACGAAAGTTCTCCACAGCTCAACAAAATTAATTATTCCAGCAAGATTCATTTGAGGTTGACGAAGTAAATATTGTGTTCGATGAAAATCTTGAGGTCGACGAATCTGTGTTTGACGAAAATTATTGAGATCGAAGAATTTTACTCAGATCGAAGAATTCTTACTTAAGTTTAGATTTATTTCAGAAGTTTATATCATTTCATTCTCTGAACGCAGATCGACTACAGCAACGGCTCTTTCTATCAGATCAAATGAGGATAATATATTTCCTTTATTATTCCAAGATTATAGTCGTTGACATTCCTCGGAAAAGGACACTTCGTGGAAAAGGAAAGAGATAAACGGCGCAGCAGATTTGTGTTTTCAAAATATCTTTTCAGATATATTTATTCCTTAATATAAGGGATCTACAATTAATGTCTGTCAGAGATTTCAAAAGAAAATAAGGAAGAAGATACAGCAGATTATTATCTTTAGTTTTTCACGACAAGAGCACATACAGAACTTATTACATTTTGCTGTACAGAGAAAAAGAAAGGAAGAAAAGGAGAAAGGAAGAACAGAAGAAACAAAAGCTAACAGATCTTCTTCTTCCTTCTCTAGCAGCACATATTTTTCTGAGAACATCTTCAACACCACCTCTCAGTATTTCTGTTGCAAGAATCAGATCAAGAAAAGAAAAAGCTACAAGAAGAAAGAAGAACAAAAAAAGTTTATACATATCTTCTTCTTCCTTCAGCAGCATTCATTTACTGAGAACACCATCAACACCTCTCTCAGTCATCAACTGCAAGCACAGATCTCCAAAGAGCAACAAACACTCTGAGAAGCATTCTTGTTCTCTCAGATTTATCAGCTATAGGAAGATCATTTCTTTCAAGAAAAAGCTCCAGCAAATCAACTGTCAAACAACTACATATCAGACAGAGGAAGCATTTTTCAACATACATCCACTAGAGTCTTCTCTCAGCATCTTTACAGAGAAGAACATCTAGACCCCTCTCTATCCCATCTTGTACAGGGTTAAAACTCCCTTCAAAAGTTTACCACATTGGTGGCAAGACACCTGATCAAAAAATCTAGTTGGTTTTGAGCACCTGATCAAAAGCTATGTGGTGTGTGGACACCTAATCAAAAACCCCTTGGTGTGAGGGCACCTGATCAAAAATCCTAGTGGATTCCTACCAAGGGTGGTAGAAGAGTAGACGTACCCAGGTTTATTGGGGAACTACTATAGCTGCTTGTGTCTTCTGTGCTGTGAATTTCTGTGTTTTGTTGTTGTGTTGAATTCTTTATTTAGGTTTTATAAATCACTTACTCTATACACATATATATATATATCACTATTTTAATTCCGCTATAAAACTAAGGGAAAAATTGTAAAACTCTATTCACCCCTCCCCCCCCCCCCCCCCCCTCTAGAGTTAATTTAAGATCTAACCTCCACTTTCAATTGGTATCAGAGTGCTGTTGATTCTTTACATGATAACACCTGAATCACAAAGATCAATTAGATCTTAAATTCTTTCGGAGTTTTTATCTTATTTATTTTTGTTTAAAAACTCATGGCACAAAACAAAGAGTATTCAAGCACAAGACCTCCTATGTGCAATCTCAGTAAGTTTGCACTATGGAAAGCAAGGATTAGGTTATATATGAATGCTATTGATGAAGATATTTTCAATGTCATTTTGAAAGGACCTTCAACTTCATCAACATCAACAGATGATCAAGAAAAGCTGAAAAGTGCTGATGCAAAGGCTATGAAAATATTAGCTCAATCAATGTCAAATGACATTTATCAAAGAGCTAATGACTGCACTTCAGCAAGAAGCATCTGGAACTCCCTAACAAGAATGGTAGATGAACCTTCTTCCACCTTCTGTATTTATGATACAGAACCAATATCTAGTCAAAGTGAAGAAAAAGAACTAAAAGCTATAGCATTCTGCATGATGGCCATATATGGGTCAAACCACAACTCAAATGCAGAATGTGAATATGATGAAAATAAGAGTTTAGCAGAAGAGTAAAAGTCATCATCAAGTTCATCTGAAGATGAAAATAATGCAAATGACAAAGATCAGTGCTTGATGGCCATATATGACTCATACAATGGTTCGATCATGCATCTTCATCCATTTCCAGTGATGATGAGGATGATGAAGAAGAAAAGAACTTATGTATGATGACTATCAATGCCTCAACAAACAATTCAGAAGAATCAGAATCAGGGTGAGACAATGATGTTGATCAGGTAATATCTAAACTTGATTTTAATTCCACTAATTTAAAAGATGATTCTAAAATTCTCTGTTTAGATTTAATTAGATCTGAGAAAGAAATCAAATATCTCAGAAAAGATATAAACAATTTATCTTCTGAACATACTAAACTTAAAATAGATTTGAAAACATCAGAAAAGGAAACTAATTCTTTGAAAAATAATTCAATTATTTCTGAAATTTTGAACAAACTCTTAATGAAAGAAATATCAAATTAATGAATATCATAAGCACTAAAAATGCCAGATTAAAGAGCAGCAACCATAGCTTAGGATCTTCAACTAATCTATCTCATATTCTAAAGAAAAATACTTTAACTACATCTATAAAATTTGTCTATACTAAAGAAAAAGAAGTAGCAGAAAACTTAATAAAACTGTTAAAATTTTGTGTGTTCAACAATTTTCGTCGAACAGAGATCAACGAAATAAAATGACTTCGTCGAACGTAGATCGACGAAAGTCGAACACAAAAATTAAACTTAATTTTCATGTAATCAGAGCTCAACCAATCAAATTTCAACAAACTCTTAACACAGAAAATATATATAACTATTCCTTAATCAGAGATCAAAGAAATCACTGCACCTTGTCAACCCAAGATCGACAAAATCAGAATAGTTTATCAAACATATATCTTAATGATTATCAAGAAAAATTTAAATTAATATCAAACATATATTTTAATGATCATAAAAGAAAACTTTTAATTGGCATCAGAAATCAGATTTTAAAGATTTTAATTGGTATCAGAAATCAAATTTTCAATTGGTAAAATAATTATCAGATACAAAGGACAATATCAATTCAATTTTAATTTGGTAATACCTTAACAGATAAGGCTAATATAATTAGCTATAAGGCAATGCTTAAACCTATTGAAAATATTCTTAACAATTGCAATCAAACAAAAAGTTATAGGATTCAATTGAATCTTCTCATCTTAAGAACAAAGTCATATAACTTCATGTTCCTACAGACTTTCTCAGGATCATCAAGATTTGAGTATTCTACTCTAGTTGCATTGATCAAAAATGATCATGGCACTGAGTTTTTGAATCTCTTCTGATAAGAGAATTCTGTAAGAAAGAAGGTATCAGGCAATGTATCCTTGAGAAGATAAGAATTCCTTAGAATCCATCAAAAGCTGTCCCAATTCATCATATTAATAGAATCCTATTTAAAGCAAAATTTAGGATATTTTTCCTTCTAATAAAGCATAGAGGGTTTATAACAAATATTCTCTTAAAATAAAAGAGTGCATGCATTGTTGGAACTAACCTATTAAATGAGGAGAGGAACACCACCTCTACCAGAGACATTTTGCAGGTATTAAGGTCACTTTCAATTTGTATTCAATTGGTATCAAACTATCAGTTGTAGAAATAAAAGAAAGTGCTTACACTCTCAAGATAGAGAATGCAAATGAAATTGCAAGTTCAATATCAGAAAACCAAAACTTTCTATTGGTATCAAAATCAAATCTTACCTTTCAGTTGGTATCAGAATCAATCTCCCAGTAGCAGCAATAAAGGAATGGAAACAATAGCAATATACAGAATTGTTTCTCTTTCTAGTTCCCTTTGCACTTGATCTCTATTTTATTGTACAGGAACAATAGCAATGACAATCTTGCATCCTTCCCTACCTCCATCAAATATCCCTTCTTCAAGGGGCCTAGCGTCAGGCCTTCCTGAAACTAGGCAGGGGGAGAAGTTTTTATGAACAAGCTCCATTTGATGCAGTTACTCAGGGGGAGTTGTTTTATAAGCCAGGCAAGGAGAGAAATCTGAAGAACCTCCAGTCTCAGGGGGAGACGCTCTCAGGGGGAGATGCCTTCAGAAAGGGCAAGATGACAAGCACAGCTAATCAGAATTATACAGCTGTTCAGATTAGAAAGCAGATTGCAGTATCTGTTTGCAGATTCAGAATATAGTTTTGGATTTAAAAGAAGCAGCAGATAACATATTCAGAATATACAGTTCAGTTACAGATCAGAATTCAGAACAATACAGTTCAGACAATATCAAATTTCAAAATTCAGATGTCAGAATTCAGAGAAAATCAAAGGTTCTTTTTATTAGTTTTTATTGAAATGTAATTTCAAAACTCAGAGTACTATTCATTTTATATCTGATGAAATATTTAAAATATATCAGATATATTTATGCTCTGTTGTTTTTGCTGTATTATTGTTTGTTTACTTTCAATTTTTGTCAAATATTGCCCTAACCCAAATAGGGGAAGATTGTTGGAACAACCCTACTTCTGATTTGGGCTAGGATCATTATATGTTGACTAAGGACAAAGTTGACCACAATGTATAGTTTATGGGTCAAGAGTTTAGGCTGTTAGAACTCAAGAATTCATTCAGATTCTGCGTTCGATGAACTCCATACTACGTTCGATGAACGGCTATCTGCGTTCGACGAACGGCAAGCTCTCTGTGTTCGACGAACGGCAAGCTCTCTGCGTTCGACGAACGGCAAGCTATCTGCATTCAACGAACGGCAAGCTCTCTGCGTTCGACGAATGGCTTATATTCTGCGGTCGACGAATAGCTCAAATCTCAGCGGCCGAAGAATTTGTCTAAGTGCAGCGCTCGACTAATTACATTCTACGTTTAACAAACGGCTTGCTTCAAGCCCGTCTCAGCGGTCGACGATCCCATCTCAGCGGTTCAGAGGTCGACGAACAGATTGGTTCAGCGGTTGACGAACAGAACCCAGCTCAGCGGCCGACGATTTTACTCAACCTCAGCGTTCGACGAACTCCAATCTGCGTTCAACGAACACCTTCAGATCGACGAAAGTTCTCCACAGCTCAACAAAATTAATTATTCCAGCAAGATTCATTTGAGGTCGACGAAGTAAATATTGCGTTCGACGAAAATCTTGAGGTCGACGAATCTGCGTTCGACGAAAATTATTAAGATCGACGAATTTTACTCAGATCGAAGAATTCTTACTTAAGTTCAGATTTATTTCAGAAGTTTATATCATTTCATTCTCTGAACTCAGATCGACTACAGCAATGGCTCTTTCTATCAGATCAAGTAAGGATAATATATTTCCTTTATTATTCCAAGATTATAGCCGTTGACATTCCTCGGAAAAGGACATTTCGTGGAAAAGGAAAGAGATAAACGGCGCAGCAGATTTGTGTTTTCA
The DNA here is from genome assembly GCA_033032865.1 of Dactylorhiza incarnata. Lineage (NCBI taxonomy): Eukaryota > Viridiplantae > Streptophyta > Magnoliopsida > Asparagales > Orchidaceae > Dactylorhiza > Dactylorhiza incarnata. The sequence goes on from JAWHQI010000005.1 coordinate 1,122,802, forward strand.
AAATATCTTTTCAGATATATTTATTCCTTAATATAAGGGATCTACAATTAATGTCTGTCAGAGATTTCAAAAGAAAATAAGGAAGAAGATACAGCAGATTATTATCTTTAGTTTTTCACGACAAGATCACATACAGAACTTATTACATTTTGTTGTACAGAGAAAAAGAAAGGAAGAAAAGGAGAAAGGAAGAACAGAAGAAACAAAAGCTAACAGATCTTCTTCTTCCTTCTCTAGCAGCACATATTTTTCTGAGAACATCTTCAACACCACCTCTCAGTATTTCTGTTGCAAGAATTAGATCAAGAAAAAAAAGCTACAAGAAGAAAGAAGAACATAAAAAGTTTAGACAGATCTTCTTCTTCCTTGAGCAGCATTCATTTACTGAGAACATCATCAACACCTCTCTCAGTCATCAGCTGCAAGCACAGATCTCCAAAGAGCAACAAACACTCTGAGAAGCATTCTTGTTCTCTCAGATTTATCAGCTACAGGAAGATCATTTCTTTCAAGAAAAAGCTCCAGCAAATCAACTGTGAAACAACTTCATATCAGACAGAGGAAGCATTTTTCAACATACATCCACTTGAGTCTTCTCTCAGCATATTGACAGAGAAGAACATCTAAACCCCTCTCTATCCCATCTTGTACAGGGTTAAAACTCCCTTCAAAAGTTTACCTCATTGGTGGTAAGACACCTGATCAAAAAATCTAGTTGGTTTTGAGCACCTGATCAAAAGCTCTGTGGTGTGTGGACACCTGATCAAAAAACCCTTGGTGTGAGGGCACCTGATCAAAAATCCTAGTGGATTCCTACCAAGGGTGGTAGAAGAGTAGAAGTACCCAGGTTTATTGGGGAACTACTATAGCTCCTTGTGTCTTTTGTGCTGTAAATTTCTGTGTTTTGTTGTTGTGTTGATTTCTTTATTTAGTTTTTATAAATCACTTACTCTATACACATATATATATATATCAAAATTTTAATTCCGTTATAAAACTAAGGGAAAAGTTTTAAAACTCTATTCACCCCCCTCTATAGTTAATTTAAGATCTAACCTCCACTTTCAAAGGTGGATGATAATAATATGAGGCGACGTTGGTGTTGCGGCTGATGGATTTGGTTCATGAACATTCAGCATGGAATGAATGAGAGAAACAAGAGAATCGAATCCTTACAGTAGTTGTATACAAGACTAATTTCTTCAAGTATTCCCCCCCCCCCCAAATTGACTAATTTCTTTCCTAATGAATTTTTTCATCACTTTCTCCTTTTTCATCTTCTTCTTCATTTTAAGAGCCTCCTCCTTATCTTGCTTCTTCACGTTCATTTTCTTACCTTGGTTCATCTTCTCCAACTTTAATATTAGTACCTCCTCAAAAGAGGACTCCTCCTCGGTACCGAAAACCTCTTGCCCCTTCGTGCTAATACACACAAAACTCATCCTAACCTACACATAAGATATTTAGTTATCGACAAACTGACATATAACTAACGGAATGTGCTTTCAAAAATTATTTACCTAAATTTTCGAAAACAACTTCTGAGTTAAATCTGAACAAAACTTGAAGCTAAAACCACCTATTGCAGCCCAGCGGGACAAACGGGGTCTCCCTAGAGAATTAGCTGGAACCTGAATATTAGTGTGCTTGAAGATCTACAAGGTAAAAAATAAGTGAGTGTCATTTTAATGACATACATAAAATGTTTCATATTAAGTCCTTACCACAAGAACAATTGAGCACCCTTTCAGGTAATCCAGCCTTGCTTGTTTTTTCCAAGAGCAGCTGAGTGTATGCAGTAACTTGAACTGGTAATATAAAAACTTGGGGATAGCATTAGGCCAATTGAATCTCCTAAACTCGTCCAAGCCTCCAAAATCTCTCAAGCGGATAGAGATTCTTAGAGACTTTAATGGAAATAAAAGCTTGCAAAGTATATACTTTACAATCACATTCACTCTCTGCAATTCCACTGCGAGGGGTGTATCTTCAGTCAATAATTTGTTCATCTCATTGATAAGGTGTGTTTGTGTAACATCGGAGTATGGAGATCTTCAAAATTCAAAATCCTCACCCTATTGGGAAGACCAAGAATTAGAGCACCTTCATTCACAGTCATTTTAATATAATACTGCCCTAGCAAGAAGGCATGCTTACATGGCTTGTATAGTCTAATTAGTCTATACAATAGTGAAATGTTCTGTTGTAGATCAGGTAGTGAAAAAAGTGAAGAAGTGAATCCTCCTTCAGTAAGTCCTTCGATTCCTCTAAAATTACATCCAATAAAGGTTGGGCTAACTTCTTAAAAGTGAAAATAACACATGATATTCAAGTATGTTCCTGCAGATTGTCCTTCCATTTGCTACATTTAAAAACATGTTACACTAAACCAATGAAGACGTAATCAGAAAATACAATGAAGCACAACCAAATATTACAATAATAGGAACAAAACACATGAAAGCAGCGGAATGTTCTTTAATACAGCTGCATCATACTTAAAGTTGAACTATCAACAGAGGATTTTTCTGTGGTGAACTAAAGTCGAACCATCCAACAAAAACTGAAGCATGGCTTATTGTAAATTTTGTACAGATATAACTAAATGCATCAACTTAAAAAGAATGGGTACACTGACACACGAAACATCAACACCGAAAAACTACCAGATGTACACACATTCAGGCAGAAAAGGGAAGAATTATAATAAAAGTTAGAACAAAACATATGGTACAAGCCATCTAGAACAAATAAACACATGACCACAACTATACAGAGCATAAATTTGGTTGGAACGACAAAAAAATGCAATAAAAAAATTTAAATTGCATTCAGCAACTATCAACATCGAGCAGTTAAGGCAAAAAGTGCTTGAAGAAATAAAGGGGGATGAAAACCAGATTACAGGAATACAAATGTAAATGATAAACTATTGAACTCCATTAACAACAAAGGAGGATGAAAACATAGCACTGAAAAAGGAATGCTTAAAACTTTACTAAAAAGAAATGTCGTCGAATAGTACCACCTTTCTCTTCATTCGTAGTTCCAACTCCTCTAATCCATAGCTCTTCGACGCTAGCCAACTAAAACAAGGAGGCTCAGGTCGGAGGCAAATACATAAACAATAAATGAACAAAAATGGATCCTTGTAGGCTTACCTTACAGATTAACCGCGCTTCAGAAATGTTGCCTAAAACTGCAAACTGTTGTCTAAACATAAATAAATGTTGTCATACAGTAGTGCATATGACCGCGTTACCAATTCTCAAAAGCAACAGTTTTTCATACTTTTAGGCAACACTATAAAAAATGTTGCATATACCCTTAATAAAGACAACATTTTTTAGGTAAACCTATTGCAACATTTTTGAAATGTCGTCTTTATGAGTTACATTTAATAAATGTTGCTAAAAGTATCTAATTAATAAAAAAATGAAAGGGACAACAGAGTTTTTTCTTAGACGGAAGAAAACAATGCAAGAGGAGAAAAGAATGAAGTCTAATCAAAACAATTGTTGAACGATGCTTCCACGGTGCCATGTTTAACACTATCCGGTCGTCGTGAATGCAACTAGAGAGGGAAAACTCACCTGAAATCGTTGGAGGAGAACTTCGACATTGCCGCAGGAGAACACTGACTGGAAAGTCTGCCGAACAAGAGGAGGGGGTTGTTATACATAGTTGTTTCAAAGAACTCGAGGGCGACAGGCCGCCTCTCGTTACAATTATTGAGAGAAAGGTGCTCAGAGGGTGACATGTCACTACTTACGGAGAAAAGACTTTTGTCTAATGCAGAGGGGAATGTTGTGCTCTGGGCGCTCTGGAAATTTTGACTGCTTCTTGAAGGTTAGATCGATGTGATCTGTGCGTCTTTGTCTCTATGGCTTGTCTCCTACTGCACGAGAGGAGTTTGGAGTGTTGTTCTTGTGGAGGCTGGAGCATTTGTTCTTGAGTGCGCGGAGTGCTTATTGCTGAGTATGCAAGGTTGCGCTTGGACGGTCTTGAGAGCGAAGTGTGCGGAGGCGCGCTTCGAACGGTCTTGAGAGCGGAGCGCACGGAGGAGCGCTTCGAGTGGTCTTGAGAGCGGAGCGGACGAAGATACGCTTGGAGAGGTCTTGAAAACGGAGCGCATGGAGGCACGCTTGGAGAGGCCTTGAGAGCGGAGCATACGGAAGCGCTTCGAGCGGTCTTGAGAGCGGAGCGTACGGAGGTGCGCTTGGAGCGGTCTTGAGAACGGAGGACACAGAGGCGCGCTTGGAGTGGTCTTGAGAGCAGAGTGCATGGAGGCACTGAAAGTGCACAGTGTGCCTCTGAGAATTCTCTAGAGATAGGGGTGAATAGAGATTTAAAATCTTTTCTATCCTAACTGAGCATACAATAAAAATACTAAGGGATTATATATTTATATGTCACAACCCGCATTTTCCCAAGAATTTAATAAATATTATCAGAGCTAGGGAAAAATACGTGCTATGATATCACATCGTGCAGGGGACAACTACAGACGCTCAGGCAATCACTACTCACGAAAATTTATAAAAGACAAGAATATGATTGAGTTAAATAAAAAGAATTTACATTTTTAGCTTAAGACCGTGTCCTCGGTCCCGTGGATCAACTAGTCCACGACTAGAAAACTATACCTACGCAGCGAAAAATAGGTTCATAATACCCTTCATGAGCATGAAGATCAAACATTCCAGCAATGATATGCACATATCTAAATTTAGTATAAGTAAAGAAAAGATTTTCTACGGTCTTCAAAATAGGTACCATTTACAAAAAATCATGTTATGCAAGAATGTCATTTTCTATACATAAAATAGCGCATGCATCCTAACATAAAATCTCCCAGAGAGCAAGTATATAATTAACCAAAAAGAACAGCAAAAAAGATAGCAAGTAATCTCACACTGGAAAACCAAAGCTACAACTGAAGCAAATGAACAACTACCTCACAACAGTGAGGGGAGAATGAACAACTGCAACTAACTGCAGCTCCGAAGTCACCAACTCTACCACCCAAACCGCTACAGCTCCGAGCCTGAGACATTCAAAAGAAAAGAATGCCTCAGCAAGAAAGTGCAAGTGGCAGCAATAAAAACCAAGATCCTACACAAGGGTTAGCAGCAATCACAATAATAGATTGCAGAAAAGAGAACTAAAAAGATAAGCATTTATTAGCTTACAACAACCCGAGCCAGCTCAAACGAGTGCACTCCGTAATAGAAATTCCTGCACCAAAGTAATGGCCAAATTGATCAAAACCAACCACGTGTCCGCTACTGCAGCTCAGAGGTGGTGGTCAAACATAATTTAATACACATATATATAAGCATATATGTTAATAAGCACTTGAGATTGATCAGCTCGAGAAAAGGGCATCATTTAACGTTGGGCAATACACAAGGCCTCGAGTGTATGATCCATAAAGGGGCACTGAGGTGGTGGTCCTTTATCCACTACCAACCTTAGCCCAAAATAAACCAAACTAGGGGTGTTGTGGCGGTGACTCCAGACCACGCAAAACAATAGCCCAACAGAGGCACTGTGGCGGTGACTCTTAGCACACACAACCAACAGACCCCAACAGAGCATACATGGCTCTCAATATTCAACAGAGCAAACATCGCTCTTCATAACCAACAGGCCAAACAAAAGAGTGTAAGGCAGGAAAACAGGATTACATATGGTTTTAACCACAACTCAAGACGAGAGAATCAATGAGCACATGATTCAATAATTAATCATTAGATCAACATTAAACTTAATAACAGGTTGGAGATTTCAGCAAGCCGACATCATGCACGGCTTGGTGCCGGAATACGACCATGATAAGCTTAACACGAAGGCCAAACACCAGAACAATACTCAACAGATTATTAGAAAGCACCCGGGGAGTCTAAACTTGACTCCAAACGATCATCTCGAAACCACGCGATGGAAGCCACAAAAAAACACCATAAATTAACATTTAACAATTACGGGACATCTCGACGAATAAAGCATGGCTTCATCTAAAGTCGAAACAAATGGACTTAAATGCTTGATAACATAGCTTACGGGAACACCCGGCAAACGAACATAAAATATGATGAAACAATTCAGAATATGCGACAAAGTCGACGGGGAAAGACTTAACAAAAGAAGTCGACTGGAAGCTTTACAGAAAGTCGGCTGGAAGAGGACCTGATCGATGGGACAGGAGCCCGATCGATGGGACAGGAGCCCGATCGATTGGAGGTCCCATCGACTCTTACTTAGAAGATCAACAAATTTGATTTTCCTGCCCCCTCCTATCGATCAACGGGACTGGAGCCCGATTTTTACTTAGATTCACAAAACTTTTTCTAACCACCAAAACAAACTACCAACGCTCAAACTCCACTCCAAAACACAAGAATAAGCTTCAAAAGAAAGAAAAGGAGAAATATACAAGTAAGCTCAAGATTTATTTGACATAAAGTTTGCATACCAAACATGCATCTTAACAGTCATGGGGAGAAACATCAAAGGGAGAAATTTTAGATAAGGAGGATTATAACCTCTTAACATAAGAAGTCAAGTACAGGATGAGAAAATCATTAGCCATACAAATTAAGAGTTTAGCTGGAATCAAGAAAACCAAATAAGATCCACAAGGAAAAACAACAGCTAACAAGAGAACCTAGCATAACAAGATTTCAGGAAGAAGGGGTCATCAAGGAGAAAGACTGCTATTTGCAGCCCACAACCACTAAGAAAATCTTTACATTCAACCAGATTACTAAAGATAGTGAGGAATAAGTTTTACCCTTCACTGAGAAAGTTAACACGCAAATTACATAGAAGACTGGGTCTGGAAGGGTTTGAATACTCAAAAGTCAGGCAGATTACACAGAAAACTTAGGAGTTCTGGAAAGAAATTCTGGACAGAAAGACTAATAAAATTCAGGACAGAAATTCCAATAAATTCTGGAAATACTCAGAGAGAATGCTGGAACAAAACTATGGTATAAACAGGAATCAAAATACACAAAAAGAAACTTGATTTCTAGGAATACACAGAAAAATAACTTTTCTGAAAGGATATATCAAATTAACAAGAAAGACAACAGACAAAACTTCCCTTGCATAAAAGGGGAAGAGTCAAGCATTAAAGGGGAAGGGAAGCAAAACCAGGAAAAAGGCTCCAACAAAAGAAAAGGAGAAAATCGACTGGCTGTCCCGTCGATCGGCGGACGGTCCCGTCGATCGACGGGAAGAACCGTCAATTCTAACTTAAAAGAATAAAAAAAAGACCTTCTCCCCAGCTAAGGACAAAAATCAACGGGATGGTCTCGCCGATCGACGGTAGGTCACGTTGATCGACAGGATGTCCCATCGCTTTTGCCTTAGAGAAAAAACAAAGAAAGACACTAACTCGGCTGAGACCAAGGATCGGCGGGATGGTCCCGCCGATCGACGGGAGGTCCCGTCGATGGACGGGTTGTCCCATCCATTTTGACTCAGCACAAAAAATATCTCTTTTTCATTTCTAAGCAAACCTAACCTTCTCCACTCAAGGCCCAAATCTGGACTACCAGAACCACCTCGATTAACAATAACTAAGGCAAAACAAACCACTCAAACATCACAAATTACCAAATATAAATAAAGAGGGGATTGGATAGTGTTCTAGAGAAAAACACAAGCAAAGCGGGAAAGAGAAAACCACCACTTGCCTTTACTCAAAATCACCAAAAAATGTCCTCTCAAGCCCTCCACGCCAAGGATTGGCTCAAACACGGCCTAAGCACGAAGGATCTACGAAGATCTGACAAAAAGAGGGTTAGAGCCGCTAAGCCTAGTGCCAAAAATCTACGAAATGAACAAAACTTACCATGCACATGACGAGCACGGTGAGAGCTTTCCAAATCTATGCTACGACGAAGATTTCGTGCACCGGAGCTCCGTCGGCAGCGATCGGAAAGCTCAGGAAACCCCTCTCTCTCTTTCTCTCTCTCAAAACTTCTGGCTCGGTTCAGGAATTTAGGAAGAAGAAATAATGGAGAGGAAGAATAGTAGATTAATATATATATATGTGTGTGTGTATTGGATAGTAAATGGATGGCAGCTGATTCACAGCAAAAATAATAAAATAATAATAAGAAGAAGAAGAATAAGAAAAGAAGGCCGAACCAACGGTCGCGATTCCAACGAAAATCGCACCCAAGACAAACGTCGGCACTACGAATCCAACAGAGAAGTCAGAATCAAATTCCGACAAGCCAAACTCAAGATATAAATTTTTGAAGATTGAGGCGACGATAATTAAACAAATCTTCGGAAAATCATCGGGGCTCTAAAAACGCTCGGATCGCAACGAAACTTCGACGAGCCCTCTACAATTAAATAATTTAATTTCCTAACGTAAAATTTTCCATATCTGAAACACTCCAAAATTTGGTCGAATTGACCGAACGAACGCAAAAATGCGCAAATGGCGGCGCACTGCTAAATTCGCACTAACGTAACGCCCTTATGTCAAAAATGACGTCAAAGAAGGATTGAAATAATTCCTGGAAATTCAGAGTCGTTATAGTCACCCCACTAAAAAAGAAGTTTCGTCCAGAAACTTAGAACTGAAACTTAGAACACAAACGAATCCAAAAGGGCAAAGGGAGAGATAAGCTAACACTCGCTGGATAGAAACGCTAATCGAAGAGGGCTAGGAAAACAGATGCGGATAAGGTTTCTTCTCAGCACTCAAAATAGATCGCCCGATCCCCGATCAAGGATCACGACAAAGGCTCCTAAATCCAACACCTCCCAATTAACCTAAGCGAGGGAGTCACCAAAAAGGGAAAAGGACATTACCAAGAACTCAAATCCAAGCCGAGAACGGAAAGCAGGCCGCGGAACATCTGACTCGCGGATCCTCAACTCAAGGTAGCCTGGACGAAGATCAATCTTCGAAAATACCGAACTACCACGCAACTGATCAAGCAAATCATCAATCTGAGGAAAACAGATATTGTTCTTGATGGTCACCTTGTTCAGCTCTCAAAAATCGATACACGATCTCATCAAACTATCTTTCTTCTTCACGAACAAGACGGGAGCACTCTAGGGTGAAGAACTAGGCCAAATAAAGCCACAATGCAACCACTCATCTAACTGAGTGCATAACTTTTCCAACTCATGTGGGGCCAAAGGGTACGGAGCCTTAGTGATAGGACGAGTACCCGGCTCAAGGTCAAAAGCAAAACTCCACAACTCTCACAGGCAGAAAATAAGGGAGATTAACTGGGAAAACATCAGGGAACTCTCGCGCCATGGGAAAAATCCTCGATACACGGCAAACTGCTAACAGATTCTCGCATAGAAATAAGGTAAGCAAAACAACCAGAATCAAAAAGGTTTCGAGCACACACCGCAGAAATAATCGGGGAAAACCTAGCGCGAAAAGCCAAACACACTCAAGGGATGACCGATGTCTAGCTTTAAGACCAAACACTTTACCTTGCGTTGGATAACAACATCATATCTGGACAACCAGTCCATGCTCAAAATCACATCGAAAACCTCAGGGTCTAGCACCTTTAGATTAGCAAAAGCTAAGAAATCACCTAAGAGGATAGGATAACTCTAAACACCCCGACCCAACATCACGGAGTCACCAGAGGGGAACTTAACACTAAGGGGATCTTCTAAACGATAAGCAACCTAACGATGACCGCCTGCGAAGCTCTATAGCCAAAACATTGAGTAAAACTCTAATCGAAAAGAACGCACGCTTAATATCCTCAACCTTAACTCGCATATAATCGATATAACGAAAGTCTAAATCCACAACTGCAAGCCAACACATAAACTAGGTCAAAACCTAACCTGAAAAGGCCTGGGTAGAAAATCTGCGCTTGCATCACGACCATTGCCCCAACAATGCCTCGATACTCTGACGCAACTCCTCAATCACCACCTCACTATGTGCACCCGAGGATTCATTCCCTAATCGGAGATCCGACACCGACACACTACGCTCTGGAGTCATAGACTGTAATTAGGAATGAACACCTCACTACACCTAGCTTAAGACACAACAGCTAGCAAACTAGAATCTCCTAACTCGATACAGATCAGAAAAGTGTAGATAATTGCTCTTGTTGTTACCTTGCTCTAGGAATTCATGAAATGATGTTATGTTTAACCTAGGATGATATATCATCATCCTATTAACACTTGTGCACATAATATGAATGCATGAATGCCAAAATACTATTTCAAATCATGTGTGTGCGAGCGTCATCATGTATATCTTTAACTTGGCACGTATGTTAATGTTATGTAATGATGTGCATGCAGTGCTATGCAGTCTAAAAAGGCCTTAATGCATGCTATGAACGGCGTACACATGCGATCTTATGCATCTCATACTACATATTACCGCATGTATATAACGAAAAAGAAAAATCGAGCTAATGGACATCCATGGGACCGGCGTTATGCATCCCATACTACATAACCGTCGCATGTTGTCACCTATGAGGATCCATATACAGACACATATTATGCATCTCATACTACATAATATGCCCCGTATACTTCTTATCATGCTATGAGTGTATTGTTCATACTTCAGCAAAGACATACGGATGACCCTTTGGTGTGTGTATGCAATGAATAACGATTCTCACCAGGTGGTTAACCGGGCCAACCAGACTATCCCAGTAACTCGGCTAACCTCACTCTGATACCAACTGTTAAAACCCGCATTTTCCCAAGAATTTAATAAATATTATCATAGCAAGGGGAAAATACGCGCTATGATGCCACGTCGTGTAGGGGACAACTACAAACGCAAAGGCAACTACTACTCACGAAAATTTATAAAAGAAAAGAATATGATTGAGTTAAATAAAAAGAATTTACATTTTTAGCTTAAGACCGTGTCCCTCGGTCCAGTGGATAAACTAGTCCACGAGTAGAAAATTATACCTACGCAGCGGAAAATAGGTTCATAATATTCTTCATGAGCATGAAGATCAAACATTCCAGCAATGATATGCACATCTCTAAATTTGGTATAAGTAAAGAAAGAATTTTCTACGATCTTCGAAATATGTGACATTTACTAAAAATCATGCTATACAAGAATGTCATTTTCTATACATAAAATAACTCATGCATCCTAACATAAAACCTCCCAGAGAGCAAGTATATAATTAACCAGAAAGTAACAGCAGAAAAGCTAGCAAGTAATCTCACACTGGAAAACCAAAGCTACAACTGAAGCAAAGGAACAACTACCTCACAACAGTGAGGGGAGAACAAACAACTGCAACTAACTGCAGCTCTGAAGACACCAACTCTACCACCCAAACCGCTACAGCTCCGAGACTGAGGCATTCAAAAGAAAAGAATGCCTCAGCAAGAAAGTGCAAATGGCAGCAATAAAAACCAAGATCCTACATGAGGGCTAGCAGCAATCACAATAATAGATTACAGAAAAGAGAACTAAAAAGATAAGCATTTATTAGCTTACAACAACTCGAGCCAGCTCAAACGAGTGCACTCGGTAAAAGAAATGCCTGCACCAAAGTAATGGTCAAATTGATCAAAACCAACCACGTGTCTGCTACTGCGGCTCAGAGGTGGTGGTCAAACATAATATAATACATATATATATATAAACATATCTGTTAATAAGCACTTGAGACTGATCAGCTCGAGAAAAGGGCATCATTTAACGTCGGGCAATACACAAGGACTCGGGTGTATGATCCACAAACGGGCACTAAGTTGGTGGTCCTTTATCCACTACCAACCTTAGCCCAAAATAAACCAAACAAGGGGTGTTGTGGCGGTGACTCCAGTCCGCACAAACCAACAGCCCAACAGAGGCACTGTGGCGGTGACTCTTAGCTCACACAACCAACAGACCCCAACATAGCATACCTGGCTCTCAATATTCAACAGAGCAAACATCGCTCTTCATAACCAATAGGCCAAACAAAAGAGTGCCAGGCAGGAAAACAGGATTACAGATGGTTTTAACCACAACTCAAGATGAGAGAATCAATAAGCACGTGATTCAATAATTAATCATTAGATCAATATTCAACTTAATAACAGGTTGGAGATTTCAACAAGCCGACACCATGCACGACTTGGTGCCAGAACACGACCATGATAAGCTTAACATTAAGGCCAAAAACCAGAACAATACTCAATAGATTATTGGAAAGCACTCGGGGAGTCTAAACTTGACTCCTAACGAACATCTCGAAACCACACGACAGAAGCCATAAAAATACACCATAAATAAACACTTAACAATTACGTGACATCTCGATGAATAAAGCATGGCTCCATCTAAAGTCGCAACAAATGGACTTAAAATGCTTGAAAATATAGCTTAAGATACCCGGGAACACCCGGCAAATGAACATAAAATATGATGAAACAATTCAGAATATGTGACAAAGTCGACGGGGAAAGACTTAACAAAAGAAGTCGACTGGAAGCTTCAAAGAAAGTCGGATGGAAGAGGACCCGATCGACGGGACGGGAGCCCGATCGATGGGAGGTCCGGTCGATTCTTACTTAAAAGATCAGCAAATTTGATTTTCCTGCCCCCTCCCGTCGGTCGACGGGACTGGAGATCGATCGACGGGACTGGAGCCCGATTTTTACTTAGATTCACAAAACTTCTTCTAACCACCAAAACAAACTACCAACGCTCAAACTCCACTCCAAAACACAAGAATAAGCTTCAAAAGAAAGAAAAGGAGAAATATACAAGTAAGCTCAAGATTTATTTGACATAAAGTTTGCATACCAAGCATGCATCTTAACAGTCAGGGGAGAAACATCAAAGGGTGAAATTTTAGATAATGAGGATTACAACCTCTTAACATATGAAGTCAAGTACAGGATGAGAAAATCATTAGCCATACAAATTAAGAGTTTAGCTGGAATCAAGAAAACCAAATAAGATTCACAAGGAAAAACAACAGCTAACAAGAGAACCTAGAATAACAAGATTTCAGGAAGGGGTCATCAAGGAGAAAGACTGTAATTTGCAGCCCACAACCCCTAAGAAAATCTTTACATTCAACCAGATTACTAAAGACAGTGAGGAAGAAGCATTACCCTTCACTGAGAAAGTTAACTCAAAAAATTACATAGAAGACTGAGTCTGGAAGGGTTTAAACACTCAAAAGTCAAAGGTAGATTACACATAAAACTTGGGAGTTCTGGACAGAAAGACTAATAAAATTCAGGACAGAAATTCCAATAAATTCTGGAAATACCCAGAGAGAATGCTGGAACAAGACTATGTATAAACAAGAATCAAAATACACAAAAAGAAACTTGATTTCTGGGGAATACACGGAAAAATAACTTTTCTGAAAGGATATATTAGATTAACAAGAAAGACAACAGACAAAATTGTACTTGCATAAAAGGAGAAGAGTCAAGCATTAAAGGGGAAGGGAAACAAACCAGGAAAAAGGCTCCAATAAGGAAAAGGGGAAAATCGACTGGTTGTCCTGTCGATCGGCGGACGGTCCTGTTGATTGACGAGAAGAAACGTCGATTCTGACTTAGAGGAATAAAAAAAAGCCCTTCTACCCAACTAAGGCCAAAAATCGACGGAATGGTCTCGCCGATCGACGGGAGGTCCCGTCAATCGACGGGATGTCCCGTCGATTTTGCCTTAGAGAAAAAAACAAAGAAAGACACTAAATCGGCTGAGACCAAGGATCGACGGGATGGTTCCGCCCATCGATGGGAGGTCCCATTGATCGACGGGATGTCCCGTCGATTTTGACTCGGCACAAAAAATTCCTCTTTTTCATTTCTAAACAAACCTAACCTTCACCACTCAAGGCCCAAATCCGGACTACCAGAACAACCTCAATTAACAATAACTAAGGCAAAACAAACCACTCAAACATCACAAATTACCAAATAAAAAAAAGGAGGGGTCAGAAAGAGTTCTGGAGAAAAACATAAGCAAAGGGGGAAAGAGCAAACCACCACTTGCTTTTACTCGAATCAGCGAAAAAACGGCCTCTCAAGCCCTCTACGCCAAGGATCGGCTCAAACACGGCCTAAGCACGAAGGATCTACGAAGATCGTACAAAAAGAGGGTTAGAGCCGCTAACTCTAGCGCCAAAAATCTACGAAACGAACAAAACTTACCAAGCACATGACGAGCACGGCGAGACCTTTCCAAATCTATGCTCCGGCGAAAATTTCATGCACCGGAGCTCCGTCGGCGGCGGTCGGAAAGCTCAGGAAACCCCCCTCTCTCTCTCTCTTTCTCTCTCTCGAAACATCAGGCTCGGTTCAGGAATTTAGGAAGAAGAAATAATGGAGGAGAAGAAGAATAGTAGATTAATATATATAGAGAGAGGATAGTTAATGGATAACAGTTGATTCACGGCGAAAATAATATTAAAAATAATAATAAGAATAAGAATAAGAAAAAAAGGTCGAACTGACGGTCGCCGATTCCAACAAAAATCGCACCGAAGACAAACGTCGGCACTACGAATCCAACAGAGAAGTCGGAATCAAATTTCGGCGAGCCAAACTCAAGATATAAATTTTTGAAGATTGGGGCGACGATAATTAAAAAAAACTTCGGAAAAACACTGGGGTTCTAAAAATGCTCGGATCGCAACAAAACTTCGACGAGCCTCTCTAAAATTAAATAATTTAATTTCCTAACATAAAATTTTCCAAATCTTGCACACTCCAAAATTTTGTCGAATTGACCGGACGAACGCGAAAATGCGCAAACAACGGCGCACTGCTAACTTCGCACTAATGTAACGCCCTTACGTCAAAAATGACGTCAAAGAAGGATTGAAATAATTCTTGGAAATTCAGGGGCGTTACAGTCACCCCACTAAAAAGGATGTTTCGTCCCGAAACTTAGAACACAAATGAATCCAAAAGGGCAAAAGGAGAGATAAGATAACACTCGCTGGATAGAAACGCTAACCGAAGAGGGCTAGGAAAACAGATGCAAATAAGGTTTTTTCTCAGCACTCAAAATAGATCACCCGATCCCCGATCAAGGATCATGACAAAGGCTTCTAAATCCAACACCTCCTAATTAAGCTAAGCGAGGGAATCACCAAAAAGGGAAAAGGATATTACCAAGAACTCGAAATGTCCAAGCCGAGAATGGAAAGCAGACTGCGGAACATCTGACTCGTGGATCCTCAACTGAAGGTAGCCTGGACGAAGATCAATCTTCGAAAACACCGAACTACCACGCAACTGATCAAGCAAATCATCAATCTGAGGCAATAGATACATGTTCTTGATGGTCACCTTGTTCACCTCTCGAAAATCGATACACAATCTCATCGATTTATCTTTCTTCTTCATGAACAAGACGGGAGCACTCCAGGGCGAAGAACTAGGCCAAATAAAGCCACAATGCAACCACTCATCTAATGAGTGCACAACTTTTCCAACTCACGTGGGGCCAAAGGGTACGGTGCCTTGGTGATAGGACGAGTACCCGGCTCAAGGTCAAAAGCAAAACTCCACAACTCTCACAGGCAGAAAACAAGGGAATTAACTGGGAAAACATCAGGGAACTCTCGCGCCACAGGAAAAATCCTCGATACACGGCAAACTGCTAACGGTATCTCGCATAGAAACAAGGTAAGCAAAATATCCGGAATCAAAAAGGTTCTGAGCACACACCGCAGAAATAATCGGGGAAAACCTAGCGCGAAAAGCCAAACACACTCAAGGGCTTGAAGACCAAACGCTTTACTTTGCGTTGGATAACAGTATCATATCTTGACAACCAGCCCATGCCCAAAATCACATCGAAAACCTCCAGGTCTAGCACCTTTAGATTAGCAAAAGCAAAGAAATCACCTAAGAGGATAGGATAACTCTAAAAACCCCGACCAAACATCACGGAGTCACTAAAGGGGAACTTAACACTAATGGGATCTTCTAAACGATCAGCAACCTAACAATGACTGCCTGCGAAGCTCTATAGCCAAAACATCGAGTAAAATTCGAATCAAAAAGAATGCACGATCAACATCCTCTAACTTAACTCGCATATAATCGATATAACAAAAGTCTAAATCCAAAACCGCAAGCCAACACATAAACTAGCTCAAAACCAAACCTGAAAATGCCTGGGCAGAAAATCTGCGCTTGCATCACGACCATTTCCCCAACAACGCCTCGATACTCTGACGCAACTCCTCAATCACCGCCTCACTATGCCCACCCAATGATTCATCCCCTAACCGGAGAGTAGACTCTGACGCACTACGCTCTGGAGACATCAACTGTCACAACCCGCATTTTTCCCAAAAATATAATACATAATATCAGAGCAAGGGAAAAATACGCGTCGTGATGCCACACCTGCAGGAGACGACTACAGACGCTCAGGCAACCACTCTTTACGATAATTTTATAAAAGACATATATGTGATTGGATTAAAAGAGAAATTTTCATTTTATCTTAAGACCACGTCCCTCGGTCTGGTGGATCATCTAGTCCACAAGTAGAAAATTATATATACGCAGCGGAAAATAGGTTTGTTTCTTTTTGCCTACATGAGCAAGAAAATAAACATTCCAGAAATGATATGCACATATCTAGGTTTAGTATAGTAAGAAAGGATTTTTCTACGAGTTTCAAAGTATGCGATCTTTATTTAAAAGCATGATATGCAAGAACGACATTTTTATATCAATAAAGTAACTACTACATCTTAGCGAAAAGGCTTCCCAAAGAGCAAGTAGGTAAAGTACTCAAAGTAACAGCAAAGCGAACAGTAAGTAATCTAAACAAAAAGCCATACGGGCGCCAACAGCTGACACGAACCCGCAGGGAAGAAGGAAAAACAGCTAAAGGAGAGACAACAACTAAGCAACTGCCCTATACCTAAGAGGGGAAGGGCCTCGACAGGAACACTGAACGACGCCGCTCTAACACCTGCGGCAGCTAAAGACCTGAACCTGAGACATTCATAAGAAAAGAATGCCTCAGCCCAAAAGGGTGCAAGAAAACCAAGATTAGCAGCATCAGAAGTAAAAGAGTGCAGGAAGGAAAAGATAAGCAGATAAACATCTATAATCTTACAACAACCCGAGTCAGCTCAAACGAGTGCACTCGGTAAGAAGAAAAGCCTGCACCATAAGGTAATAGTCAACACAATCAAAGCCCACCACGTGTCCGTCATTGCGGCTCAGAGGTGATGGTCATACATATAATATCATAATACATATATATAAGCGTATATGTTTAAGAACTTGAGACTGATCAGCTCGAGGGAAAAGCGTCCCCCAAAAGAAGGTACTGCGACAGTGGTATCTTCCACTAACGCCCGCAGCCCAAAACCGGGTCGTGGTCCTTTATCCACTGCCACCCAAAAACCAAATCCGGGTGTTGGTACTCTATCCACTGCCACCCAAAACTACCCACCGTGCAAGGCTTAAAACAAAGGTTCTAAATAATCAAATTAAGTTTCAATTAAGACACGGGACGTAACCCGAGATATCAGCACCATAACACCCTAAGGATAGGGTCACAAAGAAATAAACACTACTCAACGATTCGTTTGAAAACACTTGGTGAGTCCAAACTTGACTCCCAACGAACTTCTCGTAACAACACGATGAATAAGGCACGACAGATGAACACTGACCAAATACAGGGCAACTCAAGAATAGAGCATATCTTTATCAAAGGTCCCAGCCAAAGGGATTTAAATGGTTTGATAACAACGTTTAAGATACCCGGGAACACCCGGCAGAAGAACATATAGATATATGAGGAAACAATTCAGAATGAGCGATGAAATTGACAGGAGACTCAACAGGAGCCGACGGGAGAAGACTTATATCAAGTCGACGAGGAGGACTGATTTCAAAGATGACTAGAATACTTCACTTCAAAGTCGACGGGGAACTTCATAGAAGAAGAAATAGTTGCACGATCATAAGGTGAGCAAACCTTTCTAAACCTAGGGAAATCTTATATTAATGAACATATTTTATCGTGGTTGCATCACCGTTAGAGTGTTGACGATGACCTCTAGGGGTGACTTAAGATTTCAAGACTTGATCATGGAAAGACACTATATAAAGGAATTTGCCCTCCAACTTAAAATAAAATAACGACAGCACTTAGTGGACTGCATAAGAATGACCACTTAGCCTAATTTAGACTGCAGAAATTTAGCAATGACACTCCACAGATTAGGACTATAGCAGCCGACCAACAAGGAGGAGTTATAGCAACAACCAAAGCAGTGGTAGAGTAAGGGACAGCAGCATAACAACCCTATGGGCTGCTGAAAATCAGCCCAATATCAACAGTACAAATGCTATTTTAGTCACAAAACAGTCCAACCAAAGTTCCCAAACATTCCCCTCACATTCTACCAGCAACAACCAATCATAAACAAGGAAATATATGGTAGGTCAATATAGAAGAGAAATGTGTATAAGAGCGGTTGTGGAGGTATGAGAATTTGACAAGTAACCATGGTTCGGGACTAGCCAATACGAGCCCCGCGTATAACCAAGATAAGCCCGAAATAAATATTAACAGGGACTTGGAGAAACTACTAGCACCTCCCAACCTAAATGTTAACAGGGATTGAATCAAGCTACTAGCATAACCCCACATATATGTTAACAGGAGATGTAAAAAAATAGCTAGCATGAGTCACCATTTAGTGATGACATAACTAGGAATGAATTGCTAGCATACACCCTACCCAACAACATTACAACAGGTCTAGCCAAACAATACCCAATATATTTGCACCAGGCTGAGCATATACTACCCAATAAATTTGCATCAGACTAAGCCTATAATAGCAGACAATACCCGATTAGTTTGCATCAGGCTAAACAACCATGCCCAATAAATTGCATCAGGCTAAGAAACAATACCCAATAAACCACTATAAGGAGCATGCCCAAACAACCTCTATAGAAAATGCAACAATACATTTCCTGAAGATAAATTTCCTGGATATACCCAACAGCATCTTTAGGGAAAAGTTATGAATTTAAGTCATAGATAAGAAGTTCCTGGAGCATACCCAACGGCGGCAAGGAAAAAAAAAGAGATTGCCTGAGTATAGTTCCAGAGCATACCAACAAGCCTCAATAGGAAAAGTTAGGAATATATTTTCTAGCTAAGAAAATCCCTGGAACATACCCAACAACGGCAAGGAAAGAAAAATGAAATTTCCTGAAATTCCAGCAGCTGCTCATGGGAGAAATGCCACAAATATCTTTCCTGGAGCATAACCCACATGGAAGGGAATGAAGGAGGAAGAGGGGGAAAGAGAAGAGTTCCCTTGCCTGAAACGATCGAAGACCAGCCGATCCCGACGATGGCACACCGACCCTAGACTCTGACGACCACCACCACGCCTCCCCCGACGGCGCAAGCCTCCGACGCCGGCGACCCGACGAACCCTAGGCGCGGCTCCAGCACTCTCGGCAAAAAAATCGGGAAAGGGGAAGGGGGGAGCAGAGTTTTATCGGGGAAGGGGAGAGCAGGGTTTTCAATGGCTGCCAGCATATAGATATAACATATTAATAATGATAATAATAATAATAATAACTTTTATATACAAGTATCATATATAGTTTATATATATATAGAAAAATTTTCCGGAGCAAACCGTAGGGAGCAAACCGGTCCGATCTCCCTCGAAAATGCATCAAAATGAACATATAATATATGAAAATTGACTGGCTCGATGAGACCTACAACTTTCATGTTAAGCACTTTTTCTAATTTTGAATGTATGAGATGGATTTTCGACCCGAAAAAATCTGGGCGTCCTTAGTCCCGTTTTTTGCCCAGATTTTTTCGGGTCGAAAATCCGTCTCATACATTCAAAATTAGAAAAAGTGCTTAACATGAAAGTTGTAGGTCTCATCGAGCCAGTCAATTTTCATATATTATATGTTCATTTTGATGCATTTTCGAGGAAGATCGGACCGGTTTGCTCCCTATTAGGGAGCAAACCGGTTTGCTCCGGAAAATCACTCTATATATATATGTATAATATATGGTTGTACGCACATATATCCACCTACCTAAATACATGCCTAATGAAACCCAAATTTTTTTTATACATGTATATATTGTGCTTATGATTGTATAAATCTTTATTTACAATATTTGTATCTTAACCAATAATGCATACGTGTACATACATATACCTTTATGCTACCCCCTATAAAATTTCAAGCACGCGAACACAAAAGAATAACTGTATTCATATACATTTATAGTAGCACGCTAATAAGTAAATACTTATACAAGCCTATAATTCTATATGTACACCTATATACGTGTATATATAATAAATAAAATATATGTACTTATATAATAAGTAATCTTTTTTATATATATGTATATAAAAATATATCTTATATGTATATATACATATATAAGAAATTTTTATACGCAAAAACTTACGTATACTTATACCCACAAAAGCCTCTTCCTAGAAACAAAACGTCGGATGACGACGACGATTCCGAAAGGTAATGCCCCTACGCATCAACACCCTAAATTAAAATCTCGCTTTCGAATGATTATCATAAATTCCATATGCTTTAAATAAAATAGTTATAAGAAAAACCCGGGGCGTTACAGCCACCCCTCCTAACAAAAAGTTTCGCCCCGAAACTTAGAACCTCGCTTTGATACCAACTGTCACAACTCGCATTTTCCCACGAATTTAATAAATATTATCAGAGCAAGGGGAAAATACGCGCTATGATGCCACGTCAAGCAGGGGACAACTATCGACGCTCAGGCAAACACTCACGATTATTTTATAAAAGACACATATGTGTTTGGATTAAAAAGAGAATTTTTCATTTTAGCTTAAGACCGCGTCCCTCGGTCTGGTGGATCATCTAGTACACAAGTAGAAAACTATACATGCGCAGCGGAAAATAGGTTCATTTTAGCCTACATGAGCATGAAGATCAACATCCAAGAAATGATATGCATAAATCTATGTTTAGTATAGTAAGAATGGAATTTCTACGATCTTCAAAGTATGTGACATTTATTTAAAATCATGATATGCAAGAATGACATTTTTATACTAATAAAGTAACTAATGCATCCTAGCATAAAGCTTCTCAGAAAGCAAGTACGTAAACAACCTGAAAGTAACAGCAAATAACTAGCAAGTAAACTAGCACAAGAAATCTAGAGCTATGGGCGTCAACAACTGACACGAACCCATAGAAAAGAAGGAAAAGAAACAACTAAAGATCTGCCCCTTACCTAAAAGAGAGGCAGGGCCTCGACAGGAAAGCTGAACGACGCCACTCTAACTCCTGTGGCAGCTAAAGACCTGAACCTGAGACATTCATAAGAAAAGAATGCCTCAGCCCAAAGGGTGCAAGAAAACTAAGATTAGCAGCAATCAGAAATAAAGAGTGCAGAAAGGAGAACTAAGCAAGTAAGCATGAATAATCTTACAACAACCCGAGCCATCTCAAACGAGTAAACTCAGTAAGAGGAAAAGAAAAGCCTGCACCATAAGGTATTAGCCAAAACAATCAAAGCCCGCCACATGTCCGCCATTGCGGCTCAGAGGTGATGGTCATACATATAATATCATAATACACATATATAAGCATATATGTTTATAAGAACTTGAGACTGATCAGCTCGAGGGAAAAGTGTCCCCCAAAAGAAGGCAATGCGACGGTGGTATCTCCACTAACGCCCGCAGCCCAAAACCGGGTGGTGGTCCTTTATCCACTGCCACCCAAAACTACCCACCTTGCAAGGCTTAAGACAAAGGTTCTAAATAATTAAATTTAATTTCAATCAAGACACGGGACGTAACCCGAGAACACTCAGGACATTAGACAGCGAAGATCATAGAGGTCAAGAACCACTCTCCACAAATATCCCGGAGAATTAGACAACAAAGAATACTTAGCTCATATATCCAACATAGCAAACAGAGGAGTGCCAGGCGGGGGAACAGGATTTCAGATAGTTCTAATCACAACTCAAGACGAGAGGATTAGTCAGCACCAGGTTCAGCAATAAATCAATACAACGACATTCAACTTACGACAAGGTCGAAGACTTCAGAAAGCCGACACCATGCCAGGTCTGGTGTCGGAACAAGACGAAGAAAATCATAACACGAAGGACAAACCTCTGAACAAGACTCAACGGTCCATAAGAAAACACATGGTGAATCCAATCTAGACACCCCCAACAAACTTCTCACAAGGATACGACGAAGGGCACGAAAAGACACCATAAATGATAACTAACTAAATAGAGGACAACTCAGCAAACAAAGCGTAGCTTCAAACCAACGTCTCAATAGAAGGACAAAAAAGCTTGAAAACATCGCTATATACGAGGGCTGCTTAAAAGGTATTGAAAATCTTACTATAAGTATAAGGCTGCCGATAATTGGTACGCATAAAAAGTTCGAAGCCGGAATATCTCTACATCTCATTCAAGTTTAACGATTAAAGGCTTTGTTGAATCATCGAAAACTAGCAAAGGAAATTCCCATATAAAGGTTTAAAACTTCTATCTGATTAAGCATAGCAGCCCCAAAATTAATACCCCTACTGAATAATAAATTTTTATAAAGCAACCCCCAAACAGGATTCTATAAGGCAGCCCCCAACATAATAAATCTTATATTTGACACAGAGAAATAAACTTTAGCATTTGCACTTTAAGTATAATGCCAATAGCAACCCCCAAACTGGATTCTACAAGGCAGACCCAAACAGAATAAACCAAACAGGAATGATGCAAAGCAGCCCCTAACAAATCCAACTGGAATTATATGTATAGCAGCCCCCCAACAAGAAGATATATATATAGGAAGCAGCCCCTAAAAATCTAAACTAGAATTAGATATATATAGCATCCCCCAATGGAAATCCCGATGAGATTATATATATAGCAGCCCCAATTAGAATATACATAACAGCAGACCCAATGAGAACATATAAAAGGCAGCCCCAAACAAAACCAACTGGAATTATATGTATAGCAGCCTCCGAACAAGAAGAAATATATATAGGAAGCAGTCCCCAATTAGACAAAAAACCAAGGAGTAGTCCCCAATTAGAATAGAAAAAAAGGAAGGCAGCCCCCACATTTAATATAAAACAGCAGCCCCGAATTAACAAGGAGCAGCCCTCACGTAAATATAACAATTGAAATACCCAACTGGTTTTAGGGCAGAGATTGACAAGTGCAGAGGATGACAAGTGCAAAAGATGACAAGTGCAGAAGATGACAAGTGCAGAATTTAGCCACAACAACAAAATAAAAGAAGACCCAACCAAGCTTTCTGGTAATGAATTATGCAGGATTAGCCACGCATAAATGAACTAGCCAATTAATCCAAGCATAAATGAATCCAGATTTTTAGCCGTATAATTATAATCAGGAAGTAAAGAAAACCATCAAGGCTTAGCCAAGTGCTTCACATGCAGCAGCATAAGGAAACCGGGCGACCACTAGCCCCTCATTCCCAAACAAAAATCCAAATCCTAAAACCTGGAAGGAGAATCCAAGCAGCCACCAGCCACCAAACCCTGATTTCCCCAAAGAAATTCCAAAATAATGAACCATGATGGGATAACCCAGCTGCCACCAAAACAACAACAAAAATAAAATAATGATTTCCTGTAGTTTTCCTGGAGTAAAAAAAAAACCAAATCAGCAAGTGTTGAGATAATGAGATTTGTCGATCACAATCAATAATTTCCTGCAGTTTACCCCAACAGCTACTATAACAGCCCCTATAAGGAGGTTTTCATAAGTAAATAAATTTGCTGCTATAAATCTCCTGGAGTTTAACCCCATGGAGCAATAATCCAAACGGCAACTACAAGGAAAAACTGCCAATCGACCACTATAACAGCTACTAACAGGAGATTTGCATGATTTAATTTCCTGGTGAAAAGGCCCTACCAGCTAGCATAAGGAAATTTGCCAAAGATCGATTTCGTGGAGCAATAACCTCAAACCACAACTACACCACAAGGAGGAAGGGGATAAAGGAGAAAGAGGAGAGAGAGAGAGAATAGTTTTCTTGCCTTAACCACGGCGAACGGACGGACCACGATGAGCGAGGAAGGAGCCGCCCGGATCCTTAGCCCCGGCGACGAAGATAAGCCCCGGTGACCACGATCCTCCCACCTCCGACGGCTCTGGCGATGCTCGACACCGACCGACGAAAACCCTAGTCGACAAAGACTCGTCGGCTTCACGGGACAAGGAGGAAGTAGGGTTCCTGATGCACCTCCAGCAATAAAGGAAGAAAAAAAAAAAAGGAATGAATATATGCTCTCATGAAAACCCCTCTCCATAATTTATGTGCATATATCCTTTACTTATAAGTGTATATTATGTATATATATAAATTTATGCAAACTTTTGTATAAATTTTTGTGCACATAATTTGTAGGATGTATATAAATATACATATATAAACTTCTATACATGCACATATATATATACATATATCTGCTATACGACTCCACCTAACATTAACTCGCCGGACGACGACGACGCTTTTGAAAAATGGTAACGCCCTCACACCAAAGCTTCGAATTGATATTTCTTTTTAAATGATTATTATTACTTCCATTTAAAATAAATATAAGAAAATCTGGGGCGTTACAGTCACCCCTCCTAACAAAAAGTTTCGTCCCGAAACTTTGCAACATCAATTAAAACCAAAAAGCACAAGAGAGGCAGACTCACCGCGGAAACAATCGGGGAAACATTGCGCGAAAAGCCAAACAGGCTCGAGGGTTGACCGATGTCCAGCAGTAAAGGTATATGTATGTACACGTATACATTATTGGTTAAGATACAAATATTGTAAATAAAGATTTATACAATCATAAGCACAATATATACATGTATATATGTATAAATAAAATATATGTACTTATATAATAAGTAACCTTTTATATATATGTATATAAAAATATATCTTATATGTATATATACATATATAAGAAATTTTTATACGCAAAAACTTACGTATACTTATACCCACAAAAGCCTCTTCCTAGAAACAAAACGTCGGATGACGACGACGATTCCGAAAGGTAACGCTCCTACGCATCAACACCCTAAATTAAAATCTCGCTTTCGAATGATTGTCATAAATTCCATATGCTTTAAATAAAATAGTTATAAGAAAAACCCGAGGCGTTACATCAACTGCAATTATGAATGAACACCTCACTACACCTAGCTTAAGACACAACAGTTAGCAAACTAGAATCTCCTAACTCGATACAGATTGGAAAAGTGTAGATACTTGCTCTTGTTGTTACCTTGCACTGGGAATTCATGAAATAATGTTATGCTTAACCTAGAATGATATATCATCATCTTATTAACTCTTGTACACATAATATGAATGCATGAATGCCAAAATATTATTTCAAATTATGTGTGTAGGAGCGTGATCATGTATATCTTTAACTTGGCACGTGTGCTAATGCTATGTCATGATGTGCATGCAGTGTTATGCAGTCTAAAAAGGCCTTAATGCAAGCTATGAACGGTGTACACATGTGATCTCATGCATCTCATACTACATATTACCGCATGTAACGAAAAAGAAAAATCGAGCTAATGGACATCCATAGGACCGGCGTTATGCATCCCATACTACATAACCGTCGCATGTTGTCACCTATGAGGATCCATATATAGACACATATTATGCATCTCATACTACATAATATGCATGTATACTTCTAATCATGCTAAGAGTGTAGTGTTAATGCTTCAGCCAAGACATATGGATGACCCTTTGGTGTGTGTATGCAATGAATAACGATTCTCACCAGGCAGTTAACCAGGCCAACCAGACTATCCCAGTAACCCGGCTAACCTCACTCTAATACCAACTGTCACAACCCGCATTTTCCCAAGAATTTAATAAATATTATCATAGCAAGGGGAAAATACGCGCTATGATGCCACGTCGTGTAGAGGACAACTACAGATGCTCAGGCAACCACTACTCATGCAAATTTATAAAAGACAAGAATATGATTGAGTTAAATAAAAAGAATTTACATTTTTAGCTTAAGATTGTGTCCCTCCGTCGAGTGGATCAACTAGTCCATGAGTAGAAAACTATACCTACGCAGTGGAAAATAGGTTTATAATACCCTTCATGAGCATGAAGATCAAACATTCCAGCAATGATATGCACATCTCTAAATTTAGTATAAGTAAAGAATGGATTTTCTACGATCTTCAAAATATGTGACATTTACTAAAAATCATGCAATGCAAGAATGTCATTTTCTATACATAAAATAACTCATGCATCCTAGCATAAAACCTCCCAGAGAGCAAGTATATAATTAACCAGAAAGTAACAGCAGAAAAGCTAGCGTAATCTCACACTAGAAAACCAAAGCTACAACTGAAGCAAAGAAACAACTACCTCACAACACTGAGGGGAGAACAAACAACTGCAACTAACTGTAGCACCGAAGACACCAACTCTATCACCCAAACCGCTACAGCTCCGAGCCTCAGACATTCAAAAGAAAAGAATGTCTCGATAAGAAAGTGCAAGTGGAAGCAATAAAAACCAAGATCATACACGAGGGTTATCAGCAATCACAATAATAGATTGCAGAAAAGAGAACTAAAAAGATAAGCATTTATTAACTTACAACACCCCGAGCCAACTCAAACGAGTGCACTCGGTAAGAGAAATGTCTAAATTGATCAAAACCAACGACGTGTCCACTACTGCGGCTCATAGGTGGTGGTCAAACATAATATAATACACATATATATAAGCATATATGTTAATAAGCACTTGAGATTGATCAGCTCGAGAAAAGGGCATCATTTAACGGCGGGCAATACACAAGGCCTCGGGTGTATGATCCACAAACGGGCACTGAGGTGGTGGTCCTTTATCCACTACCAACCTTAGCCCAAAATAAACCAAACCATGGGTGTTGTGGCGGTGACTCTAGTCCACACAAACCAACAGCCTAACATAGGCACTATGGCGGTGACTCTAAGCTCACACAACCAACAGACCCCAACAGAGCATACTGGCTCTCAATATTAACAGAGCAAACATCGCTCTTCACAACCAACAGGCCAAAAAAAGAGTGTCAGACAGGAAAACAGGATTACAGATGGTTTTAACCACAACTCAAGACGAGAGAATCAATAAGCACATGATTCAATAATTAATCATTAGATCAACATTCAACTTAAAAACAGGTTGGAGATTTCAGCAAGCCGACACCATGCACGGCTTAGTGTCGGAACACGACCATGATAAGCTTAACACGAAGGCCAAGCATCAGAACAATACTCAATAGATTATTAGAAAGCACTCGAGGAGTCTAAACTTGACTCCTAGCGATCATCTCGAAACCACACGACGGAAGCCACCAAAATACACCATAAATAAACACTTAACAATTACGGGACATCTCGATGTATAAAGCATGGCTTCATCTAAAGTCGCGACAAATGGACTTAAAATGTTTGATAACATAACTTAAGATACCCGGGAACACCCGGCAAATGAACATAAAATATGATGAAATAATTCAGAATATGCGACAAAGTCGATAGGGAAAGCCTTAACAAAAGAAGTCGATTGGAAGCTTCAAAAAAAGTCGGCTGGAAGAGGACCCGATCGACGGGACAGGAGCCTGATCGATGGGACGGGTGCCCGATCGACGGGAGGTCCCGTCTATTCTTACTTAGAAGATCAGCAAATTTGATTTTCCTGCCCCATCCCGTCGATTGACGGGACTGGAGGTTGATCGACGAGACTGGAGGCCAATTTTTACTTAGATTCACAAAACTTCTTCTAACCACCAAAACAAACTACCAACGCTCAAACTCCACTCCAAAACACAAGAATAAGCTTCAGAAGAAAGAAAAGGAGAAATATACAAGTAAGCTCAAGATTTATTTGACATAAAGTTTGCATACCAAGCATGCATCTTAACAGTCAGGGGGAGAAACATCAATGGGTGAAATTTTAGATAAGGAGGATTACAACCTCTTAACATATGATGTCAAGTACAAGATGAGAAAATCATTAGCCATACAAATTAAGAGTTTGGCTAGAATCAAGAAAACCAAATAAGATCCACAAGGAAAAACAACAGCTAACAAGAGAACCTAGAATAACAAGATTTCAGGAAGAAGGGGTCATCAAGGAGAAAGACTGTTATTTGCAGCCCACAACCCCTAATAAAATCTTTACATTCAACCAGATTACTAAAGATAGTGAGGAAGTAGCATTACCCTTCACTGAGAAAGTTAACTCAAAAAATTACATAGAAGACTGAGTCTGGAAGGGCTTAAGCACTCAAAAGTCAAAGGTAGATTACACATAAAACTTGGGAGTTCTGGAAAGAAAGACTAATAAAATTCAGGACAGAAATTCCAATAAATTCTGGAAATACCCAGAGGGAATGCTGGAACAAGACTATGGTATAAACAGGAATCAAAATACACAAGAAGAAACTTGATTTCTGGGAATACACGGAAAAATAACTTTTCTGAAAGGATATATCAGATTAACAAGAAAGACAACAGACAAAATTGTCCTTACATAAAAGGAGAAGAGTCAAGCATTAAAGGGGAAGGGAAACAAAACCAGGAAAAATGCTCCAACAAAGGAAAAGGAGAAAATCGACTGGTTGTTCTGTCGATCGGCGGATGGTCCTGTTGATCGACGAGAAGAACCGTCGATTCTGACTTAGAGGAATAAAAAAAGCCCTTCTACCCAACTAAGCCCAAAAATCGACGGAATCGTCTCGCCAATCGATGGGAGGTCCCATCGATTTTGCCTTAGAGAAAAAACAAAGAAAGACATTAACTCGGCTGAGACCAAGGATCGACGGGATGGTCTCGCCGATCGATGGGAGGTCCCATCGATCGACGGGATGTCCCGTCGATTTTGACTCGGCACAAAAAATTCCTCTTTTTCATTTCTAAACAAACCTAACCTTCACCACTCAAGACCCAAATCTGGACTACCAGAACAACCTCAATTAACAATAACTAAGGCAAAACAAACCACTCAAACATCACAAATTACCAAATAAAAAAAGAGGGGATCAGAAAGAGTTCTAGAGAAAAACATAAGCAAAGGGCAAAAGAGCAAACCACCACTGCTTTTACTAGATTCAGCGAAAAACGGCCTCTCAAGCCCTCCACACCAAGGATCGGCTCAAAGAAGGCCTAAGCACGAAGGATCTACGAAGATCGGACAAAAAGAGGGTTAGAGCCGCTAACCCTAGCGCCAAAAATCTACGAAACAAACAAAACTTACCACGCACATGACGAGCACGACGAGAGCTTTCCAAATCTATGCTCTGGCAAAGATTCCATGCATCGGAGCTCCGTCGGCGGCGGTCGGAAAGCTCAGGAAACCCCCTCTCTCTCTCTCTCTCTTTCTCTCTCTTGAAACATCAGACTCGGTTCAGGAATTTAGGAAGAAGAAATAATGGAGGAGAAGAAGAATAGTAGATTAATATATATAGTGGGTAGTTAATGGATAACAGCTGATTCACCGGCAAAAATAATATTAATAATAAGAATAAGAATAAGAATAAGAAAAGAAGGTCGAACTGACGGTTGCCGATTCCAACGAAAATCGCATCGAAGACAAACGTCGGCACTACGAATCCAACGGAGAAGTCAGAATAAAAATTCCGACAAGTCAAACTCAAGATAAAAATTTTTGAAGATTGAGGCGACGATAATTAAACAAATCTTCGAAAAAACACCGGGGTTCTAAAAATGCTCGGATCGCAACGAAACTTCGATGAGCCTCTCTAAAATTAAATAATTTAATTTCCTAACATAATATTTTCCAAATCCGGCACACTCCAAAATTTGGTCGAATTGACCGAACGAACGTGAAAATGCGAAAACGATGGCGTACTGCTAACTTCGCACTAACGTAACGCCCTTACGTCAAAAATGATGTCAAAGAAGGATTGAAATAATTCTTGGAAATTCAGGGGCGTTACAGTCAGCCCACTAAAAAGGAAGTTTCGTCCCGAAACTTAGAACACAAATGAATCCAAAAGGGCAAAAGGAGAGATAAGATAACACTCGCTGGATAGAAACGCTAACCGAAGAGGGCTAGAAAAACAGATGCAAATAAGGTTTTTTCTCAGCACTCAAAATAGATCACCCGGTCCCCGATTAAGGATCACGACAAAGGCTCCTAAATCCAACACCTCCAAATTAACCTAAGCGGGGGAATCACCAAAAAGGGAAAAGGACATTACCAAGAACTCGAAATGTCCAAGCCCAGAATGAAAAGCAGACCGCGGAACATCTGACTCGCGGATCCTCAACTGAAGGTAGCCTGGACGAAGATCAATCTTCGAAAACACCGAACTACCACGCAACTAATCAAGCAAATCATCAATCTGAGGCAACAGATACCTGTTCTTGATGGTCACCTTGTTCAGCTCTCGAAAATCAATACACAATCTCATCGATCTATCTTTCTTCTTCATAAACAAGACGGGAGCACTCCAGGGTGAAGAACTAGGCCAAATAAAGCCACAATGCAACCACTCATCTAACTGAGTGCACAACTTTTCCAACTCATGTGGGGCCAAAGGGTACGGAGCCTTAGTGATAGGACGAGTACCCGGCTCAAGGTCAAAAGCAAAACTCCACAACTCTCACAGGCAGAAAATAAGGGAGATTAACTGGGAAAACATCATGGATCTCTCGCGCCACAGGAAAAATCCTCGATACACGGCAAACTGCTAACGGTTTCTCGCACAGAAACAAGGTAAGCAAAATAACCGGAATCAAAAAGGTTCCGAGCACACACTGCGGAAATAATCGGGGAAAACCTAGCGCAAAAATCCAAACACACTCAAGGGCTTGAAGACCAAATGCTTTACCTTGCGTTGGATAACAGTATCATATCTGGACAACCAGCCCATGCCCAAAATCACATCGAAAACCTCCAGGTCTAGCACCTTTAGATTAGCAAAAGAAAAGAAATCACCTAAGAGGATAGGATAACTCTAAACACCCCAACCCAACATCACGGAGTCACCAGAGGGGAACTTAACACTAATGGGATCTTCTAAATGATCAGCAACCTAACAATGCCTGCCTACGAAGCTCTATATCCAAAACATCTAGTAAAACTCGAATCGAAAAGAATGCACGCTCAACATCATCTACCTTAACTCGCATATAATCGATATAACAAAAGTCTAAATCCAAAACCGCAAGCCAACACATAAACTAGGTCAAAACCAAACCTGAAAACGCCTGGGCAAAAAATCTGCGCTTTCATCACGACCATTGCCCCCAACAATGCCTCGATACTCTGACACAACTCCTCAATCACCGCCTCACTGCGCCCACCCAACGATTCATCCCCTAACCGGAGAGCAGACTCCGACGCACTACGCTCTGGAGTCATCAACTGTAATTATGAACGAAGACCTCACTACACCTAGCTTAAGACACAACAGTTAGCAAACTAGAATCTCCTAACACGATACAGATCGGAAAAGTGTAGATACTTGCTCTTGTGGTTACCTTGCACTGGGAATTCATGAAATAATGTTATGATTAACCTAGGATGATATATCATCATCCTATTAACTCTTGTACACATAATATGAATGCATGAATGCCAAAATATTATTTCAAATCATGTGTGTACGAGCGTGATCATGTATATCTTTAACTTGGCATGTGTGTTAATGCTGTGCATGCAGTGTTATGCAGTCTAAAAAGGCCTTAATGCATGCTATGAACGGTGTACACATGCGATCTTATGCATCCCATACTACATATTACCGCATGTAACGAAAATGAAAAATTGAGCTAATGGACATCCATAGGACCGGCGTTATGCATCCCATACTACATAACCATCGCATGTTGTCACCTATGAGGATCCATATATAGACACATATTATGCATCCCATACTACATAATATGCCATGTATACATCTTATCATACTATGAGTGTAGTGTTAATGCTTCAGCCAAGACATACGGATGACCCTTTGGTGTGTGTATGCAATGAATAACGATTCTCACCATGCGGTTAACCGGGCCAACCAAACTATCCCAGTAACCCGGCTAACCTCACTCTGATACCAACTGTCACAACCCACATTTTCCCAAGAATTTAATAAATATTATCATAGCAAGGGGAAAATACGCGCTATGATGCCACGTCATGCAGAGGACAACTACAGATGCTCAGGCAACCACTACTCATGAAAATTTATAAAAGACAAGAATATGATTGAGTTAAATAAAAAGAATTTACATTTTTAGCTTAAGATCGTGTCCCTCGGTCGAGTGGATCAACTAGTCCACGAGTAGAAAACTATACCTACGCAGCGAAAATAGGTTCATAATACCCTTCATGAGCATGAAGATCAAATATTCCAGCAATGATATGCACATCTCTAAATTTATTATAAGTAAAGAATGGATTTTCTACGATCTTCAAAATAGGTGACATTTACTAAAAATCATGCTATGCAAGAATGTCATTTTCTATACATAAAATAAGTCATGCATCCTAACATAAAACCTCCCAGAGAGCAAGTATATAATTAACCAGAAAGTAACAGCAGAAAAGTTAGCAAGTAATCTCAAACTGGAAAACCAAAGCAACAACTGAAGCAAAGAAACAACTACCTCACAACACTGAGGGGAGAACAAACAACTGCAACTAAACGCAGCTCCGAAGACACCAACTCTACCACCCAAACCGCTACAGCTCCGAGCCTGAGACATTCAAAAGAAAAGAATGCCTCGACAAGAAAGTGCAAGTGGAAGCAATAAAAACCAAGATCTTACACGAGGGTTAGCAGCAATCACAATAATAGATTGCAGAAAAGAGAACTAAAAAGATAAGCATTTATTAGCTTACAACACCCCGAGCCAACTCAAATGAGTGCACTCGGTAAGAGAAATGTCTGCACCAAAGTAATGGCCAAATTAATCAAAACCAACCACGTGTCTGCTACTTTGGCTCATAGGTGGTAGTCAAACATAATATAATACACATATATATAAGAATATATGTTAATAAGCACTTGAGACTGATCAGCTCGAGAAAAGGGCATCATTTAATGTCGAGCAATACACATGGCCTCGGGTGTATGATCCACAAACGGGCACTGAGGTGGTGGTCCTTTATCCACTACCAACCTTAGCCCAAAATAAACCAAACCATGGGTGTTGTGGCAGTGACTCCAGTCCACACAAACCAACAACCCAACAGAGGCACTATGGCGGTGACTCTTATCTCACACAACCAACAGACCCCAACAGAGCATACCTGGCTCTCAATATTAACAGAGCAAACATCGCTCTTCATAACCAACAGGCCAAAAAAAAGAGTGTCAGGCAGGAAAGCAAGATTACAGATGGTTTTAACCACAACTCAAGACGAGAGAATCAATAAGCACATGATTCAATAATTAATCTTTAGATCAACATTCAACTTAATAACAGGTTGGAGATTTCAGCAAGCTGACACCATGCACGGCTTGGTGCCGGAACACGACCATGATAAGCTTAACACGAAGGCCAAACATCAGAACAATACTCAATAGATTATTAGAAAGCACTCGGGGAGTCTAAACTTGACTCCCAACGATCATCTCGACCACACGACGGAAGCCCCAAAAATACACCATAAATAAACACTTAACAATTACGGGACATCTCGATGAATAAAGCATGACTTCATCTAAATTCGCAACAAATGGACTTAAAATGCTTGATAACATAACTTAAGATACCCGGGAACACCCGGCAAACGAACATAAAATATGATGAAACAATTCAGAATATGCGACAAAGTCGACGGGGAAAGCCTTAACAAAAGAAGTCGAGTGGAAGCTTCAAAGAAAGTCGGCTGGAAGATGACCCGATCGACGGGACAGGAGCCCGATCGATGGGACGGGAGCCCGATCGATTCTTACTTAGAAGATCAGGAAATTTGATTTTCCTGCCCCCTCCCGTCGATCGATGGGATTGGAGGTCGATCGACGAGACTGGAGCCTAATTTTTACTTAGATTCACAAAACTTCTTCTAACCACCAAAACAAACTACCAACGCTCAAACTCCACTCCAAAACACAAGAATAAGCTTCAGAAGAAAGAAAAGGAGAAATATACAAGTAAGCTCAAGATTTATTTGACATAACGTTTGCATACCAAGCATGCATCTTAACAGTCAGGGGGAGAAACATCAAAGGGTGAAATTTTAGATAAGGAGGATTACAACCTCTTAACATATGAAGTCAAGTACAAGATGAGAAAATCATTAGCCATACAAATTAAGAGTTTAGCTGGAATCAAGAAAACCAAATAAGATCCACAAGGAAAAACAACAGCAAACAAGAGAACCTATAATAACAAGATTTCAGGAAGAAGGGGTCATCAAGGAGAAAGACTGTGATTTGCAGCCCACAACCCCTAAGAAAATCTTTACATTCAACCAGATTACTAAAGACAGTGAGGAAGAAGCATTACCCTTCACTGAGAAAGTTAACTCAAAAAAATTACATAGAAGACTGAGTGTGGAAGGGTTTAAACACTCAAAAGTCAAAGGTAGATTACACATAAAACTTGGGAGTTCTGGACAGAAAGACTAATAAAATTAAGGACAAAAATTCCAATAAATTCTGGAAATACCCAGAGAGAATGCTGGAACAAGACTATGGTATAAACAGAAATCAAAATACACAAGAAGAAACTTGATTTCTGGGAATACACGGAAAAATAACTTTTCTGAAAGGATATATCAGATTAACAAGAAAGACAACAGACAAGATTGTCCTTGCATAAAAGGAGAAGAGTCAAGCATTAAAGGGGAAGGGAAACAAAACCAGGAAAAAGGCTCCAACAAAGGAAAAGGAGAAAATCAGCTGGTTATCCCGTCGATCGGCGGACGGTCCTGTTGATCGACGAGAAGAACCGTTGATTCTGACTTAGAGGAATAAAAAAAGCCATTCTACCCAACTAAGGCCAAAAATCGACGAAATGGTCTCGCCGATCGACGGGAGGTCCCGTCGATTGACAGGATGTCCCGTCGATTTTGCCTTAGAGAAAAAAACAAAAAAGACACTAACTCGGCTGAGACCAAGGATCGACGGGATGGTCCCGCCGATCGATGGGAGTTCCCATCGATCGACAGGATGTCCCGTCGATTTTGACTCGGCACAAAAAAATCCTCTTTTTCATTTCTAAACAAACCTAACCTTCACCACTCAAGGCCCAAATCTCGACTACCAGAACAACCTCAATTAACAATAACTAAGGCAAAACAAACCACTCAAACATCACTAATTACCAAATAAAAAAAAGAGCTGATCAGAAAGAGTTCTGGAGAAAAACATAAGCAAAGGGGTAAAGAGCAAACCACCACTTGCTTTTACTCGAATCAGCGAAAAACGGCCTCTCAAGCCCTCCACGCCAAGGATCGGCTCAAGCACGGCCTAAGCACGAAGGATCTACGAAGATCGGACAAAAAGAGGGTTAGAGTCGCTAACCCTAGCGCCAAAAATCTACGAAACGAACAAAACTTACCACGCACACGACGAGCACGATGAGAGCTTTCCAAATCTATGCTCCGGCGAAGATTCCATGCACCGGAGCTCCGTCGACGGCGGTCGGAAAGCTCAGGAATCCCCCTCTCTCTCTCTCTCTTTCTCTCTCTCGAAACATCAGGCTCGGTTCAAGAATTTAGGAAGAAGAAATAATGGAGGAGAAGAAGAATAGTAGATTAATATATATATATATATAGTGGATAGTTAATGGATAACAGCTGATTCACCGGCAAAAATAATATTAATAATAAGAATAAGAATAAGAATAAGAAAAGAAGGTCGAACCGACGGTCGCCGATTCCAACGAAAATCGCACCGAAGACAAATGTCGGCACTACGAATCCAACGGAGAAGTCGGAATCAAATTCCGACGAGTCAAACTCAAGATAAAATTTTTTGAAGATTGAGGCGATGATAATTAAACAAATCTTCGGAAAAACACCGGGGTTCTAAAAATGCTCAGATCGCAATGAAACTTCGATGAGCCTCTCTAAAATTAAATAATTTAATTTCCTAACATAAAATTTTCCTAATCCGGCACACTCCAAAATTTGGTTGAATTTACCGAACGAATGCGAAAATGCGCAAACGACGGCGCACTCTAACTTCGCACTAACGTAACGCCCTTACGTCAAAAATGACGTCAAAGAAGGATTGAAATAATACTTTCGGTTTTTTTACAGTCATATAATGTATTTTCAATTTTACTCACATATTATTCTGTTTTAAAAATATAGCGAATATACAACTAATATTTAATAGTAATCATGAAAGACAAATCGGTGCGGTTTGGTGCAATTTTGTGGTTTTGCGGTTTCAGTTTTTAACTTTCAGCCCGACTTACTATATATTATACAAAAAGTATTCCCCTTTGGTGTAATGCAAAATTCCTGCGCCCAGGCCTCAGACTTCGAAGTCACACTTACAAAAAAAACTGAATGCGTGGGTATACTTTTCCCCTCCGATTTTTTATTTTTGACTTCACTCATTCATTCCGCTAAGTTTGATTTTAATTCTAGTTGGAACCGATTGAACCGGGCCGAACCGCATAGAACCGGACCGAACCGTTAGTGGCTGGTTTGGTTTTGGTTCTTGTTGAACCGTAACCGAAACCGTTAACACGACGGTTCCAAAAATTATGCTGGAACCGGAACCAGAACAGGAACCGATCAAACCAAATATGGTTTTGGTTCTAATTTGAAGAACCGCTACCTTAGCGGTTCGGTTCACAGTTTTAGTAGAACAGGAACCGAACCGGAACCGTGACAGCTCTAATCACCGCCTCACTGCGCCTACCCAACGATTCATCCCCTAACTAGAGAGCAGACTCCGACGCACTACGCTCTGGAGTCATCAACTGCAATTATGAACGAACACCTCACTACACCTAGCTTAAGACACAACAGTTAGCAAACTAGAATCTCCTAACTCGATACAGATCGGAAAAGTGTAGATACTTGCTCTTGTGGTTACCTTGCACTGGGAATTCATGAAATAATGTTACGCTTAACCTAGGATGATATATCATCATCCTATTAACTCTTGTACACATAATATGAATGCATGAATGCCAAAATATTATTTCAAATCATGTGTGTACGAGCGTGATCATGTATATCTTTAACTTTGCACGTGTGCTAATGCTGTGCATGCAGTGTTATGCAGTCTAAAAAGGCCTTAATGCATGTTATGAACGGTGTACACATAAGATCTTATGCATCCCAAACTACATATTACCGCATGTAACGAAAAAGAAAAATCGAGCTAATGGACATCCATAGGACCGACGTTATACATCCCATACTACATAACCATTGCATGTTGTCACCTATGAGGATCCATATATAGACATATATTATGCATCTCATACTACATAATATGTCATGTATACTTCTTATCATGCTATGAGTGTAGTGTTAATGCTTCAGCCAAGACATACGGATGACCCTTTGGTGTGTGTATGCAATGAATAATGATTCTCACCAGGCAGTTAACCGGGCCAACCAGACTATCCCAGTAACCCGGCTAACCTCACTCTGATACCAACTATCACAACCTGCATTTTCCCAAGAATTTAATAAATATTATCATAGCAAGGGGAAAATATGTGCTATGATGCCATGTCGTGCAGAGGACAACTACAGATGCTCAGGCAACCACTACTCACGAAAATTTATAAAAGACAAGAATATGATTGAGTTAAATAAAAAGAATTTACATTTTTAGCTTAAGACTGTGTCCCTCGATCAAGTGGTTCAACTAGTCCACGAGTAGAAAACTATACCTACGCAGCGGAAAATAGGTTCATAATACCCTTCATGAGAATGAAGATCAAACATTCCAGCAATGATATGCACATCTCTAAATTTAGTATAAGTAAAGAAAGGATTTTCTACGATCTTCAAAATATGTGACATTTACTAAAAATCATGCTACGCAAGAATGCCATTTTCTATACATAAAATAACTCATGCATCCTAACATAAAACCTCCCAGAGAGCAAGTATATAATTAACCAGAAAGTAACAGCAGAAAAGCTAGCAAGTAATCTCACACTAGAAAACCAAAGCTACAACTGAAGCAAAGAAACAACTACCTCACAACACTGAGGGGAGAACAAACAACTGCAACTAACTGTAGCACCGAAGACACCAACTCTACCACCCAAACCGCTACAGCTCTGAGCCTGATACATTCAAAAGAAAAGAATGTCTCGATGAGAAAGTGCAAGTGGAAGCAATAAAAATCAAGATCATACACGAGAGTTATCAGCAATCACAATAATAGATTGCAGAAAGGAGAACTAAAAAGATAAGCATTTATTAGCTTACAACACCCCGAGCCAACTCAAACGAGTGCACTCGATAAGAGAAATGTCTGCACCAAAGTAATGGCCAAATTGATCAAAACCAACCACGTGTCCGCTACTGCGGCTCATAGGTGGTGGTCAAACATAATATAATACACACATATATATATATAAGCATATATGTTAATAAGCACTTGAGACTGATCATCTCGAGAAAAGGACATCATTTAACGTCGTGCAATACACAAGGCCTCTGGTGTATGATCCACAAATGGGCACTGAGGTGGTGGCCCTTTATCCACCACCAACCTTAGCCCTAAATAAACCAAACCATGGGTATTGTGGCGATGACTCCAGTCCACACAAACCAACAGCCCAACAGAGGCACTATGGCGGTGACTCTTATCTCACACAACCAACAGACCTCAACAGAGCATACCTGGCTCTTAATATTAACAGAGCAAACATCGCTCTTCATAACCAACAGGCCAAACAAAAGAGTGTCAGGCAGGAAAACAGGATTACAGATGGTTTTAACCACAACTCAAGACGAGAGAATCAATAAGCACATGATTCAATAATTAATCATTAGATCAACATTCAACTTAATAACATGTTGGAGATTTCAGCAAGCCGACACCATGCACGGCTTGGTGCCGGAACACGACCATGATAAGCTTAACACGAAGGCCAAACATCAGAACAATACTCAATAGATTATTAGAAAGCACTCTGGGAGTCTAAAATTGACTCGTAAAGATCATCTCGAAACCACACGACGGAAGCCCCAAAAATACACCATAAATAAACACTTAACAATTACGGGACATCTCGATGAATAAAGCATGGCTTCATCTAAAGTCGCAACAAATGGACTTAAAATGCTTGATAACATAACTTAAGATACCCGGGAACACCCGCCAAATGAACATAAAATATGATGAAACAATTCAGAATATGCGACAAAGTCGACGGGGAAAGACTTAACAATAGAAGTCGACTGGAAGCTTCAAAGAAAGTCGGCTGGAAGAGGACCCGATCGACGGGACAGGAGCCCGATCGACGGGACGGGAGCCCGATCGACGGGAGGTCCCGCCGATTCTTACATAGAAGATCAGCAAATTTGATTTTCCTGCCCCCTCCCGTCGATCGACGGGACTGGAGATCGATCAACGAGACTGGAGCCCAATTTTTACTTAGATTCACAAAACTTCTTCTAACCACCAAAACAAACTACCAACACTCAAACTCCACTCCAAAACACAAGAATAAGCTTCAGAAGAAAGAAAAGGAGAAATATACAAGTAAGCTCAAGATTAACAAGAAAGACAACAGACAAAACTGTCCTTGCATAAAAGGGGAAGAGTCAAGCATTAAAGGGGAAGGGAAACAAAACCAGGAAAAAGGCTTCAACAAACGAAAAGGAGAAAATTGACTGGTTGTCTCGTCGATCGGCGGACGATCTCATTGATCGACGGGAAGAACCGTCGATTTTGGCTTAGAGGAATACAAAAAAGACCTTCTACCCAGCTAAGGCCAAAAATCGACGGGATGGTCTCGCCGATCGACGGGAGGTCCCATTGATCGACGGGATGTCCCATCGATTTTTCGTTAGAGAAAAAAAAACAAAGAAAGACACTAACTCGGCTGAGACCAAGGATCGACGGGATGGTCCCGCCGATCGACGGGAGATCCCGTCGATCGACGGGATGTCCCGTCGATTTTGACTGGGCACACACAATTCTTTTCTTTTCATTTCAAAACAAACCTAACCTTCTCCACTCAAGGCCCAAATCTGGACTACCATAAAAACCTCAATTAACAATAACTAAGGCAAAACAAACCACTCAAACATCACAAATTACCAAATATAAATAAAGAGGGGATTGGAAAGAGTTCTGGAGAAAAACACAAGCAAAGGGGGAAAGAGCAAATCACCACTTGCCTTTACTCGAATCACCAAAAAAAGGCCTCTCAAGCCCTCCATGCCAAGGATCGGCTCAAACACGGCCTAAGCACAAAGGATCTACAAAGATCGGACAAAAAGATGGTTAGAGTCGCTAACCCTAGCGACAAAAATCTATGAAACGTACAAAACTTACCACGCACACGACGAACACTGCGAGAGCTTTCCAAATCTATGCTCCGGCGAAGATTTCGTGCACCGGAGCTCCATCTGATGCGGTCAGAAAGCTCATGAAACCCCTCTCTCTCTCTCTTTCTCTCTCTCGAAACTTCTGGCTCGGTTCAGGAATTTAGGAAGAAGAAATAATGGAGGAGAAGAAGAATAGTAGATTAATATATATATAATAAGAAAAGAAGGTTGAAACAACGGTCGCCGATTCCAACGAAAATCACACTGAAGACAAACGTCGACACTGCGAATCCAACAGAGAAGTCAGAATCAAATTCTGACGTGTCAAACTCAAGATATAAATTTTTGAAGATTGAGGCGACGATAATTAAACAAATCTTCGAAAAATCATCGGGGCTCTAAAAACTCTCGGATCGCAACGAAACTTCAACGAACCTCTCTAAAATTAAATAATTTAATTTCCAAACATAAAATTTTCCAAATCCGGCACTCCAAAATTTGGTTGAATTGACCGAACAAATGTGAAAATGCGCAAACGACGGTGCACTGTTAACTTCGCACTAAAGTAACGCCCTTACATCAAAAATGACGTCAAAGAAGGATTGAAATAATTCCTGGAAATTCAGGGGCATTACATTATGCTTCAACAACACCAATGTGCAGAATAAATTAAGTGCAGTAAATATAAAAATAGTAAAACAGTATGTTATAAGAAGGACAGCACAGAAAATGAACAACCAGAAGACACAAGATTTTATAGAGGTTCTCCAAAATGTGGGTAGTCCTCTCTTCTACCTCCCTGGTAGGATTGCACAACTTATGCCTGAGTCTTTTGATAAGGAGACTCTTAGAACCAAAGATCTTTTGATAAGGAGATCTTGAACCACTCAGATCTTTTGATAAGGAGATCTTGAACCACTGAATCCTTTGGAAGAGGGGTTCTTAAAACTTCGTTATAGTAGTAGAAATAGAGTAAGAAGAAAGAATGAAGTAGAAGATAAAGAATTCTGTTCTCAGAATTCTTTAGAAGTTTTCTCAAGTTCAGCTTCTGTTTTCTTTCACAGGATCTGCTGATGATGAACCATTGCTTATGATTGTGATGATTTGCAAGGGTTATGTTTCTCAGATCCTTTTCTATGTAAGCTTCTTGTAATCTGGCTGCTGTGAGATATAGAAGAAGAAGCAGACCTGTATATTTCCTGTGCAGAGAGAGCACTTGATTTCTGTTTGTATCTCTTAGGGTTGAAGGAGGAAGAAGATGAAGGAACCCTAATCGACAGCCTAGTTTTTTGTAATAAATGCTCTATTGTTTTTCTCTCCTCTCTGCTTACTTATTGTCCATCATTGAGTTTTGAATTTCTTTTTAATTTTGGATAGACCTGAGAAGGAATTCTGATTAGGTACTTTAATTCTTCTTTCTTCTTTTGTTTCCGACCCGTCCATCATATTTGAAAAACATTCCAAGAATGCTTTTGCCTTTATGGAATGCTTCATTCCTTTCTTGGCAACAAACGAGCCGTTGGAGAACTGTCTTCAATCTAGTGGTCCTTCTGAAAAGGTGTTAGAGAGACAGTTGGAAAGACTTTCTTTATCAGACTGTATTCGATGTTGCGTCGACTTCATCAATCTTCATGTCGACGCACCTCTGAGTTCTTATCAACGTAGCTTCGAATTTCTTCTTAGCTTTGGCTGACCTCATATGTCGGCGTTACGTTGATTACTTATCGACGTACCCGTCAAGTTGAAGCCTTGGACTTGATCTCTTAACTTCTCCGTCGAATTGTAGTCGATGTTGCGTCGACTTCTCAGATAGCTTCGACTGGCTCTTCCTCCTGCGTCGAGGTCCTTTCGATGTTGCATCGACTTGACTTTATACTTTGACAGACTGAATAAGTTACTCCGACTTCTAGTCAGAGTTACGTCGATATCCAATCGAAGTTACATCGACTTTTATTGGACGCAAATCTTAACTCAACTTATTTTGTGATTATTTTGACATGACCCTGATACTCTAAGTTGAGTGTGACATCCTAAGACATATAATGACCTGTTTACCCTTACTATACAATGTGGGTAATAAACCTAGGAGGTAAAATTGCTTATAAGTAATTTGTTAAGTTAAATCACAATGAGTTTTTCCCAACAATCTCCTTTTATTTATCTTAACAAATTTTACAGATTATTTTAAAGTGATTTTACACATTCTTGTATATAAACAGAAATACATACAAGGCAACATAGACAATAAAATATGACAGAATAAAATCACAGACTATTTCATACATTGTCAAGTAAATTATATTGTTCTTAATAATTGTATCCACCAGAGACTAGAAGTGTATTGAACTCCTCAAAAATAAAGTACCAGGACCTCACTGTCCTTTATCAGGAGTTTTCCTTTTTCTGGAGAAGACATGTGGAATTACCTTTCTTACAGCAACTGCAAGAGGTTCTTCATCTCCAGGAGACATTACTTCTAGTCTCTACTGCGTACAGTATTCATGGAGAAGACATGTGGAATTATTGTATCCACCAGAGACTACACTTCCATTTAAGCTTCTACCGCGTACAGCATTCATGGAAAATTTCCCTTGATTATTGTAGAAAGCCGTTGGAATTGATTTAATTCCTTATCTCCTGATTATAGCCGTTGGAGAAGATTTTATTCCTTAATTTTCTTGTACAGCCGTGGAGAAGACTTTGATATATATTATCTTCTGATATTTTGTGAAGTGTTGTTCATGAAAATCATTCTCTCCTTCCAGTATTCTGTTGGCTGATATTTTCTCATGCAAACTTTTCCTCTCCGACAAGAAGAAGATATGCTGCTCCTCTTTTGAAAAAGACAGTCAACAACTTGGAAATAATTTCAGCTGTTTTCTTCTTCACCAAAAGCAGTCTACAGATCAAGAAAGAACATCTGTTGTTCTTCTTCTCAAGGGAAGTCGACAAGATCAAGCTATTCTGAATCTCTCTACTATCTTCCTGATCAAGTCGACTCAAGTATTCAGATCAAGGTTTTTCAAGCAAGGTTTTTCTTCTTCTTCGATTTTCAGGTGCAACACTTTATCTCTCAAGCAAGAAAGAAGAGGACCGATTTTCTCAGATCTGAAGTCAAATCTCATTGAGATTTCAAGAAGTTTGGTTTACTATTTCTCTTTGTAGGAGTTGCAGCTTCGAGTCGTAGGAGATTTCATCTCCGAGATTGTAGGAAGTTTTTCTTCCGAGTTTGTAGGAGCCTTATCTCCGAGTTGTAGGAGTTTTACTCCGAGTTTTTGTAGGAGTGGTTTGCTCCGAGTTGTAGGAGATTTTGTTCTCCGAGTTGTAGGAGATTTTGTTCTCCGAGATTGTAGGAGTTTGACTCCGAGTTGTAGGATTATTTTTAATCCAAGAATAGTGAAGTAGCCTTGTCTAGCCGGTCGTGCTAGATATGTGAGGTGCAAAGTGGACTACCCAAGAACGAGGAACCACTATAAATCCTTGTGTGTACTGTGCTCTTTGGTTTTCTGTGTGCTTTACTTTTTATATTTTTAATTCCGCAAAAAGCTATAGAAACCACCTATTCACCCCCCTCTAGGTGATTTAGGTTGCAACTAGATACTTTCAATTGGTATCAGAGGGAGGTTGTTCATTAAAAGGCTAACACCTTGAACAAGATCTCTAAGTCTAGTTGCAAGAGACAGTATGTCCGGAATGGATAAATCCAAGGATTTCGTCAAGTTGCCAGTCTGCAATAAAGAGAACTTCCCCATGTGGAAGGAAAGAGTGAAGTTCTACATGGAAGCGACCGATCCAAGAATTTTTCAGATTGTTGAGGAAGGTCCACATGTTCCGATGAAACCTTCTTCAACAAACTCAACCATATAGGTTCCAAAGAAAATGCTGGAATTGACCAAGGATGAGATTGCTCTCGTCTCTTTGGATAAAAGGCCAAGAACATCATTGCCGGTGCAGTGGATGATTCTATGTTGCAAAATCTGATACATTGCAAATCTGC
Organism: Dactylorhiza incarnata; assembly: GCA_033032865.1. Lineage (NCBI taxonomy): Eukaryota > Viridiplantae > Streptophyta > Magnoliopsida > Asparagales > Orchidaceae > Dactylorhiza > Dactylorhiza incarnata. Next base: position 1,167,379 of record JAWHQI010000005.1, read on the forward strand.
AAAAGAAATGTGGGATTCCCTAGTGGTTCTCATGGAAGGTACAGAAGAAGTGCGAGATGATCGACGATCTTTGCTGAATCAAGAATATGAAGCATTTAAGCAAGATCCGAGAGACTCCATCTCAGACACTTATGAAAAGTTCTTCAAGATTGTAAATGGTCTTAGGAATTATGATCGTGAATTCACCGTAGGAGAATTGAATGACAAGTTCTTGAGGTCCCTGACGAAAGAATGGGATACCAAGGCATTTGTCATTCGGGAATTCGGAAAGTTGGCTACGATTGAACCACAGATTCTGTTCGGAAAGCTTCTATCACATGAGCTCAAGCTGAGCATCAGAAAGGCAGAAGAAGAAGAAGGATGCTCGACTTCTAGAAGAGAGAAGTCTGTAGCATTCAGAGTCGAATGGTCAAGAAGATATAAATCTACATCATCTGTCAGGAGACAATCCTCTGATGAAGATGATGAATCAGATGCTTGCCCCTCAAGCTCTGATATGTCTGATGGAGAGTTCTCTTCAATCTCCAAGAAATTCAAGAAATTGCTAAATAAAAGGAAGCAAAGGAAAGGTCAACCCTCCTCATCAGATCATAGAAGATCAAGGTGTGATGATGAACATCACAAGAAGGAACACAACAACGACAGGTATAAAACTAAACCGAATAAACATATTTCGACTGATATTATTTGTTATTGTTGTAATAAGCCAGGACATTTAAGTACGGAATGCCCATACAAAAAGAAGGGAGAAAATAAATCCTTCAAGAGTAAAAGAAAAGAGGAAAAGAGCTTCTTGGCAAAGAAGACCAGGACTCAGTCAAGTCAAGCTCGAATGATGAAGCTTATTTTGGGCTTACGGCAAATTCAGATTCGAATAACTACGACACGCCTCATGAAGGGAAGGAAGACTTAGATCTAATAGCTCTTATGGAAGGATCAAAGGAAGAACAAGACCCCATAAATTAGAAAAAGATCAGGACCTTAAGTGATAGTGATTCAAGTTGTTCAGAACTAGAAGAAGAAACACTTCTTGCTCTAACTGTGATATCTGAGTCAGTAGAGGAAATCCAAGATGAAACCTATCCCGAACAAGTATGCATAAGAGCACCTCTGTCTGTTACAGACTCTGAAGCTGAGACAAGCTCATCAGAAAATGATGACACACCTAATCTGGCAAATCAATATGATGCTCTCTTAGTAGATCTTGAAAAGAGCAAGAAGTTGATTAAGTCTCAGGCTGAGGAAATCAGAATCCTTAAGCCTTTCGAATCTCAGGTAAATGAAACGACCAAAGAGGTAATTAGCTTATTCAATGAACTCATTTTACTTCGAATGAAATCTGAGGCTCAAGAAAGAACTATCAGATCTTTAGAGAAGAAGCTTTATATGGAAAGAAAGCCAGTGGCTCAATTCTCTAAATCTGAATCAATTGACTCTGGGAATAGAGGAAAGAGCGCAGCTAAAGCTAGGCCTCACACCACCTTTCAAAAGGTGCATACTCTCTCTAACAGGTATGATCAGGACAAGATCCGTGATCACTGGAAGACTGGAAGTTGCTATAGCAAGGAAAATACTCCTAACTATAGTAAAAGAAAGGGAATGGTGGTGAGTGCCCAGAAAGCTCCCCATGAAGAAATCCAAATGGCCCAATCTGGACTATTTGTGTTCAATGCACCAGCCCCTACATTCAAGGGTAAGGAAGCATCATCCTCCCAATCTTTTCCAGCAAGGAAGCAAACTGGGTGCAACACCATAGCCAACCCTCACTTGAATATATATGATGCCATCAACACCATAAGAGCTTCCAAGCTTTCATCTGTTGCTGTCAAACAGATAAAACCAAGTGAAAATGGGTATGCTATTGTACCCAATCAGCTACTCGCTATGAAAAATAGGAAGAATGTTGCTGCCTTCTTAACTGAAATCAAGCATTATGATGCTACTGGCAAATCAAAAAATGCTCGGAAGAGAAGGTACAACATCCATGAATGTTGGTGTTGTGGTAAAGTGGGACACTTTGCCATCGACTGTTGGCACAACCCTTGTGTGTCTAATGCAAAGAAGAGCTTTTCTACTGGAGTTGCAGTTAGTAGAAATATTTATTGTTATGCTAATCGGAACCTAGGACCCAAATCGGTTTGGGTTCCTAAGGGTAATTAATCTGTGATTATAGGTATGTCCAAAGGCCAACCAAAACTCTAATCAGGCATTTGGATAGTGGATGTTCATGGTACATGACCAGAACAAGAAGTATATAGTAAGGTTGTTGAAAAGCTTAGGAAATCAGTCCAGGCACTGAAATTCTAAGGGAGCGATAAGACTAAAGGGGAGAAAAGATTGAGGGGGAGCTGATTCAACATATTCAAGATATACTCTCAAATGTGAACTCCCATGCAATTGCTGAGGGGGAGCTTTGATCTCTCATGCTTTTCCTTCCCTATCTGAAGTAGTCAGAAAGGGGGAGAGAAGTTGAAATTGAAAGAGAAAGTTGAAAGGGAGAGAAAGTTTTAAAAGCTAAGTTTATAACTCTCCTTATCTCTTTATGCATTTCTCTATATATTTATCTAAGTGCAATTCAACTCAGTACACAGGTTCTGACTTCTTCAAATAGGGGGAGATTGTTGGGTATTATAGCCACAATTACCTTGATTTGAAGAAGTGTCCCTTTGAACTAAGTTGAATTGAGATTGTATTTGATGTTGTTTTCTAGTTATGTGTTTGCAGATTATAAATGACTAAGTACAAACCAATGTCAGGTTTCAATGAGTCATAAAACACAGGTATATGCAATGTAATTCTTCATTGTGTAAACCAAGGTGTTGATTCATGTGAAATCTCTCTATTGGGATGTACTTCATATTCAAACATAAAGGAAGAGCCAAGGAGAGCCAAGGAAAATCTAAGAGGAATTTGGAAGAAAGAAAATTGGAAGAAAGAAAATTGGAAGATTAGAATTTCAGTCACTAAACACAATGAATAAATCAGAAGAAAGAAAACTTTTTCTTAAGAAATTTCTATTCGACGAATTGGGAAAAATTTATCGAGCTCAGTTCGACTAACTGGGAAAAATTCGTCGAAAGCAAGAATTTGTCGAACGAAGCATGGCACTCGTCGATCGCCGTTCGACGAAATAAATATTTCATCGTTCTCTGGTTTGTTGTTAGCTGAAGGCAGTTCGTCGAACGCATGGAAGTAGCAGTTCGTCGAACGCAGGGAATCAGCAGTTCGTCGAACGCAGTTTATTGGCTTTTCGTCGAACGCAGAGTACAGGCAGTTCGTCGAACGCAGTAATTATTTAATTCGTCGACCGCTGTTTGCTTATATTTCGTTGACCGTTGTTTGCTGAAGGATGATAATTTCGTCGATCGCTTTTCCGTTCGACGAAATTTTGACAGATTCTGAATTTTCGATGGCACTGTTTTGAAATTCAAATCGCTGGGTTTCTTTAATTTTGACAGATTCCACCGCGTACAACATTCATGGAAAATTTCCCTTGATTATTGCAGACAGCCATTGGAATTGATTTAATTCCTTATCTCCTGATTATAGCCGTTGGAGAAGATTTTATTCCTTAATTTTCTTGTGCAGCCGTGGAGAAGAGTTTGATATATATTATCTTCTGATATTTTGTGAAGTGTTGTTCATGAAAATCATGCTCTCCTTCCAGTATTATGTCGGCTGATATTTTCTCACGCAAACTTTTCCTCTCCGACAAGAAGAAGATCTGATGCTCCTCTTTTGAAAAAGACAGTCAACAACTTGGAAATAATTTCAGCTGTTTTCTTCTTCACCAAAAGCAGTCTACAGATCAAGAAAGAACATCTGTTGTTCTTCTTCTCAAGGGCAGTCGACAAGATCAAGCTATTCTGAATCTCTCTACTATCTTCCTGATCAAGTCGACTCAAGTATTCAGATCAAGGTTTTTCAAGCATGGTTTTTCTTCTTCTTCGATCTTCAGGTGCAAGACTTTATCTCTCAAGCAAGAAAGAAGAGGACCGAATTTCTCAGATCTGAAGTCAAATCTCATTGAGATTTCAAGAAGTTTGTTTTACAACTATTTCTCTTTGTAGGAGTTGCAGCTCCGAGTCGTAGGAGATTTCATCTCCGAGATTGTAGGAAGTTTTTCTTCCGAGTTTGTAGGAGCCTTATCTCCGAGTTGTAGGAGTTTTACTCCGAGTTTTTGTAGGAGTGGTTTGCTCTGAGTTGTAGGAGATTTTGTTCTCCGAGTTGTAGGAGATTTTGTTCTCCGAGATTGTAGGAGTTTGACTCCGAGTTGTAGGATTATTTTTAATCCGAGAATAGTGAAGTAGCATAGTCTAGCCGGTCGTGCTAGATAGGTGAGGTGCAAAGTGGACTACCAAAGAATGGGGAACCACTATAAATCCTTGTGTACTGTGCTCTTTGATTTTCTGTGTGTTTTACTTCTTATATTTTTAATTCTGCAAAAAGCTATAGAAACCACCTATTTACCCCCCTCTAGGTGATTTAGGTTGCAACTAGATACTTTCAATTCTTCTTTCTTCTTTTGTTCCCGACCCGTCCATCATATTTGAAAAACATTCCAAGAATGCTTTTTCCCTTCTGGAATGCTTCATCCCTTTCTTGGCAACAAATGAGTCGTTGGAGAACTGTCTTCAATCTGGTGGTCCTTCTGAAAAGGTGTTAGAGAGACAACTAGAAAGACTTTCTTTATCATACTGTATTAGACGATGTGTCGACTTCATCATTCTTCATGTCGACGCACCTCTGACTTCTTAGCGACGTAGCTTTGAATTTCTTCTTAGCTTTGGCTGACCTCAAATGTCGACGTTACGTCGATTACTTATCGACGTACCCGTCGAGTTGAAGCCTTGAACTTGATCTCTTAACTTCTCCATCAAATTGTAGTCGGTGTTGCGTCGACTTCTCAGATAACTTTGACTGGCTCTTCCTCCTGCGTCGAGATCCTTTCGACGTTGCGTCGACTTGATTTTATACTTCGATAGACTGAATAAGTTGCCTCCTCTTCTAGTCAGAGTTACATCGATATCCAATCGAAGTTGCGTTGACTTTTATTCGATGCAAGTCTTAGCTCGACTTGTTTTGTGATTGTTTTGACTTGGCACTGACACTCTAAGTTGAGTGTGACATCCTAAGACATCTAATGACCAGTTTACCCTTATTATACAATGTGGGTAATAAACCTAGGAGCTAAAATCACTTACAAGTAATTTGTTAAGTTAAATCACAAGGAGTTTTCCCAATAGGCGCGCTTGGAGCGGAGCGCATGGAGGCACGCTTGGAGCGGAGCGCACAGAGGCACGCTTGGAGCAGAGCGCACAAAGGCACGCTTGGAGCGGTCTTGAGAGTGGAGCGCACGGAGGCGCGCTTGGAACGATCTTGAGAGCAGAGCGCACGGAAGTGCGCTTGGAGCGGTCTTGAGAGCAGAGCGCACAGAGGCGCGCTTGGAGCGGTCTTGAGAGCGGATCGCACGGAGGCACGCTTGGAGCGGATCGCACAAAGGCGCACTTGGAGCAGAGCGCATAGAGGCGCGCTTGCAGCGGAGCGCACAGAGGCGCGCTTGGAGCGGTCTTTAGAGCGGAGCGCACGTAGGTGCGCTTGGAACGGTCTTGAGAGCGGAGCGCACAAAGGCACGCTTGGAATGGTCTTGAGAGCATAGCGCACGAAGGCATGCTTGAGCGGTCTTGAGAGCAGAGCGCACGAAGGTGCGCTTGGAGCGGTCTTGAGTGTGGAGCGCACAGAGGCGCGCTTGGAGCAAAATGCATGGAGGTGCGCTTGGAGCGGAGCGCACAGAGGCGCGCTTGGAGCGGAGCGCACGGAGGCGCGCTTAGAGCGGAGCGCACGGAGGCGCGCTTGGAGCGGAGCGCACAGAGGCACGCTTGGAGCGGTCTTGAGAGCGGAAGAAGGCGTTCGAAGGATCTTCAAGGTGCTCGAAGATCTTCGAAGGAGATCTTCGAAGATGAAGAAGATCTTCGAAGGAGATCTTCAAAGGAGGATGAAGATCTTCATCCGTCTTTGAAGTGCTTGAAGGTTCCTTCAAGGGCGGCTTCGAAGAGGAGTGAGATTTTTAAGAGTAAGAGGAAGGAGAAGGAGAAGGAGAAAATGATGGAAAAGAGAGAAGCCTTGGGGTTCTATTTATAGGCCAAAGAGGTGGTTACGGTAGTTATGCGGTTATTCGCAGGCCGTAATCATCATAATTGTTATTTGCAGGTCGTAACCACCATAATTGTTATTTGCAGCCCGATTTCATATAATTTAATACGCATATTTCATAATAATTTAATACGCGTAGGCCAATATGATTTTGGATATTTACACCCACCCATACCCATAATGGGTGGTTATGATGGTTTTGCCGCTACCCGCACACCATAACCAATTTATGTATTATACGCACACCCCTTTGTATAGTTTTGTGGTGATATGTATTCATATGACGGATATGATTATGCACACACCATAATCATATTATTTGCTATATGCAGACCGTATTGAATGATTTTACTATATACATCCTACGATATGAGATTTTACTATTTGCACCCCATGTTAGAGGCTTTTACTATTTACACCCCATGTTGGAGGATTTTACTATCTGCACCCCCATGATGAGGGATTTTACTATTTGCACCCCATGATGGGGGGTTTTACTATTTACGCACCATGTTGGGGGATTTTACTAATTACACCCCATGATGGAGGATTTTACTATTTACACCTCATGATGAGGGATTTCACTATTTGCACCCCCCATGTTGGGTGGTTACGGGGCTAGTTGGGTTTGCTTTGGTCAACCCCATTTCCTCTACCAAATAAGGCGGGTGCTTTGGCTATTCGCAGCCCGGATTAGGGGGTGCCTATCATTTGCCCCCCAAGTCCCCGTAACTTCGAGTTGAAGCGAATGGAGGGCGGGGACTTTTACTCAAAATCTGGATGAAGCGCATAATGTTTGGCGGTGGTGGGATGAGACCCAGATGGTGTCGGAACCTACTACGTGGGCGAATGGCGAGCGATTCGAGTCGGATAGTGGGAGGTTCACATTACCGACCTAGGGGATGTCATTGATTGTAGAGGACGAGACCCAAATGGTGTTGGAACCTACTACGTGGGCGAATGGCGAACGATTCGAGCCGAGTAGTGGGAGGTTCGCGTTACCGACCTGGGGGATGTCGTTGATAGTAGAGGACGAGACCCAGATGGTGTTAGAACCTACTACGCGGGCGAATAACGAGCGATTCGAGCAGATTAGTGGGAGGTTCGCATTACCGACATAGGGGATGTCATTGATTGTTGAGGACGAGACCAAGATGGTGTTGGAACCTACTACGTGGGCGAATGGCGAGCGATTCGAGCCAAGTAGTGGGAGGTTCGCGTTAGCGACCTTGGGGATGTCGTTAATTGTAGAGGACGAGACCCAGATGGTGTTGGAACCTACTATGTTGGCGAATGGCAAGCGATTCGAGCCGAGTAGTGTGAGGTTCGTGTTACCGACCTGGGGATGTCGTTGATAAGTGGTGGTGAAGTGCAGACGCTTCGTATTACAACGCTGAGCTTACTAGGGAGGAGGGTGAGCTCTCTCACCGTCTGATGGACGTGGGGTCTTTCGAAGAAGATCAGAGTCTCTACTTGGGCCACCTGATTGTTCCGTTCGAAAGAGCTCAGTGTCTTTGCATGGGATATTCGAGCATTTTGTTCTAAGAGAGGCCATAATCCCTTGTTGGGAGATCCGGACACTCTGTTTTGGGAGAGGCTGGAGTCCCTTGTTGGGAAAAACGAACACTCTATTTTGGGAAAGGCTGGAGTCCCTTATTGGGAGAACCGAACACTCTGTTCTAGGAGAGGCAAGAGTCCCTTTTTGGGAAAACCGAACACTCTATTTTGGGAGAGCCCAGAGTCCCATGTTGGGAGAACCGAACACTCTGTTTTGGGAGAGACCGCAATCCCTTGTTGGGAGAACCGAATACTCTGTTGTGGGAGAGGTCGGAGTCTCTTGTTGGGAAAACTGAACACTCTGTTTTGGGAGAGGCCGGAGTCCCTTGTTGGGAGAACCAAATACTCTGTTCTGAGAGAGGCTGGGGTCCCTTGTTGGAAAAACTGAACACTCTGTTCTGGGAGAGGCCAGAGTCCTTTGTTAGGAAAACTGAACACTCTGTTCTGGGAGAGGCCGGAGTCTCTTGTTGGGAAAACCGAACACTCTGTTTTGGGAGAGGTCGGAGTCCCTTGTTGGGAGAACCGAACACTTTGCCTCCCAAACACTCTGTTTTGGGAGAGGTCGGAGTCCCTTATTGGGAGAACCGAATACTCTGTTCTGGGAGAGGCCGGAGTCCCTTGTTCGGAAAACCGAACACTCTGTTTTGGGGCAGACAGTAAAATTGAAAACGACGCTTGTTGTTTGGGCGCACGATAAAATCAATGACTTGTTTGTTACATGGATGCTAAAAACATGAGATACATATATATATATATGTCGGTGTCTTGGACGTTCCATAGGTAGAGAACAGTCTCCTCTTTGGGACGGTCGCGCTGGGGATTGCCCCCTGCTGAGTCATTCTTTACCTATTGATTTGGGATCCTTGGTTTGGAAAAATTTTCCAAGGAGTCCCGGACGAATGAATCGTCCGATTTCTGCATTTAGTCGTGAACAACCTTCTATTTTGTGCCCGTGGCCTCGATGGTAGTCGCAGTACTTGGTTTGATCTCCAGAGTTTATTGTAAGAGCTCTCGGCCTCTAAAGAGAGGGATGATTGCGGATGGCCATAAATACTTCCGTTCACAAGGTAATGAGTGGGGTGAAAGTTTTGTGTCGGTGGTGCCCCCCCCCCCCCCCGTCTTGGCGGGAGTCGTCCCGAGGCCTGTCATTCCTCTTCGGTAACATTGGTGGGTCTTGTTCTCTTTTTCTTTTTAGACTGCCTTTAAATTGTTGTTGATGTGCTTCAATTGCTTCGTTGGCGGCGATCTGGGCGTCGATCCATCGAATGAGATTGGGATAGCTAGGTACAGTCTCATGTATTAGTGCGGAGTGGAGCCACCAGGGCGGAGCCCTCCAGGAGAAACCCTCGCAGGAACTCCGATTTTTCTCCAGAGATTTGTCATGCCTCAGTGGTGAAATGGTGGAAGAAATCTTTAAGGGTCTCCCCTTCAATTTGTCGGATCCCGGACAGGTGGGAGGGGCCTTTGACTATCCGGCGGCTAGCGATGAACTGGTCCGTGAATTGTTGAGTCAGTTCCGCGAAATCCTTGATTCCTCCCTCCTTCAGGGATATGAACCAGGTGCGAGCCTGCCCTTTTAGAGTCGTCGGGAATGCCTAGCACAACAGTGGATCTGGGGAATTGCAGAGTTGCATCATGATCACGAAGTGTCTGACGTGCTCCGACGGGTCGCCCACTCTGTTATATGTCTCAATTTTTGGGAGCTTGAAGCCAAGTGGGATTGGATGCGCTAGAACCTCAGGTGTGAATGGTGAGCGGTGATGGAGAGGGAGAGGGGCCAAAATGGCCTACTGTCTTTCTCGTTCGTGCTCTTTGAAAATTATGTCACGAACTTCTTCACGCTTGAGCCTTACATCTACATGCTCATGGTTTGCTGCTTCAAGGCGGTCGCGGTGATACTGAACTTCAGGTCCTCCATTAGGACGGACCCCGTGGTCTTGGACAGTCGTATTGGAGAGTTCTCCTTCGGGTTTGCTGATAAGCGAGTGGAGGGAAGCTAGATCAACATGCCCCCCCCCCCCCCCGGGGATTGGTCCTTCACTTGTGCGGATGGCTTTTCCTGCCATGATCTCTAGTCACGTGTACTGTTGTGCAGCGAGTACTGTCTTCAAATTCTTCAAGCTTTGGGGGAACTCCTTTCCACAGACATCGCTGTTGAAACCGATTTCTCGGCCTCTTGTGGAGCTCGGGGCCCTCACCGAAATGAGGGGCAGCTAGCCCTTACTGATCCCTCGGAGAAGGTAGACCGAAGACTAGAAAGATGACTAAGACCTTAGTCACAGCGAGGAGGTCCCTCCACTAACCCGGAAGATCGTTGAGCGCTTCTCCTCCCAAGCCAAAGCTGAGACTCGGGCACCTTGGAGAGCTCTGGAAATGCTAACCAAAGAAATCCTGAGGACAGAGAAGCTGAAGTGCAGTCCTCTCCAAAGGTGCCGTTGAAGTAGGGGGTTTTGGGTGAGTTGCACTTTCAAAGCCTGAAAAGCTTCCTCACACTACGGGGTCCATTCAAATTTTTTATTGCCCCTCAGTACCTTAAAGAAGGGCACGCACTTCTCCCCCGCCTTGGAGAGGAACCTGCTAAGTCCGGCCAGCTTCCCCGTGAGGCTCTGAACCTCCTTCGGGTTTCTTGGCGACCCCAACTCTATTATCGCCTTGACCTTGTCTGGGTTAGGCTCCACCCCAGCCGGGGTGAGCAAGTGACCCAGGAATTTCCCTCGGCTAGCCCCGAAGACACACTTCAAGGGGTTGAGTTTCATCTTATACTTTCGCAGGGTCCCAAACATCTCCTCAAGGTCTCGGAGGTGAGACCCAAGGTCCCGACTTTTTACCATGAGATCATCAGCATAGACCTCTAAGTTTCTTCCTCTTTGTTCGCGAAAGACCCGATCCATCATCCTTTGATATGTGGCACCTGCATTCTTGAGCCCGAAGGGCATCATCTTATAACAGTAGCATCCGTCCCCCGTGATGAAGGAGACATCTTTGATGTCCGGGGGGTGCATGCGTATTTGATGATAACCTGAAAAAGCATCTAAGAAAGACATTACAGGAAAACCGACGGTTGAGTCAACCAGCGCGTCGATTCTAGGCAGGGGGTAGCAATCTTTCGGGCATGATTTATTAAGTAGTGAAAAGTTGATACACATGCGCCACTTACCTCCCCCTTTCTTTACCATGACTACATTGGAGACCCAGCCTGGATACTGGATCTCCGACACAAAACCTGCTTGTAGGAGCTTTTTCACCTCCTCGCGGATCGGTCCCTCCAGCTTGTTTGATGTGGCCCTCTTCTTTTGGTGGATGGGGCGGGTGCCAGGGTCGAGGTTGAGGCGGTGGCAAGCCACATCCGCATCGATCCCGGACATCTCCGTGGCGCTCCAAGCGAAGACATCCACATTCTTTTGCACGCAGGCTAGGATCTCAACCTGCTCCTCCGAACTAAGCTCTCCGCTGATCTGGACCTTCTCCACCACCCCAAGCCGAGTGGTGACCTCAAGCTCCACGACTTCCTCCACGGCCTCCAGCCTAGATTGCTCTCCCCAAGCATTTTCCTTCTCTCCGCCGCAAGCGAGCTCTTGGGCTCTCTCCTCCATCTCTTCCTCCCCTACCATTATCAACTCCTCCACCCCTCCTTCCTGGGCACCCTCTTCTTTCTCCTCTTCTACTCCTCCCTCCGCCACGGGTCCTTCAGCGACCCCTTCCTGGGCATGAATTTCCTCTTCCTCCATCCTCTCCTCTTCTTCCTCCTGGTCTCTGGCCTCTGCCGCTTCCTCCATCACTTTGTCCCACTCCTCCGCTTCTCCCATCCAGGCTATGGTGTTGACAGCCATCACATAGCACTGTCTCGCAACTTTGGGGTCTCCCCGGACCCGGACCTGGATTCCACCCGTGTTGAACTTGAGGCACTGGTGGAAAGTGGAAGGGACGCAACGAAACGCGCTGATGAGAGGCCGTCCAAAGATGGCGTTGTAGCTGCTCGGGGCATCCACTATCACGAAGCGGCAGTTCCGGGACTGTCCTCCAAGAGTCACATGGAGCCCCACTCCACCCTCTACCTCCTTCCTTTCTCCCGAAAAACCAAATAGGGGACCATCCGAGGCCAACACCCTCCGGGCCTCCACCTTCATCTCGTCAAACGCCTTCTTGAAGACGACGTTGACCGAACTCCTGTTATCGACTAAAATCCGTGAGACGGTGAAGTTCTCGATGGCGGTCTGGATGACCAGCGCATCGCAAAATGGATCTTCATGTCCTGGCATGTCCTTCTGGGAGAAAGTAATTTTCTCCGCTGGGGGTGGAGCAGTGGATGTCGAGGCCACGCTCCGCCGATAGATGGTATGGAGGCTAGCCTTGCGGGTTGCCTCCACCCCTACCCCCCCCCCCCCCACGGATTACCCTGATCCCTCCTCTACTCCCCACATCAACTCTGTCTTCACACCTTTCTTCCTCCTCCCCTCGAGGCTCGACCTCCTCGATTCTCACCTGTTGATGTTGCCTCGGCGCGGGCACTCGCCCCTTTTTGTTTCCAGGAATTCTGGGCAGGTGGCCGTCGCGTGACCTTCCTCATCGTGGAAGTCACAATACGGCAACGTCACCTCCCCTGTTTCGCCTTCCGCCATCCTATTCCTCCTCCTTCTCCCTGCCCATGCTTCTTCTCTAGCCTCTTCTCTTCTTCCTCTTCCTCCTCTTCCCCGCCTGATCGCCATGGCTTGCTGAGGTGGGGGAGGCAATTGCCTCGGACCCTGCCTCCATCCCAACTGGTGGGGTCTTCCTTGTCCTCCATAGAAGTTACCCCTTCCCGGGCTGTAACCCCTTCCCTGACCTTGCATTCCTTCGGCGCGCTGCCTCCACTCCCCCTCCGGGGCCCTGGGCTCTTCCCTTCTCCTTACTTCCTGCTGCCTGACCTCTGGCTCACTGAGCTTTGCTAGCCTCTTGGTAAGCTCCGGGTTGGCCTCCTCACTCTCAATCTCTTCCGCCACCCTCTCCATCAACTCCTCGTAGGAGACGGGGGCTTTCCTCTTCAAAGCCATTTTAAAAAAGCTCTCCCTTAGCCCGACGGTGAAAGCGAGTTGCAGTGCGAACCCAGGCATCTCCTGAGTGACCAGCACCTCCTCCTGAAACCAGTCCGCGTAGCGAGCCAACGATTCCTTGGGCTCCTACTTCACTTTGAAGAGAGACTCGACGTCCTTCTTCCTTTTCTTTGAAGTTGAGAATCGCAAAAGGAAGCTCTGGCGCAAGTCTTCAAAGGCGTAGATTGACCCAACAGGGAGTTGGTGGAACCAATCCCTGGCCTTCTCTTTGAGGCTGACGGCGAAGAGCTGACACTTGAAGGCATCTGACATCGGCCTGATAGAGACCGAGTCCTCGAAAGACTGGAGGTGCTGGACAGGGTCATCCCTGCCGTTGTAGTATACCCTGTCCCACTCCCCGAACCCTGTCGGGACAGGTGTGGAAAGTACCAGCTCACAGAAGGGACTTCCCCCTCCTGTTATCCCTTCTCGCTCCACACGCCTCCCAAGCTCCCTCGCCTGACCCTAGCTCGAGGGGAATGCGCTCGCGAGAGCGACGCTCGCCTGAACCACCCCCACTGTCGCCGCATCCTCCGGGCGCGCACTTGCCTGCGCCACGCTCGCCGACACAGAGCTCGCCGGCAGAGAGCTCGCCGGGCTGGCGAACAGCACTCGCCCCTCTATGTCTTGCACTGACCCTCCGGCGACTTCCTTTCCGGCCCTTCCCCCCGGGGCATTCTCGCCGACCGCTGCTAGGGGAGGGATCGCCTGAGGTGCTGGGGTCGCGAACTCACTTCGCAGCGCCACGACCGTGAGTCCGAAAGTGTCAAGCACCTCCCTCCTGAAATCTGTGAACATCCTCGGCGTCACCACCTGCGGTGACTCGCTGAACTCCTCGCCTTGATCCTCGCCTCCTGTCATCCCCTCCTTGGAATTTTCTTGGACCAGCCACGCTCCGCGCTCACCGCACCAAAATGTTGAAACCGATTTCTCGGCCTCTTGTGGAGCTCGGGGCCCTCACCGAAATGAGAGGAAGCTAGCCCTTACTGATCCCTCGGAGAAGGTAGACCGAAGACTAGAAAGATGACTAAGACCTTAGTCACAGCGAGGTGGTCCCTCCACTAACCCGGAAGATCGTTGAGCGCTTCCCCTCCCAAGCCAAAGCTGAGACTCAGGAACCTTGGAGAGCTCTGGAAATGCTAACCAAAGAAAGCCTGATGAGAGAGAAGCCGAAGTGCAGTCCTCTCCAAAGGTGCCCTTGAGGTCTTATTTATAGGTTTCCTGGTCTTGCCTGCAAATAGCAGGATCCCGCCTTCTGATTTTACTATCCGCACCCCAAATGGGTCTGCAAACAGCCAAACTCCGCTGTTTGGAGAGGCTAAAGGCAGACCACCATGGGTAAAAGGGTAATTCGGCCCTATCAACTTATGGGCAAGGAACTGCGAGAACATTACTGCGGAAGCTCTCGCGGGCCTTCTCGCGAGTCCTGCTCGCGATGCCTCTCCTAGGAGATCGCCCTGCGAGGACCTCGCTATCCCATTCTGGCGGTATCTGCCGAGGTCCGGTCTCGTGACTCCTTTTGCGAGACCGCCCCTTGACTCCGTCGAGCTCAACACACCTTTCGTCGAACGCAGAGCACTTCGTCGATCACAGACGAGCTCGATGAATGTAGAATGTCGAAGTGTTCGCTGACTGCTGAGACGGGCGGTTCGCCGACCGCTGCTTCCCTGCTGTAATTTGTCGAGCGCCGTCCGACGAATGCTAAGCTCCGTTCGACATTCGTCGAACGCCGAATTGAGCTCGCCGAGCTGAGGCTCTAAACTTGCGAGCCTTCCTGCGAGGTCGCCCATTGACTTTGCCGCGCACCGAACACATTTCGTTAACATCTCTTTACTGAACATAGGTCTCTTCTGCCAGCGGCCTGCGAGGTATTGATTTGCCAGCCCTCGCTCGGCCCAATCTTTTGGAGACATCTGTCGAGGTCTGGATCTCGCGACTCCTCTTGCGAGACCGCCCCTTTGGCTTTAATGAGCATAGAATACTTCGTCGACCTCTGATGATTTCGCCGAACAGGGGTGAGCTCGACGACCACAGGCGGGCTCGACGAACTCGGGAGAGTTCGTCGAATGCAGTACTCCTTTCGTCGAACTCAGGAAACTTCTCCAAATTGCCTGCGAGCGTTTATCTCGTCGCCGACCCTTCTCGCTCGCCTCTTAGCGAGCTCTCCGAGAGAGATTTCCCCAAGGTCCCTCTTGCGAGGTCTTTGCCCCTAAGGTCTCCCTCTCTTATTACTTCTTTCATCCTGTTGCCCTCTTAAACCATGCCTCCTGGCCTGGCGAATATCGGGGTTGTACAGTCGCCAAACTGATGCGGTCCACTCAAGGCTCTAGTAGACCGAACTAAATTGAACCGTCTTAGCTCGGGAGCGTTCGAGTGTGCAAACAGTCGCAGAAAAGGGAAAGCTGACAAGACAATTTTTTTAACGTGAAAAATCCGTCAACTGGGTGAAAAACCACCCGACCGGGTCTGTGCCGGCCAAAACTTCCACTATTTGTTGGTTGTTATATAGAGTTGTTTCGAAGAACTCGAGGGCGACAAACCGCCTCTCATTACAATTACTGAGAGAAAAGGTGCTTGGAGGGTGACAGACCACCACTCACGGAGCTAAGTCTTCTGTCTTATGCAGAGGGGAATGCTGCGCTCTGAGCGCTCTTGAAATTTTGACTGCTGCTTGAAGGTTGGATCGATGTGCTCTGTGCATCTTTGTCTCTATGGCTTGTCTCTTGCTGCGCGAGAGGAGTTTGGAGTGCTGTTCTTGGTGGAGGCTGGAGCGTTTGTTCTTGAGTGCGCGGGGTGCTTGTTGCTGAGTATGCGAGGTTGCGCTTGGGCGATCTTGAGAGCGAAGTGCGCGGAGGCGCGCTTCGAGCAGTCTTGAGGGCGGAGCGCACGGAGGAGCGCTTCGAGCGGTCTTGAGGGCGGAGCGCACGGAGGAGCGCTTCGAGCGGTCTTGAGAGCGGAGCGCATGGAGGCGCGCTCGGAGCGGTCTTGAGAGCGGAGCGCACGAAGATGCTCTTGCAGCGGTCTTGAGAGCAGAGTGCACGAAGGCGCGCATGGAGCGGTCGTGAGAGCAGAGCGCACAGAGGCGCGCTTGGAGCGGAGCGCACGAAGGCGCGCTTGGAGCAGAGTGCACAGAGGCGCGCTTGGAGTGGAGTGCACGGAGGTGCGCTTGGAGCGGTCTTAAGAGCGGAGCGCACAGAGGCGCGCTTGTAGCGGTCTTGAGAGCGGAGTGCACAGAGGCGCGCTTGGAGCGATCTTAAGAGCGGAGCGCGTGAAGGCGCGCTTGGAGCGGTCTTGAGAGCGGAGTGCATGGAGACGCGCTTGGAGCAGAGCGCACGGAGGTGCCTTTGGAGCGGAGAGCCAGGAGGCGCGCTTGGAGCGGAGCGCACAGAGGGGCGCTTGGAGCGGTCTGGAGAGTGGAGCGCACAAAGGTGCGCTTGGAGCGGTCTTGAGAGCGGAGCACACAGAGGAGCACTTGGAGCAAAGCGCACGGAGACGTGCTTAGAGCGGAGCGCACAGAGGTGCGCTTGGACCAGAGCGCAAAAAGCGCGTTTGGAGCGGTCTTGTGAGCGGAAAAAGGCGTTCGAAGGATCTTCAAGGCGCTCGAAGATCTTCGAAGGAGATCTTCGAAGATGAAGGAGATCTTCGAAGAGGAAGAAGATCTTTGTCCGTCTTCGAAGTGCTTGAAGGTTCCTTCAAGGGCGGCTTCGAAGAGGAGGGAGATTTTTAAGAGGAAGGAGAAGGAGAAAAGGATGGAAAAGAGAGACGCCTTGGAGTTCTATTTATAGGCCCAAGAGGTGATTACGGTTGTTATGCGGTTATTCGCAGGCCGTAACCACCATAATTGTTATTTGCAGGTCGTAACCACCATAGTTGTTATTTGCAGCCCAGTTTCATATAAATTAATACACATATTTCATAATAATTTACTGCGCGCAGACCGATATGATTTTGGATATTTACACCCACCCATAATGGGTGGTTACAGCGGTTATGTCGTTACCTGCACACCATAACCAATTTATGTGTTATACGCACAACCCTTTGTATAGTTTTTGTAGTGATATGTATTTATATGACAGATATGGTTATGCGCACACCATAACCATATTATTTGCTATATGCAGACCGTATTGAATGATTTTACTATATACATCCTACGATATGAGATTTTACTATCTGCACCCCATGTTAGAGGATTTTACTATTTACACCCCATGTTGGGGGATTTTACTATCTGCACCCCCAATGATGGGGGATTTTACTATTTGCACCCCATGATGAGGGATTTTACTATTTACACCCCATGATGGATGATTTTACTATTTACACCCCATGATGTGGGATTTTACTATTTACAACCCATGATGAGGGATTTCACTATTTGCACCCCCATATTGGGTGGTTATGGGGCTAGTTGGGTTTACTTTGGTCAACCCCATTTCCTCCACCAAAAGAGGCGGGGGCTTTGGCTATCCGCATCCCGAATTAGGGGGTACCTATCAAAAGTATTGTTGAATGTGAGTCTGTGACACTTGAGAGGCCAAATATTATCGCATAAGTTCATAAATCCAATACCAGTTGGATGGATTACCAACAAATCTCAAAATAGAAGAACTAGAAAGAGTTGAGAAAATGCAAAAATCAATAGGAGGAAGATAACCTTTAGTCCACCATATGCGATTTGAAAAACGTAGAAATCAGGAGAAGGATTGGAGGAAGAAGATTACCCGCAAATAGGGTTTCTTGGGGCGTCGACAGGTCTTCCTCTCCAGCGTCAGGCGTCCAGTCACGGGAAGGAGGTCTCTTCCGGCTGCGAAAGGAGGCGGAGTCCACTGGCGAGAAGCAGGCGGCGGACGGAATCACTGGAAGGGGTTCTCGCTGCTGCTTGCGTCGAGCGAGAAGGGGGCGCAGGAGGAAGAAAAGGAGCTCTTACCAATCAAGAGGAGCGGTTTGCCGACTGGAATGGTGGTCACCGAGGGGCTGCAGGTGTCGCCGGGGGGCTGCAGGGATCGCCCAGGGGCTACAGGGGTCGCCGACGGGAAGAATGATAAGAAGCAGTTTTTTGCAGAGGAGGCGGGCATACTGTAACGATCCAGGCCCGCCAACATGGGACCCAGCTGGCACCAGAAGGGTTCAGCCTAACCTGATGGTTTGCAGACCATGCACCCCAACCCCTCTCTGTCCCACCACATGGCACAGTGGGTTGTTGGAGACCGTAGTCCCCTTTTGATGAGAATTGAGCCAGTTAAACGGCAGCGCGTGGACTTCCTAGGAGGTCGCCCATCCCAGAATTGCTCCAGCCTGAGCACGCTTAACTATGGAGTACTTTCACTTCTCATCACCAATCAAGCCCCAAACTATGAAAAGATCTAACACTAGGGGAGAGGAGGCAGATCGGACCTGTGTGGGGGCTTGATGGTGCAAATTCCGGCGAGTTGCCATGGTCGGTGGTGGAGCTTTTGGTGCCATGCTGATTCCTGCTCCTGGTGCTCGATTTCTTCGGGAAAGAGGGGGTTTTTGCTCCTCTCCGACCTCTGAAGGAGTTAAAGAAGTCAATTGAGGCTATGAGGGGGGTTTCACTTAGTGGCCATTAATATCCATTAATGAAGGATTTCGGTTACACTTGGGGAGGATGAATTGGGCATCAATGTGGCCGGGAGAAGGCTGGAAACTTCTCCTCTCCCCAATGGGAGATGAATGGTGCCATTAATTGGAGGTAATTGGGGGTTTCTTCTTCTCCTCCATTAACTCCCCCTTCTTTCTCTCTCTTCCAAAATGGGCTTTCTCTCTCCTGGCCAACTCTCTCCAAATTGAATGGCCACCTCAGCAGCATTCAATCCCCATTAGGTGGTGGACCACCTTAATTGGGTCTAGCCCAAGTGGATTAGGTCCAATTAGGTTATTTGACCTAAGTTATGGCAAATTTGACTTTGGTCAAATTGATCAATTGTGTTGACCCCAATGGGAGTCTTAGACTCCATTGGCTTCCCTTAAGGGTTAGGAAAGCCTATATAGGGTCAATTTGGCAAAGTGAAGGTGAATTGCCCCTTTTTATGGCACTTTGACCAAATTAGGGCTTAGGGTAAATTGGTCAAATTGCAAGTCCCATAATGGGGCTTTTTGGTCCATTAGGTTCCTAGTATCTCTATTAGGGTAGGGGTAAGGTCAATTTGGCATGGAAAGAGGCATAGGTGGCCGGGAAATCGCCCCGCAAAGAAGCCCAGGATGGGCTGTCGCGAGCTGTCCAGAGATTGGGGACGATGAAGGACGACCGTCCGTTCTTCCGTGATTAGTCGAACGAAATATATTTCGTCGATCGGGAATAGTTTTAGTCGAACAGAATAGATTTAGTTGATCTGGAATAGTTTTAGTCAAACGGAATAGATTTCGTTGATCTGGAATTAAATTAGTCGAACGCAGTTATATGTTAAATTAGTCGAACGCAGAAAGTTTTAGTCGAACGCAGCGGAAGCGTGGTGTGCCCATATGGGGGATTGGCTTAGTCTTTTAACTAACGGTCGGTGGACCATATCATTTTAGGGGTTCGAGGAGACGCAGTAACATCAGAGACTGGTGCAGACGGAGGCGGGCCAGTGCAGTACAGGAGCACATGATTCAGGATCAGTGAGTGATTAGTAGTTAGCTTCCGCGAGTGATCTTGTAGTGAGGACATGATGTACAGGGCATGAACCCTTTATTATTGTAACCCTTGTTATCTTTTATTCAGTTATATCATGTGGACATTTATATTTCATGTTGATTATGTGGACTTGTCTTCTTTAATGCACTTTTCTTTGTGATCGATTTGGCCGGCAGGATCGGTGTTTTGTAGTGGTGACCTTCCCGAGTGAAGGTGTCACCGCAAAGCGGCGATTCTGGGCCTAAGACCCGGTGTTTGAAAAGAAAAAAAAATGGGGTCTTACAAGTGGTATCAGAGGAAACCTCAATCCGAAGAAAAGAAGTCCACAAACCTTGGGCCACCCCGCGCGAGCTCAGTTTGAGGACAAACTAGCAGTGGAAGCAGTGGTGTGCCCATATGGGGGATTGGCTTAGTCTTTTGACTAACGGTCGGTGGACCATATCATTTTAGGGGTTCGAGGAGACGCAGCAACAGAAGAGACCGATGCAGATGGAGGCGGGCCAGTGCAGTACAGGAGCACAGGATTCAGGATCAGTGAGTGATTAGTAGTTAGCTTCCACGAGTGATCTTGTAGTGAGGACATGATGTACAGGGCATGAGCCCTTTATTATTGTAACCCTTGTTATCTTTTATTCAATTATATCATGTAGACATTTATATTTCATGTTGATTCTGTGAACTTGTCTTCTTTAATGCACTTTTCTTTGTGATCGATTTGGCCGGCAGGATCGGTGTTTTGTAGTGGTGACCTTCCCGAGTGAAGGTGTCACCGCAAAGCGGCGGTTCTGGGCCTAAGACCCGGTGTTTGAAAAGAAAAAAACTGGGGTTGTTGCGGGTCGCTCGGGTAGACCGATCGGATTGAACCACCTTAGCTCGGAAGCGAACCGAGCGCGCAAACAGTCAATTAGAGATTCGTTGAGTACACTGAGACTTTTAACGTGGAAAACCCAGAAAGGGTAAAAAACCACGTGGTCGGAGCTGTGCCGACCAAACTTCACTATTTTCTGAGAGCTTACAATTAGGTACTTAGAAGTCGAGCGCGACAGGCCGCCGCTCGTTACAATAATAGAGAAAGAGAGAGGGAGTTCCGAGAGTGACAAGCCACCTCTCGAAAAACTAAGTCTTTTTCCTCCTGAGAACTGCGGGGAACGAAAGTGAGAATGCTCCGGAGAACTAAAGTGAGAATGCTGAGTCGCCTTCTAGGATGAATGAAATCTTCAAGTCCACGAAGGAGATCTTCAAGCGCCGAAGAAGAATTCCGTGAAAATCTTCAAGGAGCTCTCCCGGCTGCAGAAGGCAAGGTCCCCCCAAATGAGGGCTCTGGGCTCCTTTTATAGCTTTGGCCGGGGGTAGCCCGGTAATTTTGTTGTCGTAACCACCATAACCACTTGGCGAACGAATCACATTTTCCGGTTCGGGGCACACGGATCGCCATTTTTCGTAAATGACTGTCTTGCCCTCGGGCAGTTCGGGCAGTTTGGGCAGTTCAGGCAGTTTTGTTGAAGACGGAAAATGCGACAAGTCGTTCCTGCAATTTGAGAAACTAGAAAGACAAAATGTGAGCATGCTCGAAATGTGAAAGTGCTCTGAGCGCACTCAGGAGTGTTCTGAGCGCGTAACGAACAGGGAAGCATTCTGGGCGCGCAAGGAAGCGTTCTAAGAGCGCGGCGAACGCGAAGGCGTTCTGAGTGTGCGACGAACATAGAAGTGTTCGGGGAGGAATCTGAAACCTGAAGAGCGCACGGCGAGCTTGAAGAGGATAAGTCTGAACCCCACCATAGGGAAGGTGGCTCGACCGCACCCCAAAGGGGGGTGTGCCCGGGCCGTACCCCAAGAGGGGTGCAGCCTGGCCGCACCCTAAGAGGGGGGTGCGGCCTGGCTGCAGCCCAAGAGGGGTGCGGGCTGGCCGCACCCCAAGAGGGGTGCGGGCTGGCCGCACCCCAAGAGGGGTGTCGTTAGGCCGCACCCCTCAAGGGAGGCTCGGCGCTACCGCGCGGTAGCGCCGGGCGGTAGCGCCGCGCTTGCCGCGGGCGCTACCGCGCACGATCCTGCTTTGTGCGGTGCTGTTGCGCTCGAATGCGGCGATTGCATGCGGTCTTGCACGGGCGGTTGGTGGCGGAGATAGTGGGCTTGCTCACTCTCCCACTTCCCTCTTATCATCTTAGTGGGCCTTTGGAATAATCACATCCTTGACTTGTATATAAATGAATGAGAGTCTTGTATGAGTGCACATCAGGGGTCTTACACACACCATACTTTCTTTTGATATTAGGTTAATTTATGTTTCTTGTTTAGAATTTTCGATGCGCACATATACATAATTGAGGTGCCTATAACACCACTCAACCTAAAACCGCCTTGCCAAACAAAACCTAAAACCAAAGCAATCATGCTCATTAAAGTTTGTAATCGATCCATAGAGATCTAATTTGATTCGTCTCAATCTACCTTTGACTAGAGTCTAATCGTGTCCCGTTCGTTTGCCAACCTGAAAATTTGTTCGCTACTGCGGCCAGGTCAAGCACTACGGCTTTGTTTGGCGGGGCGTTTTTGCGCCAGTATTCCGCCGCGATTGAAAAAGCCCCGCCAAACAGTATTTGGAGGCGAATGAGTCGCCCCCGCCCCGTAGTCGCATTTTATGGCGTTCCGGAGTCGTGAAAAATTATCACGACTCCAGAAACGCTCCCTCGCGCGAGCGCGATACAGCGCTACTATTCCGCCGAACCTAGAAGGCGATCTGCTTCCCGATTTCCGCCGGCTGGTCGCCGTTATTTCTCTCCGACGTCGAGCTCTCTTCCACGCCAACGAGTCGCCTTCTTCTCTTCCACCGCACGTAAGCCCCCCTTCCTTGCCGACGGCACCTGTAATCGCCCTTTTATGCTATTGCCGGCCTCCCTCTACAGAAGTTTGCCGGATCTCACCTTTTTTTCTTGGTTTGCAGAAGGATTTGTGGTCTACAGAAGTTTGCCACCACTCCGCACCTGTATATTTCAATGTTATCCACTGATTTTTTGTAATTATCCACTGATCTTCTTGTTACCATTGTTCTGCCACCACTCTGCAACAGTTGGTCTTCCAAACAGATTCACAGATTCTGCCATCACTCTGCAAAACAGCTGATTATTCCACCACTGCTTCCCACCACTGTCTCTACAGTCGCTGCAGCCGCACCAAACAGAGCCTACATCCCTCCGTTAGAAACCGAGCAGCGCCAAGAAAGAGTGGAGGGTTGGAGTTTTTAATCGGTTACGCTCCCTGCTGAATCGAAAGAACACGAAAGAGGCAAGCTCGCGGGAAGAAGAGGAAGACGAGGGATACTCAAGGGCCGTATTGGAAGGAATCAGGAGGAAAGAGGCTTGCAAAGTACGAAGAAAGGTGAGATCAAACAAGAGCCGGATCTAGATCCGGCAACCACGAGGGGAAACGATGGGGGATTTCAACTTGGCTCTTGTGGTTGTGGCCGTCGTGGTATGCGTGCTTGTGCTGCTCTTCAATGTCTATCTGTTGGTAAACTACCAGCACCCTGACGACAAGAACCAGGCCTACTTGCCCAAGTTCGTCGTCGTTCTCGGTCTCTCCATCGCCGTCATCTCAATATTGATGCTTCCCGCCGATGTGGCCAACCGGCAGGCCTGCCGCCACGCCATTTATAACGGCTCCTGCAACCTCACGCTCCCGATGAAGACGCTGTGGCTCGTCGTGTACATTATTGACGCCGTCCTCGTTTTCTTCTTCGTCCCCTTTGCTATGTTCTTCTATGAGGGGGACCAGGACAAGTACTTTTCCTCCATGTCTTACTTATATTTCCTCTTCTTCCGGCTAATTTCGTTGGTCAAAAGATGGCACATAATTTTTTTTTGCACAGGAGCTTGGGGAAAAGGCTTTTGAGCGCCTTGTTGTGGGTTGGCGTCTCTGTTGTTGCCTGCGGGCTTGCACTTGGGATCCTTTACGGTATTGTTCGCAAACTCCTCTATTTGTTTTGAGATGACTAGAAATGTATGGCGTTTGAAATTCTTAAAATGTGTTTTTGATCAGAAATTTCATGTTAGTGAGTGTGAGTATGACCTAGCATTTTGATTTTATCAAAGAACTTGAAGCGTATTAAGCTAGGGTAAGTATTGCAAGCAAAATGAGAAGTTTAAAAATGGTTTGAAATAGTGTTTTTTAGCTACGGAGTGGGGAAGTTGGATTATTTATACTTTCTGTTAAATAAAGCCATTTGTTGATCACAATCTTGTTCCCTAATTATATAAGTTTGGAGACTTAAATCATTCTTTCTGTACAATTCTACTGTTCTGATTACTAATCTTTGATAGATAACTTATTTATCTGGGACATCGATCCTTATTCCTTTTGCAACTATGAATTGTTTCCTAACTATTTTCATTATGGTGTTTTTGAGCCTTTTATCGTATAACTTGTCTCAAAGCAAATATATTTTGCCCCCTCTTTTAAACAAATCCCCCCTCCTTAATCTTTCTACATGATGACATAGACATCTCTAGTCACACTCTTACCGTATGTTTATTCCGTATGGTTGTTTTCATCCCCTTTGGACAAACAACATAAGGTGTATTGTCACATTTTCTCAACTGTATGATTTGTTTTTTGCTTCGGGGTTTAACTTCCCATTTAGTTGATGGATAATGAGCAATTTTATTTATTTATTTTTAATTAACTTGTCTCTCCTTCCTCGGTGCTTCTTTAAAAATCAAATAGAAATCAAAGCTAGATATTACTCAATTGCTTCAAGATAGGCATCCTAGCCCAAGTATAGGCGAGAAAATTGTTCATCAATAGTTAGCAGTTCAGAAGAAGGTGAAGATGACTTCCAAAAGGAGGTCGAGTTTTGAGTACCGTGGCTGACCAAAATGGGCACTAGAGAAAACACCAAGATGGTATGCACGTTGAGATACTTGAGTTCAAAGGAAAGTCATCATCAGGCGGGTTCGTAGAGTGGGCGCAACTCAGAAGTCCTTGATCAACTTTTTTGATTATAAAGGCCATTCTGATGAGCATATGTGTAGTGTAGCCGCGTTGAAGTTCAAAGAATATGTCTGCTTGTGGTGAGAGAATGTGAAGGTTGTGAGAAGGCACGCAAGAAAGACAGTTGCCACAAGTTGAATTAAATTAAAGTGACTCATGACAAGTCAATTTGTTCCTATCAGCTAAAAAAAGACTTATATCTGATGTTATAGGGTTTGAGGCAGACCTTAACGTGTATGTGCAGGAGTTTGAACAATTGATGTTAATGTGCAGACTGATGGAGCTAATGCAATAGACTATTGCTAGATTTTTGAGCGGGCTAAATAAGTAGTTTGCTAATGTGATGGAACTATTGTCTTATGATTCCTCTAAGGACTTGATCAAGCTACTTGTCAAGGTGGAAAAGCATTTGTTGAGGAAAAAGAAGATCCCTTTTGGGCCAACATGGAAGATTATGGAGCTGACTCATGGTAGTTCTTCTACAACGGAGTTCCCAAGAGAGGATGAAGAGAGGGTGAAGGAGAAGGTTGATCCTCCCGAACTTCCACTGAGGCACACAATCAAGTGTTTCAAGTGCCTGCGTCTTGGACACATTGCTTTTGAGTGCCCCAACCATTGAGACACTGCATAGGAGTTTGCAGATGTTGAAGAACCCACTGAGGGCAAAGTGGAAATTCATAGCAATCTCAGCTGAGTGCTGATGCGATAACTGAGTATGCTAACACAAAATATCTTGGAGATTAGAAGGGTGTTAGGTATCTGGTTACACTATGAAAAAGAGTAGAGATAACATTACTCGTGATACTGTACAAGGGAAGGTGTGCAATGTGAGTGCACAAATGTAGCTTCGAGAACATTGATATATAAGCTGGGTTTTTTTCACTATCCCTCATCCTTATTGTTGCCACCTACAATGGTTCAACAAGGGTGGGGCTAAGATTTACAAATAATGCTAACCACTTTCTCCACCGGGAAGTCGCATAAGTTCTGTGATGTGTTACCCATGAATGCTTGCTATATTTTCCTTGTCCGACCATGACAATATGACAGAAAGGCCATCCATGTTGGGTTCTTGAATACTCATTCCTTGTCTAAGGATGAGAAGTTGATCATGGTAGCTGCAATCCTTCCGCAACAACTGCAAAAAGATCAGAAGAAGACAACAAGATGATTCTCCTTGTTTGCGGGACAACCGAGTCATCCATCACATCATCGCATGTGGGCGTAAATATCGAAATGGATGGTTCCTTTCCCGTTGGTGCCGAGGACAATGATAATATCTTGGTGGGTAAGTTATCTGCAGATAATGAAGTTCAAGCCTTGGAGAATTGCCTTGTCATCAATTCGCTTAAAGAATCAATTATTGAGCATGATAAAGTGGATATTGTCGTTTGAAGACCCTCCAAATTTAAGGACAAATCTTTCTTAATAGGGGTTTGATGCATTTTCAGATGTTGTGGTTCAGTTGGAGGGCAAGAAGTTAAGAAGCCTTAGATGAGAAGATCAAGGAGCACTCATTAGTGAGGAACGAAGGATTGCTGAGCATCAAAGATTGTTCCCGAGCTCAGGGTGGTAGTTCCCAATATGAGAGCGTTGAAGCAAACTCGACGCCTGAACTGTTCAGTCCATGCATTGTTTTGGTCTTTATTTCTATTTTGTTTTAAATCTTATGTGTTGTTTTGGGGGTACTTTTGCAATTTCAAATACTTTTTAAATAGGAAACGACAACCTTAGGAATCAGGAGCCTGTATTTTGACGAGCGACAACCGATCGACATGTGGGCATGGGGGTTCATCTTCCTTCCTTTACTCTTGTTGCTGGATGTTCCCCCTTACGCGACGTGTGACTCTTGTCCTTCGGTGGTGGCTAGGGTATTTATCCTCCAACGAGGCTAGTTTGTACTTAGTTTATTCACATATTTTATTCTACTTGCCATTCAATTCATCCACATTTTGGTCTGTCGTAGTGAGATCAAATCGCTGAATAGATTTTCTCGTAGAGAGGGTCCAAAATGCATGTTACAATATCACTTGAAACCCTCCCATATCATGTTGGGATGTACCTACTCTAACTAAATGAACCACAACTGCGCTGACCCCATCAAATGATAGGAAGCTATCTCAATCTGGTTGCACCACATTGTGCATTGATTTGTAAAAAAATGCTCACAACGCATCACCCCAATAAGCAGATCTTCCTTCGGTCCCTCCAATCTGTTCTTCACAATGTGTCACCCGAATAAGGTTTAGGAGGGTTCGAT
The DNA here is from genome assembly GCA_033032865.1 of Dactylorhiza incarnata. Lineage (NCBI taxonomy): Eukaryota > Viridiplantae > Streptophyta > Magnoliopsida > Asparagales > Orchidaceae > Dactylorhiza > Dactylorhiza incarnata. Next base: position 1,194,044 of record JAWHQI010000005.1, read on the forward strand.
TTTTTTGTAAATTTTTTTTTCAAAAGAATGAAAGATATAATATAATAGCTCAATAACTTTTTAAAGATTTTGATACAAAGACGACTTCCCGGGTCGCCACGCGTTCTCCTATCTACCTATGTAGATTTTCGTAATTATGTATGTCATACTCGCGCTTATATAAGGGATGATAGTGAGTCTTGTAAGTATCTCAGATCATTAGGTACTTTGGCTCTCTCTGAGAGTAGGCTCTTAGAGGATCCTGCTCTCAAGATATTGGATCGAGCCTGTCTCGGTATCTTGTATCTCCCTTCGTACTAATCTACTATTTCCATTCGCGATTGTGGTAGATATCATATTTAGTGTTTGTGAAACATAATCGAGCATTGTGGCTTTAATATGATGCAAGTGATCACATTGATCTCATTTTTAAAAGATATAAATGATATTAATGAATGATTGATGCGTAGAATGGATGGTTGAAGAATCAGATCAAGAAAATGAGTTGATGTTTAATGATGACATTTAAAACGGGATGTGCTTGTGCATTGCCCTTGTTAGGTGTGCTCTTGCGCGTTAAGTTTTGTTTCTAAGCTCCAGGACCACATTGCGTTTTGATGCTCCTTGAGTCTGCCAATGAAGGTGGTAAAATCCATCTTCACCCTTCGTAGGAGTCCTGATCGGTCATGTCGGGGTGGCAGGGGTTCCACGCTCCCTCCGTTGTTGTATCCATACTGCTCATTTCAGCCTCTCAAGTCGCTCATTCCATCCTATCTGATGGCAAGGTACACGAAAATGGAATTGTCGGACTGTCCCCAATTGACTTCCCTATTTGTGTTGTCCAAGTTAGGTCTTCGTCGGTTGGGTCACGGTTAAGTCCAACAGAGTTCCGTCGTGCGACGCCTTGCCCTAGGTGTTTTGCCACATATCATCTAGTCTGGCGTGGGCCTCCCTATGTCGAACCGATGTGTACAGGTGCTTGGAGCGGTGAATCTGTTACCGACGCGGAGGAAGGAGAGGGACGTCCTCCAATGTGGTGGGTATACAAATGCCGCTAAAGGCCGCTAGCGACGCGTCAATGGGAAATAATTAAGATGCGTGCATCCTTCTTTTTGTATTCAAACCGGGGGGTGTTATGTAAACCCTCGGGGGCATTGTGATCGATATCTTTGATAGTATTATGAAAAGTGGGAACCCTAGTGGTTATTTTCCTTCCTCCCTCTTCCTGTTTTCCCCTCCTCTCTCAGATCTAGGCTAAGTTATCAAAGGCGCAAGGCGCATTGAGGCGCAAAGGGGTCCTGGAGCCTAGGCGCAAGGCACAAGACGCAGGCGCGCGCCTGAGGCACGTGAGGCGCAAAAGTGAATTGGGTGCCAAATTCACTGAAAATCAGTGAATTTGATGCCCAATTCACTGAAAATCAGAGAATTTGGCATCCAATTCGCTGATTTTCAGTGATTGAGTGCCCAATTCCGTGAAAATCAGCGAATTGGGCATCCAATTCGCTGATTTTCAGCGAATTGTATGTCCAATTAGCTGATTTTCAGCGAATTGTATGTCCAATTCGTTGATTTTCAATGAATTGAGCACCCAATTCACTGGAAATCGGTGAATTGAGCACCTAATTCACTAAAAATCGGTGAATTGGATGACCAAGTGCGTCTAGGTGTGCCTTGGGTGCGTCTGAGATCATGTTTTTGCCCACCTCCCAAAAAAACAGGTTGAAGAAAACACCCTGAAAGGCCCAGGCGCGCCTTTGGTGCGCCTGGGAGCTGGTAAGGCGCGCGCCTAGGCGCGCCTGGGGCGCGCCTGGGGCGCGCCTGGGGCGCGCCTGGAGCACATCGCCCGCCTCTGCCTTGCAGAGGCGCAGGCCGGTGCGCTTGGTGCGCCCGACGCCTCAGGCGCGCCTAGGCGCGCGCCTTGATAACTTAGGATCTAGGGTTGCAATTCCAAGTGGCAACGATTTGGTCCGACCTGCCTCGCTTTCGTCGTGATTTCCATCGTCCGAAGCTCTCGTTCCAGCTGCACGCTCAGCTATGCCCGCGTCCAGTGCCTTCCGTCCCTGCCTTCATTCTCGTCTCTGTCAGATGCCTTCTCCACGCGTTCGACGCCTTTCCACCGCGTGCACCATCTATACGCCTCCCACGTACGTTCTAGCATTGCAACTGTGCTTTTTTTTCCACGTCCTTCTCCACGCGCGTCTGAACGATCCCGCATCCCGCGCCTTCAGCGAACACCCGACTTTCGCTGCCTGTCGCCCCTCCCAGCGGTTCCCACCGCCCTCCCTCTCTCGTGCATGCCCCCACGGCTCCGCTCTATGACGCACTCCGACACACCCGTGCCTCAACCTCCTGTGGATCCAGCCATCTCCCACTGTCTCGATGCTCACAAGTAGTTCATCGCCTGGCTCCAGACCCTCATGTTGCGGATGGATGTGAAGTTCGACGCCCTCCTAGCCGACCGACCGAGTGCCTCTTCGACCTCCAATGCGGAGTTCCCATTGCTTCTCGGGGCACACTCGGACCTTCCCCTGGATCCTCCTCCACCGCCGACAGGATTTATGCTCACACTCCGCTCGTTCGACATCCCTTCCTTCAATGACACTGATCCTATGGGGCGGATCACCCGCGCAGAGCAGTTCTTTCATGTTCATCAGATCCCGGAGCCATACAAGGTCAGTACGACCCTCATCGGCATGGTGGGCTCCGCTCTCCATTGGGTTCGTTGGCTACATCAGGCCAAACCCACTCTGTCGTGGTCGGACCTGCAGCAGGACCTTATTCGTCATTACGATGTCCGTTACTTGGGATCCGCCGTGGAGTGACTTTGCGGCGTCCGCCAGATGGAGTCCCTCGATGACTACATCGACGAATTCATTGTATTGGCCATGCATGTGTCGGGTTTTCCTCCCGATCATTACCTCAGTTTCTTCATTCATGACATACTTCCGCATATCCGCGCCCGCCTGCGCACCCCCCCTCCCCCCTGCCCCGCCCCCGCCTTCTATTGTTGAGGCCATGGACCTCGCCCGTTTGGTTGAAGTGGAGTTCCAAGCCCAACCACTGGATACTGACCGACCGCCTTTGATGGCTCCTCCTTGCCTAGCCCCCAGACCTGCAGCTGTGCCTCGTCCCGCACAGATGGAGACCCATGGCCTCCCATCCGCCCAGGGACACCACCATGCCCTCCTCGACCCCCAACACTCCCTCGACTGTCCAATTAGGAGTATCACGATCTTTGCACGAGGGGCTTGTGCTTCCGCTGCAAGCAGCCGTACTCTCCGACCCATGATTGCCCAATGAAGGACCTATGAGTCCTCATTGGTGAGGAGGAACCCAAGGTTGCCCTTGTCGACTTCGAGGCTCTGAAGGCTGATGCTGATACCAACAACCTCCGCCCACGACCTTGCACCGCCTTAACCTTCCCCTCTTTACCGTCGACGGGATTTTTGGCCCCCAGGCGATGAAGCTCCCTGGAACACTGCATGGGATCCCAATGGTCATCATGATTGATAGTGGGGCAAGCCACAACTTTATTTCACAGCGCCTAGTGGATCGTTTGGCGCTGTCGTTGATCCCCGTTCCACGTTTTGCTGTCTGTTTGGGGGATGGTTGTCGATGGGCGTCTGGCGGCCTCTGCTCAAGGCTGGCCCTCACGGTGGGTGTGTGCCCCCTCCGGGCTGACTTCTACGCCTTTGCACTTGGTTGGGTGGATATTATTCTGGTAGTGGTATGGCTCCGCACCCTGGGCGACGTCATCGTCAATTGGGATCGCATGACAATGTGATTCCTCATGGATGGGACACCATTACTGTTGGAGGGCGACCCTACTCTCTTGCTCCAGTCCGTATCACTCCGAGCTCTGCAGAAGACCACCGACATCAATTGGGTTGCATATCTATGACACGTGGTCGAGAAGGAGGCCCCACAATCGCCACCCCGACCATGCAGGTTATTCTGAAAAATTTTTCGTACGTCTTCTCCGACACAACCCGCATTTCACCCCCTCGTCCGATGGACCACTGCATCTCCTTACATGCGGGTGTGACGTCCGTGTTTGTTCGGCCTAATCGTTACGGCCATGCACAAAAGGACGAGATCGAGACACTTGTGGGCGACGTGCTAGTTGCAGGTATAATCCGCCCTACGCTAGCCCATTTTTGAGCCCGGTTCTCCTATTTCGCAAGAAAGATGACAGTTGGTGTTTTTGCGTGGACTACCGAGAGCTCAACAAAGTCATTATCCCAGACAAGTATCCCATTTCGATTATACAGAAGCTACTGGATAAACTACGAGGAGCCTCCTACTTTTCCAAGATGGATTTCCGCTCCGTCTATCACCAGATTCGGGTACGGGGGGAGGATATCCTGAAGATGGCGTTCCACACGCACGACGGCCATTACGAGTTCATCGTCATGCCTTTTGGCTTGATGAATGCGCCCGCCACCTTTCAGGAGAACATGCTTATTCTATTTTGTCCGGCCTGCGCATGTACATCTTGGTTTTCTTTGATGACATCCTCGTTTACAGCTCCTCATAGCAGGATCACCTCCTTCATGTGCGGACGACATTCACCACCCTGCAGGAGCATCATTATCTTTCTTGAAAAACTGCATGAGCATTAAAAAGGAAAAAATAAGGTACAAGCATTAGCTATTACAAGATGCCATCCAAATCAGATTGGATTAACTCAACAAATTCAGAGTGAAGCTCAACAGGGCTCAGCCAAGACAAAGAACAATTAATGACAAAGCGCGCACAGAAGTCAGCCCCCCGATTGCCCGCACATGGGACATGTTGGAAACGTAGCTGAGTAAAGCACTAAGAAATGCAAAAATTTTCACGCCATCTTCAGTAGCATCCCACCGACCCTTCCGCAAGATGTTTGAGCAAACTAAAATCAGGTTCGCACAGTCGCCTTCAATAATGTCCCCACGGACCTCAAACATAGCAGGCGCCAAAAACTTTTTCACCACAAGAAGGGCAGCAAGTTCGACTCCACCGGGGTCCCAATGAAAGGTAGAGGAGCCAGTGGCCAAAATATCTTCCCCCGAGTCGTTACGTGTCACCAACCCAAGGTCCGCACTATGATTAGAGCCAAGAGCACCATCAATGTTAAGTTTGAGCCATTCAGGAGGCGGGGGGGGGGGGGGCACCAAGAAAGAGGTTGCGACAACCAATGAGGCTGGTTGGGGCCCATTGTCCACAGAAGGCAAAACCACGTAGTATGGTGATATTCTCCATAGTCGTAGGTGTAGCAAATGCACTATTATGGACCTTCGCATTTCTACCTCTCCAAGCCTGGTAGACCGCGTAACAAAATATCTGAATCGGGCCCAAATCACAATGACATGTGTCAGCAATAAGAAGAGGTACCTCCGTCCAACATTGGAAGGTAGGAAGGCGAATCCCCCAACCAAGGATACAACTGATAGCCGAGATACAGGAGCAACTAGAAATAAGGTGGTCACAGGACTTGTTCACACCACAACCCCATGGGCAGTCCAACGACGCCTCAAGGACGCGCAGGGCAAGCTAAGTGCGAGTCGGAATAGCATCCCAAGCGAGTCTCCACCAAAAAAAAAAACGCTCCCTGGGATGAAGCTTCAATTTTTTAAGTCAAGAGAAGGCATCAGAGGTAGCACCAAATTGGGATTGATAAGAAATGGCATAAATTGATTTCCCACTCAGCCTGGAGGTGAGCTCTGGGCGGTCCTGCGCAAGCTCATGGTGTATAGGAGTTTGGAGAATTAATTCCTGAAGAGCTGGGCCGAAGTGCTGAGCAACAGCAGCCCGGTCCCAGCTACCATCCCCGTTGATTAAGTCAGCAATCGATGATGATTCATTGTAGAAAGGGTTACTACAATGAACGCCATTTTGAGGAAAGACTCGAGTATGAGTTCTGTAGAGTCGCCCCATCTTTTGATGGTTTGTCAAGTCCCGAGGCCTTTAGCTATTTGCTCGTGGACATGAGATTTTAT